>OZ020611.1:192450529-193650529 GCA_963971575.1 Liopterus haemorrhoidalis
TCCCCTACTGACTGGTATTGACATTGGTTCAGCAGATGAAGTTACAAATAACCTTATCTGTCATATAGTTACCTGGAACTTTATCTGAAGGTGGAAAGACCGGGCCTTAATATATTATAATTTTTCGGTGACGTCATGGTCTTCTTAAAAAAAAATGCGACTGTATAATGGATTAATGTGCCACAAAACTGATGAAAATGTGCAACTTTAACAAGATGAGTATTTGGTTGTGCGATATTTCTGTTGAGCAGTGTATATTAGTTAGTGATGCATCATTGCAAATACAAGTCTTTTTTACTTTTATTAATGTATTTAGGGGTTAAATGTTGAATGTAATTTCAACTAAGAATTAAGGCTGCTGCATAATGCCGGAAGTTGTTCCTTAAAAAGGCTGCTAAATTTTTTAATTTATTAGTGATTACAATTTTGATCACTTGATAAAAACGACTAAAATTTTGAATTACAGTAAAACATCGGATAACGCTTAAGATAAGTTTCTAAAAATATGTGTTAAACGGCATATTAGGGCCATTTTATAACATATCATCCCGTCTTAGTCTGTTTCTTTGGTTTAAGTGGAATTAGATTTTGAAATCTAGCAACTTTTAACGATTTAGTTAGGCTTTTGACCATTTTGTTTAACAAAAGCCTCATTCAGTCATTCAAATGTTAACTCGTGACAACTTAAGAAAATAAAAATACTGTTTAGTTCCTTCTTAAACATTTGGGATAGACTGTAGTTTTGCTCATAATCTGGATAATTCCTTACAAATTGATCCTTAATTTGAACGAAACTTGTGACATTTCCAGTGAGCAAGTCGGTAGTTGGTAATACCGCGTTGTGGACGAGATTGTATAAAGCGAGGTTTTTTGCTCACGAAACATTTAAAAACAATATTTTTATAACATTCCCCCTAGCTTTAAAACTACACCCATGATCTGGATCATTTTCTACAGATTGGTCCTAACTCAGTTGGCTGTTTAAATGCTTTTCCTGATCAAGTTAGGGCCGGTTTCTGAAAGCTTAGCGTAGTTTAATCTTTTGGTTAAACTCGGTTACAATATAACAATCCCATACGTAACCATAGCAACCATTTTCTAACTATTTGGTTATAGCTAACTAAGCTTGCAGAAATCGGATTAGTTGACGAAAATTCGTTATAACTAAGTAGCGTTAAATGAGATTAAAGCAGATATTATTTTATGCTTGTATAGCTCCTCTTGATAGGGGAACATTATTTCTAAAACAGTGCGTGTAGCTTCAAAACTTTTTAAGGTTTCGTAGGCAAAACTAGTGGCGGCAAAATTAAATAAATGTAAACCAGGGGTGTCCAACCTTTTAGTTTCCCTGGGCCACAAAATAAGAATTCGAGTTGTTTTGGGCCACATAAATACACTAATACTAATTAATATATTATATAGTTTGAGAATGATTTTATGATTCTCTCTAAAGAACGCATTAAATTAAAAAATACATCGCTTATAAATTAATAGCAACTTGAAATTGTATTTGTAGTGTTTTTAATGGTACTTGTAATCGCAATCTTATAAAGTTTGTAAGTTTACGATTTTTTGTTGGGCCGCATTCATAGCCGTCATGGGCTGTATGCGGCCCGTGGGCCACGGGTTGGACAAGCCTGATTTAAACATTACAGACGTTTATGATTTATTACGCTCTCTTTCTGTCTTTCAATTTACTTATTAATAATTAAAAACTGAAAAATAACAAATGACAAATAGTTCGTCTACAAGTTATGATAAACAGTGATTCGATGTGCTGCATGCTTTGGCAGCACCAGCTTATTATATAGCGGCGACTGGCATTGAGTGAACGTAACGGTGGAATATAGTAGGTATACCTCCTATCGGAGCTGCACATGTTTGCAGTTAAAAGCTTACGAAGTGATACATTTGACTACAAATATTTTTGTATTTTTAATATTTTATTATGTTTTAAAATTTAATTAATTTTTAAAGAATTTAAAAAATAGAAGATGGATAGAACAAATGCATAAATAATAATGCAGGATATTGCATGTTACTGTACAGTACGTAAAAAGTTATTTTTTTCTACATACTTGACTAATACATATTAAATCATGAAACATAATATTTCTATATTTTATATATTATTTGTAAACGTGTATGTAGTTAAACATTTTTATGTCAATCTTAATAATTTTCTTTCCCAAAAGAAAAACACAATTATACTTCTGGTTGCAGCACTTTCATTAGAGGCTTCCACGAGATGCCTCTGAGTTAAACTAGAAAACCCTTACACCGTTAGTCATGTGTCAACCGTATGTCTGTTTGGACGATAGATACTGTGGCCAGACTGCTAAAGCAACATTAGAGTAATGCACTTTGATATGAACCGGAATAGGTCAATACGAATTTATGAACAAACAATCAATTTTTTTTGGGACGTTGGAGATATTATTACTATTTAAAATATTTTGGGGTATCAAATGAAAACTCTTGAAACGGAAAGTAATGTTTAAAAAAATCTTTCATTTTAATTAAAGCCATTGATTTTAGTTTCCAAAAATGTTTGTCTACCACTATACCACTCAGGGATTGGTGTTTAAATTTGGAACAATTTTAAGTAATGCACATTAAAGAGGAAAAAAATTATTCAACCGAAGTTTTGATCAGATTTTCGAAAGTTATCCTATTTTTGTATTTTTGAAATGAAATCTCTAAACCTTAATCTCTTTAATGCGTTGTGTGTTTTGCGTCGTTACAGTGCTGCAGGAAAATAACGCATTTGTGTTTTCGTATATTTTATGCATTGCGTGTTTTTTTTTTTTTTTTCAAAATAAGACTTCAAGTCGTTTTTCAAAGCACTGTTACCTACGTTACGACTACAAAAAGTCAGTCAGTTTCTTTCTAAAATGCAATTTCCTTTTCTAATCGTTGCAAAAAGTTCAGCAATGTTCAACTTTCTGTGTCGCTGCAACTATATTTGCCCGAGAACAAATTATTTGAACTTAACCAATAAACACTCGCGACACAAAACGCAAAAATTTCGCAACGCAATAATGGAAACCTAATTTGTATGCTTAAATTAACATAAGAAAAATGATTTTACGCGAATACAGCAAAAAAATTGCTCAAAAAATCTCCCTGCCGCCTTCACACGTCGCTGTAAATACACCCAAGAAGCTATTTGAAATTAACCAATAAAAATTTGCGACGCAAAACGCAAAAATCTCGAGACGCAATAATGGAATCCTAATTTGTATGCTTAAATAAACCTACGAAAAATGATTTAACGCGATTACAGCAAAAAATATGCTCAAAAATAGCTCCCTGCCGCTTGCACTTACCAGATAACTACGAAATCCTAGAATGTATGAAAATTCGCATAAATTTTCTACAAATCAGTCTATAATTTGTGCCGTTGGAGTGATATAATTAAAAAACCTTGAACTTGAAACCTTGAACATTAAGTTTACATTAAGTAGGTGTTATTTTTCAATCACGAAGTTGTTTTCAATCTTACGAATCGACCTTAATTTGAGTGATTTTTATGATAATTGGTAAAAAATTCTTTTAGTAATCTTCAGAGTCCTGTCTAAATATCCAAATTCCAATAAATTCCCATAAATCATATCGCCATAGAAATTAGAAACGTCCAGAATTCGAGAAACCATGAATTAATAACGTCTGTATATCGAAACAGCGTTGAACGGGATAGCGTTATCCGGTGTTTTACTGTAATTCGAATTATGTGACATGACTGTATAAGATTTGAAATTTTTATTTATTTAAATGTAAGATATATTGAAGAATATATTTATATTTTATTTATTAACCCTAAAATGATGTAGACATTATTATTATTATTATTTTTAAATTAAGTGGTCAATCTTGTATATAAAGATATGAAATCTTGTGCAATGCGGTGTTGAACTGCATAAATGTTGAATATTATTTTTGGATATATTCATTTTTAACATATTTTCTTATTGTAGTGCCATAAAGTTAAACGACATTTTAATTTTATATTTTGTTGAAAATTTATTACCTTTTTAACAGTAAACCTAGGCTGCCATTTTTATTATGTGTATATGGATGGTTTTATTAACATTTTTTTTTTTTTTTAAATAAAATGTTGCATTAATTATTTCCACAGGTGTATATTGAATGTATATGATAATTTTTTGTTAATGTACTGAATTAATAAATACCGAACTGGGAAAGACGTAACAAACATAACCTAAATTTTTGTCATATGAATATCCTTGTAAACCACAACAAGAGAAAAGAAATATGAGCTGCAACAGGTAATCCCTCAGAGAATGATCCTAGATAAAAGAAGCGTTGGTCGCAGAAGAACTTGATGGCTACAGAATCTCCAAGAATGGTTTGGATTGGCTACTGAGCAATAGTGTACCCAAAGGGGGTGTCTGTGTGTACATACATCCATTGAAAGAAAACTTGAAAGTATACTTCAATTTTTGAGAGAAGCCCGATCAAGGCCATGATATTATAATTAACGTACTGATGTGTTTCTATCTCACTCACTCTGGCAGCTTGTAAAAGAATTATAAGTTCGCTGTTTGTCTATCTGATTTTTCGTTGTTTAAGCATAGGTACGACAAACGTGCATATTCATTGTTCGTGTTTGTGAGAATTAATTGTTAGATTATAGCGTTACTCTAAGTGAACCAATGGCGTAAAATATGGTAGGCGTGGCTAAACTCTAACAGCAAACACTTTATAAAAGAACTTGATCGGACTTCTCTTAAAAACTGAAGTATACTAGCGTCGGCGAATCAGTGCAGTTACTTCACACGACGTAAGACATAATTGCATTGTTCTAGACAATACAGTCGTTTGTTACGTCGTGTGACGTAACTGCATTGATTCGCCGACGCTAGTATAGTAAATTTTTGGGAATGTTTTCACAAAAATATACTGTTTCTGCAGAGTACCTTATTTTTTCATTTGCATTCATTTTTGTTCCTTGTTACCTGATTTTTGTACAAAGATTCATTTAATTTCATGAATTAACGACAAAAGAACATAGCATTCCGAATAATTATTTGGGTTCATTGACATATTTGACACTTTTACAACATTTGGCAACACCATTCCTTTTTCCCATAAAAGCAATACTGCATTCTAACGTTTGAACGGACTAGAGGGTATGTATAGCCTGCAGCGTCGTGGCAAGCCAACTTGGTGCCTAGTGCGAAAAATTTAAACGGCACCTTTTGGTAGAGTTCCTAACAAGAAAATATTGAAAAAATCATCCTCTACCAGGTATAGAAATGATATATGCATTTCCCCAAAACATAATCTTTTCTATTAATATTGTCGACACAGACTTTTCTTTTTTATTTTCTCTTCTCTTCTATTGACAGCTAATTAGGTACAATCAATTCTTCTTCGCTATCCGCATTTTGTAAGTACTGATGAATAGCTTTACTAATGAATACGAACTAGAAACTGGAATGTCTGCAGTGCTGTATCGTGCTATTCGTGCTTACCAAAAGACATGCCATAAACACTTTTTCTGTGGAGCAGCCCAGTAGACACTTACCTTAATAACGCATTATCACCACTCAATGTTTAGTAAGTATGTTCTACCCTAGAATAGGGGTCGGCGACAAAGAGCCAAATCTATATTGAAAACAATAACATGGAAGTCGCTAAAAAATATATGCTATATTTAAGAAAAAAACGTAAAATTGTTTATTTGTTTTAAAATAATCAAGTATTGCAATAAATTAATATTTACTTATACATTTAGTTTGTGATACCTATTGCACTTGCCAGTATATTACAATATAATAATTTTTTTAATGGGACGATTGCTCCTGCATAGTGTAAGATAAGACTTCAATATTTGGAGAATATTCAGTAATCTTTAACTTAAGGCAGCACCCAAGTTTCAGGTCAGTACGATTGCTTCTTAAATGACTCTTTATTAATTTCATATGTGAAAAGACTTGCTCATAGTAATATGTGGATCCGAAAATTGTCAGTAGTCCAAAAGCATATTTTTTTAAATGATGAAAGACCTTTCCAAGCTTCGAAAATAACTACCTACATTTTGAAAATTCTGAATTTCGGTCCACTTATGCTGGGAAGATAAAATGCACTTTTCTCTTTTTAAACTTTCCAGTTCAGAATTAAATTTTATATTCCATAAATCTTTGGATTTCAAATCCAATAATTGAAGTTCAAATTGTGCCTAATTAATCAATGGGAATGGTGATAAATGTAATTGCTGCATATCTGCTTCATTTGGTTTTGTCAAAAAAGCTAGTGTAGCTTTATATTTTCTAAACTCTGTAAATCTTTCTAAAAAGCTTCTTGCATGTTAACAAAGTTTGTGCAAAAAAAAATCGCATTAATAACGTTGTTATTGTCCTTATGTTTCTGTAAATTAATAAAATGTAAAAATGTTTCTGCACGTAAATCATTCACAAATACAGATAACTTTTTTTCGAAACAAATTACTTCTGGGCTAGAACAACATTGGGTGCGTTTTGTCGGTGTAGGTAAAAAGCAAATTGATGCGCAAGAAAACGACAATTTTGATCGTGAATTAAACCTATATAAATTTCGATAGAGCTTAATTCATATGGTCGTAGAACATCCTGGACTCTGGCTGAGTGTGGAAATGAACGTATTTCACCTAAATAGATAATCAAAATATTGTTCTTGCAATATTTATAGAAGTGCTAATCAATGCGGAGTTATCAATCGAGTTAACCCTAACATTTAACTCATTCTTTAGCAACCCGCTATTAGAGAAAATGCAAAAAAAAATATCAAATATTTTTAATGACTAAATAAATTTTATTGCACTGCTGGTTCAAAGGACTGCACACCTCTGCAGTCCTTATAAACCAGCCGGAAAAGGCATTCAACACCGTTAAAAGTACACATTAAAGGCAACAGCCGAATTTATTGACACTTCAAAATTACTTATATTTTAAGGTAAGTTTTATTTTGCACTCTGATTTGGATGGTGAAGTTGTTTATATTTCTAAAAAAATGTGTAAAATTGAGAAATACTTATTTATAAATAGATGGTCACCGTGAAATTGTGATAAATCGATTTGCCAACTGAAAATTCCTGTTAGCTGATATCCAAGAATCCAAGGTAAGACCTATTATATAAATTAGTGAGTGTTCAAGAAACTAGTGTAACGAATAATTTTCTATGATAGTAGGATCAAGTAACAAGTTGTTATCGCAAATGTAACACGAACATGGTATTAGTTACGCCTGGAGATCTGCAACTCATATAAGTCGTAAAATGTACGAGCTGTCTGTAAATCAGGCGTAAAGAAGACTGTTTCAGCCTTCAAAATAAGCTTATACGTTAGAGCAGTGGTTTCCAATCTTTTTGACTTGCGGAGCCCTTTAGGCCTATCCTATGTCTTAATGGTGTTTAGAAGTAATGTTACGGGGGTAGGGGTAGATTTTTCACTTTTCCAGCTCACTTATTGATAGATAGACAGTTTTTTTATAAAAATGAAGCAATAATCAAAATACACGCAGATTATTCAAACGGCTAGAGTCAGAAATCACTCGGACAGACATTCAACTTGGCAAATTTTCGTTCAGAATGTAATTTCCACTTTTCTTATTTTGTTTCTGTTTTTTATTTCTAATTCTTTAGATTTTATTCAATAGTTATTTATTTTATATCCTGAAACGGCTGCGGAGCCCATGAGAAGTGTACGCAGAGCACAGGTTGGGAACCGATGCGTTAGAGATACTTCTTTTCGGATCTATTATCCAAACAAGAAGTTAAAATCTTAGCGTCAAAAACTGACGTTAATTTTTTTAACATCACTTAAAATTTAAATTCAATTCGCTAAGCATATTTGTATTAAAATATTAACGCAGCGTGGTTAAAATTGCTTGTTAACGTTTTACAATAAACGCCGACCAAAACGGTGGCTTTAAAAGTTAACGCTCGCGTTTAGTTTGCTAAAATGGCTGATCTTATTTAATGTCATGATATTAAAAGAAATTGAATAAAATAAAAGATGTTAAGAATATTAATTATTATAAGACAAAATTCAAACTTCATATTAAAAATAAATAAAAAGTTGAGAACCACCGGTCTACAATAATGGCCAGAGACGTAGCGGGGGGGGGGGCATTGGGGAGAAACTTCTTCACACATATTATTATTATTACATTAATGATTATTAACATAATTTTTTGATTATAAAAATAAACTATTATTTCTACAAAATTAACTGTAAAATCAGAATTGGTAATAAATATTAATCACTTTTCACATACAAGGGCTTATTTAAAAGTTAACATTTGTAATTTTTATTCATTTACTGAGTAACAGTGATGTGAAATGAAAAAAAGGTTTAGCGCTGTAAAATTGAAAATTAAATCAAAATTTTTATTTCATATCTTGAAATTAAAAAAAAAATCAAATTGATTCGAATATATTTAGTCTATATTTTATGATTCCGAAAGATAAGTTGATTTAAAAATATTAGTATTTTTCCTCTCCCTGTAAGCTACTTCGAGGTGCCCCCACCTCGAAGTAGCCTGTGTGGCCACGCCCCCAATGACGTAATAAGGCATGTCGCCACCGTACCCCGCGGCCAACTTTGACTTTGGAATTGGCTAGATTATACCCTTAAAGTGAATTCTTTAGAATAGAGCTAAGCTCAGAAATTCACCGCACGCCACTGTTGCGCCTACATTTTTTTTTTTTTAATTTTCTATATAGGTGACGACAGAGTACTCATGGACATGCTGATACTCTTCCTGAGATAATCGAACTTACTGTTTTATGTGTGAAGTCTTGCACCTTATTTTAATGTGTTCTAGTTATTGACTGTGATATCCGATGGTAATTGGGTCCTTTATAGCCTCTTACCATCACCCTAAGTCTGTTCATATTTTCGAACAGACTTTTTATCTTATTTATTTGTGTTTGTCTGTGCAAGATTTCTTTTATTGAGTATGCGCAAATTTATTGATTTTATCTATTTATTTATTGTTTTTAATATGTAGTGTAGTCATGTAGATGGGCTGCGTTAGGCGCAATAATCATTGTTGTTGTGCGCCAAAAATTTTAACTAACTAACTAACTGAAATTTTGCGAGCACATTTTTACAGAGTTAAGCAAACTTATATAGGGATAGTGGGTGGTGGGCTGTAGGGGGGTCGCAAGGGCTTGCGCATGCCCTTATTAAACTATTCACAGCGCACCACTGGATATAACCCAGAACAGTAGCGTAGTCAGGATTTTTTAAGGGGATATAACAATTTTGATCGAGTTTAAACAATTTTCAGACAGTTACGTAACCTGTTCATAGCAAGTCAATTGTGTCTATAGATTACAACACAACCTCTTAGTCAAAACATGCGCGTTATTAGTTTCGTTGAATTTAATTTAATAAACTAAGTTCTACCACTTAAATTTACTACACCGTGATTACAATCTTATCAGTCAGCCAATTTTAGCATTCGTGGTGACAAGAATATCTAACATGTCTCAAATCGGCATGAGAGGATAAATCTGACGCTCGATTGACACATGTGCGCATGCTTCAAAATGATCTTGAGCTGAGATTAGAAATATAATATTCTGATTTATTGTGGATATATTTAAGATTATCATTAATACATCAATAATAAGACAATAATAATCATCAATTTATTATTTATTTATTTATTTATTTAATAGAACAGCACGTAGCTAATATGAACAATAATACAAAACAAGAAAAAACAAAAAGGAACAAATATCACAGTGTTGTCGATAGTCATAAAATTATTGTTAAGCAACAAATAATTCATTATTAAGTTATAATTTGCTTAAATAAATACAAAGGAGATAAAATGAATGAACTTACACGTTTGTGCGTGTAACTACTCACACAGTTAAGACAAAAAAAAGTTACTTCTGTATTTTTTCAGTAATATTTTCTTCCTCTTGCGTTGTCGGTTTTTTAAAATATGCGAGTTCTTAATTTTTTTCCTGGTACTAAATAGAGAAATTTGTTTATTAATTTTTTTATTACTTGGTTCAAATTTTGTCGTATCTAATTGATATTTCAGTTTTTTCTTTTCTTTGTTAATTTCTAAATATTTTCTATAAGTATAAGCCCAAAGATTGGGCTTCTCATAATGATTTGTGAAAAAATATTCACCAAATTTTTTCATGTCATTGTCCGAAAGTAAAAAACTATTGCTTTTGGTAACATTTCTATAAATTTTGATTCTTCAAAGGTTATTTGTAAAGTTTTTAAAGTTTGGTGCCCATCACTGCACACCAGTAAAACACTTCATTTATATCGGACATAAAAACATTGCAATTTATTAAACCGATTTTATTGAACATTTTTCGAAACAAAAAAAAAAAAAAAATCATGTACAGTAGTGTCCTGCCTGTTTGTAAACATACATGATGCAGGAAACCCCTCGCCATATTCGTCGATTACGATTAAAGTTTATCTTATGAATACTTTTTAAATGGAAATTTAAATTATATTGTTTTGAAAATATTTTATTGCAAATTAATGACAACACAAACATTTTCAATTTATTTAAAAATGTGTGCGCTGCATATAAGTACATGTAAACACAACAGTGGTTTCCCGGTTTCATCCTCGTTTCCCGCTACACTGGAACGTATGCGTATATGTGTCAATCGAGCGTCAGATATAAGGTGTGTTCGTTTCTGTTGCCCAACCTACACTGAACTACACCACAGCTTCCCCCACCAATGCTATCTTATATAGTGACGTCAGCTGCTCTTGTCCTGGACAAGTCTGGTGCAACACAAACGAACAAACCTTTATTCTCTCATCAAATCGGCATGCGCAGTGTTGCCACCTGTCCGGTTTTGGCCCGGACAGTCCGGGTTTTGCGCTACGTGTCCGGGAATTTAGAAAATTTAGCAAAACGTCAATACTTATTTATTTTTTAAAATACGTTATTAATATTTTAAATTTTATTTCCTTTATTAAATATTTTGCGTTGGCAGTAATGAGATGGCAGGTGGCGATGGCTCCTAGCGCACTAAGGAAAAGGGCGCTGACGGGCTTGCTAAGGTGCGCCATTGCGAAGGATGAGGACTTTTTTTTTTTTTTTGGGAGTTGAGGACCTTTTTTTTGCTTATCACTTAAATTTTGAGAGGTAAGAACCTTGTTTTTATTTACCAATGGCACCAAAACACGGCTCTGCCCCTAGCGCAAGTTTTCCTTACTGCGGCTCTGCCTGATGTAAGTTACCTCATTGTTGACGCGTAAACAACTGATGTAAAGTAAACACAAAATTTTTGTAAACAACGTAAACAATGTAAACAATGATTTAGACATGCGCACTTGTTTTGAATTACAGAACCTCATTATCAATACATTTTTATAAATAATAAAATTTTAATGAAACGATTTTAAATGAAAAAGTAAGTATATAAAATTAAGACAAGCCAATATACATATTAATAAAAATCGAATTTGCATCATTATACAGGTGTTACATACAAATTAGTAAATATGAATATGAAAAATAAAAAACTTTTTTCTTGAAAAAATTCAGTGTAATTTTTTTAATAACAAAGTACATTAAATTTCACCTTTAAGAAAATCAGCCTATATTTTTTAATAACGAAAAGATTCATTGTAAATTTTGCATAACGCCCTATATTTTCTTTAATGAAAACAAAACCTAGTTCTTCAGAACTATTCCTTCGGTTTCTTCCCACCATTTTTTTAATAAATTTATTGTTTTGAACTGAATATACTTGTTCATTAACTCTCTATTATTCGTATTAAATAACTAAAACTAACCTCATTTTTTGACAGTTTACAAAGTTTACATTGTTTACATTGTTGACAAGTTTACCAATTGTTTACCTGAGTTTACACGTAAACAATTAAAGTTTACGTGTAAACGCCCATCACTGAGTAATAGGCAATGAAAAGTCTTTAGAAGCGACACGGAGCAATATGAAATACAGTTTTAAAGAGAAAAAGTAGATATTTTGTTGACAAAATTTTGTGATTTTAAGATGTTTATGCAATGAATTTCTTTTATCCTGCAATATAGGTATTATCGTTACTATGAACATTAATATTATATCAAAAATGTATGTATTGTATATAGATTAATAAGCTTATGTATGTATGTTTCATTAATTTATGATATTATTTTATTTCATTGGAATGATTCATTTCACCTTTTTTTTGCTCACAAAATTTTGATGTCCGGGTGAACAACATTTGAAAGGTGGCAACACTGGGCATGCGCATTAAATTTGTTCACGAACTTATTCCTTAAATGTATGGACGTTGTTACAAACTTCATCCGCGAACAAAGCTATCAGCATCGTTTGCAGATACCATCCCTGGCAGGCGTGGGCCTTTGATCTACGTGCGCATTATTCGTTCCGAACGACAAATATCCAATCAGAATAGCAAAAGCAATAATGCGTACGTATGTACGTCATACTCCAACTATCAGATATTGCATTCGCGAGCGATGCTATTGTTTCATGGTTTTTATCTTCTCTGCATGTTCATAAGTTCACAATTTCGCGATGAAAGCATAAATGTATATGCTTTCATGCACCCGTTTTCTGTCGTTAGTCGGATTATTATCTTAATGTCACAATAAAAATTGTATCTCGGAGGTATCCCATATATTTCCATAATCAGTATAAACCATCAAGATTATTGCCTGTACTAGCATGAAAGTAAACCACGATTCTGTTAATAAAAGGGATTACATTTTTAATGAGATAAGAGATAAGATTCAAGAATTGTTAATTAAAAATATTTCCTATTAAAATATTTCAAGTATTAATCACCTTTAAGTACTAGTACATACGGATAATTATTGCTAACCACTGTTTTAATATCTGCTAATGACGCTTATTTTATATTCGTACGTTTAGTAGTTTTGAGTTTTAAAGTGATCGTGGTATGTTATATATCTAGTAAATCAATAGTTTTATAAATTAGTGGTATGTGCAGGTAAATGGTAATAGTAAGACATAAAGTGAAGTGAAAACCAGTGGCGGCGTTAGGCGTCGGCGATTTCCGACGGCCTCGCGCTTGTGGGGTCTCGCAAAAAGTTTACTATCGTTTTTCTTTACTGAGAAATGAAAAGGGCCTCGCAAAGCTAATTTTGCCGACGACCACGATTAGTCTAGCGCCGCCGCTGGTGAAAACAATATGAAAATTGTAAAAAGAAAGAGTAAAACAAAGGTGAGATTATTTACAGTTTAGTAGCATATTATTACAGTGTACCTAGTTTAAAATTTAGGGAAAAATGTAGTATAGTGGACGACTACGATGTGGTGGGAGATATTTGAGATATAATGGCAGTGGCCATCAAAAAATACCTAAAAACCAGTGCTTCTCAAACATTCACTTATCATTTACGTTACAGCAAAAAAAAAACACATTACAAAAACGGTAAAAGTAACTTGTAGCTGTTTATACTACGCCCTGAGTTTGCACTTTTGCTCTGTTTGCACTGTTTCCATGTTTCAATTCACTTTAAAATTCAATTTATTTTTAGATGGTTTATAAAAAAAAAAAAAGTTATCAATAATAACCTAAGATAGTGCTTTTAAGGCGAATCACTGTCCCTGGCCCTGCACAGAACAGTATGCGTATTATAGGCAGCTAAAGTTACCTTTACCACAAAAACCGTACGAAGTACGGGTACTCCAGCTAGTTATATTATATTATCTTTTAATTATAATCTTTATTTATTATTTGTTTTTGTTTGAGAAGTCTCCTTTCTCAAATATCCCCCACCAGATTCGTCCATCATACTACATTTTAGCCAAAATTTGCATGCAGAAAATTAATTTATTATTTCTTTTTTTTTTTTTTTTTCTTTATTCTTTATTCTTTATTATTAGCCTTCGGCTATTAATGTACATAAATATTACATTATACATTTTACATGGTCTATATACATAAATACAATATATATACATAAATATAATAATATGTGAAAAACAATATATTAGTGACTACCTAAATTTCCTTACTTCTATACAGTTTTTTTACAGTAATCTTAAATTTTTTTATGTTTCCAATAGCTTTGACATCATCTGGCAAGTTGTTATACGCTTGCAGGCCTTTAACATAAAGCGACTTATCTGTACTAACTTTTCTAGTACGCCTAATTCTAAAATCATTTTTGATTCTGGTATTATATTTATGTATGTTACTATTTGTTTCTAAATTATTACATAAATATGATGGCAATTCGTTTAGTAATATGTTGTGAATAAATATTACACAATCTATTTCTAATTTCTTTTTTATATCAAACCATTGTAAAACATTTAACATATATTTTACACTAGTATATCTGCTACAATTTAATATGGCGCGCATTGCTCTATTTTGTAATAATTGCAATTTATGCATCTCTGTACTAGTTGTTAGGTACAATAGCGTACTGCAATAATTAAAATGTGGCATTATTATTGTTTTATAAATATTTAGTTTAGCCCAATAGGATAGGTCAGCGGTTCCCAAACTTTTTTGACCGCGACCCGGTACGAGGTTTTAAAATTTTTCGCGACCCACCTTATGAAAAAAAAAACATTTATTTACAAAACAAATTTTATTTTAAAGCAGTAGCTTTATAGTAATAAAGAGTAATAAATAGTAATAAAGAGTCTAGCAAAGTAATAAAGAATATAGTATAGTAATAAAGAGCACAAATACACTATTCTAGTGATTAACTGACGTAAAAAAAATCTTTTTTGTGTTTTTACAATTTTTTTCGCGACCCGGTAAAATTTTTCTGCGACCCGGTGCCGGGTCGCGACCACACTTTGGGACACGATGGGATAGGTGTTTCCCAACACGATATAAAAAACCAACCTTCTTTGCAATTTTCCCTATTATGTAATCTATATAATCCTTAAATTTTAATTTATAATCTATAGTTATGCCCAAATATTTAATTTTTTCTACCCTTTCTACAAATTCATTATTTAATATTATTTTAAAATTTCTATCATTAAATTCTACAATATTCTTACTAGTACCCATCATCATAAATTTTGTTTTCTTGACATCTGTTTTTGTTAAATATCCCGGCCACATCGTATTGACTACTGTTTAATGTACTTTACAAATGTACTTTACAAATGTAGGGTCAGTGTGCAAGTAGTCAGCCTGTTCCAGTAGTCGGCCTTTTTAAAATTAAAACTTAAATAATAGTTTAATATCCCAACTAAATATTTAATATTTTATATGCCAGTATTCAGCCGTCTTTCTTCTTTTCGATTACTTTCAACCAATAAGAATAGATGTCTCTCAACATTAAATATAAATAAAAGAAGTCAACCTCAACAACATGTCTGAACATATACTCTGTGTTGAGTCCAGTTATGGTTAGTGAGGCAGTGTATGATTCGAATATGGTACGAGGTAATTATTGTATGTTTTCCTAAAAATTTATTTAGGACAAATATTTAGAACATTAATTATTACAATAAAAAAGTTTTTCAACATAGATGTCTTCGATTTATTAAATACTTAATGAGGCTGACAACTGGCGAACAATTTTTGGAAAATTCTAGTAGTCAGCCTACGCGGCTGACAACTGGGGTTTTAGAAACTGGAATATTTTATTTCTCTGTTACATTCAGGAAAATAATATTTCTGTGTTGCTCGGATAAATTTATTTCTTTTTCTATCATTAATTTAAAAACCAGAAGTCAGCCTAGTTTTTTAGGAAGCCTAGGCTGACTATTGAACATTAAATACCAGTAGTCGGCCACCAATTGTTTTTACATTAGTTTTGAATAGGAATAGTAGAATTTTCTTCTTTCTCGTTCCATTTATATCATTTTTCGCCGATATTAATTATTTTGTATCCTACGGTCATGTGGTTACCTTTTTCTCTTTCTACTTTCGCCACATTCCTCAGTTTTCCCTGGATCGTCCTTTCTCTTGAGATAAAGTCATGATCTATGTATATCTTTTTTTCCTTTAATTTGTTTTTACTTGCCAGGATCTTTTGCTTTTCTTCCCAATTTTGCATCGCCACACTGTTAAATCAGTCTAATTTTTCGTAATTATTTTATAAGCTTCTTTGATGTTAACATCCACTCCCAGCTGTTTTTATGAATTCCTTCGTGTCCAGGTTATTTCTTGCTATATTTCCTTTTATAATGATATTATTTTCCCCCTTCTTTTTTCTTGTTCTTCCTCTTTATTTTCCAGTCTTTCGTTCTTTGTATCATACTTTCTTTTTCTATTTTCCACATTTCTTCTTTGTTTTTAAGTTCTCTTATCTCTTCTTTTAGTTCATTAATTGTCTTTCTGATTTTTGATATATATATATTACCATATTACAGATGAAATTCTTTAAAATGTTTTTTCTATGATTAATTAATGTACCTAATTCAATTTAAGTAGTAACAAGGCTGACTACTAGCACCTATGCGGCTGACTATTAAACATTAAAGGCTGACTACTAGCAATTTTGATACATTTTTACATTTTATTTTTTATTAATTATACAAATATGCATTTTTGTAAAATAAAAAATTAACAATAAACTTAAACATTTAAATAATTAAATATGTGTTTTTTAATTTTTAATTAGTACAAGTACGATATTTGGGACGTGTTGAAAATCATGATGTCCTTAAATGGCTGACTACTAGCACAATGACCCTACTTTACTACATTTTTCCCAATAATTATAATCATTACCGTATTTATTGTTTATTTATATCTACGAAATCCTAAAAACAAGGAATATATTTTTCCCGCTTACACTGGATCTAGGGTGTGGCGAGTGCCTCACTCGCCTCGGTCGCAAAAACCATTCCGGCACCCCATTTTTTGGACATAATTTCGATCCGGCATCCTTTTTACCGGCTGTCAACCATAGTTGGGCATTTTGTCACTCGAGTAAATGAGTAATGAATAATGATTGGTAAAGGTAACTTTTAGCTCCCTATAATACGCACACTGTTCTGCGCAGGTCCAGGGACAGTGATTCACCTTAAAAGCACTATCTTAAGTCATTGAGAAGTGATATTACCGATGGTGCTCCAAGTTAATATGGCTGTCGTGTCTAGTATTTAGCTGTCAATATGCTAATAGCGAACAGGTTAATTTAAGCACAGTACATTTTTATTTTATGAAAATGCGAGTAAATATTTACGAGTTTTTTTAATTTTTAAGCGCTACACATGAATCGAGATGTATAACAGAAGGTGGGCATCAAATTACAGTATTTAAAGTTTAATTTCAGTAGATTCATTGAAGTGTAATTTGTAGTTGAGCAGGTATTAAATGCCGGGCACTTAATTATATGTGGTAGATCTGAGTGTCGGTCATCTGAATTTACAATAAGTATATGGATTCTGTTTGTAAACAAGTGCATTATGTTCATTGCCTCATGAAATAAAATTAGATTTAGTTGGACAGAAGCAGCTAAAAGTTAAATATGCAACTTGCAAGTACAAACATATTAATGCAGTTTTATGTTTCTGTGACAAATGTAATGAACTAACTCGCATAGTATCGGTTACTTTTTAATTCAAAATATATTCCCATGCCTTTCTCCTGTCCATAACCAAATCTTTTCCAATCTGGACTTAATATTAACTTTCCCTCCATTTTTCTTAAGAAAAGAAAAAAACTAAGATGCCTATCTCTTCCTGTCTTGAATGACAGCCAAAAACACAACAATATACTCTGCTTTTATAGTTTTTCACAACTTCTATCGACATTCTAACAAAAATTCAACACTAAAACAGTTGTAATAAGTTCAAACAGTACCAGAGCGCCTAGTACAATATTTGACCACCAGATTGCGTATCTGAGCGTGTCAGTTCTCAATTGTTGATAACCTTTTATTTATTTATAAAAATAAATTAACTTAAAAATAAATTGTATTTTAAAGTGAATTGAAACATGGAAACAGAGCAAAAGTGGAAACTCAGGGCGTAGTATAGGCAGCTAAAAGTTACTTTTACAAATTACTCATCACTCATCATTCATTACTCGAGTATTACTATAGAAAATTGTCAATTCGTACGGCTTAGGGAATGGATAAAAAAAATGACAATATTGTTTACAATGAAGTAATTTAAAAATTAATTTATAGCCTAAAATTTAAACTCCCAGATAATATGTTTATCTACAATGCGGAAATAGTGGCAATAAAGTTGAGTTTAGAATACTTAAAGAATCACTTTCATAATGAATTTATAATTTTTTCTGATTGTAAAAGCGCCGTCAAAAAATTGAGTTACCCTGGATTTGAGAAAAAGAATTATTCATTAATTTATGATGTTATTAAATGCCTTAACGATCTTACGATCAGCGGTAAAATTATAAAAATATGCTGGATTAAAGGCCACTCAGATTTTGAGTTCAACATCGAAGTCGATCTTCTAGCCAAAGAAGCAGCTGTAAATGGCTCCCTCTTAAACATTCCTCTAAACAGTAATGAGATTATGTCAATCTTCAAATCTTCCATATACAACCAATGGCAACAAGAATACATAGATTCTCTACAACACAAAGGATCATACTACGGTCAAATTCAACCTCTTCTTCCTAGAAAGCTTTGGTTTTCTTCTCACCAAAGCAGATCTTTTATATCCACTCTTATCCGGCTTAGATTTAATCACAACTTCTCTCTATATCACCTGCATAGAATTAACATGGTTTCGTCTCCTTTCTGTCCGTGTGATAATATGTATGTCTGTCAGTGATTCGAACCATTTATTGTTTGATTCAATTTGAATTCATTTTCGTAATCGTAACTTACTCATAAAAAATTTAGTTGTCCAAAAAATATCCTTACCTACATTTGTACTAATTCTCTAGACATTTATGAAATTATTTATAACTATATTAAAGCAGAAAATATCAAATTATAAATGTAATTTTTAAAATATTGTAATCTCTGTATTTATACATGGCTAATTGTCAAAGCAGCTAAAGCCAACAAATAAAAGGAGAAAAAAAAAATTACTGTTGTGGTTAAAATTTTTTATCTTCAACTCCCCGAGCAGTGCCGTGTAACCTGCTATACTCTATCTCTGAAAGCCTGATAGTAATAAATCAATTTTTCAGGCAGTTACCAGTGGCGTGCACATTTTTAACACGTTTAAATTGGTTTTGTGTATTTCTATATTACTATTTATCATTTTATTAAATACACGCCTGTTGCAATATTTATCATATCATTAAAAACACCCCTGTGACTATATTTTTTCTCAAAATTTTAGGGTCAAAACTTTTATGATCTATTGTGTTCTATTGTTGTCTAACCCTAGTTCGTATTCCCATACAATATGTGCGGCACACTCGGTAGTTTTTAACAATATTTCGTTTCGAACTATTCATATTTTGTCGCTTTTGTGTTGCCGTTTCTGTGTGATAAAACAATAACTTTTTACTAATAATAAATTTTATTACTATCAATTTTTTTGAGATAGAGTATAGTATTGTATAAAAATTGTGCCAATTCTGTTGGCCGAGGGGGGGGGGCTTCGCCACAGATGTCACTCCCTCCCACGGCCCTGTATTCAAAATATAAAAATAATTCAATATTCAGATATTTTCATACAAGAATAATAAAAGAAAACACAACTTCGATTAGATTAAGAACGTTGTTTAGTCATGTGATGTTCAATCAATTTTAAACACTCTGTATTTTGTAGGACTGTGTCGTGGATGATATGTACTCAAATGCCTGTGTGTTTATGTCACTGGAGTATCACAATATTTGCGTGTCTAGACAGCATGCCCCAGTTTCTTATTTATTTATTGTTTTATAAAATTTCATGCATTATTTCAGAGGTTTATCTTTCCTTACAATGCAATTTAGATGTTAAATTTCAGAAAAATATAAAAATTATTACCCTATTATGCGTTATTATGTAATTTTGTAATTTTATTTTTAATGTTTAATATACAAAAACGTGGAAAATTCTAGGAAATGACGAGTATAGAAACTATTTTTTTTTGTGAAAACCATAAAATTCTGCAAGGTTATATTGTTAGTATCCAGGACCGTAATTTGCTCTTTACAGAGCTATGTTGAGTGATTTAGACCGCGTTTCTCAACCGAAAACGTGCCACAAACCAGTAAAATATTTAAATTAACACCGTGGAACAAAAAGAAAAAAAAAAAATTACTGCTATTGAACAAATTTATTTTATATGCACTCTACATCTGTATACAGACTAGGCGCTTTCCTTTTACCACTTTACTTAAGTAATCTAAGTTAACCTAAGTCGTAAGAGCGATCCCTTTCTAAGACTACAAAAGATTTTTTCCTCCCCCTTACCCTTACTAAGGCATTTGTCGAACTTGTGTGCTTAGCTAAGATTTTTTACTTGTAAAAGGAAAGCACCTTATATCTCAGTAATAAAAAATCACTGAAAATGAACAAAAATCACAGAAAATGGACAAAAAATTGTATAAACCAGTGGCGAAGGTAAACCTACGCTAAACTAGCCCTCCCATAAAAAAAAAATTAAATTTAATTTTTTTTTTAAATATTTAGATAAATCTTCAAAAATACATCAAATTATGTTCTATACAAATTTTTGTCCAAGGCTTGGTTTACTAGTTACAAATTAATTATCATAACCATGGAAGCGTTACATTTAAGTATGAAAAATTTGAGACTTATATTTTAAAGAATTTTACAAAAATAGTTCGAAATTTAAAAAATAAATTTTTATCAAAAAACGTCTCAAATAAAAGTTATTAGTTATTGCATTTATAGTAACTTTTGTTCAATAAATTTTTTCGAAATATTTTTCTGTTGCTAAATATTCGCAAAAATCTTAAAATCGACACGAGTAAACTCCCATTTCTAGTCAACCGATCTTCATAAAAAAACAATAGGGTTCTTCCCTATTATAGAATTTTTTAGTACCAGAACGAATTCTCTAAGTTGAACCGTTCTTGAATTATCGTGTATACACACACAAGAACGCACGCACACATTATATCTCAGTAATAAAAAATGAACAAAAATCACAGAAAATTGACAAAAGATTACATAAAAGCTTGATGAGAAGTGTGAATTTTCACACATTTCAGGGTTTTGCAGGTATTTAATAACTGAATGATGATTATTTGGGATGCCAAAACAAATTTTATGTCAAAATACTTTTTTATGAATTTTAATTCGAATACCTAATACCATTATTTAAGTTTCTAAATATGTGCATTTTTTTTTTTTTTTTTTTATATATAGCAAGCTTCATTAAGATTTTGAAAATTGCGCCTATGGCTTCCATTGGTTGATTAAATCATAAGCCCCGCCCTCTGATTTCGTCAAACAGAATTAAATTATAATCTCAACACTTCCCACTGGTTATTAAATTTACGCTTTTAAAAATTAAATGCAACATTTATCAAAATATAACTAGAATTTTGACAAAATAATTTAAACGAAATAAAAATGCAAAAAAAGACAAAAAATATGTCTGATATGTCTGTCTGTCTGTACGGTAGAAATTGTAGCTAAACGGCTTAACAAAGTATATTGAAATTTGACATGCTTATACAACTCTTTAATACACTGAGAGTTAAAAAAAAAACACATCCCGAGATAAATATAAACAAATATGTATTTAATAAAAAAATAAATATTTTTTTTTAAATTTTGAGTGGCATACCAAATGAAACTTCTTAATGCGTGGATCAACAAACAAATTTTTATTTTTGAAAAATCAATTTGTTTTATTGGAGTTTTACCAAAAATGTGTCAAAAAACTTTTGTCCCCCACCTTATCTCCCAGATTGATTGATCTAAAAATCTGAAAAAAATCTCCATAATGAACACTGAGGGGAACCGGAATAGTTCAACAGGAATTTTTGATCAGATATGATTTTCGAAAAATGTAATTTTTGTTGTCGCTGATAAAAAAAATATTTTCTTGAAATTTATTGTGTGGTATCAAAAGAAAGCTCTTAAGGCGTAGATTAAGGAACGATGGATAGTTTTTTGAAATTCGTTTCTTTTAACACGATTTTGTCCAAAAATGTGCAAAAGTTCTTGTCCCGCACCCAAAGGGGTTAAACCAAATATCTGAAAAAAATGTAGGTAATGTACAATGATCTGGAAACGTATGAGAAGAATTTTTGATCAGATTGTGTTTTTCAAAAACATGACAGTTTTTGTGCTTTTGACAATATTATTTTTTTAATTCATGGTTAAATTATGACTTATAATGTTATGGATTTTTTTATATTTATAGCTAAGATAGTGCGTCTGTCTGTCCGAGATTCAGACAAAAACGGCTGGACATATTTTCATGTAATTTGGTATCATGATATAGTGAAACCAGGATTCAAACATAGGCTATAAAGCATATCAAATATTTAATTCCAGTGGGGTGTTTCGGGGTTACAACTGATTATTAAACAACTGAAAATATCTCCCTTATTATTGACTTAAATATTTATAATAAGATTCGTCATAGTTTATTTAGTCTAGGAAATAATAAGACTTTAATCGTTTAATGTGTTCTGAGATTATGGTATAACAATTTTTAATATGGCGTGATTTGTAGAAATTTTCATCTTCGCATAGACCTATCTCCAAAATGAAATGTGGTAAAGACATGCGGGTGAAATTTTTGAAATGTTGAGGTCCAAATTGACTTTTTCATATTTTTATATTTTTTGAAAATTTTGATAATTCTTAACTAAAAAATTGATGTGAAGTGTGAATTTTCACACATTTCAGGGTTTCGCAGGTATTTATTAACTGTGTGATGATTATTTGGGATGCCAAATCAAATTTTATGTCAAAATATTTTTTTATGAATTTTAATTCGAATGCCTAATACCATTATTTAAGTTTCTAAATATGTGCAGTATTTTTTTATATAGCAAGGTTCATTATGATTTTGAAAATTGCGCCTATGGCTTCCATTGGTTGCTTAAATCATAAGCCTCGCCCTCTGATACCTTCAAATATAGAATAAAATTATAATTTTAACACTTCCCGCTGGTTATTAAATTTACGCTTTTAAAAATTAAATGCAACATTTACCAAAATATAACTAGAATTTTGACAAAATAATTTAAACAAAATAAAAATGCAAAAAAAAACTGAAAAAATAAAAATTGACGGGATTTGAACACAGTTTCTTACAGTAGTTTCAACTCACTAAGCGAGAACGCTAACACTGTGCTATACAGGATCACTCGTTTACTATGTTAAATAGCGGATTAAATATATTACATATTTTACTTAAAAACACAAAAAATGCGTTATTTTCCGAAAACATAATCTGATCAAAAATTCCTGTTGTACTATTCCGGTTCACACCAATGTACATTACTGAGAACTTTTTCAGATTTTTAGTTTAAACCATCTGGGCTACAGGGTGTGGGACAAAATTAATCCACGTACCAAGGGCTTTCATTTGATACCCTACACAGAATTGTAAAAAAATATTTTTTTTTTCGATGAGCATATATTTGTTTATATTTTTAGGGGGATATGTTCTTTAGATGTTTTAGTATTTTTCCTATGTGCGGGTCAAATAGTTGTACAAGCGTGCCAAATTTCAACTCTCTAGGTTAAGCCGTTTGGCTACAATTTTTACCGAACAGACAGACGACAAAATGACGGTATAAGGGTTTTTTGGTCATACCTACAAAACCCTAAAAATGGTTAGGAATAGAAATCTACGGTTTGAAAAATTCTCGTATATTATTTAGTCTAAAAAAATCGGGATTTAATAATCAATTTATTAAGTTTCGTATGGGCAGTAATCCAAAACCCTTGAAACTAGCCAAAAATCGAAAAAATCGTAAGGGCCTTAAAATAATCGTAAATTTTAAGAAAAACATTTTTGCTAAGTATTGCTAAGTACATAACCAATTGTGTTTCATCATGTCTTAGTCAAATATTCGACACTGTCGTCAACTGACGGCGTCGAATATATGATGACCTGACCATATGGTTAACTACGCTTCATACTACAGGGCCTTGGTGTTGTTGACTTCGAGAATGTAGTAAATTGTGCATCTTGTCGTCAAGTGTGACTGAAAGTATTGCTAAATACACAATCAATTGTATTTCATCATGTCTTAGTCAAATATTCGACACTGTCGTCAACTGACGGCGTGAAAACCTGACCATATAGTTAACTACGCTTTAAACAACTGGGCCTTGGTGTTGTTGACTTCGACAATGTAGTTAACTATGCATCTTGTCGTCGAGTGTGTGAAAGTATAGCTAAATACGCAATCAATTGTATTTCATCATGTCTTAGTCAAATATTCGACACAGTCGTCAACTGACGGCGTGATAACCTGACCATATGGTTAACTACGCTTCATATTACAGGCCCTTGGTGTTGTTGACTTTGACAATGTAGTATATTATGCATCTTGTCGTAAAGTGTGACTGAAAGTATTGCTAAATATACAATCAATTGTATTTCATCATGTCTTAGTCAAATATTCGACACTGTTGTCAACTGACGGCGTGATAACCTGACCATATGCTTATCTACGCTTCAAACTACAGCGCCTTAGTATTGTTGACTTCGACAATGTAGTTAACTATGCATCTTGTCGACAAGTGTGACTGAAAGTATTGCTAAATACACAATCAATTGTATTTCATCATGTCTTAGTCAAATATTCGACACTGTCGTCAACTGACGGCGTGATAACCTGACCATATGGTTAACTATGCTTCATACTACAGGGCCTTGGTGTTGTTGACTTCGACAATGTAGTTAATTATGCAACTTGTCGTCAATTGTGACTGAAAGTATTGCTAAATACACAATCAATTGTATTTCATCATGTCTTAGTCAAATATTCGACACTTTCGTCAACTGACGGCGTGATAACCTGACCATATGGTTAACTACGCTCCATAGGGCCTTGGTGTTGTTGACTTTGACAATGTAGTTAATTATGCATCGTGTCGTCAATTGTGACTGAAAGTATTGCTAAATACACAATCAATTGTATTTCATTATGTCTTAGTCAATATTCGACTTTGTCGTCAACTGACGGCGTTATAACCTGACCATATGGTTGACTACGCTTCATACTACAGGGCCTTCGACAATGTAGTTAATTATGCATCTTGTCGTCAATTGTGACTGAAAGTATTGCTAAATACACAATCAATTGTATTTCACCATGTCTTAGTCAATATTCGACACTGTCGTCAACTGACGGCGTTATAACCTGCCCATATGGTTGACTACGCTTCATACTACGGGGCCTTCGTTAATGTAGTTAATTATGCATCTTGTCGTCAATTGTGACTGAAAGTATTGCTAAATACACAATCAATTGTATTTCATCATGTCTTAGTCAATATTCGACACTGTCGTCAACTGACGGCGTTATAACCTGACCATATGGTTGACTACGCTTCATACTACAGGGCCTTCGACAATGTAGTTAATTATGCATCTTGTCGTCAATTGTGACTGAAAGTATTGCTAAATACACAATCAATTGTATTTCATCATGTCTTAGACAATATTCGACACTGTCGTCAACTGACGGCGTTATAACCTGACTATATGGTTGACTACGCTTCATACTACAGGGCCTTCGACAATGTAGTTAATTATGCATCTTGTCGTCAATTGTGACTGAAAGTATTGCTAAATACACAATCAATTGTATTTCATCAGGTCTTAGTCAATATTCGACACTGTCGTCAACTGACGGCGTTATAACCTGACCATATGGTTGACTACGCTTCATACTACAGGGCCTTCGACAATGTAATTAATTATGCATCTTGTCGTCAATTGTGACTGAAAGTATTGCTAAATACACAATCAATTGTATTTCACCATGTCTTAGTCAATATTCGACACTGACGGCGCTATAACCTGCTCATATGGTTGACTACGCTTCATACTACAGGGCCTTCGACAATGTAGTTAATTATGCATCTTGTCGTCAATTGTGACTGAAAGTATTTCTAAATACACAATCAATTGTATTTCATCATGTCTTAGTCAATATTCGACACTGTCGTCAACTGACGGCGTTATAACCTGACCATATGGTTGACTACGCTTCATACTACAGGGCCTTCGACAATGTAGTTTATTATGCATCTTGTCGTCAATTGTGACTGAAAGTATTGCTAAATACACAATCAATTGTATTTCATCATGTCTTAGTCAATATTCGACACTGTCGTCAACTGACGGCGTTATAACCTGCCCATATGGTTGACTACGCTTCATACTACAGGGCCTTGGTGTTGTTCACTTCGACGATGTAGTTAATTATGCATCTTGTCGTCAATTGTGACTGAAAGTATTGCTAAATACACAATCAATTGTATTTCATCATGTCTTAGTCAATATTCGACATTGTCGTCAACTGAAGGCGTTATAACGTGACCATATGGTTGACTACGCTTCATACTACAGGGCCTTGGTGTTGTTGACTTCGACATTGTAGTTAATTATGCATCTTGTCGTCAAGTGTGACTGAAAGAATTGCTAAATACACAAACAATTGTATTTCATCATGTCTTAGTCAATATTCGACACAGTCGTCAACTGACGGCGTTATAACGTGACCATATGGTTGACTACGCTCCATACCACAGGGCCTTGGTGTTGTTGACTTCGACAATGTAGTTAATTATGCATCTTGTCGTCAATTGTGACTGAAAGTATTGCTAAATACACAATCAATTGTATTTCACTATATCTTAGTCAATATTCGACACTGTCGTCAACTGACGGCGTTATAACGTGACCATATGGTTGACTACGCTCCATACCACAGGGCCTTGGTGTTGTTGACTTCGACAATGTTGTTAATTATGCATCTTGTCGTCAATTGTGACTGAAAGTATTGCTAAATACACAATCAATTGTATTTCATCATGTCTTAGTCAATATTCGACACTGTCGTCAACTGACGGCGTATAACGTGACCATATGGTTGACTACGCTTCATGCTACAGGGCTTTCGACATTGTAGTTAATTAGGCATCTTGTCGTCAATTGTGACTGAAAGTATTGCTAAATACACAATCAATTGTATTTCACCATGTCTTATTCAATATTCGACACTGTCGTCAACTGACGGCGTTATAACCTGACCATATGGTTGACTACGCTTCATACTACGGGGCCTTCGAAAATGTAGTTAATTATGCATCTTGTCGTCAATTGTGACTGAAAGTATTGCTAAATACACAATCAATTGTATTTCATCATGTCTCAGTCAATATTCGACACTGTCGTCAACTGACGGCGTTATAACCTGACCATATGGTTGACTACGCTTCATACTACGGGGCCTTCGACAATGTAGTTAATTATGCATCTTGTCGTCAATTGTGACTGAAAGTATTGCTAAATACACAATCAATTGTATTTCATCATGTCTTAGTCAATATTCGACACTGTCGTCAACTGACGGCGTTATAACGTGACCATATGGTTGACTATGCTTC
Organism: Liopterus haemorrhoidalis; assembly: GCA_963971575.1. Lineage (NCBI taxonomy): Eukaryota > Metazoa > Arthropoda > Insecta > Coleoptera > Dytiscidae > Liopterus > Liopterus haemorrhoidalis. The sequence goes on from OZ020611.1 coordinate 192,477,984, forward strand.
ATGCTACAGGGCCTTCGACAATGTAGTTAATTATGCATCTTGTCGTCAATTGTGACTGAAAGTATTGCTAAATACACAATCAATTGTATTTCACCATGTCTTAGTCAATATTCGACACTGTCGTCAATTGACGGCGTTATAACCTGACCATATGATTGACTACGCTTCATACTACGGGGCCTTCGACAATGTAGTTAATTATGCATCTTGTCGTTAATTGTGACTGAAAGTATTGTTAAATGCCCAATCAATTGTAATTCACCATGTCTTAGTCAATATTCGACACTGTCGTCAACTAACGGCGTTATACCTGACCATATGGTTGACTACGCTTCATACTACAGGGCCTTCGACAATGTAGTTAATTATGCATCTTGTCGTCAATTGTGACTGAAAGTATTGCTAAATACACAATCAATTGTATTTCATCATGTCTTATTCAATATTCGACACTGTCGTCAACTGACGGCGTTATAACCTGACCATATGGTTGACTACGCATCATACTACAGGGCCTTCGACAGTGTAGTTAATTATGCATTTTGTCGTCAATTGTGACTTAAAGTATTGCTAAATACACAATCAATTGTATTTTACCATGTCTTAGTCAATATTCGACAGTGTCGTCAACTGACGGCGTTATAACCTGCCCATATGGTTGACTACGCTTCATACTACAGGGCCTTCGACAATGTAGGTAATTATGCATCTTGTCGTCAATTGTGACTGAAAGTATTGCTAAATACACAATCAATTGTATTTCATCATGTCCTAGGCAATATTCGACAGTGTCGTCAACTGACGGCGTTATAACCTGCCCATATGGTTGACTACGCTTCATACTACAGGGCCTTCGACAATGTAGGTAATTATGCATCTTGTCGTCAATTGTGACTGAAAGTATTGTTAAATACACAATCAATTGTATTTCATCATGTCCTAGGCAATATTCGACACTGTCGTCAACTGGCGGCGTTAGAACCTGACCATATGGTTGACTACTCTTTATACTACAGGACCTTCGACAATGTAGTTAATTATGCATCTTGTTGTCAATTGTGACTGAAAGTATTGCTAAATACACAATCAATTGTATTTCATCATGTCTTAGTCAAATATTCGATACTGTCGTCAATTGACGGCGTGATAACCTGACTTTATGGTTAACTACGCTTCATACTACAGCGCCTTGGTGTTGTTGATTTCGACAATGTAATTAATTATGCATCTTGTCGTCAAGTGTGACTGAAAGTATTGCTAAATACACAATCAATTGTATTTCATCATGTCTTATTCAATATTCGACACTGTCGTCAACTGACGGCGTTATAACCTGACCATATGGTTGACTACGCTTCATACTACGGGGCCTTTGACAATGTAATTAATTATGCATCTTGTCGTCAAGTGTGACTGAAAGTATTGCTAAATACACAAACAATTGTATTTCATCATGTCTTAGTCAAATATTCGATACTGTCGACAATTGACGGCGTGATAACCTGACCTTATGGTTAACTGCGCTTCATACTACAGCGCCTTGGTGTTGTTGATTTCGAGAATGTAATTAATTAGGCATCTTGTCGTCAAGTGTGACTGAAAGTATTGCTAAATACACAATCAATTGTATTTCATCATGTCTTATTCAATATTCGACACTGTCGTCAACTGACGGCGTTATAACCTGACCATATGGTTGACTACGCTTCATACTACAGGGCCTTCGACAATGTAGTTAATTATGCATCTTGTCGTCAATTGTGACTGAAAGTATTGTTATATACACAATCAATTGTATTTCATCATGTCTTAGTCAATATTCGACACTGTCGTCAACTGACGGCGTTATAACCTGACCATATGGTTGACTACGCTTCATACTACATGACCTTCGACAATGTAGTTAATTTTGCATCTTGTCGTCAATTGTGACTGAAAGTATTGCTAAATACACAATCAAATGTATTTCATCATGTCCTAGTCAATATTCGACACTGTCGTCAACTGACGGCGTTAGAACCTGACCATATGGTTGACTACGCTGTATACTACAGGGCCTTCGGCAATGTAGTTAATTATGCATCTTGTCGTCAATTGTGACTGAAAGTATTGCTAAATACACAATCAATTGTGTTTAATCATGTCCTAGTCAATATTCGACACTGTCGTCAACTGACGGCGTTAGAACCTGACCATATGGTTGACTACGCTTTATACTACAGGGCCTTCGACAATGTAGTTAATTATGCATCTTGTTGTCAATTGTGACGGAAAGTATTGTTAAATACACAATCAATTGTATTTCATCATGTCTTATTAGTCAATATTCGACACTGTCGTCAACTGACGGCGTTATAACCTGACCATATGGTTGACTACGCTTCATACTACAGGGCCTTCGCTAATGTAGTTAATTATGCAGCTTGTCGTCAATTGTGACTGAAAGTATTCTTAAATACACAATCAATTGTATTTCATCATGTCTTAGTCAATATTCGACACTGTCGTCAACTGACGGCGTTATAACCTGACCATATGGTTGACTACGCTTTATACTACAGGGCCTTCGACAATGTAGTTAATTATGCATCTTGTTGTCAATTGTGACGGAAAGTATTGTTAAATACACAATCAATTGTATTTCATCATGTCTTATTAGTCAATATTCGACACTGTCGTCAACTGACGGCGTTATAACCTGACCATATGGTTGACTACGCTTCATACTACAGGGCCTTCGACAATGTAGTTAATTATGCAGCTTGTCGTCAATTGTGACTGAAAGTATACTTAAATACACAATCAATTGTATTTCATCATGTCTTAGTCAATATTCGACACTGTCGTCAACTGACGGCGTTATAACCTGACCATATGGTTGACTACGCTTTATACTACAGGGCCTTCGACAATGTAGTTAATTATGCATCTTGTCGTCAATTGTGACTGAAAGTATTGTTAAATACACAATCAATTGTATTTCATCTTGTCTTAGTCAATATTCGACACTGTCGTCAACTGACGGCGTAATAACCTGCCCATATGGTTGACTACGCTTCATACTACAGGGCCTTCGACAATGTAGTTAATTATGCTTCTTGTTGTCAATTGTGACTGAAAGTATTGTTAAATACACAATCAATTGTATTTCATCATGTCTTAGTCAATATTCGACACTGTCGTCAACTGACGGCGTTATAACCTGCCCATATGGTTGACCACGCTTCATACTACAGGGTCTTGGTGTTGTTGACTTCGAAATTGTAGTTAACTATGCATGTTGTCGTCAAGTTTGACTGAAAGAATTGCTAAATACACAAACAATTGTATTTCATCATTTCTTAGTCAAATATTCGATACTGTCGTCAACTGACGGCGTAATAACCTGACCTTATGGTTAATTACGCTTCATACTACAGCACTTTGGTGTTGTTGACTTCGACATTGTAGTCAACTATGCATCTTGTCGTCAAGTGTGACTGAAAGAATTGCTAAAAACACAATCAATTGTATTTCATCATGTCTTAGTCAAATATTCGACACTGTTGTCAACTGACGGCGTGATAACCTTACCATTGGTTAACTACGCTTCATACTACAGCGCCTTGGTGTTGTTGATTTCGACAATGTAGTTAATTAAGCATCTTGTCGTCAAGTGTGACTGAAAGTATTGCTAAATACACAAACAATTGTATTTCATCATGTCTTAGTCAAATATTCGATACTGTCGTCAATTGACGGCGTGATAACCTGACCTTAGACCTTATGGTTAGAGCCCTGCGCGGATAAGCTTTTCTGTATCCGCATCCGATCCGCATCCGCACATCCATGATCCGCATCCGATCCGCATCCGCAGCTTTTGTAAATAACAAATCCGCATCCGATCCGCATCCGCAAAAATATCCGCACTATCCGCACTACAGGTTTTGCGGTCAGTTCGAAAACTAACATATTTCGCCTGTTTAGGTAATCTCTGCTCTAAAACGCTATTTAAATCTAGAGAGAGATAACAATTTTGGGGGGCCTAAGCGTTCTTTTTCGTAGGGAGTAAGAGGCGAGCTGCTTTTTTTAATATTGAATTTAAAAAAAAAAGCTACTTGATTTAAAAAATATGAGTTGTTTCATATTTTTAGGATCAAGTAATTCTCTTACGCCATTTCGCGCATGGCGTTGCAACTTTTTCAAATAGCAACATGTGTCATTTTTCAAATTTTTGGGATCTGCAAGACTTTTTACTTCGGGTAGTATAAAAAAATTGGCAGGTTACATAATAAAATTTTCGAGAAAAAATTATGTAGGTAAATTTTGGTATTTAAATAAAACTTACTAATCAGTTTTATGTAAAAAATAAACCTTTATCAGATTTAAAAGCCAGAATTAGAGCAGAGGTAGGAAGAATTACGTCGAAAGTGTACCAGGAAACTTTTGTCCAAAATATTATTTTCTATAATATATTCAATAATAAAAAGAAAGTTAAGTTGATTGTCTCAACTCAGTCTTGATCGTGGACAATTGTCTAATAAAAATTACATAAAGTGAGATTGAATGCTATAAAATATCATGTATATACAGACAACCGAAAATAACCGAGGACTGCGTAGTCAGAACACAATTGCTTGTTTCTCCGAAAGTAACCTTAAGTAAGATTTAATGTTCACGCGGATATTGCGGATAAGTGGATATGACATTAAATCCGCATCCGATCCGCATCCGCATGGTTTAAATGATAATTTATCCGCATCCGCAGAAAAGTTGCGGATATCCGCGGATTTGCAGGGCTCTACTTATGGTTAACTACGCTGTATACTACAGCGCCTTGGTGTTGTTGATTTCGACAATGTAATTAATTATGCATCTCGTCGTCAAGTGTGACTGAAAGTATTGCTATATACTCAGTCAATTGTATTTCATCATGTCTTAGTCAAATATTCGACACTTTCGACAACTGACGGTATGATAACCTGACCACATGGTTAACTACGCATTATTCAACTGGGCCTAAGGCTACGTACATACTGAAACAGCGAGCAACGCAGCGATGAGAATGGATAGCAAACCGGCGAAAACAAGCATATGCATTCGTATTAGAACGAACATAGTAAGGTGTGCAACGAGAATGCTAGAATGAGGTCATAAGAGAGCGCTGCGTTCAAGCAAGTTTGTTTTCTTTGCTAGCATCGCTGCTAAGTATAGGGTAAAACCGTAAAATAAAATGTATACCGAGCAACTTAGTTGTATTTTGATTAAAAGAACTTTATGGGACTAGAGTGATGCACAGCATCACAATAGTTACATTCTAGATAAACTGTGGGTTGTTGTGGGACAGGAAATAGATTTTATGGTGACACTCAAAATTTTGTCCAATTCTTCATCCATCTGTATTGAATTTTATTCAAAATGTAATCAAAAGTCGAAATACGCATGCGAAAATATGCACGACATTTTCAGGATCTTTGCTATTTTGCTCGCTTATAAACTCCTCAGAATATGTTAGACACTCTTTCATCGCGCAGCAATTATTTCGCCGCATTGCTCTCCGCTTTCATCGCTGCATTGCTCTGTGCTTCAGTATGTTCCTAGCCTTAAGCCGCATTCAGAGCTCTTTAAATTAAGAAGTTGTAGACTGTGCTTTGTTAGATGTAAGTTATGTTTCTATGCATTCTTTTTAACGTTGCACGTACCGTTCATATTAAGTTAGAAATTAATATGTTACGAATAGTCCGCCATCTGTGAATTTTGAAACCAACTATTTAGCTTCTTATAATTTTTTATATGTATTTTCGTTCTTATAATTCTATTGTCTTAGATTTTAACTACCTAATTACCTAAATTGATCATATTTACTGTTCATCTTTGTAATTTTGAGCAAGATTTGTTAATGATGACATTATGTTAGGTTATGTAAAGGCATACGATAACTACGGTGTCACTTATAGAATGCGATAGCCAATGTGTTTACATGTCTGTCTCCTTAAAACATTTCACTTGCTACAAGTTTAGAAAATTATGCACAATCCACAACAAATAGCGTATTAAATTTGGAGGTCTGAACGGTTTCACGTCTTACCATATGAGAAACTTCTAGTGACAGTGAACAGTATATAACCTACAGTGCATAAGCTATTGATTTAAGAGCTCTGAAGGCTTTAGTGTTGTTAACTTTGACAATGTAGTTAACTATGCATCTTGTCGTCAAGTGTGCAATTGCGCAATATTTCTTTCATTTTATTAATGTTTGTACCTCATTTTCTTTGAATTCCTTTGTGTAACTGACTGTTCATAAAACATTATCCGAAAATATAAACGTATAAATGTCGTGAAATATCAAACACGCAATTCAAATCGTTCAATCTCAGTGGTGACTGCGAGTTAATCTAATGCAACTACGACTCGCGAACTCTGAACTCTAACATTTCAATCATGAGTCGCAATCAACAATCTGTCTCACCTGTGGCTTTAGTTTGGCCCGCCAACACTCTCCGCATATTTAACATTCAACTTTAAATAATATACATACCTACCATAATAAACAAAAAACATTCTGCACAAGTATTGAGTACTGACACGCTCGAATACGCAGTCTGGTGGTCAAATATTGTACTAGGCGCTCTAGTACTGTTTGAACTTATTACATATTTGTTCTAGTGTTGAATTTTTGTTAGAATGTCGATAGAAGTTGTGAAAAGGTATAAAAGTAGAACAAATTGTAGTGTTTTTGCTTTTCATTCAAGGCAGGACAAAGATGTCTATCTTTGTTTTTTTCTTTTCTTAAGAAAAATTGATGGAAAATTAATATTAAGTCCAGATTGGGAAAAGATTTAGTTATGGACAGGAGGAAGGCATGGGAATATATATTTTGAGTTAAAAAGTAAATAATACTATGCGAGTTTGTTCATTACATTTGTCGCAGAAAAACAAAACTGCACTAATATGCTTGTACCTGCAAGTTGCATTTTTAACTTTTAGCTGCTCCTGTCCAACTAAAACTAATTTTATTTCATGAGGCAATGAACATAATGCACTTGTTTACAAACAGAATCCATATATTGTAAATTCAGATGACCGACACTCAGATGTACCACATAAAATTACGTACCTGGCATTTAACACCTGCTGAACTACAAATTACACTTCAATAAATCTACTGAAATTAAACTTTAAATACTGTAATTTGATGCCCACCTTCTGTTATACATCTCGATACATGTGTGGCGCTTAAAAATTAAACAAATTCGCAAATATTTACTCGCATTTTCATAAAATAAAAATGTACTGTGCTTAAATTAACCTGTTTGCTATTGGCATGTTGACAGCTGAATACTAGACACGACAGCCATATTGCCTTGGAGTACAACGCCGCCATCGGTAATGTCATTCTTCAATAGGCTCCATGGAATCCTTCGAATTTAGTGTAAAGTTTAAACTTACACACTGCTAAATAGTGTTAAAGAAGTGTTAATTTTAACACTAAAAAAGTAACATTTCATAAAAATAACACTATCTGAACAAAGAAAGATTTACACGGTGGCTTGGTTAAAAATAGTGTACTTTTTTTAAATGAAAATTTTAACACTAAAATTTTAACCAAACTGAGAATGAACTTTTACACTTATGAATTTTTGCTGTGTACATCTCGTATTCTCGCATTGAACCAAATAAAAGAAGCCAATATTTATATCTTGCGAGCAAAGAAAATAGCGAGAAAGTCAGTGCATCGAACTATTGCAAATGGATCCGAATACCGTGTTGATGATGATAGTAATTGTATTTTCCAATTCACGTTACAAAAGCAGTTAATTTGAACGTGACGTAACGCATTGTTAATAGTAGCGAGCGTGTGTAGTGCGCGATCTATATCGAGATACTGAAAGCTATTTTTTGATTGATACAATTAAAAACTCGTATACAATTCATAGGATCAAAAATGTCACACGTATAAATAGATATGACCTTCTTACGAGCTTCTAACATGACTATAATTACTTTAAAGAATTAGAGAGAGACCAAACAAATAACGAAAACTCGTTAAGGTTGCGATGCACTTGTGCGTACGATTACCGGCTTACGGGTAATTGCTATTCTTGACAATGTAGTAGTTCTTGCAACGCCAATACAGCACACAGCACCGTCTTCTTAGACAGAATCATTTATTTCAAAAATCCCTTATATCCAACTGACTAGGTTCTGAGTATACTAAAAAAAAAAAAATTACTGCACCGGAACAATTTTTAAGATGATCAAAAATCAAGTAGGGCAGGCATAATAGTAAAGTGCTTACAAGTTTGATATACAAAACTGACAGTCTGAGATAAAATTAGTAACAATCTATACATACAAATTTACAGAGAATTGATGTATGTACAGTAAATAATAATAATAACTTTATTTAGCATATCTGCTATATGAACATCTTATAAAAATTTACAAAAATTTATATAAATTAAAAATTTTGTATAAATCTTTCATAAGCTAGAATTTTGTAAAAAATACAATTGTGGTCTTAATTCTATGACTTAATTACTAACTTACTAACTCTACAATTTTAGTCTTAAAATTATTAATTTTTACTTGCCCGACCTTAATATATAAGGGGCAAGTATTGTAATCGCGAAAATTTTCGATGTGTGTGTGTGTGTGTGTGTGTGTGTGTGTGTGTGTGTGTGTGCGTGTGCGTGTGCGTGTGCGTGTGCGTGTGCGTGTGCGTGTGCGTGTGCGTGTGCGTGTGCGTGTGCGTGTGCGTGTGCGTGTGCGTGTGCGTGTGCGTGTGCGTGTGCGTGTGCGTGTGCGTGTGCGTGTGCGTGTGCGTGTGCGTGTGCGTGTGCGTGTGCGTGTGCGTGTGCGTGTGCGTGTGCGTGTGCGTGTGCGTGTGCGTGTGCGTGTGCGTGTGCGTGTGCGTGTGCGTGTGCGTGTGCGTGTGCGTGTGCGTGTGCGTGTGCGTGTGCGTGTGCGTGTGCGTGTGCGTGTGCGTGTGCGTGTGCGTGTGCGTGTGCGTGTGCGTGTGCGTGTGCGTGTGCGTGTGCTTGTGCGTGTGCGTGTGCTGCGTGCGTGCGTGCGTGCGTGTGCGTGTGCGTGTGCGTGTGCGTGTGCGTGTGCGTGTGCGTGTGCGTGTGCGTGTGCGTGTGCGTGTGCGTGTGCGTGTGTGTGTGTGTGTGTGTGTGTGTGTGTGTGCGTGCGTGCGTGTGGTGTGTGTGTGTGTCTGATTTTGTGATTTCGTGCGTGCGTGCGTGCGTGTGTATACAAGATATTGTTTTATAGAAGAACCCTATTGTTTTTTATGAAAATCGGTTGACTAGAAATGGTCGATTTTAAGATTTTTGCGAATATTTAGCAACAGAAAAATATTTCGAAAAAATTTATTGAACAAAAATTACTATAAATGCAATAACTAATAACTTTTATTTGAGACGTTTTTTGATAAAACGAAAAATTTCGAAACATTTTTGTATAATTTTTTAAAATTTAAAAAAAAAAGTCTCAATTTTTTCATACTTATATGTAACGTTTCCATGGTCATGATAATTAATTCGTAACTAGTAAAGCAAGCCTTGGACAAAAATTTGTATAGAACATAATTTGATGTATTTTTGAAAATTTATCTAAATATCTAATTTTTTTTTTTTTTAAATTTACATTTTTTTTAAATTTACATTTTTTTTAAATATTTTTTTAATGGGAGGGCAAGTCTAGCGGAGGTTTCCCTTCGCCACTGGTTTTAATACTTTTAATTTCCTCCGGTAAATTATTATACTTAATAATAGCACTAAAAAATAAAGAATTTTGACTTTTTTTATATTTTTTCCCTTCCAAATAATAATTATTTTTGCTTCTAGTGTTATGTTCATGGACTTCTTTATGTGTTATTAACATATTCTTGAAATAAGAAGGCATTAAACCTATTCTGATTTAGTGAATAAATGTTAATGCTTTCATCTCACAGAATCTCTTCACGTTAACCCACTTCAACCTTGTTAACATCGCGGTAACACTAGTATACCTGTCACAGTTTAATATCACACGCATAGCTCTATTCTGCAGGAGTTGAAGCCTTTCAATGTCACCTGCGTTTGCCAAATACAAGACTGTGCTTGCGAAATGAAAATGTGGAAGAATAATACTATTATATACAGTTTTTCTAGACCATGTAGATAGATACTCGCTACATCTACGAAGAATTCCCAATTTTTTAGATATTTTGCTGCACACGTAGTTGATATGTTCCTTAAATCTTATTAAATAATAATCAAAGGGTTTATATTATGACGGGCTGGTAAATTAATGTGAACCGGAATTACTAATATTAATAGTACCTTTGAATTTCTGGTCAGATTATGCCCAACTAACACAAAAGGTGCAACCAGAGTCGCAGTAAGGGGGGGGCGGAGGGGGCGACGGCCGCTAGCGCACTAAGGACAAGGGCGCCGATGAGCTTGACTAAGGGGCGCCACATTGCGAAAGTAAGGACCTTTTTTGTTTGCTCATCACTTGGATTTTGGGAGGTGAGGACCTTTGTTTTTTTTTGCTCATCACTTGCAATTTAGGAGGTGAGGACCTTTGTTTTTTTTGCTCATCATCTAGATTTTGGGCGGTGAGAATCTTGTTTTTGCTTATCACTTACATTTATTTGCCAAAGGCACCAAAACGCAGTTTTGCCCCTAGCGCAAGTTTTTCTTACTGCGGCTCTGGGTGCAACATAAAACCTAAATGATATATAAACTCCATTCACAATAAATATGAGATGACGTCACACTTGGTTAATTTAAGTACCAACGTTATGATATGTTTTAATCAACATCAATCCATTACTCAGTTAGTACATTTATTTATTTAATTTTGGTAGATTTTTCCAATGTTGTCAGTTTAAAATTGGATTGTTCAATCGTTATTTGTCAGGTTGACGTTTAAGTACTTACAATTAACAATGAGGTTATATTTTATTTTTTTTTTAATTTAATTGTAATAAAAATGCCCCAAGCTCTTAGTAACCATGCTCAAAGGATGGTTTTGTCTTTTATTAATTATTTTGAAAGATAATTAATTTGATTTTAGGAGAGCATGTTACTGTCCACACTATTAATATAAAATCACATGAAAGGGGTACCTTAGTAAACTACCATTTCTAACAGAGTGATTAAGACAAAAATTTAAGGGATTTTTAAAACTCATAAAAGAGTAGTAGATATCAAATTTTAGCTTGATCGTAGCAGTAGTTTTCGAGATATTGGTCGAGTTAATTTTTAAAAACTGCAATGGTACCTTAGTAAACTACCATTTCTAACAGAGTGATTAAGACAAAAATTTAAGGGATTTTTAAAACTCATAAAAGAGTAGTAGATATCAAATTTTAGCTTGATCGTAGCAATAGTTTTCGAGATATTTGTCGAGTTAATTTTTAAAAACTGCAATGGTACCTTAGTAAACTACCATTTCTAACAGAGTGATTAAGACCAAAATTGTAGGGTTTTTTAAAACTCATAAAAAAATAATAGATATTAAATTTTAGCTTGATCGTAGCAATAGTTTTCGAGATATTGGTAGAGTAAATTTTTAAAAACTGCAATGGTACCTTAGTAAACTACCATTTCTTACAGAGCGATTGAGACCAAAATTGTAGGGTTTTTTAAAACTCATAAAAGAGTAGTAGATATCAAATATGATGGGTGATATTTCTATAACGTACTTTTATCTGTATGTTGTGTTCGTATGTTTTAAAAGGTTTTATAATTTGTAATGTAAGTGAACAAAAACAATATTTAATTTTGTATCTTGGCCGATAAACAAATATTATATATGATTAATAAAATATGTTCTATTTACGTATGTTACGTTCTTTTTTTTTGTAATTTTAACCTACAGGTCTGTTACGTAGAACGGTTTATTATCATCAGATGCAAACGAAAAGTAATTTTAGCGTACTCATGAAACTTACACTTGCAGCTAGCTGCAATAAACTGTTTGACTGGAAATAATATTTGAATATTCATTATTCGAAACGAAATTGTATCTAACATCTGAAATTCAAAAATTTCTATTGGAATAATAAAAAATTTGACTCTTTATCATTGCTTTCCTAGCCCGACACCAGTGATGGTAAAAGGGCTCAACGATTAAGTAAGTAATCATTGCTTTCCGATATCATTTAGTGAGTTCAGAAAGCAAGCTCGGAGCGTTCGAGAAAAGGTCTAAACGCGTTTATTCGAGCGGTCTGGAGCAGTGTGACTCGGAATACTCCGCGTTTGCTTCCCGAACCCGCTGTGTCAATGTGACACCAGGCGAAAAATTAAAGTAAATTGTATAAAAAGTATTAAAAGAACACGACACATTTCTAAAAACAAATATTTCTGATGATTCTTTTACACTGAAATTTATTATTATTATTATTATTTTTTATATACTAAATTACACACTTTATATAATATAAACCATAAATTTCGCCACAAATCGGTTAGAATGAACTGCTGTGCATCATAATTTACATTAATTCTTTTCCTCCATAGGAAATATAGGTTTTCAATATATTTTTAGAAGTTGTTCAATATAACCTAACTTTTTTTGAAAGTTTACGAATCGGCAACAAGGTGAGTTTTTCAACTGTGACGTCATTTCAAAGTTACGGTAAATGGACTTTAGCATGTTTATTATGGCAACAAATATAACTTAATTGTTTTGTATAACCTTCAAATACACTGAATGGCTGTATAAGCAATTTGGTGTCGTAAAATAGTTTTAAAAATGTTCTATCAGCTTTAATATAAAGTAATTATACATTAATGTCGGGGGACCAGTAGTCACCGAACCATTACATATATTTATAAGTTACATATAGTATATGCTGTATAAATGATTTTCATAGATATATTTATACTACCAACCTTAAAAATAATGTTAAAAAACTTTTATATGATAATTTAGCTTTATAACATAAGTGCCTAGATGTCACAAAATAATAATTATAAATATAGTGTATAATTACTTTAGGTTCGGTGACTATTGGTCCCCCGACATTTGATCTCTCGACAATTGGTCTCCGTCAATTGATCCCCGGGACAGTTAATCCCTCTGCCAGTTGATCCCCCAGACAATTAATCCCCACAATATCTAAAAGTATTTATATTCCAAAGTCCAAAGTCGGTTTTCTCTTTCTAGTATATCGCGATCCTTGTCGAAGAAAAACGTCACATATATACTTGAGAAGTTAACTTCATTTTTTGCTCCATTATCCTCACTAAATAATCAAACTGATCCTTATTCATGCGTAAATAATTATAAAACAATTCCGCATCCTTTAAACGTATTTCTGCTACCAAATTATAATATGCTCCTTGCTCCAATATTTTTTTATAAATTGTACTAATTAAAAATCTTTTATTATGCCTTATTTTAATATTTCTTTTATATTTGTTACATAAACAATTGGATACAACAATGCCCGATGGCGGCGCTACAGGCGCTATGAACAGCTGATTGAAACGAGTAATGTGAAAGTTGTCCATATTTGTTTACATGTTAAATCATCGATTTGCAATGGATAATAAACAGCTATCCTTATTAAATTATTTAAATTTTTTAAGTGCAACACCTTCTTCTAGGTGTGTAGTTGAAGGAGAAGAGTTGTTAAACGCCGGACATCTTATGTTGTGCGGAATTTTGGTCAAAAATGATGAGCATGTCAACATATGTGGGTTATGTTTACAAACAAGTAGTTTGAGATCACCACCTCACGAAGTCACTGGGAAATTAAAATTTAGTAATGATGTTGAAGTTTTAAATATGTCCTGCACCTGTAAGGCACTGAAGGTTCAGTGAAAATGTATTAGAAAAGCTGCGTACAGAATTTAAGACCGCTTGCCCAAATTCTGCATTAAAATTACACGGGTAGATATTTAATTATGTTCGAGAAGGATTTTTATAATTTAGTGTTTGTTTTTTATTTAATTTGTTTAATAAATACTAGTTTGTTATTATATTTTCCACAACATCAAATTTATTAACAATTCACAAATTGTTTCTCAATTGGAAAATAGTGGAAGTAAATATTTCCTTTTCTAGAGTGACAGCCAAACACACAGCAATTTGTGTTATAATAACTCATTATAACATAAAGTAATATAAAAAAGAATAATAATTGCTATCAAAAGTTAATATAACAAACAAACTGCAACACTAACGTTTAAAAGCAACACAAACTACACGAGAAAACACATGTAAACCAGATATAAACAATAAACTATTACTCGTTTCGCCTAGTTCAGTTTTTATCCGCTTGGCGTCACTTCATAGCGCTGTTGAGCCCAATATGCTGCTTAGCTCTATGGTCTATTTCAAAGTAGAAAAAAGTAGATAGCGCTGCGAACCGAGTACGATTTACACTGATCAAATACAGTATAGCGGGAAATTTAAAATAAATTACAACTAGGACATAGGCGTAGCAACTGGGTTAGCAAGTGATTTTTTTTTTAATATAAAAAAGATTAATAAGATATTGAAATAAACAAGGCAGATAATACACTTACGTTATTTATACGACATAAATTCAGTTTAATGGGAAATTTGAAAAAGTTAAAAAAATATTGATTTTAAAAATTATGTACTATATATAAAAAGAGAGATTTGGCTAAAAGAGTTTGAACAAAGCAGTAAAACAAACAATATATCTTCAGAGCTGAAGTTTCTTATTTAAATAATTATTGTAAATACAAATTAAAAATATATGTATATATGAAGGTCTAAAAATGATATCAATAACTTCTTCTTTGCGCACAATCAGCTGGGCTGTCTTTTGGCCTCACATTAGTCCTCTCTCTTGATCTGTTAATTTTCAAGTGTCAAAAAATATTTATATGTCAGATAACCTAAAAAATATATAACTGCGTAAAAACAAATTACATGGAAAATTTTCTCTATAAAATCTACGCCAAGAATATAAATAAAAGTCTAAATATGTAAATAATAACAAAATATATGAGAAAAATTAAATAATATAAATAATATATATTTCCAATGTACGACACTGAACATCTGTCAACTTGGACTATAAACAATATTTTTACAGTGTAATAGGGATGACGATCTAAACCAACCCGAAGCAAGGACAAACAGCTCCTATCTTCTTACACACATTTTTCTACTTTGAAATAGATCATAATTCGATTATATAAGTATAACTTATATTAATAATTAAATTTATGCCTTGCGTTCATTTTAAATATTGATAGGTATAGGCTATTCCAAACATTTGGGCGGGACTAGTTTTTGAAATCTAGTAATATTTATCTATTAATTCGGACTTTTAGTTATTTTGTTTAAGCTTTGTATATTGTGCAGACAGCTCTGGGGTCGACTCAGCCTCAAGTATTTAATACTTATAAATGAGTACCTGTTCATTCAGGGATAATAGGACCGGTCGAAACGTCACACTAATCACGTGGCTTTCATATCTATGACCGGCGGTCTAGAAACGGAGAACTTACTTTCTCTGCCCCTTATACGCTTATCTAGGCGTTGGGCACCTATTATTATTATTATTATTAAATCATACTTACATTGCAAATTTTAGATTAAATTGATTGTCATTATAAAATGTCCTTTTAATTGCATTTTTTGTAATTTTTAATAAAATTTTCCCATTTTTTTTTTTTGTGTTCAAAAATGTAAAAATTATTAATAAATGTCCTTCGTTTCCATAGTTTCACTGTTGGAATTTTATATTTTCACATGCCAACGTCAAACAAGAAATAACCCAAGCAAGGTCCCTTCTCGTGACAACCTAAAAGAACGAAATTCCCATTTAGTTCCGCCTAAACGTTTGGAATAGCTCGTAATTTGAATTCAGGGTGTTCGAAATATAATGAATCTTGATAACGAAGATAGTAATGAATGCCAAAACATTCAAATGAAGTCAGATACGCTGCAAAAAAAAAAAACACTCTGAGCGTAGAGCTGAAAACGAATGAATTATCCGGTGCCGGACAAACTGATCCGTTAAGCGGAGAGCTAAGTACGTACGATTACAGAATTTTTTCATTTAATGTGAGGTATTTAATGAAAACTCTTGATGCGTAGATAAAAAAAAATA
The DNA here is from genome assembly GCA_963971575.1 of Liopterus haemorrhoidalis. Lineage (NCBI taxonomy): Eukaryota > Metazoa > Arthropoda > Insecta > Coleoptera > Dytiscidae > Liopterus > Liopterus haemorrhoidalis. The sequence continues at coordinate 192,494,056 of OZ020611.1, forward strand.
ATAATAATAAAAATAACAACGTAGGTAAAAAAAAATAAATAATAATAATAATAATAATAACCTTATTAATTTACGTGGTTTTATTAATTTTCAATCAATATAATCCAAGCTAAAAACATCTATTATTTGTTCATTATCTATGTAAAGAAAATTTTGTAAGTCAATGTTTAGATAAAAAATTTGGAAAATTTTAAATAAAGAGATGTTGGTTATTTTTGACAGTTACTAATGCATACGTAGGAACGGAAGATAAAAAACCACTGTAATCTGGTTACATTAAATTAGAGGCTAAATTAATTGTCCAACCCGCTTATTTGTTCACTCTTTAGCGCGGGACACTGCCGTAGTCAGTGTGAATTACCTACTACGGTACATTTAGTGATCAAAGTAGATTTAGAAAATTAAATTTAAAATAACATTTACAATAACATTTACATTACATAAATAATTGATGTGAAGTGTGAATTTTCACACATTGCAGGGTTTCGCAGGTATATAATAAGTGAAGGCGGCATGCTGAGTGTGTAGGACAAATTTTGCTTTGTAGTAACCACGGCAAAATGAACGATCTTTTTAAAATAATTTATCGTCTGTTAATCTCAGAACTTTAAAAACAAATTTTATGTTTTAAAGCTCTAATATCATTATTTAGGTTTCTAAATAAGTGCAGTATTTTTTTTATATAACAAGGTTCATTAAGATTTGGAAAATTGCGCCTATGGCTTTCATTGGTTGTCTTAAATCATACGCTCCGCCCCTCTGGTTTCGTATAAATGACACATAGAATGAAAATATAATTCCAATTGGATATTAAATTTACGCTCTTGAAAATTAAATTCAAAATTTGGTAAAATATGACTAGAATTTTAACAAATTAATTTAAACAAAATAAAAATTAAAAACAAAAAACAAAAAAAAAATTGACACCACAAGCCAGGAACGAACCTGCGTGGTGTATAACAAATCTGTGTAGTTGGCGCGCAACATAGCCTCTAGACCAGGGCTTCTTAAACTGTGGGTCCCGACCCCCCCGGGGGGTCGCGAGGCTACTGAAGGGGGGTCGCAAAGAACTGCTACTTTTGGGTAATAATAAATAAATTTTTAGAATCTACAAGATAGATTCTACAATGTCGCGATATTACACCTACATCTACGGTCAATATTAATTTCATTACATGGTGGGTCGTTTAAAATTTCCTAGGCTTGAAGGGGGTCGCTATATGAAAAAGTTTAAGAAGCCCTGCTCTAGACCACCACACGCTTAACAACTCAGCGTGTTATAAGCTATATGCATCGTCAACCAAAAAACACAAAAAATGCGTTATTTTCCGAAAACATAATCTGATCAAAAATTCCTGTTGTACTATTCCGGTTCACACCAATGTACATTACTTAGAATTTTTTCAGATTTTTAGTTTAAACCATCAGGGCTACAGGGTGTGGGACAAATTTTTTTTTGCACAATTTTGGCAAAAATACCTTCAAAATAGTTTATTTTGCAAAAATAAAATTTTGATCGTTAATCCGCGTACTAAGGGCTTTAATTTGATACCCTACTCAGAATTTAAAAAATATATATTTTTTTTGCAATGAGCACATATTTGTTTATATTTTTAGGGGGATATGTTTTTTAAATGTTTTAGTATTTTTCCTATGTGCGGGTCAAAGAGTTGTATAAGCATGCCAAATTTCAACTCTCTAGGTTTAGCCGTTTGGCTACAATTTTTACCGAACAGACAGACAGACAGACAGACAGACAGACAGACGACAAAATGACGGTATAAGGGTTTTTTGGTCATACCTACAAAACCCTAAAAATTTATTTGAAGGATCGATCTTTACATATTTCAGGGTTTCGCGAGTATCTATTAAGTGAATGCGGCCAGTAGACTCGCATGCTGAATGTGTGGGTTATCATTTTTAGGGTTTTGTAGGTATAACGTATAACCACAAAAAAAAAAACTTATAACGTCACTTATGTGTCTGTCTGTCGATCTGTACGGTAGAAATTGTAGCCAAACGGCTTAACCTGTCTGTCTGTATGTCTGCCTGCCTGTCTCTCTGTACGGTAGAAACTGTAGCCAAATGGCTTAGCATAGAAAGTTGAAATTTGATATGCTTATACAAATCTTTGACCCACATATAGGTAAATAAAAGTTCAAACAATCACATCCCGAGATAAATATAAACAATTATGTATTTAATAAAAAAAAATAATATATGCTGTTCACTATTGTAAGGACAAACTAAATCTGGTTATTTTGGTTACTTTTATAGTGTAGGTATTACTGATTTTATGTGATATTTAGAAAAATTCCTTACGCTATAAATCAGGCTTAAAATTTGTTGGTTATGATCATTATAATTAAGATATAATTTTTTATTATGACATATATCAAATTGAAATTTTTTACCAATTAAACAACATGACATACAATTTCAAAGTTGCAAACAATTGAAATAAAAAATTTCTCTTAGTTTGTTTGTACAAAAGTGAACAGCATATTAGATGCTATTCCAAACGATTAGGCGGAACTAGATTTTGCAATCTAGTTACTTTCATCGTTTGAATTGTGCTTTTTGACGGTTTTGTTTAAGCTTTGTAAATCATACTTGCAATAAACATTTTTTGATTAAGGTTAATATCATTTTAAAATGTAATTTTCTTTATATTTTGATTTTTTGTGTCATTTATTTATTTTTTTGGCTTTCAAATATGTAAAAAAGCATATTTTTTTACGTATGTCATTCGTTTCCATGGTTTCACTGTTTTTTTTATTTTTTTAAAATATTTAATGGCCTTTGCTGCTGTGGCAATTAGCCAGGACAATTTTTATTTGAGAAAATTTCCATGCCTGAACGGGATTCGAACCTGAGACCTTCGCAACGCAGAGCACATGTGTTACCACTACGCTACGCCGGTCGGCGGTTTCACTGTTGGAATTTTAAATTCTGACATTCCAACGTGAAAAATGAAATAACCCAAGCAAGGTGACAACCTAAAAGAACGAAATTCCCATTTAGTTCCGCCTAAATGTTTGGAATAGCCTGTATATATATTTTTAAATTTTGATTGGCATACCAAATGGAATCTCTGAATGCGTGGATCAACAACCAATTTTTATTTTTTTGCCAAAAATATGTCAATAAACTTTTGTCCCCCACCCTATCTCTCAGAGGGGTTGATTTAAAAATCTGAAAAAAACCTCCATAATGAACATTGATGGGAACCAGAATAGTTCAACAGGAATTTTGATCAGATTAGTTTTTCGAAAAATGTCAATTTATTTGTGTCTTCGATAAAGAAAATATTTAAATTTTTTTTATTGTGTGGTATCAAAAGAAAACTCTTAGGACGTAGATTAAGGAACGAAAAGTAGTTTTTTTAAATTCATTTTTTTTACACGATTTTAACTAAAAATGTGCTAAAAATTCCCGCCTTCTTTTACCCAAAGAGGTTAAACTAAACATCTGAAAAAATGATAGGTAATGTACATTGATCTGAGGAAACGTACGAGAGGAATTTTCGATCCGATTGCGTTTTTGAAAAATATTACAGTATTTGTGTTTTTACAAAATTATTTTTTTAATTCATTGGTAACATATGGATAATAATGTTATGGTTTATTTGTATTTATGGTTAAGATAGTGTGTGTCTTTTTATGAAATAAAAAATATAATAAAAAAATGTTAGCAGCAGAAAACTAGGTTTTGAACACCACACTACACTCTACACTATAGAGTGTAGTGTTCAGCTATTTTATTATACTGTTATATGTTGTGATTCAACCTATTGTTTACTTTAGATTTTTGATTTAAGGTATCAAAGAAGAATAAATCATTTGTAGTAATGAAATACTAAAAATAACACATTGTTAATAGTGAGAAATACGTTTCTGAAATTGAAAAAAATTAAGCCATTTATCAATATATTTCTTATGATTGTAATGAAGACTTGAATACGAAGCAAATGCAAAAAAAAAACGCTTGGAGTTTTGGCAAATTATTTAAATTGTATTTAAAAAATTAAATGGAAGCTCTTAGTACTCAATAGTACTCAAATAACGAATAAAAATGATTATCAAATATATATTGATTTTGATATGATTATAGAACAAATATTCCTAGACATCCAGTATTATGTTGGCTTCTTACACTTATTAAATACAGTGGTGGCTGAGACAGGGTGGCGCTGGGATAGTGGCCTCCTCAAAAAATTTCATAAGAAAAACTGAATTTAAAATCATTTATACTTAAAAATAAACTTTTTTCAAAGCTTGCTACGTTCAACTTTGTAAAACTTATGTTGATTATTATTTTGTAAATAAATGGTCGCCATTTTGAAATGGTTAACATAAAAATATGATTTTTTGGTGTCATTGTAAAGCTAATTTAATGTACTTTTAGGAAAAAAATATAAAATTATCGATTCCCTATGCTAGGTCAAAAGTTGACATCATTTCCGGTGAAAGCGGACGTGCCTCAGAATTCTTATAGTAACCTTTAAATGGGCCTTTTTGTCTAGTTTAACTTTTGTTCTGAAGATTTTTTGTATCTTTACAAATAAAGGAGATTTTCGGAGTGCCCCGTTTCAAACAAACACCCTGTATATCTGCATATATTTATTTTTATTATATCTAATTCAAAGATTGTTCATATGTGTTAGATTTTAAAAATTTAGATCTAGAAAACAATGCTGTGGACTAGGGTGACCATTTTCTTAAGAAGGCAATGCGAGACGGAGCAAAAAAAAGGTCCTCATCTCCCAAATCCAAGTGAAGAGCAAAAAAAAAGGACGTCATGTCCCAAAATCCAAGTGAAGAGCAAAAAAAAAATCAGCTGTGGCCACCACAGGACCCACCGCCATCATAAAGTACTTATATAAATTACATTCTAGCAGCAGAGTAGAAATAACTGGACCTAATATTTTCTAACAGAGATATTATTAATCATGACCATGGAAACTTATTTTTTTGTTGTTGAATATTCACAAAAATCTTAAAATCGACACGGGTAAACTCCCATTTCTAATCAACCGATTTTTACCAAAAGTTGATCAACTCGTGCCATTGATGTCAAAAGTTTAAATATGAAGTTTCATAAAAATCCTTTCAGCCAAATTTGCTCTGCACGTGTACACAGACAGACGGACAGACAGACGGACAGACAGACGGACAGACAGACCGAAAGACATCATGCTAAAAATAGTCAAAACGTTATGTAGGGACCTCAATTCGTGGAGATCCATCGAAATCTCGAAACGTCAAAATTGGTATGATCACAATACCTCCCTTATATATGGGAGGTAAAAAAGGTCTTCACCTCCCAAATCCAAGTGAAGAGCAAAAAAAAGGTCCTCACCTCCCAAATCCAAAATGCGGGACAATGCGGGACAAAATGTTAAAATGCGGGACTTTTGCGGAGCGCACCGGGACGCACGGGACGAATGGTCATCCTACTGTGGACACTACCTTGTTGTGTCCCGAGACATAGCGTTGCCACATGCGATTTCTAATGTATTTATTTACGCAAGTAATAAAAATGAACTGGAAAGGGCAACAGCGGTGAGTTGTTAGTGTGTAAGTGTTAGTAATTTAGGCCGGCGGCCTTAGCTTCGTTTGTTTTGATTTGTGATTTGTGATTTGTGAAGTACTCAGACGTGAAACTGTATACAGTGCGTTATATTAAAACTAACGTGCTTAACTATGAAATTATATTATTAATAATCTGTAATTGGGAACGTCTATTAGGACGTTTTTGTTGGTTAACCCTCCTGAATAAATAAATAAATAAATAAAAATATTGGCCCTCATTGGTCAAAATTGAATATTTTAAAATCGAACAAAAATGGAAATAGAATATTAATAGAAAGTTCAGTAAAAAACAATGGTAATAATTTAGGGTGAGGCACCCAAAGTTACAATTTTTTTTAACGACCGGTGATTGATCTCTCTGTAGCTCGGAGCTTAATAAAAAAAAAATATATATATAATAAAAAATTATTCACTTTCAAGTCGTACTTGGAAGTATAATTTAAAAGCAAAATATTTTTAATCATTTTTAATGTTGTTATTCAACTTAGGTCATCAAATTTTTTTATCAACTTACACATCGCGTTTTTGAGAAATATCGTATTCCCTCTTCCTTGATACATTGTGTACATGAATTCTAAATATGTTTCACATGCCAGATTGAGTTGGATTGGGGACCAGATATTTAAAAATCACTGAGGACGAGTGGGCGAAATTCTAAAAATTATTTGAGTACGTGGGGAAAAAATTCTGAAAATCAATTAAGGACAGGGGGGGTGGAGAAATTTCGAAAACCTTTTGAGAAAGGGGGGAAAGTTTTAAAAAAATAAGGGGCAGAAATTTCATGCGAGACGTTTGAAACTTATTGTTGGGTCAGATTAGGCCCGCGGGCCGTAGGCTGGTCACCATTGCAATTTATGGATCAAAAAGTGTCCCCCCAAATATTTTACCCACCAATCGCTACTGATTAAATACCAACAAAACCCTGAAATATGTGAAAATTCACACTTCACATCCATTTTTAAAGGTGGCAATAATAATAATAATAATGTTTATTGACTAAATACTATTACCTGGTAAAGTTACTATAGTCGGATTGCTGATAGGTGACTGTTCGTTGCTACAAGTATCGATATGCAATACTATATGCTTTCTCTGTCTATATCATTATAATTATTTGCATACCCATAGTAACGTACAGTGACGCAAGTTGACAACTAACCTTCCAAATTATTTTAATAAAAAACAACGCATTAGAAAGAGACGGAATTATTCGTAGATATCTTTGCTAATTGGAGCACGAAAATAAATTCACAGCAGTACTTAACAAACAAAATTATTAATTTTACGGTAATAATTATAAATAAGAAAAAAATTATACGTAAATTTTGGATTATGATTTGTTGTTTATTTCAATTAAATTTTTATGTTTCCACTAAGTACAAAGTAATAAAATATTAAGTAAAAATATATTTATTCACATAATATATTGCTACAAGTTGTATTTAAATGTTTATTTTAATTTTAAAACAATTAGTCACTGTAATGCATGATATTGTCGTCATCTGAACTATCGCTGTCATTTCTTGTATTTATTATTATTAGATTAATATCATCAACAATCCTTTCCCTTTCCCACCATTCATTTATTAAATTTTCGATATTTTTAACAGATTTGGCCCAAGTTTCACAACTAATTTGATCACAGGCTGCTACATTTTCAAAACTTCGTTATCACTATATCCGTTTTGACCAATATGTCTATCAAAATAATTTTTTGTTATACCCCAAATTAGTTCAATGGGGTTAAACTGGCAGTGATAAGGAGGTAATCTTAGTACTTCATGACCATACGTTTCTGCCAATGTATCAATAAAATAAACTGGTTCAGATTTTAATTTCCTTCGTTTTCTCGTGATTTTGTTAGTGAGAAGTTTTCTTCGTATTCTATGGTCTTGGCAGCAGATTTGTTACATTTTATAATTCTACGAATTGTTGATTCCGTAATCTTTAAGGCAGCTGCTACTCTTTGACGGACACAAGATAGAGAAATAAGTGGCCCATTGTTCTCTTTTTCGAAATTAAAATATTCCAGCAGATTTAAAATTAAAGTTTGTGAATTTAATAATTGTCCGCAAGCTCTATTAATTAATATTATTAACAGACACTGACAGCTAAGACAAATAACAAAAAAACATTTTTAAAATCGCTGGAAAATGGTAACTAGATTATTATATGATTGCAATTCTTGATACATACATGTAACAGTCACTTATCAGCAATCCGACTATAGTCAGCCATTTACATAAAATATAAGTTATTTAAAACTTGGATTTGCCGTCAGAATAGCTTTGATTTATTCGTGGAACTTTTTGGGTGGTAGTTCTCTAATTTCCACAGGTATAAGGTTGAAAAATTTTATTGAAAAATAATTGATGGAGCTCCTCGATTTGTAAGAAGTTACCACAGATATTGTTTTTTAACCGAGTATTATGGTAGTGGGGTTTACTGCAGGTTGGGAAATTTTTCAGATTTTGGTGAATATGGAATACGCAGTAAAAGATAAAATGGGAAGGTAGGGACATTATATTGAGTTTTACAAAAAGATCGCGACAGTCGACTTGAAAAGTAGCAGAAGCAATAATTCTTACAACCTTACGCTGTAAGGCAAAAATTCTTTTGGCAGCTGATGAATGTCCCCCAGATTAATAAACCATAGCTTAACTGGGAGTGGAAAAGGGAAAAATAAGCTTTTAGAACCACATCTATACTCACCTCTAGTTTTAGTTTTTTAATTAGATAATATGGTAGACCTTAGTTTATGGCTCAGAAACTCTGTATGTTGGTCCCATCTTAGATAGGGATCTACATGTATACAGAGGAAATTTACATAGGGATTGTCATAGTCATGTGTCTTAAGCGTGTTCTACATTATACTTTATTCATCAATTTTCTAAACTTTTTTCTTTGAACTAGAAGTTGTCAAAGTTTTAATACAATTTATTTTTCAATTTTTTGGTAGAGAATGAAATTCATACACGTGTTTCAGTTCATTTAAAGTACCAACATAAAAATATTATTCATATCTTGTCAAGTGTATAACCTAGCTATTAGATTTGTAAAATTACTGATTTACATACAAAACACAATTTATATATTCGCTTATTCAAACCAATGATCAACAAAACACTATTAAACACGTGGTAATACAAAATATTTACAAGCGTAATTTTAATGTTGGTACAATTGTTAAAACTGTCTACTGCGCATGCACCGAGTTCCAAGTTGGATGTGTTTTGAAGAATAGTTGGATCAAATCTAGTTTTGAATAAAGTTGACCTTGACTATATACCGTGTTCTACACTGTACAGTTTCACTGATTTATTTCTAGTACAAGTTCTAGTCAAAGAAATAAGTATGAAAATTTGATGAGAATTGTATAATGTAGAACACGCTTTAGAGGTTATGAGTAAGCGTTGGGACTTGGTAGTGTTCAAGGATAGTTTACTGCTGGTGAACCAGGAATTAGCTCTGTCAATTAGTGTGAGATTTACAGATTGAAGTCTGTTTAAATTAGAGTTTGTAGTCAATATGGTTGTATCATCCGCATAAAGTATTGATTTAGAATCCATGAAGGAGGAGAAGTCATTAATATACAAGGTGTCTCAAAAGAAATTTTATATTTAGTGGATCGATTAAAAAAAAAGTAAGCCGTATATAGAATAAATGTTTATTAATTATTAAAATACACTTTTTGGGGATTTATTCCTTAAAAATAATATCGTCTAAATGTAGACCCTCGCGTTCTCGGCACTCATTTAATCGAACAGTAAAATTACTTATGACGTCTCGGCAGGTGTACTCAGGGATGGCTGCCATTTCGTGACGGATATTTTCTTTCAAATGCGCCAGTGAAGTCGGTTTATTGGCGTAAACTTTAGATTTAAAATAACCCCATAGGAAAAAGTCCATAGGGGTTAAATCTGGACTGCGTGGAGGCCAATTTATGTCACCTCTCCGGGAGATCCATTTGCCTGAGAAAATTTCACGAACACGTGGCAGAGACATATTGGACGTGTGTGAAGCTGTTCCGTCCTGTTGGAACCATGTTCTTTGGTTATAGCCAGGAAAGTTTTGCAGTTCAGGTACCAAGAAATTATCTAACATCACCACATAACGCTCTGAATTCACTGTAACTGCACGCCCCCTTTCGTCTTCAAAAAAGTAAGGGCCGATAATTCCTCGCGCCGACATCGCAGCCCATACGGTCACTTTAGGCGAATGTAGGGGTTTCTGATGTTTGCGTTTCGGATTCGTTGCACTCCAGTAGCGGCAGTTCTGCTTATTTACGTGGCCATTAAGATGAAAATGAGCTTCATCCGAAAACAAAATGTTGGTAAACGTTGAAAATCGCTCAATCACCTGATTTACGAAATTAAGCCTCTGACTGGCATCTTGGGGCTTTAATTCTTGCACCAATTGAATTTTGTAGGGGTGCAGCTTTAGGTCTTTGTGCATAATGCGATGTAATGATGATCTATGCACATTTAAAGCACTTGCGCGCTTCCGAATTGAAAGGTTCGGGTCGTCACGAACAGACTGATTAACATTCTCCACGTTTTCTACCGTTCTTGATGACCTAGGTCGCCCGGATTTTGATTTATCCAGCATTGTACCAGTCTCTTCAAACTTTTTAACCCAATGTCGAATGAGAGGAATGCTTGGCGCATCATTTAAGTGGCAAAAACCTCGAACACTGCAGAATTTTCTACGCGCTACAGTCGCCGAATCACCGTTTTTGTAAAACTCTCGCACGCATAACGCGCGGTCTGCTCCCGAGAAACGCTCCATAGCGACTGAATTCCCAAGAGCCAGGCTACCGATTGACATAACCCCCGCGCCCCTCGGATACGTTGCGTTCACGCAGTAAGCTAAATAAATATAAAATTTCTTTTGAGACACCTTGTATATTAGAAATAGTAGTGGGCCAAGTACTGAGCCTTGGGGAACACCTAGAAGAAGAGGAAGGGGTTTTGATTTGTTACTGCCAATTTGGGTAAACTGCTGTCGATTTGATAAAAAGGATTTAAGCAAGGCACAGCTATTGACATCCACAGGCATTGAATATTATAATAGCACCCGGGCGGCGGGTTCGCTCGCGGCGCCACTGGGTGTAATTATCTGATCCTGCAACAAACACATGTCACTGATACTTATAATTCCAGTACAAATGTCTGCATCGCCGCTATGACTTTTTATCTTATCCTGTTGCTAATCTATCATATCAGTGAAATATTTCGATGAATTTTTTCAAGGCTAGCAACGATATAAAAATACACCGGAAGGGTTATGTAATTTAATCAATATGTTAATATGATATACAGATATACAGGCCCAACCGATGTAATGACTTGTATTTTTAGAATATTGTTTTTCGTGTTTTTGATTAACACCTATTTTTAGATGACCTAATATTTATTCATATTTATTAGATTTAAGTGATATTTGACGTTTTCTATAAATTCTTTCTTATTTCTACGAAAAAACGTCGTTTCGTTAATGTTCTTTTACCAACGCTCCAAAAAATTAAGTTTATTCGAATTCAGATTTGTGGTTCCCATGTCATGAATCTCAACAATGGTAATCTTCAAGAATTCATAGAGCAACGCATTAAACTTATAACTGCAACAACCTCTATTCTGAAACATCGATAAACAGTAGTCCTTGATGTTGTTTCATCGCCAAAAGTCGAATTTAGTTCATCGATGCACTGTTGTTGGGTTAATCCACGTCAAAAGTGAAAAATGCGAGATGAATTTTTCAAGTTACTGTAACGAACACAAATAGTGCTCGTACGTCAAAACGTTCTGAGTACGTATACCGTAAAAAATGTTAAGCGTCAGTTGCCAGATGGCAGCACTCAGAGCCGCAGTAAGGAAAACTTGCGTTAAGGGCAAAACCGTGTTTTGGCGCCTTTGCAAAAATAAGGTTCGGTTCTCATCTCCGAAAATGTAAATGACTTCTCCCAAAATCCAAGGGATGAGCAAAAAAAAGGTCCTCACCTTCCAAAATCCAAGTGATGAGCAAAAAAAAGGTCCTCACCTTCGCAATGTGGCGCCCCTTAGTGCGCTAGCCCCCCCCATCCGCCCCCCCTTACTGCGGCTCTGGCAGCACTAGATTAGCGCAATCCCGAATTACAAGAGGGAACCCTCGGATAGTAATTTTTTACCTTTTTTTTTATTATTATTTCAATTGTTTAAAACAGTAGGGGACTGGTATAATTTTCCCGCCCTGGAAAATTGGAATAAATCGACCCCATAGGGCCAAGAGCCGACCTTATTGGATCAAGGATCAAAGTCGGTTCTATAGGGACCGGTCCATCAGGAAATTGCCTAGTGTCTCGGCGGGCCAGCTTGCTACTGGTTTAAAAAGGCTATAATCTCTACAAAATTTATTGTGGAGTACCATATGAACATTTTTGAAGCAAAGACCAAGTAATAATTAAAATATATTAAATAAAAAAATAGTAATAACAAAAAGTAATAATTAAAAATGTTATTATAATAACCGCTTAACGAAAAATGGACTTAAAACCAATATAAATAATATATTTTTTTTAAAAATATACCTATTATTCATTAAGGGGCGCAATTCAAATATTTTCCCGGGGCGCTAGAATTCGTCGGGCTGGCCCTGATTGAGGCGTCCATGGTGTTTAAATTTGGTAACAAGCCTCGATATTATGGAGGGATTCGGTGTAGGAATAGGACGATTCGGATAAGTAAAGTGGCGGATCTAGCTTTTTGGGAGCCCAGGGCATAAATATACCAAGGGTTATTATTTTTTTTGTAAGTAATATTTATGTTTTAAAAAAAGGTCCTCACCTCCCAAATCCAAGTGAAGAGCAAAAAAAAGGTCCTCACCTCTCAAATCCAAGTGAAGAGCAACAATAACAAAAGGTCCTTATCTCCTCAAATACAAGTCAAAAAATCAAACCAAAAGAATGCGGGACGTGTCTTAAAGCGGGACACTCAATCAAAATGCGGGACAGTTCCGTAAAAAACGGGACGAATGGTCACCCTAAGTTGGGGGCCCCTTGCGGATCTGGGGCCCAGGGCTTAAGCCCTATTAGCCCGTACGTAGATCCGCCACTGGATAAGTAGCACTGAACATAGCAGAAACTTCTCTCAAACTCATCTGAGAATTGTAAGCATGATTTTTTTCTTCACTTGTGTAAATTTTTTAAATGAAAAAGATAGACTTATATCGCCTATGTTGCAAATTAAAAGAAACGCAATTTTACATTACTGTCAGATTTCAATTACCATAGTAACTATAATACCTATATTGCAGGATAAAAGAAATTCCCTGTATTTAATTGTACCACGTAACAATATGTGTGTGCAGTCCAAGTTGTATTTTTGCAATTTGCTATTGAATTTAAATAAAATTTTCTCTCTTGTTATAAAAATTGCATGTGTAACCTTACTGATTGTCAGAGCTTAGTAAGTAGGGTGGCAATTTATGCATTACTGCAACATAAAATACCTAACTCATGTATCGCGTTTAATATTAATATATTCACGTATGTTTTTGTGGCGCCTGGAAAGGCATGAAAAGTACTATTCGCTATCGTAATCACCAGAAATATAAACATGAAAACTTTGCTCCAGTTTCTAGACGATGTTTGACATTTAATGCAATATTTTCTGAATTCCTGCAATTATGTAATCGAATTCATAATGGTTATTATCTAAAGGCCATATACTAGATATGGTACCTTTACTTATTTTCAGGATAAGTAAAGTCAAGCCCTGTGATTGGCTAAAAATGCATCCTCAGAATAAATGGCAATATTTCATTGGTTTATTTTAAAATTATTCCAAGGGTAAATTTATTCCAATAGTTGAAAATACTGGTCCTAAGCTCCACTCGGGAAAGGAGGAACAGATGATCGGATGAAACAAATATAAAAAGGCGCGGATCTGATGGGTAAACTTGCATTGGCGTAGCGAGGTTAAATGGCACTCGGTATACTACAATTTAAAAAAAAGTCTGATCAAGATTAGTTATGAATGGTATGAAGTAAGAGCGTATCAGGTGTCATCCCATTGGTTCACACATAGGGAATTATCACAAACACGAACAATGAATATACACGTTTGTCGTAGTTTTTCTTAAAAAATGAACATAGCTGATAGACAAACTACGCACTTGTAATTCTTTTCAAGTAACCAGAGTGAGTAAGAGAGAAACAAATCAGTACGTTATATTATCAGCCTTATGTCGGACTCTTTTTAAAAATTATAGTATTTCCCGCTAAATTAAACAGCTAACGAACAAAAAAATCAAAATAGTATTCCCATTTTGAGTGCCCCCTTTTCTACGCCACTGAGAAAAAGTCATTAGAAGATTTCCTATTTAGGGTTTTGTTGGTATGACAAAAAAAAACCTTATAATGTCTCTCATGTGTCTGTCTGTCTGTACAGTAAAAATTGTAACCAGAATTAAAGTTAAAATTTGGCATGCTTGTACAATTCTTTGACCCAGATATAGGAAAACTATAGGGAGTTCAAAAATCATATCGCGGGAAAAATATAAAGAAATATGTAAATAATGAAAAAAATTATTATGATTTTAATTTTGAGTGGGGTATCTAATGAAACCTCTTAATGCGTGGATAAACAAACAAAAAAAAAATATATATTTGATAAAAAATAATTTTTAAAATGTATTGTGCGGTATCAAATGAAAACTCTTTAAACGTAGATAAAGGAACGAAAAGTAGTTTTTTTAAAAATTTAAAAAAAAAATACTGTCCCGCACCCTTTAATCCAAAGGGATAAAACTAAAAATATGAAAACATTCTAAGAAATGTACATTGATCTGAACCGGAAACGTATAAAATGAATTTTTGATCTGATTGCGTTTTGGGAAAATATTGTAGTTTTTGTGTTTTTGGCAAAAATAATAATTTTTTTAATTCATGGCTAAATTATGGCTAGTGACTTTCTATGCTCAGCCTTTTGGCTACAATTTCTATCGTTCAGACAGACAGACACAAGAGTAACGTTATAAGGGTTTTTTGCCATAACTACAAAACCCTAAAAATTAAAGAAGATTTTGAAGGAAACTTTAGCAGATATGGTTATTTGTTGAAAATGTAGGTACTGTCCAGTTAATTTAGTCCCCTACTGCATCTGTCCCAGCATGAAATATTAAATACTTCTGTTTAGCATGTTTTAGAATTTGACGTACCTATTTTGTATATTTTCTTTGATTAATTTTTTACAAATATCTCTTTGTTTTAAAACGTTTTATAACTATCCGAGTTAAATTATGCATTTATATAAATTTTATGTATAAATAATAAATGTGTCGCAGTACAAACAAAAGAATAATATGTTTGAAGTAGATTTTTCAATACTAGATGTCGTGTAGTTTATGATTTATCTTTATTTCATCAAAAAAATAAACCGAGGTTTGTTACGCTAAAATATGACGATAAAAATGTAATAACAAAATGTTTCTAGGCCGGAAATGATTTTTTCCCCAGTCCGGAAGTAGGAAGTCGAAAAATGGTAGAGTTTGCGTTCCATTGACTGCCAACCGAGCCGACATCTCCCATCTACTCGCTTACGATTTAGTCAGTATTATGTATCAATAATTATACATTTTGATCTAAAATATTAAATAAAAGATTCTCAACGTCTAAGAGCCGGTTTCTGACAGCTTAGTTAACTGTAATCCAATGGTCATAAAATGGTTGCTATGGTTACTTATGTGATTGTTGTGTTGTAACCGAGTTTAACCAAATGACTAAACTCGGCTCAACTCTCAGAAACCGGAGCTAATACCCTTTTCACACTAGATGTTTAAGCTGGGATGTAAAACTCAAGGTGTCTTGAAGTGCTAGTGTGAAAGCATTGACGTCATATAAATAGACACAGCACGCTCTATGCCTTAGCATTGTTTGTTATGAAGACGAAAGAGGGATTTGCCCCGAGGAGTATAACAAGTTTCCTAATTTACATTTATTTTATTCAGCTATTGCTAAGAAAAACGCCGGCGCCGTATTGTGTTTATGATTGTTTTGTTGTGTTATTTTTTCTATTTTACTATTTTACCTTTTTATCATATCCAACTTTTAATAATATCGCCGTAATAGCCGTAATATCGCCGTAATAGTATCTTGACGAAAGTAAGCTAGGTAACGCGGCGACCGCCCCGCCTCGTTTTTCGTCCTAGAGCGGGCAATATTTTGTGTAATCAAAAAATTTAGACTTAAAAAAGTTATTTAAACTCTTAAAACTACAAGGTACAGTCGAGATATATCGTATTACTACGACTCCCGCCTTTAAGCTACAGTCGAGATAAATCGTAGTACTACGACTCCCGCCTTTAATGTGTTAAGAGTTGCGAACTGTATTTCAACTACGTAGTGTTTTAAATATTAAAAACTAATATTTAATTAAAATGTTACATACAGAGTCGCAGTAAGGGTGGGGCGGAGGGGGCGACGGCCCCTAGCGCACTAAGGAAAAGGGCGCTGACGGGCTTGCTAAGGGGCGCCATTGCGAAGATGAGGACCTTTTTTTTGCTCGATACTTAAATTTTTAGAGGTAAGAACCTTGTTTTTATTTACCAAGGACGCCAAAACATGGCTCTGCCCCTAGCGCAAGTTTTCCTTACTGCGGCTCTGGTTACATATAGTTTTTCCTTTAAAAAAAGTATTTGTATTCAGTACTTTAAATACATCAGAAAAGTATTTTACCCAGCATTGATTATAGATATGCATCTTTATAATTTGTTAGATAAATTTCAATTTATCATGGAATAAATGATGTAATATATGCCCGTTTTAAATTTAGAAAGTGTCTGAAGCACTGCTATACAATATGATCGAGAAAAAAGGTGTCTAGATAGACATGGAATTAATTTATTTTTCTATTAACAGAACTGTCCACTTAACATTTTAAATTCAGGGCCTACTAAACTTTTTTTCGATCATTTGTATTTTAAATGTATGTAATTTAGAAACCTACTACAGTCTGTTTCAAACGGTTAGGCGGAACTAAATGGGAATTTCGTTCTTTTAGGTTGTCACGAAAAGGGACCTTGCTTGGGTTATTTCATTTTTCACGTTGGAATATCAAAATTTAAAATTCCAACAATAAAACCATGGAAACGAATGACATATGTCAAAATTAAATTATTTTTCTTACATATTTTAATGACAAAAAAATAAATAAATGGGATATTTGTATTAAGAATGACACAAAAAATCAAAATATAAAGAAAATGACATTTTAAAATGATATTAACCTTAACCAAAAAATGTTTGTTGCAAGTATGATTTACAAAGCTTAAACAAAACGGCTGAAAAGCATGATTTAAACGATAAAAGTAACTAGATTGCAAATTCTAGTTCCGCCTAACCGTTTGGAACAGACTTTAACTATCTTAAATATATATTAATAAATTCAAGTTAATTTAATATTATTTATGATATTTATTTGATTAAAATTTGCAGTTTACAGTATTAAAAAAATATATTTTTATTTTCAATTCTTATCGGCAAAACATGATGTATGCAAACTGTACAACTCCACGGGGCAACCCCTGATGGGCTATTACCTCATTGTGTGAACACGTGTGACCTCGTCTAAACTCAAGCAAACTTTAATACGGAGACCTGCATGTTAAAGATAGTCCGCAAAGTCCAAACGTTTAGGTGGAACTAAATGGGAATTTTGTTCTTTTAGGTTGTCACCAGAAGGGACTTAGCTTGGGTTATTTCAGTTTTGACGTTGGGATGTGAAAATTAAAAAAAAAACAACTGGGAAACCATGGAAACGATAAACATATGTCAAAAATAAAATACTTTCTTTACATATTTTAACGACAAAAAAAAAAAAATAAATGGGGAATAAATTTTGTATTAAGAATAATACAAAAAATCAAAATATAAAGAAAATGACATTTTAAAATGATATTTACCTTAACCAAAAAATGTTTATTGTAAGTATGATTTACAAAGCTTAAACAAAACGGCCAAAAAGCAGGATTTAAAGATGAAAGTAACTAGATTGCAAAATCTAGTTCCGCCTAAACGTTTGGAATAGCCTATACTGTATTATATGAACGTTATAAGAAGTTTATACTTATTGTTATAATTAAATTATTTATTTTAATAAGGTATTTAATACAATACAGAGCTACAATAATTGAGGTAAAATGTATCGACATATGTTAAAACAGGTGTAATATATTCTTTATTGTAGAATGAAATAAAATATCTATATGTGTTTAATAATAATTCAAAATGTTCGTCTGCGCAGAGAGTACAATATTAGTAATTTCCTGATGGTAACTTAAGAACAAAATTACCGTAGCAGATGGCAGCACCGAAGATTTAAACATTTAGTGTGAAAGCAAACCGATCTTAACCCTTTCGCACCGATTTTTGTTTATTTATGGAAATGTTGATTTTTGTTACTATTGGCTTTTATATATTATAAAAAGTGTGGACACCAATTTTCATAATTTTCTTATTCCAAATTTCGGAAATATGACTGGGACATGTAGGTATGCCCCGTATGCCCAAAAAGTCGGATTCAAGTTGAGATGTGCATTTGCGTTTAGAATAATTCATAGATAAGCATTATGCGAGTGGGACACTGATTTATATGTACACATTAGGTATTCATCACTTTGGAATTTTTTAGAACCCTTATGGGACACATAGGTCCTATTAGGCGCGAAAGGGTTAAACATCGGTGGACTTTAAGTTCACTCGTCTTAAAGTTCTAGTGTGAAAAGGTTATAAGTTGCTCATATACATAATACCTTTTTATCCTAGTAAATTTAGAAATAGAAAGAGTGATAAATATCATAGATGTCTGTAATCTTTAAATTAATTTAATTTTGTACGTGCTGCAGCTCCGCAGCTCATATGTACCGCCACTGGAAGGCAGTGATTTCTTCATCTACGACAATGAAACCCATGTGATTGCCACAAAGCGTCGATCAAACTTATTACCTGTATTTAAACAGGGTTACTCTTTTAGGGTTCGTAGGTATAACTAAGACACTCTTATACTGTCACTCATGTGCCTGGCCATAGAGAGAAATTTATAGGCTCGTGACTAGCTTGTGACCCGGACTACCCCCCCTCCCCCCTAGAAAGAAAAAATGATGT
The DNA here is from genome assembly GCA_963971575.1 of Liopterus haemorrhoidalis. NCBI lineage: Eukaryota > Metazoa > Arthropoda > Insecta > Coleoptera > Dytiscidae > Liopterus > Liopterus haemorrhoidalis. The sequence goes on from OZ020611.1 coordinate 192,512,788, forward strand.
GAAGTGTAAATTTTCACATATTTCAGGGTTTTGTAGGTATTTAATAAGTGTAAGAACTCATGATTTGTATCAATTTGCTTATAAAGCGCATGATTCTGTAATCGGATGATTACAACCCTCGCCGACGACTTGTGTGGTAAACTGCATTCTCGTCCAATACAGTCTCCATAATATGCTTGTTAAATAAAATACTATTTTCGATTTTTTTGTTTTTTAATTTCGAGTAGGGTATTTATTGAATGCACTTAATACATACGTAGATTATCGGACAAAAAATAATTTTAAATTAATTTTTTTTAAAGATATTTTTGAGAAAAATAAGCCAAAATGTGTTCCATGTGTATTTTGTCTCTCATTTTATAACCCAGAAGGATGTCAAAATAAAATATTAATTTGATCCGAAATAGTGCAAGAAGAATTTTAATAGTTTAATATTTTTTCGAAAAATATCGATTTTTTATTATTGAATAATTTATTATTTATTAAACTTTTTTAATCAGCTGAATGCTCATGAAGATTAAGGAAATAATTATGAAATACTTTTTATTCTTAAACGATTTTTGACACTTGAAAAAATGGAATGCAATACACATTAATATGAATCAGAATTGTACAAAAAATTCCAACAAAATATTTTTGAGAAAATTATTATTATTTTTAAATTGACTGTGGGGTAGCTATCGACTGAAAGATTTTGAAGCGTAAATTAAGGAACCGAATATAATATACGAAAAAATAATTTGACCTACGGTTTTTGTTTAAAAATATATTTCCAAAAAATTGGTGTTAATTCTCCAAAGGGTTAGTTTAAAAATATGAAAAATTACAGTAATGCACATAAATAATGGATATAAAACCGGAATAGTAAAAACGAAATTAAAAACAAAAAACAAACAACGCAAAATATTGAATAATGATAATGATTTTTTAAATTTTTGAAAAAATATACATAGGTATTCCAAATGTTAGGCGGAACTAGATTTTGCAATCTAGTTACTTTCATCGTTTGAATCGTGCTTTTTGGCTGTTTTGTTTAAGCTCTGTAAACCATACTTAAAATAAACATTTTTTGGTTAAGGTTAGTATAATTTTAAAGTATCATTTTCTTTATATTTTGATTTTTTGTGTCATTCTTAATACAAATTTTTTATTTATTTATTTTTTTGTTATTAAAATAAGTACAACAGTATTTTATTTTTGACATATGTCATTCGTTTTCATGGTTTGACTGTTGGTATTTAACATTTTCACATGCCAACGTAAAAAATGAAATAACCCAAGCAAGGTCCCTTCTCGTGACAACCCAAAAAAACGAAATTCCCATTTAGTTCCGCCTAAACGTTTGGAATAGACTATAGTATTTTTTAAAATTCATGTAGGGTATAAGCTGTTCACTTTTGTAAGAACACACTATGGTCTATTTCAAAGTAGAAAAATGTGTGTAAGAAGATAGGAGCTGTTTGTCCTTGCTTCGGATTGGTTTAGATCGTCATCCCTATCACACTGTTAAAATATTGCTTTTAGTCCAAGTTGACAGATGTTCAGTATCGTACATTGGAAATATATATTATTTATATTATTTAACATTTTCCATATATTTTGTTATTATTTACATATTTAGACTTTTATTTATATTCTTGGCGTAGATTTTATGGAGAACATTCTCTATGTAATTTGTTTTTACGCAGTTATATATTTTTTAGGTTATCTGACATATAAATATTTTTTGACACTTGACAATTAAGAGATCAAGAGAGAGGACTAATGTGAGGCCAAAAGACAGCCCAGCTGATTGTGCCCAAAGAAGAAGTTATTGATATAATTTTTAGACCTTCATATATACATATATTTTTAATATTTATTTACAATAATTATTTAAATAAGAAACTTTAGCTCTGAAGATACAGTCTGTTCCAAACGGTTAAGCGGAACTAGATTTTGCAATCTAGTTACTTTCATCGTTTAAATCGTGCCTTTCGGCCGTTTTGTTTAGGCTTTGTAAATCATACTTACAATAAACATTTTTGTTAAGGTTAATATCATTTTAAAATGTCATTTTCTTTATATTTTGATTTTTTGTGTCATTCTTAATACAAATTTCCCATTTATTTATTTTTTTGTCATTAAAATATCTAAAAAAAATATTTAATTTTGACATATGTGATTCGTTTCCATGGTTTCATTGTTGGAATTTTAAATTTTGACATTCCAACATGAAAAATGAAATAACCCAAGTAAGGACCCTTCTCGTGACAACCTAAAAGAACTAAATTCCCATTTAGTTCCGCTTAACCGTTTGGAACAGACTGTATATTGTTTGTTTCATTGCTTTATTTAAACTCTTTTAGCAAATCTCTCTTGTTGTATATAGTACATCCTTTTTAAAATTTCCCATTAAACTGAATTTATGTCGTATAAATAAGTGTATATAACATCTGCCTTGTTTATTTCAATATCATATTAACCATTTTCATATTAAAAAAAAAAAAAAAACACACACTTGCTAACCCAGTTACTACGCCCATGCCCTAGTATTATCTGTCTCAATTTGTAATACGAAACTAACAGGAAAACTTCATTTTTTATGTTGTATATTTAAAATATCATCTTAGGGTGGTAATTCTGAAGTAACACCTTTCAAAATATTTGACAATTCATAATTGACATTAAATTGTATGTCAATTTACTAACACAAATTGTATAAAACAGTAATTGACAAGTATTTGAAATATATTTTAGGCAACCAGAACAGAAAATATGAATAAGCGAAATAAGATGAAATAAATATTTGTAAATAATTCAAAATATTAGACATGTCAATCACAATTTTGACATGTCAATTTCGTATCTGACATGTAGTTTTTGAGTGAATATAACCGCAGTATAATGAAACTTCACAAAAAATGTAAAAGCCAGATTTACAAGTTTACATGGTTTCAAAAAAGTCTATTTACACCACAACAGTCACCAAAGTAACCAGATTTAGTTTCGTATTACAAATTGAGACAGATTATAGTAACTTATTTTAAATTTCCCGCTGTACTGTATTTGTCCAGTGTAAATCGTACTCGGTTCGCAGCGCTATCTACTTTTTTCTACTTTGTAATAGACCATAGATCTGGTTATTTTGGTTACTTTTATGGTGTGTTACTGACTTTAAATGTCAATTAAAAATATTCCTTACGCTGTGAAACCGACTTTAGGTTGATGAGGTTATGATCATTATAATTAAGATATCATTTTTCAATATGACATATGTCAAATGGATAGACATTTTAAAAAAGTGACATTTTTTAATACCAACTGAACCATTTAATACCAGTGAACTGCTTACAGTCTGTTCCAAAAGGTTAGGCGGAACTAAATGGGAATTTCGTTCTTTAGGTTGTCACGAGAAGAGACCGTGCTTGGGTTATTTCATTTTTCATGTTGAAATGTCAAAATTTAAAATTCCAACAATGAAACCATGGTAACGAATGCCGTATGTCAAAATTAAATTATTTTTTTCCATATTTTAATAACAAAAAAATAAATAAATGGGAAATTTGTACTAAGAATGACACAAAAAATCAAAATATAAAGAAAATGACATTTTAAAATGATATTAACCTTAACCAAGAAATGTTTATTGTAAGTATGATTTACAAAGCTTAAACAAAACGACCGAAAAGCACGATTTAAACGATGAAAGTAACTAGATTGCAAAATCTAGTTCCGCTTAACCGTTTGGAACAGACTTTATATATATTAAATGAAAATTTTTAGTATGTAGATTAACAGACAAATATTGATTTAAATAAATTATTTGACGTGATTGCTGTCAAAAATGTTAAATCTTGATACCTACGAATCCCGAAATGTGTAAAAATTCACACTTCACATCAATTTTTTTATTATTATCTGTCTCATTTTGATATACGGAACTAACAGGTAAAGTTCATTTTTTATGTTGTACAGTCTGTTCCAAACGGTTAAGCGGAACTAAATGGGATTTTCGTTCTTTTAGGTTGTCACGAGAAGGGACCTTGCTGGGGTTATTTCATTTTTCACGTTGGAATGTCTAAATTTAAAATTCCAACAATGAAACCATAGAAACGAATGACATGTCAAAATTAAATTATTTTTTTTTACAAATTTTAATGACAAAAAAATAAATAAATGGGAAATTTGTATTAAGAATGCACAAAATATCAAAATATAAAGAAAATGACATTTTAAAATGATATTAACCTTAACCAAAAAATGTTAATTGTAAGTATGATTTACAAAGCTTAAACAAAACGACCGAAAAGCACGATTTAAGCGATGAAAGTAACTAGATTGCAAATCTAGTTCCGCTTAACCGTTTGGAACAGACTGTATATTGACAATACATTTATAATATTATCATAGTATTGGTTCACACGGATACGCCAAAGTCTGTTTACACCACAACAGTCACCAAAGTAACCAGATCTAGTTTCGTATTACAAATTGAGACAGATTATACTTATTAAATACTTTTTAGACAGTGCAGTAGAATAACTAGGCGTCGGCAGTGGCGGATCTAGCTTTTTGGGGGCCCAGGGCTTAAAAATACCAAGGGGCCCTACACATGTTTCAATCAAAAAATTTAAAAAATAAAAGACAGTATTAAAGGTTAATTATTATTTATTAAATTTTTATTAATGTTGGATATTATTTTTTTATTAGCTGGCGCTTCACTTATGTTGATATTTAATAAAAATTAGTAAATTTGGGTTTTTAATTTTTTTGTGTTTTTTTTAAAGTAATATTTTTGTTTTGATCTTTTCTCTTATAAGCCGTGCTTGGTATAGAATATAATAGGTATATGTCCGAGAGGTTGGGGGTCCCTTGCGGATCCGGGGCCCAGGGCTTAAGCCCTATTAGTCCGTATGTAGATCCGCCACTGGGCGTCGACATTGGGACAGTTCCAAGGGCGCTGGTACTTGAAGAGCGGCGTACGCCCCTCTTCAAATACCTTTTTATCCTGCCTCGCATTTGAAACAGGCGCGAAGCTGTATATTTGGCAAGGACTCCAAAATCCTAGTTACGCTGTGGGATGAGGTTGATTTCTGAACTAATTTGCAGTATTGGAAAGTTAAAATACGAACTGGAGTCTGCCAGGATTAAACCCGCGTTTCTGTGTTACATAGGCAACCATTTTTCCACGCGACCACGATAGCTCCAAAATAACTGTTTTTAATAACAAAATTCGCGTAGGGTCATTAAGAAATGTCATCCTTATCCAGTTGTTTAGACAAATAAAGTTGTATAAACATAATTTATTTAGTGAAATGTTACGAAAATAAGTAGCTAATAATACCGAGTAGTATAAAATGTAAGTATTTGATTAATTAAGTTTACATTTAGAGTAGTAGTGCGTTACGGTCCTGCAGGATTAGGCGCGTATTTAGGTCACGCGAGACCTCCAGAGTAGGGGATTGAAGAGTTCGGGACGAACCGGCGGGCGTTCCTCGTTGGCGCGTGGCGGAGCTGCTAACGCCAGTGAGTCGGGACAGGTTCTGTAACTGGCCGTATCGTGTCGCCCTGTTCGTCAGCGCCAGTCGCATAGGGACTCTCGTGTGGGGAGCATACAACAATTCTCTCTCCTGTCATTAACATGGAAACGAATTCATAACAGCAAATTTTCTGTGATGAGTGCCGGTTGTGATACTATTGTGTGATAAAAATTTTATTTATACAATGGCTTTACCTTTGTCACTTGCTCAGTGTTCGAAACATCGAGATATTGCCGCGGCAGTTACAAATTTGCCGTGTACAACAGAACAATTTGAATATGGTACTAGTGTTGCGACAAATTTTTTGGCTCCTGTCAAAACAGAAGAGGATATTTTGGCTAATTCTATGTTAGAAGATGATCCAAATGCTAATTCTGCTGTCAGGGATGAAGAAAAAACTCGGCCACGGTGGGGCCCACAACATAAAGGGGCGCAGGAGTTGGCTAACCTATACAGCACCGGTACGCATTTACTTTTTGCGTGTTGCGTGAATTTATGACAGGAGTGTTGTGTTTTTGTTTGGTGGATGATGTCATGACAGGCATGGCATGACGCTATATTTGTGGTTATGTCCCCGCCTCACACCCACTTGCCATACAGACAGACATCATCTCGAGATAGCCTCTGTCTTATCCTAATCTCAGCTCGCCTTATGAATGAAATATTTGGATGGTGACATAACATTCAAGATATTTCGGTAACTTACAACTAATTTTAGATACCACGAATTTCGTATGTGATACTTTAAATATTCTTTTAAATCATTTCAAACTTAATAATTTTAAATATTTATTTACATTTTCATTAGTGGGCGTACCTCAAGTTGTAAAATATTTACTATGCAGTCTGTGGAGGTAACTGGTACCGTTTTCTTTGTTAGTACTGTCAGTTTCATTTACTTTCATTGATTTCCTATTCATTTTCATCAGCTCGTCGCCCGAAACGTTCACAACTTACCCCCAACCCTCCGTTCTTTGCGCCAGTTCACTAGTTTTCGTACACATTTTATTTGGCTTCTTTTCTTGTCTGGCCCATTCAAACTAACCAAATATATGGTGGAACAAAAATATGCCCACATTTTGTATTTATTTCAAAATAAGGAGGTTTCTTTTTGAATGATATGAATTTCTCTATTTCTTAAAATATTGTGAATTGTTTGTGATTAAATTGTTTTATTATATCTAGTTTTAAAAATGTTACCAATTTTTAAATTAATTTTTACTAAGTGAATTTTTTCGCGTACTGCGAATATTAACCAGGTTTAGATTTTGAACTCGATTTCTGAAAACTACTCCAATGCTTTTTTTTGCCTTTTTTGAATTGTATGTGTCCATCTGCCGCCTGATTTTTAATGGAATATCAAATAAAAGCTCTTAAAACGAGTATAGATCAAAACCTAGTTTTTAAAATACTGCCAGAAATTTGCAGTCAGTGCTTCACAACCGGAGTATCGCGACTTTTTGGTGTATTCCGACTTGTTGATATGTAAGGTTTTACCAGTACTGTACTGTTTTTTTGGTTATTGGTCCTGGTTAGTCGTGAAATATAACCAGTACAGTTTAGGGACACAAAATCAAAAATTATTAATTTTTCAAAAGATCGAGTAATCGTTCCATCTTTCAACGCGCGTAAATTTAAACACAAAATACGGCTCAGCAGTGTAGTGACCTTTTCAAAATTACTTTCTTAATCTACAATATAAATAAAAGAAGTACATTTTATTTTTTCACTTAAAGGCAAAAAAACTAAGCTTACTCTGTAATATTTTTTTAATATATATTCTACGATAGCCACTTTTCTTCATGCTGACTGATCAAGCGCGCTCTTTGAAAAATTAACTGAGAGGGGGGTCTATAACTAAAAAATATCCGATAAATAATATAAAATTTATTATTGCCTCTTTACGGGGAGCGGTGGTCTTATATGTTAATAACATTTTGACTATGATTTGTTTTTTATCAACAAAAGATTTCATTTTCAGTAGCTTAGTTTTTATTAAATATATGATTTTTTAGTTCCTGGGGGGGGGGGGGGGTCAGCACCCAAGGACCCCTCTCCTATTGCACGCGCCTGTACTTGGGCTATTTTAAATGTCCTGGTTTTATATTTGACAAAAAATGGTCACCTTATGATATGTCACTACCCAGTTGTAAAGATGTCTAAAAATTCATGTTATAACGTAGGGTTGCATCGATGAGCTAATTGCCGGATGACCGACTAATCGGCCTTGCCTTATCAGCCGCCGATTATATATAATATAAATGGAATCTGCCGGCTAGCGATATATATATTTGTACTCTAATGTACGGTTTGTACGATTATGTGAATGATACACGGACGTGCGGCCTGCGACGACAATTTCTGCGACCCACACATGTTTAAAACTTATGATTTTAAATACTGACACGTTAGCAAAAATTTGACTTGATAAAAAATCTATGAATTTTATATATAATTTTCCATGTTTTAAACTATGTATCAAACTAGTATTCATAACGAATTGGTACATATTTGACCTTCCACAACATCAGTCATCGGCTATGATAACTGCATATCACAGGCTGAAGATGAATTTATTTAAATACAAATGCGAAACAGTCCATGAATTAATTCATATATTTTACCGACAAGACGATTTAAGAAGAAACAATATTATTATGTTTCTTCTATAACAAGAATTGTTTATAATAAGAAAACAAATCTTTTTTATTCTATGCGTTTTATCAGTTGAATGAATATTTGGAGACACCCTAAACTTAAAATCTTTAAATATCTCCCTTAATATTGACAGCAATATCGTATATGACAAATATTATTATGATAAGAAAACAAACCCTTTTTGTTGTATGTACATCTTCTTTAAAAAAACAAAACTTATATGACTTGACTTGAACCGAAATTACGTTGGGGAACGGTGTCTTGTGTCGAGATCACCAGTATTCAGACTAACGTGCTGTTAAGACGTGCTACAAACTATACATTTCAATATTTATTGTATGATACTGACCCCTGTTTTGTTATTGAATTATTCTTACACACAAAAAAAGTAAATAATTTTTATCGTAAAATATATATCGTAAAATTTGTATTTATACACATATAAATATTTCTGTGATTACATTTTTCTCTATAAGAAACACTTCTAAAAATTGTACTCTTTTAAAAACTGGTAGAAGAGGTACGCAACCGCAATGGCGCAGGACATAATACGCCATGAAACATGCGTTGAACGGTTTAGAAGTTGCTAACGTTTGGCGCCGTTTTCCTCTACATTTGAGGTTATGAAATATTATTGGTTATTTTTGTATTCTAATTAAAAATGGCACCACCAAGAAACAAAGTGTAGACATATTTTACCAAAATAGACCAAGGAGTTTTCTCGGTGCTTGCAATGAAGTGGAGTTGAGCGTTTAATTCTATTTTAAATATTCACTCACACCTATAGACTTTAGCAAGAGATCATATACACAACAGTTTTGCAAGTGAAAGATCGGAAATCCCTTCGTAAAAAGTTTATTATCTATTATCGTTTTCCTAATTTTCCTAATTTTGCTGTCGAATATTTTTACTAACTAAATCTCAGCTAATTACCTAGTTTTTAGGTATACAGTACTTTATTTTCTCCCAAACATTATCCCATTAAAAATAGTGTAATAAACTCTAGTAAATATGATCAATTTTGGTAATTAGGTTAAGTTTTGTTAGTAAAAATCTAGGACAGCAGAATTACAAAAACGATAATAGATAATAAATATTTTACGAAGAGATTGCTAGGCTTCATTTCCTCGTCTAGAGAGAAGAGTCTCTTCATGAACGTTTCTTATTTATTAGTTCTTCCATGAACGAATCTTCCTCGCCTACGTTGTTTGTAGGTGTCCAATTTATTGTTACCTAGGTCAGTGTTTCTTAACCAAAAACGCATCGCGGACCAGTATAATATATAATTTTCTAACGCGGACCATTAATAATAATTGTAGGTTCATTTTTTACAAGAAAACAAATATATTTAATGTACTTCTAAATACATTTATTTTATTTGTGGAAAATCACAGAAAGTTTACAGAAAATAAACAAAATATAAATTATTTTCATAAAAAATGTGCATAAAAAATAAAAATAAAAACTGGAAAAAACACATATACAAACTTTCGCGGACCACTAAAATTTTTCTGTCATCTGTTACTTTTCAGTCGTGTATACTACTTCAGGGGTTCTTAAACTTATGTAGTCGAGGACCCCCTTTTGAACAACATTTTTTTTGCGGACCCCATCCCTTCCCTAGGCATTTTACTTCGTTTTTCGTTCTAATACTACGTTATAATAAATATTGGTAAAAATGTATCGCTGGTTATTTTAATAAATGGTCTTGCGCATTTATAGAGATGAACATTTTTATTAGCATTACGAATAAAAAACAGAAAATGAATAAAAGTAGTTGTAAAAAGAATTAGAAAAGTTACAAATTATAATACGTTAAGCTCATAAAACATTTCTTGGTCAAATATTGGTCAAAATAGATCTTATTATACATGTTTTCTGTAAATAATTTGCAGTTGAATAAAAATAATTAAATTTTTCCTAATTATTGTTTAGTTATGTCACTAACTAGTTAGGTAACAACAAATACAAAAAGTCCTGACCATGTAGGATTTTTATTAAATGAATTATTTGAATAAAAGCGAAAAGTTGGGGGATGTAAAATTAATGTCAAAATTGTTTCGCGGGCCCCTGGTAATGGCTACGCGGACCCCCAGGGGTCCGCGGACCACAGTTTAAGAACCGCTGTATTACTTTAATGCCCATATTACTTTAATCTTTTTATTGTTGTAAAGAAATTAGATTGTTATTATAAGAATAAAATGTTTCTTTTTACGTTTTATAGCAAATATATTAATTTTTCCTTTCAATACTTGAAAATATCGATATTTTTTTTCAATACGATACTGGTATCGATAATTTTTAATCGATATTATCGATACCCAAATATCATACTTTCTCAGTATTGCATGTTCTGCCATTCGATTCTTAGGGTAGACTTTGGTAATTATTTTTTTCCACAACTAGCTTACACTTTATTTTCGTGAAAAAAAGGGTATACGTGTAGTCTGATTACTGTATACTGCGACAAAGAAAATAATTTTAACTTGAAATTAGAGTATTTTCATGTTCGTTCAAGTTTCTGTAAGTGTATGCAGACTTTACTCCACTGTATATGCAAATTTCATAGACAAAGTAAGATTAAAGTTGTTATAAATTTCCATATTATTTAGAAAAAATAATCATGCAAACTGTACGATCAATCTTTTATTTTAATTTGTGAAATAATTGTGTTCCATTGTAGAGTTCATTAGCCCGTTCGATTGCTCAATATAATTTTAGTTTGAGTCATTATTTAGTCATACATCATTTTCATTGAATGTTTCACGGCGAATGTATGTATCGTTATTTCTCAATTACTTTTATGTACCTATAGATTTGTTGTGATAATTGAAAACTCAATACATCATTTTGAAATATATCATATCCTAATTATATACAGGTGTAACATGGGAAATTTGTTTTTCCTTGCACAAAAGTATCTACATTATTTGAGGGGGTTAGAATGATACAATGACGTAACTTCAAATTTGCCCCCCCCCGCATTATTTTCTTTGGGAGCCATTTAGTGGTTCGATGGGCTTGTAAATGGGTTGCCCCCCCGCGGTTGCGGGCGCAGTGGGCCCGTAATTACGCTATTGGAGTTTATAGTAAAGTAAGTCATAATTTATTCATTTTATAGAATGGAGGATTTGAAAAGATAAAAGCAAATGTTAATGGGAAAAAATTGATGTGAAGTGTGAATTTTCACACATTTCAGGGTTTGCAGATATTTATTAACTATGTGATGATTATTTGGGATGCCAAAACAAATTTTATGTCAAAATATTTTTTTATGAATTTTAATTCGAATGCCTAATACCATTATTTAAGTTTCTAAATATGTGCAGTATTTTTTTTATATAGCAAGGTTCATTAAGATTTTGAAAATTGCGCCTATGGCTTCCATTGGTTGCTTAAATCATAAGCCTCGCCCTCTGATACCTTCAAATATAGAATTAAATTATAATTTCAAAACTTCCCACTGGTTATTAAATTTACGCTTTTAAAAATTAAATGCAACATTTACCAAAATATAACTAGAATTTTGACAAAATAATTTAAACAAATAAAAATGCAAAAAAAAAAAACTGAAAAAATAAAAATTGACGGGATTCGAACACAGTTTCTTACAGTAGTTTCAACTCACTAAGCAACAATGCTACCACTGTGCTATACAGGATCACTCGTTTAGTATGTTAAATAGCGGATTAAATATATTACATATTTTACTTAAAAACACAAAAAATGCGTTATTTTCCGAAAACATAATCTAATCAAAAATTCCGGTTGTACTATTCCGGTTCACACCAATGTACATTACTGAGAATTTTTTCAGATTTTTAGTTTAAACCATCTGGGCTACAGGGTGTGGGACAAAAAATTTTTTGCACAATTTTGGCAAAAATCGCCTCAAATTAATTTATATTGCAAAAATAAAATTTTGATCGTTAATCCACGTACTAAGGGCTTTCATTTGATACCCTACTCAGAATTGTAAAAAAATATATTTTTTTTCGATGAGCATATATTTGTTTATATTTTTAGGGGGATATGTTTTTTAGATGTTTTAGTATTTTTCCTATGTGCGGGTCAAAGAGTTGTATAAGCATGCCAAATTTCAACTCTCTAGGTTTAGCCGTTTGGCTACAATTTTTACCGAACAGACAGACAGACAGACAGACAGACAGACAGACGACAAAATGACGGTATAAGGGTTTTTTGGTCATACCTACAAAACCCTAAAAACGGATTCGTATATATTTGTACATATTAATAATCATAAAATTCGACAAATTAAAATATAAAATAAAAAATTAAACACGTGCTTCCATCTAGAGACTTTCTTAATAACGACATATTTAATTACAAGATGCGTGTATCCAGATAGCTGCCCAGTTCTACAGCTACTCGATTTAATATTTATAGCACGGTGTTGCAAAAGAATCGATAATTTTCGAAAAAATAATCAGATCAAAAATGTTTTGCTATTCCGGTTTACATTAATGTGCATTACTCAGTATTTTTCAGATTTTTAGATTAATCCCACTAGCTTACAAGGTGCGGTATTGTTATTGAAATATTTTTTGTAGGGTTTTGTAGGTATGACCAAAATACCGTCATTTTGTCGTCTGTCTGTCTGTCTGTCTGTCTCTTCGGTAAAAATTGTAGCCAAACGGCTAAACCTAGAGAGTTGAAATTTGGCATGCTTATACAACTATTTTTGCAAAATAAAATATTTTGACGCGATTTTTGCCAAAATTGTGAAAAAAACAATTTTGTCCCACACCCTGTAGCCCAGATGGTTTAAACTAAAAATCTGAAAAAATTATAAGTAATGTACAATTGTGTGAACCGGAATAGTACAACAGGAATTTTTGATCAGATTATGTTTTCGGAAAATAACGCATTTTTTGCGTTTTTTGCTTGACCACGTAAAATATTTAATAACTATCTAACACACTGAACCAGTATGCTTTGATAGTGTAATGGCTAGCATGCTCGCGTTCTAATTTGCAAACTTAAGTTCGCTCCTTTTTTTTTTTAATTTTTATTTTGCTTAAATCATTTTTTCAAAATTCTGGTTATATTTGGGCAAATTTTGCATTTAATTTTTAAAAGCGTAAATTTAATAACCAGTGGAAATTGTTGAAATTGAATACACGAAATTAGAGGGGCGGGGTTATGACTTTAAACAACCAATGGAAGCCATAGGCGCAATTTTCAAAATGTTAATGAAACTTGCTCAATATAAAAAAAAAAAAAAAAAATACTGCACATATTTAGAAACCTAAATAATGGTATTAGGCATTCGAATTAAAATTAACAAAAAAAATATTTTAACATAAAATTTGTTTTGCCATCCCAAATATTCATCAATCACTTTCTAAATACTTGCGAAATCCTGAAAAGTGTGACAATTCACACTTCACATCAATTTTTTATGAAATATAAGTACAGGTGCAATATAACAGATTTTATTGAAATTCAGTTTTATATTAAATAATAAATTAAAAATATAATTTTCTGAAAAATTTATTAATTAATAAAACGTCTCATTCACTTGATCTGCTTTTTCCACGTATGTACAATCTATAATAACACTTAAGAGGGTTTTTTTTTTTTTTTTTGGGTGAGGGGTTAACCCCGTAAATCCCCTCTTAGCTACGCGCTTGGGTTGAATCATGACGTTTAATAGTAGGCGGAGCCTACTGAATACGAGACACTACACTCTACATACATGAACTGTATTTTCATCTGATAATTTTTTTTTAAATTATATTTTTAATTTCAAAAAAGTATTTATAGCTAAGGTAGTGTACTTTAGCCATAAATACAAAAAATCCATAACATTAATAGCCAAAATTTAGCCATGAATTAAAAAAATAATGAATTTTATCAAAAACACAAAATCTGCAATAAATTCCATAAAAGAAATCTGATAAAAATTCCTCTTGTACTTTTCCGGCTCAGATCAATGTACATTACCTATATTTTTTTCGGGTTTTTGGTTTAACCCTATTGGGTTAAAGGGTGCGGAACAGTGATTTTTTTAGAAAAAATCGTAATAAAATAAAAAATAAAAAAAAAATGAAAAAATACTTTTCGTTCACAAATCTACGTCTTAAGAGCTTCCGTTCGATACCACACAATAAGTTAAATAAAAATAATAATTTTCTTCAACGGCACAAAAAAATATATTTCGAAAGATATTTTTCGAAAAATTAATCGGATCAAAAATTTCAATTCAAGATTTTTGAAGAATAAAAAAATGTTTTTTTATCCACGCATTAAGAGGTTTCATTTGACTCATAAACAAAAATAAATATTTATTTATTCATTAAATACATTTGTTTATAAATATGCAGCACAATATTTTTTTGAACTCTCTATTTTTTTCCTATATGTGGATCGTGGGTCAAAAATCTGTACAAGCATGCCAAATTTCAACTTTCTATGTTCAGCCGTTCGGCTACATTTACTACCGTACAAATAGATAGACAGACACATGGTAAGAAATATATGGTTATGATTTTGTGAAAATGATAATATCTTATTTAGTATTACTGGTTGCTTTTGACGTCTTCTTTAATATTTTTTAATTTATGTAATCTATCTTAATATATACCTCGTTTAGTGTGAGAAGAAAGGGGGCCTTCTCAAGCCGAGGCCCTAGGTAGTTACTAATTTGTCTGTGGCAGAGTTTCCAAAAACTTTTTGAGCCGCGGAGCACTTTTCACGAGAAGAATTCGTCGTGGAGCATTATCGTTGCTATGTATATATAGCAACACTAGTAGATTGCGGAGCGCAGTTTGAGAAACTCTGGTCTATGGTATAACCAGGGCCGCCGAGAGGACTTCTGGGGCCCCGGGAAGAAATTTTCTTTGCGGGTCCCGGGTAATGATCAGTTCTATACCCGGGGCCGTCAAGAGGGTGAAAACTAATGCTGTTAGCTTGGACTCTGGACCATATACAAGGTGTCTCAAAAGAAATTTTATATTTAGTGGATCGATTAAAAAAAAAGTAAGCCGTATATAGAAAAAATGTTTATTAATTATTAAAATACACTTTTTGGGGATTTATTTCTTAAAAATAATATCGTCTAAATGTAGACCCTCGCGTTCTCGGCACTCATTTAATCGAACAGTAAAATTACTTATGACGTCTCGGCAGGTGGACTCAGGGATGGCTGCCATTTCGTGACGGATATTTTCTTTCAAATGCGCCAGTGAAGTCGGTTTATTGGCGTAAACTTTAGATTTAAGATAACCCCATAGGATAAAGTCCATAGGGGTTAAATCTGGACTGCGTGGAGGCCAATTTATGTCACCTCTCCGGGAGATCAATTTGCCTGAGAAAATTTCACGAACACGTGGCAGAGACATATTGGACGTGTGTGAAGCTGCTCCGTCCTGTTGGAACCATGTTCTTTGGTTATAGCCAGGAAAGTTTTGCAGTTCAAGTACCAAGAAGTTATCTAACATCTCCACATAACGCTCTGAATCCAATGTAACTGCACGCCCCCTTTCGTCTTCAAAAAAGTAAGGGCCGATAATTCCTCGCGCCGACATCGCAGCCCATACGGTCACTTTAGGCGAATGTAGGGGTTTCTGATGTTTGCGTTTCGGATTCGTTGCACTCCAGTAGCGGCAGTTCTGCTTATTTACGTGGCCATTAAGATGAAAATGAGCTTCATCCGAAAACAAAATGTTGGTAAACGTTGAAAATCGCTCAATCACCTGATTTACGAAATTAAGCCTCTGACTGGCATCTTGGGGCTTTAATTCTTGTACCAATTGAATTTTGTAGGGGTGCAGCTTTAGGTCTTTGTGCATAATGCGATGTAATGATGATCTATGCACATTTAAAGCAATTGCGCGCTTCCGAATTGAAAGGTTCAGGTCGTCACGAACAGACTGATTAACATTCTCCACGTTTTCTACCGTTCTTGATGACCTAGGTCGCCCGGATTTTGATTTATCCAGCATTGTACCAGTCTCTTCAAACTTTTTAACCCAATGTCGAATGAGAGGAATGCTTGGCGCATCATTTAAGTGGCGAAAACCTCGAATACTGCAGAATTTTCTACGCGCTACAGTCGCCGAATCACCGTTTTTGTAAAACTCTCGCACGCATAACGCGCGGTCTGCTCCCGAGAAACGCTCCATAGCGACTCAATTCCCAAGAGCCAGGCTACCGATTGACATAACCCCCGCGCCCCTCGGATACGTTGCGTTCACGCAGTAAGCTAAATAAATATAAAATTTCTTTTGAGACACCTTGTACATATGAATCGGGAATTTTTATTATAGTACAGGTGAAAATATTGATAACCTAAAAAAAAGGTTCTCATTTCCAAAATCAAGTGAGTAACGGCCACGCGCCCCTGGCACCTCGATGCCAGGCCGTTCCTACGACTACGCCCAGGACCAGAGCCGGCCTTAGCAAGTCTGGCGCCCCGGGCGAGATTTTTTTGCCACCCTCATAAAAAAAAATAATTAAGAAGGTCGGTCTTCACCTCCCAGATCCAAGTGAAGAGCAAAAAAAAAGGTCTTCACCTCCCAAATCCAAGTGAAGGGCAAAAAAAGGTCCTTACCTCCCAAATACAAGTGAAGAGCAAAAAAAAAGGTCCTTACCTCCCAAATCTAAGTGACTTACCTCCCAAATCCAAGTAAACAGCAAAAAAAAATATCCTCACCTCCCAGATCCAAGTGAAAAGCAAAAAAAAAAAACAAAAAAGGTCCTCACTTCTAAAATACAAGTGATGACCTGACCGTCCGCCGCCCTTCCTGGCCTGGCGCCTCAGGGTGGTCGCCCGACCGCCCACCCTCCCTACAGCCGCTTCTGCCCAGGACCCTGGGGCTCCAAGAACCCCGGGGCCCTGGGAATTTTCCCCGGCTACCCCCCCCCTCCCTCTTGTCGGGCCTGGGTATAACGCGCCACTGATTTTACGGATGTATTGTAAAAACAGTAATTAAAATTTACTACATTTAACTAGTACACTATCTTTATTATATAAGTCAAAATGTTATCTTATCTAATATTTTTATCAAAAAATAAACCAGACGTGTATCATAGTTTTATTAAAGAGAAAAGTTGTATAACATAATATGACAGCGGCAGACGAGATCATGTGTTTGCATCGCTCGTGACATTTATTACTAATACAAAATATACATCTCGTCCAAGCATTTATGGAATGCATAAATACGATCATATAATCAGATCAGTCTAATTATAATCGCTTTTGATTATCTCATGAAAGATATTAAGTATTTATATCTTTATTTGTTGTTTATTGAACTATTAGTTTCAAATTTATTATGAAAATAAACATTCTTATCTGAAAGTGGCAAAAATTCTATAAATTTCAAATCAATAAACACTTAAAAGCAATAAATAATAAAGTTAGTTTTGTTTTAAAATAGTTTTATTCAACTTGAAATTTATTGTAAACTGTCTAAATTTATGGACATTCATTCATTCATTGTGTCGTGATTACTTTTTAACGTTGTTGACTGTGTTTGCTCATAGTAACTAGTACGAAGCATGGAATAACATGGAATTTGTTGCATATATAGAAGATCTAGACTAGTGGTCTTGAACCTTCTTACATCTGCGGAACCCTACAGTTTAAATGCTATTTCTTTGGAAACCCAAAGCAAAAAGCCACAATTGGCTGTCTTTTTAAATTTTAAGGTCAAACGTTTTAAAACAACAATTTAGATGTTTATTATTGAATTTAGTCTTGATCAAAATTGATATTTTATAGCAGACATATTTTCATATTTTTTAAAAGAGATATAATATACTATTTTACTTTTTAGGGTTTTGTAGGTATGACTACCAAAAAACCCTTATAATGTCACGCATGTGTTTGTCTGTCTGTACGGTAGAAATTGTAGCCAAACAGCTGAACATAGAAACTTGAAATTTGGCATACTTGTACAACTTTTTGACCCACATATAGGAAAACATATCGAGTTCGAAAAAATACAGCACGGGATAAATTTATACAAATATGTATTTAATAAAAAAATAAATATTTTTTTTAAATTTTGAATGGGATACCAAATGACACCTCTTAATGCGTGGATCAACAAACAAATTTTTATTTTTGAAAAATCATTTTTTTAATTGGATTTTTGCCAAAAATATGTCAAAAAACTTTTGTCCCCCACCCTATCTCCCAAAAGGATTGATCTAAAAATCTAAAAAAAATAAAAAAAATCTGTATTGAACATTGATGGGAACCGAAATAGTTCAACAGGAATTTTTGATCAGATACCATTTTTCGAAAAATGTCGATTTTTTGTGTAGTTGATAAAAAAATATATTTAAAAAAAAATGATTTTGTGGTATCAAAAGAAAGCTCTTAAGACGTAGATTACGGAACGATAGATAGTTTTTTGAAATTCGTTTCTTTTAACATGAATTTAACCAAAAATGTGCAAAAGTTCTTCTCCCGCACCCTTTTACCAAAAAGGGTTAAACTAAAAATCTGAAAAAATATAGGTAATGTATATTGATATGAGCCAGAAATGTTCGAGAGGAATTTTTGATTAGATTGTGTTTTTGAAAAATATGGTAGTTTTTGTGTTTTTGAAAAAAATAATAATTTTTTTAATTAATGGTTAAATTATGGCTAATAATGTTATGGATTTTTTTGTATTTATAGCTAAGATAGTGCGTGGATTTTTTTTGGAATTAAAAATATTTAAAAAATATAGTTTTTTAATAGTTGCGAACTGGGTTACTCACACCACACCACACTACACTCTACACTGTAAAATATTTCTTATTAATCTAATGAAGACTTGAATACGAATCAAATGCAGAAAAAACGCTGGGATATTTGGCAAATGATTTAAATTTTGTTTAAAAAAATTAAATGGAAGCTCTTAGTTCTCAAATAACGAATAAAGGTGATTATCAAAAAAACTGTTGATTTTGATGTGATAAATAAATATACATCCAGTATTATGTTGGCTTCTTACACCTATTAAATACCTGCAAAACACTGAAATGTGTGAAAATTCAAACTTCTATTTTTAAATAATGCAATACTTACCTAATATAATTTTTAAAGTAAATTAAAAAAAAAAATGGTATCGAATAATCGAATAAATGTTTTGAATAAATGTTTTATTATAAACAGTTATTAGCAATCATTATAAACATAAAATTAAAGTAAAATAAATAAAATAAAGCTTTATTGAAATTATTTGCATGTCTACAATAAAAGAGAAAAACACATAAGTACAGTACAGAGTTCCATGTAACCTCACAAAAATTAGTTTTGACTCTATTTAACAAATAGAAATTTTAATTTAGAGTTTAACAATTATGACTTAAAGGAAAAATTTAAAAAAAAACCTTAACATTTATATTACATTATTTTAATTTCCGAAAAATTTCGAATATTTTAATGGAGTTGTATAAAAATGTTTTGATTTAAATATCAAGTTTGATACGTTTATGTTTTTTAGATTTTGGTTTTAAAACAATTTTACCGATGTTCGAAACAAGTTCGTTTGTATGTTGATTAGTTCGTATAAAGTATTTGGTTGATAGTTTGTGGATATGTTCGGAAATAGTTTCAATTTTGATATTTTTATGCATCCTACTGATCATTTCATATCTGGGATATTTACCAATGATACGTAAGCACTGGTTTTGAATTACCTGTAACTTGTTTAAATTAGATACATTACCTATACGCCAGACTGGGCAGGCGTAAGTTAGTACTGGTCTTACTATTGATTTATAAATTAGTAATTTATTATTATAAGATAAAAAAGATCTTCTATTGTATATTTTAAATAATTGAAAAAGGATTTTATTACCAGTATTGGTAGTTTTTTTGATATGTTCAGTAAAATTTAGGGATTTATCTAGTATTACTCCTAGATATTTGATGAAGGGTTTGTGATAAAATTTTTCATTGTTTATTTGAACATAGATATTATTAAGATTGGGACGTCTTTTAGTTAATATTATAAATTCTGTTTTTTCTGCGTTTAATTTGATTCTCCATTTGAAATGTTTATTGATTTTATGCAAATTGTTATTTAACCTGTTGGTAATAGTATCCAATCTAAACGATGTAGTGAATAAAGCTGTATCGTCAGCATAAAGACTTAAATTGACATGTTCGGTTTTCGGTATGTCTTTGACATAAATATTGAAAAGGGTAGGTCCTAACACACTTCCTTGAGGTACACCTGCAGTTATGGTTCGATTAAGAGAAAGATTATTATTTAATTGTACTTTAAATTGCCTATTTGCTAAATATGTTTTCAATAAATGAATTATATATGGTGGGAAGTTATATTTAATAAGTTTGTAGACAAGACCATTATGCCATACAGTGTCAAAAGCTTTCTGTATATCAAGCAAAACAACACCAGTATATTTGTTGAGACAGAAATTTGTTGTGACGTTATCAATTAGACGGGCCAACTGATCAGTGGTAGAGAGTGAGTTTTTGAAACCAAATTGTTCTGAAATGAGAATATTGTTATCTAAAAGAAAATCGTTTATTCTATTTAGTAGTACTTTTTCTGCTATTTTGCTCAAATTAGGCAACAGGCTAATTGGTCTAAAACTACTAGGAAGTTTTTTATCTTTTCCTGGTTTAGGTATGGCGATCACCTTTGATAATTTCCAAGCTGTTGGAAAATAGTGATTTACAAATATTGCATTTATTATTTTAACTATGTAAATTATGCCTTTTTTCGGAAGATGTTTGATATGCAAGTTAGAAATATTGTCTATGCCGGGTACTTTATTATTTTTTAATTTTTTAATTATGGTATGTATTTCTTTATAATTTGTAAGGGGAATATCTGAATATTTATTATTTTCATTGCAATTATTTTTTAAATAAGCTTTAATGTATTTAAAAACATTGCATGAGTGATACGTACTACTTAAGTTGTCATTTTGACTATGAACATTAGCAAAGTAATTTGCCAGGATATTTGATTTATATTCATCACTGTAAATTAGGACATTGTTTTCTAATAGTGGTGAATCAGGAGTAGTCTTTTTTGTCAAAGTTTTAGTACGCTCTAAAAATTAAAGTAATATAGTAAGTTATAAACATAAAATCCAATAATAAATACAAAGTATATATTTAAATGGCAGGCGATATATGCAGTAAATAATAATCACTAGTCAAATTTGAACTTTTTGTCGATAAGTAAAGTTAGCTCTTTTGGAATAAATATGACCTAATTAAATGACCTGATTAAAAATTTTGTAGCTCCTTCAAATTTAAAGTTATTCAATTTTCAAAACTTATCAAAATCGTTGTATCCAAGCAAAGTCTTAAAAAAAAAACAAAACAAAAACATTTAATTAAAGTTGCGGAACCCCTGTAAACGTTCCACGGAACCTCAGGGTTCCGCGGAACACAGGTTGAATACCACTGATCTAGACCAAGGGTCGGAAAACTTTCGGAAACAAGGAGTCATTCCAATAAAATACTATAAAAATAATTGTATATGTGGCAATTTCGCTAGCTGCAAACATATCTTCTATTATAACAAAAGTTTTTTGACACATTTTTGGCGATAATCCCATAAAAAAAATAATGTTTCAAAAATAAAATGTTGGTTTATCCATGCATTAAGAGGTTTTATTGGATATCTCACTCAAAATTTGAACAAATATGTTTATTTTTTCGTTGAATACATACTTGTTTATATATTTCTCGCTTTTTTTATCTCAATAATTTTTATATATGTGGGTCAGAGTTGTACAATGCCAAATTTCAACTTTCTAGGTCCAGCTGTTTGACCAAAATTTCTAGCGAACGGACAGACACATGAAGTTATAAGCGTTTTTTAGTCATATCTACAAAACCCTTAAAAACTCGCAGCAGTAGGCTGACCAGATGTACTCTTTTTAGGGTTTTGTAGGTATGACCAAAAACCCTTATACCGTCATTTTGTCGTCTGTCTGTCTGTCTGTCTGTCTGTCTGTCTGTTCGGTAAAAATTGTAGCCAAACGGCTAAACCTAGAGAGTTGAAATTTAGCATGCTTATACAACTCGTTGACCCGCACATAGGAAAAATACCAAAACATCTAAAAAACATATCCCCCTAAAAATATAAACAAATATGTGCTCACCGAAAAACAAAATATTTTTTTAAAATTCTGAGTAGGGTATCAAATGAAAGCCCTTAGTACGTGGATGAACGATCAAAATTTTATTGTTGCAAAATAAATTATTTTGACGCGATTTTTGCCAAAATTGTTCAAAAAAATTTTGTCCCACACCCTGTAGCCCACATGGTTTAAACTAAAAATCTGAAAAAATTCTAAGTAATGTACATTCGTGTGAACCGGAATAGTACAATAGGAATTTTTGATCAGATTATGTTTTCGGAAAATAACGCATTTTTTGTGTTTTTTGCTTGACCATGTAAAATTTTTAATGATATTATGTAGCACAGTAAACATAGCGCTTCGATGGTGTAGTGCTTAGAATACTGGCGTTCTAATTTGCAAACTCGAGCTCAATCCGGCCTCGAGGCAATTTCATTTTTTCTGTTTTTTTTTTAAATTTTATTTTGTTAAATTATTTTTTCAAAATTCTAGTTCTATTTGGGCAAATATTGCATTTAATTTTTAAATTTAATAACCTGTGGAAATTGTTGAAATTTAATACTGTTGGACTTACAACCAATTAACTTATAAATAATACCATGGATACAAGTAAAAAAATAAAATATATAAAATATATGTTATGTCATGTGTTATAATGTCTGTATCATATTAGTGCCTAAATATATTACTGCTATACTGCTATTTATATTCCTATAAATACACGAAATCAGAAGGGCGGAGCTTATGACTAAAACAACCAATGGAAGCCATAAGCGCAATTTACAAAATCTTAGTGAACCATGCTATAAAAAAAAAAATACTGCACATATTTAAAACCTA
The DNA here is from genome assembly GCA_963971575.1 of Liopterus haemorrhoidalis. Lineage (NCBI taxonomy): Eukaryota > Metazoa > Arthropoda > Insecta > Coleoptera > Dytiscidae > Liopterus > Liopterus haemorrhoidalis. Next base: position 192,535,902 of record OZ020611.1, read on the forward strand.
CATAATGATATTAGGCATTCGAATTAAAATTAACAAAAAAAAATATTTTAACATAAAATTTGTTTTGGCATCTCAAATAATCATTATTCACTTACTAAATACCTGCGAAACCCGGAAATGTGTGAAAATTCACACTTCACATCAATTTTTTTAGAGTATTATACTCTTTTTTAAGTAATATCCTCTATACTCTAACTTTTTATAAAAAAAAAAAAATCAGCTGTGGCCACCACAGGACCGACCGCCATCATAAAGTACTTGTATAAAATACATTTTAGCAGCAGAGTAGAAATAACTTGGCCTAATATTTTCTAACAGAGATATTATTTATCACGACCATGGAAACGTTACATATAATGGTTGGTTTATATACGGAACAAGAATAAGGAATAGGAAATAAGAATAGTACACAAGATGTTAAAACATGGCTGCAGGAATGAAATTTAACTTAAACATAAGAATAGTTGGTAACTTTCAACATTTTATTCTTATTTCAAAAATAAGACACGATAAGCCTGCGCACAGCAATCAAAATGCCTGCCGTAATAAAGTTTGGTCAACAGATGTTTTTCAGTTGTGATCAGAGGGTTGTAAACAACAATAAAATGTTTTTAACGGTAATAAACGAATTTTTTTTAAAGGTTTTATGAATCGGAACCTGTTAACTGACAAACGTTAACGTTAAACACAGGCCAACGCAAGTACGCAGGCGCAGCGACGAAATGTTATGTCCTATATAAACGGTTTAATATTTTTTATTCTTGTGTACTATTCTTATTTCCTATTCCTTATTCTTGTTCCGTATATAAACCAAGCATAAGTATGAAAAAATTGAGACTTGGAAAAAATTTCGAAAAATTTTACAAAATTTTTTCGTTTTATCAAAAAATGTCTCAAATAAAAGTTGTTAGTTATTGCTTTTATAGCAATTTTTGTTCAATATTTTTGTTCGATATATTTTTCTGTTGTGAAATATTCGCAAAAATCCCAAAATAAATGGGAATAAATGTGTTTATTCCCATTAATAATATTTTTAAACAATTCTGTTACTTATCTTATTTATTAATTTTTAATGAGTATATTCCCTAATGAGCTTTATCAGTGATAGCCATCTTGATTTGTAGATACGTGATTTTTACAAGAGGCATTGCAGTTTTTCTGGCGTGTTTAGTTATTATTAAGTGGTAAAAGTGCAAGATGTAAGTGGTAAAAATGTGGCATAGTGTGGACTTTGGTGTTTGGACTGCATGGAGATCAAAACTGGAATGATTGCAAAGGTATTTCTAGAAATTTTTGTTAATTTTGTAATGCAAGTCATTGTTAAGTACACGTGTACACGTGTACAAGTACAGTGAGTATCTCTTGATTCTAGCAGCACAGTAGAAATAACTTGGCCAAATATTTTCTAACAGAGATGTTATTTATCATAACCATGGAAACGTTACATATAAGTAGGAATAAATAGATAAATAGATACAAAAAATTTTCATTTTTTTTTTCGAAATTTTTCGTTTTATCAAAAAACGTCTCAAATAAAAGTTATTAGTTATTGTATTTATAGCAACTTTTGTAAAATAAATTTTTTCTAAATATTTTTCTGTTGTGAAATATTCGCAAAAATCTTAAAATCGACACGAGTAAACTCCCATTTTTAGTCAACCGATTTTTACCAAAAGTTGATCAACTTGTGCCATTGATGGCAGAAGCTTAAATATGAAGTTTCATAAAAATCCTTTCAGCCGAATTTGCTCTGCACGTGTACACAGACAGACGGACAGACAGACCGACAGACATCATGCTAAAAATAGTCAAAACGTTATGTAGGGACCTCAATTCGTGGATATCCATCGAAATCTCGATACGTCAAAATTGGTATGATCACAATACCTCCCTTATATATGTTGGCGGTCGGTAAAAAACCCTGAATATACTCTTTTTTGTTCGTCACTTGTATTTTTGTAGAGTGAGGACCTTGTTTTTGTTGCTCATCACTTGTATTTTTGGAGAGTGAAGACTTTTTTTTGCTCATCACTTGTATTTCTACAGTGATGACTTTTTTTTTAGCATACTCTATTTCTGTAAAAAAAGTCTGGTCAGCCTACGCAGCAGGCCATGGAAAATTAACGTATGTCGGTTTCTTACAGCAACACATGTTTTGTTGTGCTTACGTTTATTTTAACCTTTAACTATTTGGCTAGTTCTCATTTATTAGGTCTGTTCATTTCGCTACTATGCGTCTACGGTTTACGGTTGCGTCAAAAATTTCTGTTCGTTTGAATTGGCAGTTTAGTGAAAAGTCACTACATGTTATTTGTTTCGTTAAAACAACTTTTGGCAGTAAGAAGCCTCGTCAAGAAATCTTACAGCTACTTCTGAGCTAGTTGAATGGAAACATATCGGCAATAAATTAAAAATGACTGAAAGTGAGTACTGTACTTATGATGGAGACTGTACATATGAATGACTATAGCAAAACAATGTACATATATGCAGATTATATTCTTCATCTGTATTTGATGAATCACTCCAATAATCAGATTCCAACAAAATAACAGTTCCATTGAAAAAGTTTCAATTACGATTTTCCTTGGCTCAGAAGCCTGCTGTTTTTCTGGTGGGTGGGGGGGGGGGGGTGAAAGCTCACGTTCATTACAAGTAAAATGTGTCCCATAAAAAGTGTTTGAGTAAATTTATAGTAAACTTATTTCATGTTGGGGAGAATTCCTGGCTGCGCGCCTTTTTAAGAAATCATAAATGTAAAATTTTATAGTTAACTATAGTCTAATAGCGCCTTCAAGTAACAATTGTAGTCGTCATGGACTCAACTCATACTGAAACGAACAGAATTTGCGTTTTTAGTAACTTAACTAGCAGTATACCCGCTGCTTCGCTGCCGAAAAAAATAGTCGTAGCCGGCTTAGATCGGACCCATTTAGAAATCGGTTCAAGACTGGTTGCTGCGAATCGATTTATATTCAAATATATTTATTTGTTTTTATCTACCATTGTATTAATATGTGCTTCTTATACAAATAATTTAAGTACGACTTTTTTGTACTTTTTTGTACGACTTCTTTGTAAACATTGGTAGCATAGACATTTAGTAACAACACGTATAAGTGTCCCGTTATGCTAGCCCAGGAAAATGCCACATAAAATGCCCATTTGAGAATCACTCATCGCCAAAAGCAGCGCCGATCACGTGAAACATTTTGCACCTTACGAAATTGTTTATTATAATTTTTATGATATTTATTATAATTACTCCGTGATAATTCCTGATTTATAAATCGTACCTATATAGGTCGGAGCACTTTTTTTCGATAGTAATTATTCTTGCCACCCAAGGAAGTTTTTTTCTTTGTATTGCTTTAGGGGGTTACAATAATGTTCAACAGCGAATTTAACGTTATAATTGTTGTCAAAAATGGAAATAAAAAAAATTGTGATATATATTCTCGGGAACATTTTTGTAGTAATATTAAACCCTAAAATTCGTTAATATATATTTTGAATATGTGTAGGTTTTATAGTTTTTTATAATACGGAAAAATTTTCCGACTTTTTTCTAAATATTTCTTAATTGATCGGAAGCCTGGTGTCATACAGCGATGATATATAGCTTAAAATCTTTCCAGACAAATTTGCAATACGCTGTTGCAAATAGCACTAAAATCGGTTAAGCCATTTTTTAGTTTTAATACATGTACAGATTCTAAACATCCGAGACGTTTTATAACTAACCTTGAATCTAGATTTGCCGTTTATGGGTTGATCAGAGCAAAATGCGTTTTTGTACATGTGCATGGGTAACCTTTGGAAGCAAAAACTAAGTCGATGTAGGTCATTATAGGTCTGATATATTGAGGAAAGATTTGTTTATTTATTTATTTATATTATTGATATTATAACAACTTTTGTTATGCACATGTTTAATGTTAAGTCAATAATAAGAGAGAAAATTCAAGGTTATAAGTAGCGCTCCCTCTGTCCCCCTAAATATTCAAGAGCTACACTAAACAGAAAATAATCGTTCTTCAATCAAAACAAATTGTCTTTATAAATTGTTGATGTAAAGTAAATAATAAGCTAGATATTTCCAGTATATTAGTTTAAGCACCCACCCACCCCTCCACCCTACCCCAGCTTCTCAACCAATTGAATAATTTATAGGTCAACATATTATATATATTTTTTTTTTTTATTTTAAACAACTTTTCTCATGTGCGTTTTTGCTGGTAAGTCATTAGTAAATGAGATATTTCAAAACTTCAGTTTTAGGTTGTCCCTTCGTAACTCCCGTAATATCAATCCAATTGAAAAAAAAATCATTAAACAAAATGTTTTTTTTTATAAGCAATTTTTCTGGTAAGACTACGTCTTAAGTGATACAATTTTTTTTTTTTTTATTTTCTATTTGCCTCCTTATTTTGACTGCATTTCCTACCTATATACCAAATTTCAACTCGGTATACACAGATTTTCTGTTTTATATATATAAAAGATTTTACTATTATATTTAAATATTTATATAAAATAATAGATAAAACATAAATAAATAAAATTAACAAAATTCTTAAAAATGTGCAGAAATAACAAACCAGAAAACAGCTGCTCGACTTAAATCTCGCTCTGCATATGCTAAGCTTAAATTTTACTAAATAACTGAATAAAATCACCCATAGCAGAACAATGATGAATCGTGCCGAACGATATTGGCCGATACTCAACGAACTTACTATAGTTGTCCAAACAACCATTGAAACGAAATTTCCGCGATCTCACTGAACGCATCATACATACTTCGATGGTCCAATATAATTAAAAACAAAATTATTAATTTCTCGTTTCTGATGGGACTTTTTTGAGATTTTCGATTTTTCTAGTTATGATGAAATCATTTTCTACCTGTATGCAAAATTTAAACTCGGTAGCATATCTGGAAGTGGGTTAGAATTTCCGGACATAGCCACAAATATTCTCTTTTATATATAAAGATTTCTTACAATCGCGTTTTGCAGTAACAAATAAAACGCCGCGTCAAATACAGCCGCGTTTTGTAGTAAACAGCCAGGTAGCGAAACGAACAAACCTATTGTTAAATCAGTTCTTGTTATAACTAAACATTACTTTGATTCCGTTATTAATTATTTTTTATTATGGTTTACACGTCCTAGTAAAAAGCTTTTTTTATTGGAATGCTTCTTTTGGAACAATGAAAAACCGGATCGATTTGGAATTATTTCTTACATTGAACAAAAAGACCCAAAAAGGGGCCTAAATGCGATCTTGAAGGGAACTAGAGAGCTCTTAATAGTGGGGGAAATTTGAACAGTAACGAAACATTTTAAAATATCTGGCGCAGTCTTTCAATATAAAAACAAATGTCTTTATATCCTCCAATAGGGCGCTCATACTGTAGCTATTATTCGTGGGGGGTTTGGTCGGATGGTAGAATTGTGATTGTAGACAATACCCTCCTTCCTTCATCTTTTTATTCGAAGATTCCTTACGAATATAGATTCAAGCCTACAAGAATTTCGTGAGAAGTTTCCTGAAATTGTTAATAATTATGAATAATTTAAAAATACGATATACGAATAGATGAGTTTATTTTTCGTGAGCAGCATTCTAGACAGTGATAGGCCAAATAAATTAACTAAAGCACAAGAAGTAATGGACAATGAACCAAGTACATCACTTCGTCACCTGTCTCAACAAGTGAATTTGTCTGGTGGAACATGACACTAACTTCTGCCTACAAATTTACATATATATGTTTCCATATAATTGAACAGCAGTTCAAGAATTGTTATTTGTCGATTATCCCATGCGATTGCAGTTGTGCCAATGGTTTTCGGATAATCTACATAATAATGAGATACTACAAAAATTGTTATTCATCGATGAAGCATTGTTTCATAAATCTGGTTACGTTAATTCACAAACAGTGAGAATTTGGGGTGCGGAAATTCTACATACTTATGTTCAGAAACCTTTGCACCCAGAAAATGTTGATGTTTGGGCAGAGATAAGTTGAAGAAAAATAATTATGTCAATATTCTTTGAAGATATAATGCTTTTTAAATCATTTTTGCTAGAAATCTTAAAGGATTACTTTTTGGAAACGTTAACTGTAGAAAGATACCACAATCAGATATTAACACCATTTGTGGAATAACTTCACAAGACATTATCTGCGACTGAAACGCGGATAAAAGATTAGTGTTTTGTTCCAAAAAGACGACGCTACATGGTCTTACAACGTTTGTTACAATAGATTTTCTACCATAAACTCTTCTTGTACTAATCAACCAGCGATACTCCGCTTAGACTGCCGGATGTGGGTTCGTAAAGAGCAAGGTTTGCGAACAAACCGCAGTAACAGAAATTATGTTGCTGGAATTACTGTTGAAATTGTCAAGCTAAATATAGTTTAAAGAGCGCGGAATTGCGTCGCGGCTAGTGGTGGCCATTTAGCAGATATTAATTTTATTCATAATTGCGAAATCAGTTTAAAAATGTCTATTTTAATTGGTTTAGATGTATCTATATTTCATTTTTAGAGTGCCCCCTCCCTGTAACTCCCCAAATATTCATCCAATTGTTAAGTTAATAATAAGGGAGATATATTAAGTTTTAGTAACTCTTTGGTAAAGAAAGTGTTTTAACTCCAATTATGCCTAACTGTTGCCAAACCAACATATAAAAACATTTCATTTTAACTTGAGCTAGGAAATAACTCGAGTTATAACATTTAAATCGTTCTTTAGCAACCGGCCATAAGCAATCCATTTTAATTATCTATCATTGTACCAAATATCGTTAAAATATGTCAAATCGTTTTGGCGCAAATCTCGGATAAACTGACAGACACCAATTGATTATTTTGCGGATATCGTTTTATAATCACATAGCAGTTACAAAACATGAGGTCGAAAACATGAAAAAATAGATATTTCTTTTAATAGTTTCCTATTCTGTTAATGTCTATATAGGTAAAAATAAGAATTTTATAAATCCAGTACTCCCTCCGTCCGAAAATATGATACACATTTACAATTTTAATTAATCAGAATGACTTTATTTATGAAATAGTTACACATATCTAGTAAAACAAAGAATAATATATATATATAATAATTTGGCCACCCACTGTATATATATATATATACAGTGGGTGGCCAAATTATTAGGGACAGTGCAAATTTTTTGTAATTTTCAAATGAATTTAATGAGGAAATAAGTGGCTTTGGGTCTCGTATTTATTTTTATTCATTAGAGTGTTTTATTTAGAATATAAAACGACATAATTGCTTATTCATAGTCATTTATTTTTGTATAAAAAGTGTTAATTTAACAAATTAAGTAAAATCTTAATATTTTGCAATGCCACCCTTTGCTGCGATTGCGGCTTCCAGGCGTTTGGGCATGCTTTCTATGCAGAATTTTGCGTTGTGTCGGAGATTGGGGTTGTGATGCCACTCTCTGATAAGGGTTTCTATAAATTGCCGCTTGGTGGTGATGATTTCTTTGGCGATCTCCCGATTTTTAAAATAATAATGATACCAGCAACAAGAATATAGAACAAAAATGATTTAAAAACAATTTATTTTCTCACAAAATTCATTTAAACTTGAAAATTACAGGGGGGTTGTGCTGTCCCTAATAATTTGGCCACCTACTGTACATATATAGCAAGTACGTGGCTGTCTCCACAGCTTGTGTGGAACATGATAATGTTGTTTGTAATCGTCTCTTACGATGAAGTTTTGCCTTATTAATGTGCGGAATTTTATAGGAATTCCTTCCTTTTGCTAACATGGTTGTTTCTAGACAGGTTTCCAATGTTAGATAAACATTCTCAAGGGTTTGTATGTTTAATGCATTAAATGCATTTTGTACGCTTTCAATTAGTTCGTCGATTGTATTCGGTGAAACCGTACCATATGTTGTAAGGATTGTATAAAATTGAAAAAGCCAACATCCAATACATTAAAATCTGGACTATTTGGCGGTTGTGATTTAAATCGATTTGGAACTTCTTCCTTCCAATTCAACACAATTTTGATCAAAATTCACCATTTTGTTAGAACAGCGGGTGTCACTTTAGTTTGTCTAAAAAAATTTTTTTTTCTGTGAATTACTTTTGACATTTTTTTATTAGTTGCCTAGCAACCACTTATTTAGAAATAAAAACAAAACAAGAATATCAAGATAATATTCCTTCCGTTGATCCCAATTTTTTTTAAAGTAATTTTCCCATATTTTCGGACAGAGGGAGTGTTTTATTTTTATGACTTTTTTATTTTCTTTCGAATTATTGTCTTTATATGTATAAGTAAAACTTTTTTCATAAGAAACAAATCTCCAAACTGAATGAAATTTTCTTGCGGGCTGAATTCGTCCCGTGGATCATAATTTGAAGACTTCTGGCGTATGCTTAGTTTGCTGCAAAGACAATTTTTCTTTACTTCGTTAAAATATCAATACACATATGTAAACTATTTTTAGTGTTATGTTTTATGTCAGTTTTTATTCAGTTTACTTCATTATTATTTCGTCAATACAGATAATGGTCGAACATAAATTTCATTCACAAGTTTATTAAGTCGTTAACGCGTATTTTTACACCTCATCATAATTTTTACACATTTTTAACCTGTCACATTTTAAACTCAATCTTTCTTTTTGATGTTTTCATAAAAAAGAAAATTATTTTAAAGAGTTTCAAATAGGATAATTATTAATCACTTTTGTAAATGAATTCGACAACAGTATTTGAAATTAATCGGCCCGTTATAATAAGAATTAACAACAGATTTTAAGAACAACAGAAAAAATAAAGCACATAAAATTATTCCAGTAATGACCAAGTACTTACATTCCAATGAAATATGTAGTTGAACGACAGAATATGCAGGTGAACGACAAATCTTGCGCCATTTGTGAACTCGTATAGAACAGTGTTTCTCAACTGAAAACGTACCGCGGACCAGTCAAATATTTAATTTTCTACCGCGGCCAGTAAAATATTTAATTTTGTACCTCGGACCCCTAAAAATAAATGTACTACTAAACAAGCTATATATGTAAACTCTACATATATTTTAATAATAAAAAATCAGCTGTGGCCACCACAGGACCGACCGCCATCACAAAGTACTTGTTTAATTTATGCTGCTTTATCAAAAAATGTCTCAAATAAAAGTTGTTAGTTATTGCTTTTATAGCAACTTTTGTTAAATACATTTTTTCGAAATATTTCTCTGTTATGAAATATTCGCAAAAATCGACACGAGTGAACTCCCATTTCTAGTTAACCGTTTTTACCGACCGCCAACTTATATAAGGGAGGTATTGTGATCATACCGATTTTGACATTTCGAGATTTCGATGGATCTCCACGAATTGAGGTCCCTACATAACGGTTTGACTATTTTTAGCATGATGTAGGTCGGTCTGTCTGTCCGTCTGTCTTTCCGTCTGTCCGTCTGTCTGTCTGTCCGTCTGTCCGTCTCTGTACACGTGCAGAGCAAATTCGGCTGAAAGGATTTTTATGAAACTTCATATTTAAGCTTCTGCCATCAATGGCACGAGTTGATCAACTTTTGGTAAAAATCGGTTGACTAAAAATGGGAGTTTACTCGTGTCGATTTTAAGATTTTTATGAATATTTCACAACAGAAAAAATTTCAAAAAAATTTATTGAACAAAAGTTGCTATAAAAGCAATAATTAATAACTTTTATTTGAGACGTTTTTCTCATACTTATATGTAACGTTTCCATGGTCATGATAAATAATATCTCTGTTAGGTTAATATTAGGCCAAGTTATTTCTACTCTGCTGCTAGAATGTATTTTATATAAGTACTTTACGATGGCGGTCGGTCCTGTGGTGGCCACAGCTGATTTTTTACCAAAAGCTGATCAACTCGTGCCATTGATGTCAAAAGCTTAAATATGAAGTTTCATAAAAATCCGTTTAGTCGAATTTGCTTTGCACGTGTACACGTACCGACAGACAGACTGACAGACAGACAGACGACCGACAGACATCATGCTAAAAATAGTCAAAACCTTATGTAGGGACCTCAATTCGTGGAGTTCCATCAAAATCTCGAAATGTCAAAATCGGTATGATCACTCCCTTATATGTATATGATGGCGGTTGGTAAAAATCACTGAAAAATTAACAAAATACACAAAAAATTAACAAAATATCATAAAAAAATCAACATAAAACCTTAAAAATAATCATTTATAAGCCTTTCGCGGACTAGTAAAATTTTGCTAAGGCCACCAGTGGTCCGCAGACCACCGGTTGAGAAATACTGGTCTAGAAACCAATATCATATAGAAAGAAAGGTTGTGTTGCTTGAGGTCCGTTTCGAAAAAAATATTCGTATAAAAATAAGAAGGGGGGCTTATACCATGAGTTCAAAAAGTAATTGCATAAGGGTTGGCTAGGGAAAAATGAAATAATGTCTACTGCAAGCTTTAGAATTAATTAACTGTCATCACTGTTGTTTTATGTCATAAGTTTATATTGTTATATAAAGCTTGCAGTAGACATTATTTTATTTTTTCATAGCCAACTCTTATGTAATTACTTTTTGAACTCATTGTATATTAATAGTGTGATTTTATTTAGTTTTTATTAAACAAGTATATTTTTTCTTCAGATCTGGAGGGGGGGGGGTGATAAGAGACTTTGATAAGAGATGGCGCTCAGATCGCAAGTTTGATAATATAAACTGGTTGTAATGCTAAAATTAAAACCGGCAGAGGCACTGAACTTTTTAATTATACACTACACTTTGTAACAATCTTAAGTTTAATACAATAAACAAACATATTTAATATTTGAATTAGATTAAGATTAAATAAGTAAATTTTTTTGCATACAAGTATAATTTTCCTATTTTTACTTATATTACCTAAAATACATAAATCTATATCTTCATTTTTATCCATATTTAGATTTGCAATTATTGTATCACAGTAATAGCAACCGTACTAACAAAACATAACTGCAAATACTGTGAAATTAACCACATTTCAGTAATAGGTGCGTACTTGGTAAGATGTACCTGTCGTATCGTAGTGCACCTAATTTCACAGCTTTGGACAATGCTCCAATGTATTCTTACGGAGAATATTGAACTATGGTCACAGTTAGGGTGCGATGGAAGGGGAGTTTACATATAGATACAGGCGAGTGATAGTGAAAGTATGACCTGCGGGTCACATAGTGACCCGTATTACAATTTCAAATGACCCATAAAAAAGATGATATTTCTTCTAAATAGAGATTCTAATATAACTAAGGTTGGGTCTAAGCGAGCGAAATAAGAGTAGAAAAATCGACAAATATAATATTAGTAAGATGGTATTCAACTATTACTTGTTATATATCTGTATTACACACGGCAAGCATAAGGCCGCTAGCTCAAATAGAGTTAACGAGATTAGCAGCGGTTCCACACAAATACTTACACCCTTAAGTGACAGATTTTTATTTACGCATTATATATTTGACCCGCGATTTGAAACTGCAAAATTTGAAAATCAATTTCGGCCCGTCTTATAAAAGAGGTTCGCCATCGCTAATATAGGCAGTGTCTGTAACAAAATAGTTGCATTCCCGTAAAGTGAGAATGCCACGGTATACCGCAGTGCTGTTCATAAGCAATCGCGCGAAATCAAATAGTGCAGGGTATAAAAACGAGCAAGCTGTTAGGATTTAAAGATTTAAATGATTTAAAGTATAATAAATCTTTAAATCAGGTCTGCAAACCGAACCGAACCGCGAACCGAAACCGAACCGAACCGGGCAGATTTTCCGAACCGCGAACCGGAGCCGACTAGATCTTCTAAAACCGGTTTAGAGGAACCGAACCGGCTTTGTGAACATGTTTGAATTGGTTCGAACCTGTTCAAACCAATAATATATGTGTATATGTTAAGATAAAACATTCAACTTTAACTTAACATCTTTAAACTTCTTAAAAATTAAAATTTAAAATAAAAAAACATAAGTAAGTAATAAAAATAATATACGTTCATAATTGCGATTGTGTTCTTATTTAAAATATTTATCCTGAGTCAAGATTCCTGAAAAAAATTGATTAATTTTATTCGTTTTTAAATTTTATTAGTAAATTATACACCTAATTCTGTTTTTACACGATAGATACTTTCCTGAAGAGGTCTAAAACGTGGAGATTCATAAAAAAACTGGGGGGAGGGGTCCAAAATCGACCGAATCCATGACCCTACCCTCATCCCATATGAGGAAGTAAAAATTCGTGTAAAAACAGAACAGTATTTTATTTTTTGAACCGAACCGCGAACCAATGTTATGAACCGGTTTAAGACCGGTTCAATAAATAAAAATATTGAACCAAATAAAAACAAAACCTTAAAAATTGTGTGAACCGTGAACCGGAACCGGTTCGCATTTTCCTACCGGTTCGCAGCCCTACTAATAAAATCAAAAAGAGATTTTCCTTGGGAAGGCATTGCCTATTTGCCCGTACATAAAAGCCGTCTTTGGTACGTACATTGTTGAGGATTTTATTTTTTTGTACGCTTGGTTATTTTCCAGACCGAGACCGGAAGTAAATTTTACAAATTCCAAAAACAATTCCCTAGATCTTAAGAAAAAAATAAACTTCACTTTAGTAGGCTATTGCGGTTGTTTTCTGTTTACGTGTTCTCTTGAGAAATTATTTTTCCTTTGTTTTAACCTTATTAATAAAACAAACAGCTTGTAACTGTATTTCGTTTCATTTTTTTTCGACTCGAAATAAAACACAAATAACCCGATAATAACACGGTACATATGTTCAATATGCATTAACATTGATTGATTGATAATGGAGGAATTTGAAAATATATTAAAGGGTGTTATAATTGGATTCCTTTGTCATGGAATGTTGTAGATTGCTGGTAATTTGACAAAGAATATTTTTACTCAGGGAAATAATAATTTTTTCTACACGTAATGATGATATCATTAAGATAATTAGAATATTATTGTATCGTGAAACCTTGACGTATCGTTATTGTTAATTTCTTTTCCCACAAATTTCTTCGGTTTTGTTACATACCGGCAATTTTATAAACTAGCTAACGTGCAAGGTTATTGAAGTAAAGGTTGTCTCGTAACTTCTGACCAATCAGAGCGTGAGAGGGAATACGTCACATGTATGCGAAGTTCAAACTAGCATACAAAATTAATATAAATGTTGCATGTTTTTAACTATTTTTATTGACTATATTCATAATAGATATTTATTTCAAGACAGTTCTACTGAATAAATTATAAATAAAAACCTAAGGAAATTTTATACTAATATGTATAAAATTTAAGGTGATGGGTATTTTTATTATAGTTAATAAATAACAATAAAATCTAATACAAATATAATTTTAGTAATATTTAAATAAAAATAAAAAACTTTTGATAATGAAGCACCATCAGAAAAGATTGTTTACAATTGGTTTGCAGAATTTCGTCGTGGTCGTGCGTCCGTCAGTGATAAATCTCGTGAAGGTCGACTAATCTCGGTTGTTATTCAAAAAAACTTCGATGCTGTGCGCAAAATGATGGAAGAAGATCGGCATGTGACTTACCGTGAGATAGAAACATCCTTTGGCATATCGCAGACTGCAATACATTCGATTTTGTATGAACATTTAGCCGTGAAAAAGATCTGTTCCCGATGGTTTTCGCATAATATGACGTTCAAAAGAGGCTCGTGTTTATTGGTGTAAGGGAATGCTAAACAAATTTTTTCCACTCTGAAGTTGGTATCTCAAAAACATGGCCTTCGAAGGCTTCAACAGCTTCTTGAGGTGATGAAAATCGCTGTCCACGCATTTTTTGTTTGACATTGGGGAACAAAAAAAAAATCGTTAGGGGATAAATTAGGTGTATACGGGCAATGAGACATTAATTCGATGTTTTTCTCCTTCAAATAATCAACTGTTTGACGTGCTGTGTGGGAGCTTGTGCACTGGTTTGCGAACAAAAGGCATATATTGTAAATTCAGATGGTTGACACTCAGCTTCTAATGTACCATATAAAATTACGTGCCCAGCATTTAACACCTGCTCACCTACAACGTACACTTCAATAAATCTAGTGAAATTAAACTTTAAATACTGTAATTTGATGCCCACCTTCTGTTATACATCTCGATACATGTTAAAGATTAAAAATTCAAAAATGTGGAAAATATATATTCGCATTTTAATAAAATAAAAATGTACTGTGCTCAAATTAACCTGTTCGCTATGAGCAAATTGACGGCTGAGTACTAGAGTCAACAGCCATATTACCTTAGATCACTGCGCCGCCACCGGTTATGTCACTTATCAATAGTTTTGGGTTGCGTGATCAGAGCCGTAATAACGGGTTAGCATCGGGGCATTTGCTAGAGGCTCGAGGTTTTACAAGGGCGCGTGGCCTGATGAGGGGCGCCATTGCAGGACAGAGTAGTGGGCACCTTTTTTCTGCTCTTCACTAATAATTGGGAGGTGAGGACCTTTTTTTGGTCTTCACTTATATTTGGGAGGTGAGGACTTTTTTTGCTCTTCTTTTATATTTGGGAGGAGGGAGGTAGGTAAATTTTATCAATTTACTTTATTTGCCAAGGGCGCCAAAAACATTGCTACGGCTTTGTGCGTGATGCCTGTGAAATACCGCAATACTCGAAAGTTTACTGCAAAAATCGAATTTTATATCGAAATGTAAACTGCAATAAATAAAATTCGCAATAATCGAAATCGCAATAACAGGGGCATCCTGTATATGAAGATGCGCAATACTATTTTTACATGAGGTATCAAATCATCCTGCTACTGCGTATTCTAGCAGGTTTATTAAATTTCCAATTCTATATAATTTTTTAGATACACCACTGTTGTGTTATCTATTTCCGGGGAAATTTATTGTTTTGTCTTTGGCATTGTGGCCCGCCCGCATTTTTTCAAC
Source organism: Liopterus haemorrhoidalis (assembly GCA_963971575.1). Taxonomy (NCBI): domain Eukaryota; kingdom Metazoa; phylum Arthropoda; class Insecta; order Coleoptera; family Dytiscidae; genus Liopterus; species Liopterus haemorrhoidalis. The sequence goes on from OZ020611.1 coordinate 192,550,908, forward strand.
ATTTTTCATTTTGATGTATCAATTTATGTGTAATAAATTTATTTATGTTAATATTTCATGTAATACCACTCTAATGTATTGTAGCTGAATTTTATACATTAGGCTTTACAACACGAATTCAAACACCAATGCTCTAACAAGTTTGAAATTATAATAATGTTAATTAATAGATCGGTATCAGCATATTAATTTCTAAACATGATTACAAGATTAAAACATAGGGGTTGAATACATTAGGCTTGTTAATTTATATTTTAATAAAATCTGATTGATTTACACTTGTAAATGCCGAAATTATAAAATCATTAATCAAATTAATTTAATAAAGCTTTCAAAACGACGAAAAATAAGCTCAATGTGCTACAAACAAAAAGTTCTTTGCTTTCGACAGATTAGGGAAGCATTTGTAAAATGTGCCTGGCCAAAATTATACTTCGTTCAACTTAAGCTCAACATAGGATACAACTTAACTTTATGATGTTACTTTAATTTCATTAAATTTAGTTTGAAGTCAAATATATAGAGCCCTGCGCTTTTCCGCTTTTCTAACTACCGTACCCGCTTCCGATCCGCATCCGCATATCCATGATCCGCATCCGCAGCTTTTGTAAATAATAATTCCGCATCCGATTCGCTTCTGCAAAAATATCCGCACAACAGGTTTTACTGTCAGTTTGGAAAGAACTAACATGTTTCGCCTTATTTGGTAATTGCTGCTCTAAAACACTATTGAAAATTTTTGGATTTAAACTAAAACTAACCTAAGGGACGCCATAAGTTTTGGGGCCTAGATGCGCTAATAATTTTGAAACCTAGAGAGACAAAAATTTTGGGGGGTCTAAGCGTTCTTTTTCGTAGGGGGCAGGTGGCGTGCTGCTCATGAAATACGTGTTGATAGTACTGTCAAGTATCATATTAATGTCAACTAACATCTCACGTCAGTTTTACATTCTCCAAGGTGAGGAAAAAGTAATGTAACGTGGGTATATATATACAAGGTGTCTCAAAAGAAATTTTATATTTAGTGGATCGATTAAAAAAAAAAGTAAGCCGTATATAGAAAAAATGTTTATTAATTATTAAAATACACTTTTTGGGGATTTATTTCTTAAAAATAATATCGTCTAAATGTAGACCCTCGCGTTCTCGGCACTCATTTAATCGAACAGTAAAATTACTTATGACGTCTCGGCAGGTGGACTCAGGGATGGCTGATATTTCGTGACGGATATTTTCTTTCAAATGCGCCAGTGAAGTCGGTTTATTGGCGTAAACTTTAGATTTAAGATAACCCCATAGGAAAAAATCCATAGGGATTAAATCTGGACTGCGTGGAGGCCAATTTATGTCACCTCTCCGGGAGATCAATTTGCCTGAGAAAACTTCACGAACACGTGGCAGAGACATATTGGACGTGTGTGAAGTTGCTCCGTCCTGTTGGAACTATGTTCTTTGGTTATAGCCAGGAAAGTTTTGCAGTTCAGGTACCAAGAAGTTGTCTAACATCTCCACATAACGCTCTGAATTCACTGTAACTGCACGCCCCCTTTCGTCTTCAAAAAAGTAAGGGCCGATAATTCCTCGCGCCGACATCGCAGCCCATACGGTCACTTTAGGCGAATGTAGGGGTTTCTGATGTTTGCGTTTCGGATTCGTTGCACTCCAGTAGCGACAGTTCTGCTTATTTACGTGGCCATTAAGATGAAAATGAGCTTCATCCGAAAACAAAATGTTGATAAACGTTGAAAATCGCTCAATCACCTGATTTACGAAATTAAGCCTCTGACTGGCATCTTGGGGCTTTAATTCTTGCACCAATTGAATTTTGTAGGGGTGCAGCTTTAGGTCTTTGTGCATAATGCGATGTAATGATGATCTATGCACATTTAAAGCACTTGCCCGCTTCCGAATTGAAAGGTTCGGGTCGTCACGAACAGACTGATTAACATTCTCCACGTTTTCTACCGTTCTTGATGACATAGGTCGCCCGGATTTTGATTTATCCAGCGTTGTACCAGTCTCTTCAAACTTTTTAACCCAATGTCGAATGAGAGGAATGCTTGGCGCATCATTTAAGTGGCGAGAACCTCGAATACTGCAGAATTTTCTACGCGCTACAGTCGCCGAATTACCGTTTTTGTAAAACGCATAACGCGCGATCTGCTCCCGAGAAACGCTCCATAGCGATTGAATTCCCAAGAGCCAGGCTACCGATTGACATAACCCCCGCGCCCCTCGGATACGTTGCGTTCACACAGTAAGCTAAATAAATATAAAATTTCTTTTGAGACACCTTGTATATATATTTTTATTATTGAATTTTAAAAACAAATCATTTTCTTTTTTCAAATAGCAACATGTGTCATTTTTCTATTTTTATCAATTTCAATTTGTGGAATCAGCAAGACTTTTTACTTCGGGTAGAATAAAACAATTGGCAGGTTACATAATGAAATTTTCGAGAAAAATGTATATAGGTAAATTTTGGTATTTAACCCGTTTAAACCTGAAACTTTTTTTGAAAAAAATAATTGTTTTTTTGTAGAAATTCAGTTAATTGTGTATAAATATGCATGAAAATCATAAAAAAAAATTTTTTACTGATCAGAATAGGCATAACATGCTGTACTTTTTAAAGGACGGTAGGACTATATACTACTATAAGAATAATAACAACCTATTTATTTAAATGCTTTATTAATTCCAAATTTATTTCAAAATTATTTTATAAACTCTAATATAAACTAAACTATAAAATCATTACCATGTATGATAGTCCAAAAAACAATTTTTATAAACAAAATTAGCTTTATTGCAGCAAACAGCGCAACGTCTTTGAGCAAAATAAATGGTCAGGGACCTCAAAGAGTTGTGTTTGTTTTGTTTGACTTTGGATGGTCAGGGACCTCAAGGAGTTGTTGGACCTAAAATGGTCGTGTTTGTCTTGTTGACTCTGGATGGTCAGGGACCTCAAGGAGATATGTTTGTTTTGTTCGACGCTGAATGTTGACGGAATGAGACGGACAAAACTAACATTATATTTTCGTTTACTGTTTTATTTTGCAGTTATTAAATTCTGAAGATGCCGCGAGGCTGTGGCAGGAGCAGAACGGCCGTGTTACGATTATAAGTTGTTTTATTTTTCAATTATTTTGAGTAAATAAAGTTAAATAACATATATTTCACTAATGTATCAAAAACTTCATAAATAAATTATGGTAGAACATAATCCTACCATCCTTTTAAAAGGATGGTGGCTTTATTCATTGAATATCGTTTGCCGGTTTCAACAAAATTTAAGTTGTTGAGGTTATGAGTATATACAGTCTAACATAAAATGTATTTTATAATTTGGAAATTTAAGAATAATAATAAAATAACTTTCCTAGAATTAGCCATTGTCAATGCTCATAAAACGTAAACGATTGAAACGCCAATAAAATTTAAAAATATGACAACATTTGTTTGAAACTTGCTATAAATGATGTTTCATAAACACAGTGATCATAACATATTACGCCATCTCAAATTATTTGTTTTTACTAATTAATTTAGCGCGATTTTTTAAAATCCTTTTAAAAGGACTGTAGCTTTAAATGGGTTAAATAAAACTTCAGTTTTATGTAAAAAAAGCGTTTATTAGCTTTAAAAGCTAGAATTACAGCAGAGGTAGGAAGAATTACATCGAAAGTTGATTCCAAAGTGAATTACATCGAGATCTGTTGATTGTCTCAACACAATCTCGATCATGGACAATTGTCTTAATAACAATAACAGAGAATGCTACAAAATATCACATGTGTATACAGACAACCAAAGGTAACCGAGGACTGCGTAGTCAGAATACAATCGCGTGTTTCTCTGAAAGTAACCGAAGATTTAATGTTCAATTTAGTTTATCCGCATCCTCAGAAAATTTGCGGATATCCGCGGATAATCCGCGGATACCCGCGGCTTTGCAGGGCTCTTTAAATATACCCTCAAAATCGTCGTCAAGGTCGTCTAATCTAGCGCTGATCGCTCAAGTCGAATCACCAATAGATGCGATGTGGATATTGGACTTAGTATGTGTGTGTCTCGATAGCGAGGGCGCATAAAAATTTCACCGAGGGCGCCACGGCGCCCGTGGGTACCTTGTTGCCGACTCCTGAAATAGGGCATTAATTGTCTATAAATATTTTTGGATATACAAAAACACAAAATTCATATTATTGCTAATTACACAAGTTTATTATATTCAACTTGAAATATTTATACTATTGTTAATTTATGTTATTGTATACTCTTGCAAACAGTCAGCACTTAACCTGACTTTTATTTTTAAAAATAAAGTCGAATACATGTAATCTACTTTTTATTAATAAGTATGAATAAATATTTTTGTTTTTATATATATATATATATATATATATATATATATTTTGAATATTAGTTTGTTGCATTAAAAAAATAATATTTTTTTTGTAGTTATTTACATATGTAATTGTAAATTGTATACATTTAGTTTTATTCGCATTATAACAATTTGAAGCACCGCATCTTTTTACTAATACACCTAAAACTTATTTTTCCGACCGCCAACATATATAAGGGAGGTATTATGATCATACCGATTTTGACATTTCGAGATTTCGATGGATCTCCACGAATTAAGGTCCCTACATAACGTTTTGACTATTTTTAGCATGATGTCGGTCTGTCTGTCTGTCTGTCTGTCTGTCTGTCTGTCCGTCTGTCTGTCTGTCTGTCTGTCTGTCTGTCTGTCTGTCCGTCTGTCTGTCTGTCCGTCTGTCCGTCTGTCCGTCTGTGTACACGTGCAGAGCAAATTCGGCTGAAAGGATTTTTATGAAACTTCATATTTAAGTTTCTGCCATCAATGGCACGAGTTGATCAACTTTTGGTATAAATCGGTTGACTAAAAATGGGAGTTTACTCGTGTCGATTTTAAGATTTTTGTGAATATTTCACAACAGAAAAATATTTCGAAAAAATGTATTGAACAAAAGTTGCTATAAAAGCAATAACTAATAACTTTTATTTCAGACGTTTTTTGATAAAACGAAAAATTTCGAATTGTTTCTGTAAAATTATTCGAAATTTTTCATACTTATATGTAACGTTTCCATAGTCATGATAAATAATATCTCTGTTAGAAAATATTAGGCCAAGTTATTTCTACTCTGCTGCTGGAATGTATTTTATACAAGTACTTTGTGATGGCGGCTGGTCCTGTGGTGGCCACAGCTGATTTTTTTGTAAATTGCTTAGAATAAAATAAAATAAAATTTTATTTTAGTAGACGAATTAACCTGGTAGTCGTAATATCAGTAGACGTATCAGAAGTCGGTATACTAAATGTCGTGGTAGACGAAAAATCTGTATATGAATTGTCATAGTAGACGAGAAGTCGGTATACCTAATGTACAAGTCTGTTTCGTCTTAAGACCCATCCATTCGAGTGGAACCACTCTCTTGGGTGTAACCTAACCTAACTTACAGTTTTCAACCATACAATCTGTAGATGGGTTGTCATGGAACCTATCTGACATATCATTTACTCCAGTGTTTCTCAACCAAAAACGTACCGCGGACTAGTAAAATATATAATTTTCTAACACGGACCACTAATAATAATTGTTGATGCATTTTTTGCAATAAAACAAATATATTTAATGTGCTAACTGAATACATTTATTTTATTTGTGGAAAATCACAATTTACAGAAAATAAACAAAATAACGAAAAAACTGCAAGAAATACATAAAAAAACTTTCGCGGACCACTAAAATTTTTCTCCAGACCACCTGTTGAGAAACACTGATTTACTCAACAACAAAATTGTATATAAGAAAAGTTGTTAAGAATTAAGTAACGATTCTTCTGGGTTCAGTGTGGTTTTGAATAAGATGAGTAGGTATTTGGCGAGGGGTCGGGCTATAGGGATCCCTACATATACACTTCAAATATCTCACTTATAAACCAAAATGTATTTATGTACGATATTATATAGCTTTGTGAGGCCCCATTCATTTCACAGCAAAAAAAAAAAAAAAAAAAAAACGATAGTAAAAACAAACCTTGATTTGGCCTACTAAGCCATTTTTAATAGAAATTATTTCGAATGGGAAATATTGTTTTGCAATATTTGCGGACCCGATTTTCATTTTTAAACAGTGAATTTTGATTTATAAGTTTTTATGCACAATATTAGAATAAGATCGATACTTAGAAAACGTTATTTATTTAAAATGATAAAACCGACAAATATACAAATAAACAGATTTTTGTCCAGCAAAGCGAAATAAGAAATGTAAAAATATCATAAGTCATAATTAATATATAATATTTAAACTTTCAATAACTTGTAAAATTTTTGCGAGGCCCCCTTAAGGGCGAGGCTGTCGGCAATCGCCGACGTCGCCGACGCCTAACGCCGCCACTGTGTACGATGCATGGGTACATTGGCTAGTACGTAATAATATAACTATTGTTTTTCGGGACCCAGGCCCACTGTCGGCGACCCTGACCTTCATTGATGCATAATTTTAGCATTGGCGCTATTTAAAAAATTAAGCAGGATGTTTTTGTTTGCATTTAAGACAATGTGATCTTTAACACAATTTTGTGTGGTGTTTTGTCGCATTATACCGAACAAAGACACATGAAAAATAAACTAATCTTCCACTTAAAGTGTTTACTATGATATAAAACTGTAGTTTTACGCGTTAACCTACAAATATCTCATTTCATCCTTGCATCCAAATCTCACATGTAACTTAATACTGTGATTTTAGTGCTTTCCTTGCACTTACAGTTTTATTGAAACACGATATTACATACTTGCATTGCGAAAAACGATATGAACAAGACGAGGAAATATTTAATCTAGTGGGATTTGCTTGCATTGGTTAATAAGTTTTTAGAAAGAGTATAATGGGTACTATAGTCCTTTCAAACGTTAGATTGCAGTACAGGCCAAATGGAGTAGTTCGTTTCCGTACTCTCTGATAGGCTCTCCCAATAGCGCTATCACTTTCTTTCATGGTGACGTTGCCGGTGTCAAACGTGCTGATCTGAGAAGACACAGTATTCTACAAATGCTTATTCATTTTTGTTCCGCGTTACATGATTTTTGTAAATCCGATACATTTTCTATTTAGTTTCAATGAACTGACAACAAAAGAACATAAAATTCTGCATAATATTCTGGGTTCATTGACATATTTGACACTTTTAAAATATTTAGCTACACCACCCCCATTCCCATAAGATCAATACTGCATTCTCTTTGGGGCCCTTTTAGAAATTAAAAAAAAAAATGTGAATGAAAACATCAAAATATACTTTTATTTAGTGACTTTATTGTTTATTATGGTTAGCTTTATACAAATCAAATATGTGATTAATCAAGTGAAGTGATCCACTATTTTGAGAATTGGACATAAAGTTAATGATGATGCTTTCTTTCGGGATTTTTGTTGTGCAAAATCTTCTACTATGTCCTCACAGTCTAATTTTAGAAGGATATCACTTTCTTTGCACATGATTGACAAATTAGCAAGTCGTTCATGTAACACAGTCGTTCGTAATTCATTTTTTTATTCTTTTTAGCCGTGAAAATGAGCGCTCTCGACTAAAATTAGACCATTAAGCAAAGGAATATCTTTGTAGCAACTTCCACATGCGGAAAAATTTCTTCTAATTTATCTGCTTTTATTAGAGTATGTAAGGCTGAGATACTCAAGTTCGCCGATTCATTTGCAAAGTTTTTTAATAAAAGTAGTAAAATTGTAGTAAAATTGCACTAAAAATTGACCTCCTCTTTTTTCCGTGTAAACGACGATCTCGGCATTTTGAGGCCCCCATCAAGCCGGTGGCTCTGGGCTCGTGCCCCATGTGCCCTTGTGGAAAAGACGGAACTGGTGATTATAGAACAAATATTCCTAGACATCCAGCATTCTGTTGGCTTCTTACACTTATTAAATACCTACAAAACCCAGCAATGTGTGAAAATACACACTTCACATTAATTTTTTCATAATTAACAACTTTTTAGGGTTTTGTAGTTATGCAAAAGTTCTGTCTTAAGATACCCAACACGACATATGTGTATGTTAATATTTATAAAATAAAAATTGTCTAAAGAATATTGTCTCAGAATTTAACTAAAATTTGCTACCTCATAAAATTTGCCGCCCTAGGTTATAGACTAAGTATTGTGGTAAATCCTATATATATAGTAGACTAAGGCCCGGTTTTTCCACCTTCAGATAAAGTTCCAGGTAACTATCTGACAGATAAGGTTATTTGTAACTTCATCTGCTGAGTAAATGTCATCCCTTCTTTCTATACAAATGTATCTATCGGATAGTTATCTAACAGATAATGAGACTGACGTATTGGATTCACTGACTGGTATTGACATTTATTCAGCAGATGAAGTTATAAATAACCTTATCTGTCAGATAGCTACCTGGAACTTTATCTGAAGGTGGAAAGACCGGGCCTAAGTGGTAAATCCTTAGTAGTATAAACTAAGTCAGTAGTTATTGTTTTGTTTTTGTTTCAGGAAAGAGAACACAAGAATGCATATGTGTGGGTATCTGTATAACACTGATGTGTGTGAACCTAGTGTTCATAGTTCTACATCTGCGGCTGGAGAATCTGCAGGACATTGTGGTGGCAGCCTTCGCCGGCATCGTAACCGCAGATTTCGGATCTGGCTTAGTACACTGGGCCGCGGATTCATGGGGATCCGTTGAATTCCCCATACTAGGAAAGGTAAATTCTTTACCATATTAAATATTTTTCATCTACAAATTAATTTATTTAATTAACAAGTTAATTTTATTTATTAGTTAAGTTCAAATTAAATTTGTACGAGGCCTACTTTTTACAAAAACTAAGAAAGATTTTTTTTTTTGGAACCTACTGGTTTATTGATTTTCAAAATATTCGCCTTTAAGATTTATATACTTTTGCATACGTTCAAACCAATTCTCGAAACATTTTTTCCATTATGAAGTTGGTATCTCAAAAACATGGTTTTCGAAGGCTTCAACAGCTTCTTGAGGTGATGAAAATCGCTGTCCACGCATTTTTTGTTTGACATTGGGAAACAAAAAAAAAGTCAGTAGGGGATAAATCAGGTGAATACGGGCAATGAGTCATTATGTTGCATTTTCATGATGAAGAATGATGCGACGTTTTTTGTTGTTTTTCCTGATTTTATCGACGACTTCTAGCAAACAAATTGTTGTTTACCATTCAGCATTAATTGTTCTCCGATCCTCTAAAGGAATGGTTGCAACATGTCCAGTACAACTGAAGAAACAAGCGATCATTTTCTTGGAAGTGCTTCGTGAACGAACAACTTTTGTGGGTTTCGGTTCATCTTGGAAGACCCAAACAGTGGATTGTTGCTTAGTTTCCGGTTCATATGAATAAATCCAAGTTTCGTGACCCGTAACGATATTGTATACGGATTTTGCAGTGCCCAGGTTAAATTTTTTTGCATTCCCTTACACCAATCAACACGAGGCTTTTTTTGAGCATCAGTCAAATTATGCGGAATCCATCGGGAACAGATCTTTTTCACAGCTATATGTTCATGCAAAATCGAATGTATTGCAGTCTGCGATATGCCAAAGGATGCCTCTATCTCACGGTAAGTCACATGCCGATCTTCTTCGATCATTTTGCGGACAGCATCGATGTTTTTTTGACTCACAACCGATTTTGGTCGACCTTCACGAGATTCATCACTGACGGACGCACGACCCGACGAATTCTGCAAACCAATTGTAAACAGTCTTTTCTGATGGTTCTTCTTTACCAAAAGTTGAACGAGCGAATCTGTGTATTGTTGTTGAGCTAGGCCTTTACTAAAATCGTAAAAAATCATCCAACGAAAACCTTCACGAGTAATATCAATTTTTTCTCAAACTTGTATTTTTTAGACGCTCTCTGTCAACAAACGACTTGGTCAATTTATAAGCTGCCACTGATTTCACAATAACAAATGTGAAATTTTACGAATATACGAGGGTCAATCAAATATAAACGAGCCTTTCTCCGCTGAGCGGAAGGAAAATCAACATTGTGTGCTCTGGCGGTTGAGGTCCTCAGGTAGGGATTCGTAGAGAGAGAAAACCAGCCCAATCGGTTTATTTAATGTCATATTTAGTAGCCCTTGCGAGGAATGTGAAGAGTGTGCCAGTCTCTGTTGCGCAACACATTATTATAAAGTTTCGAACCCTTGAAAACGTGAAACCAGCCGAAATTCACCGCAGTTCCAGTTCGGGCAAGATACCCTATCATGGCCAAGGGTAAAAGTTTGGTCCAACGAGTTCCAGCAATGCCGTGAACTAATTGAAAATCAAAGTCATCCTCGCCGGCCTCGCATCTTTGTGACTTATGAAAACATCGCTCGTGCTTGTGAGTTAATGGAACGGGATCGACGATTAACAGTGCTTGAAATTTCCGAGGAACTTGGTGTCAGCTTTGGAAGTGTCCAATCAATCTTATGAAAGCACTTGGGCTTCAAAAAAAATCTCATCACGTTGGGTTCCAAAGCTGCTAAGTGATGATCCTTCACAACAACTCCAGGTTCCACATAGCAGATCTAACGCAACATAAACTGGTGGATATGCACTGGCAAATGCTTGAACATCCACTTTATAGTCCAGACTTATGTCTATGCGATTACCACATTTTTGGGCCCCTCAAAGGAACACTTGGAGGCGAGCGATTTGAGAACAATGATCAAGTGAAAACGTTTGTGCACAACTGGTTAGATACCCGCCTAATTTCATTCTACGAAAACGGGATAAAGAAACTGCCCAAACGTTGGGAAAAATGCATCCTAAAAGGAGGAGACTATGTGGAAAAATAATTTGTAGAAATGTATAATTATTTCTTGTAAAAAAAATGTTAAAATAAAAGGCTCGTTTATATTTGATTGCCCCTCGTAGTAATGACACATTTCAATATTGCCATCTAGTGGTCGTTTGTAAAAACATAAGAGGTAACCCTCGTATTGCACTCTAAAGTCAACTTATAGACTCCAGACTTAAAAAAGGGGGTTCACAGTATCTTGTTGATAGAAAGTAGGGGAGATGTGGGGACGGTGGCACACATTTTGGTTTTCTGTACATAACATCTTCAATTTTGAATTTTTTAAATAAATCTTTTCGCCACTTAATACTTATAATGTCGTTGTTTAAATAACCTGTTAAAAATTAATGTCCTTATCACGTGCCATTTATAATTAATATTTTTGTTGACCTCTGCAATTGTGCCACTGTACCTATACGTGAGGGTACAGTGAAACAGCATTAGGGATACAGTGGAACAGTAAATATAATAGGTATCCAAAAAATCTGTATATGTATTAATAATTTTTATTGAAACTTCAATTCAATGTCTTTCAAAATAAATCATCTGAAGGTACTGAAAAATTAATAAAAAATCAAATTTTTTGGAACAATATAAAAATGAATATATAAATGTAAATTTATTATTAATATAGAAAAATAAACTTTGGTAAGTTCCTTGGAAGCAGTAAGTTTGGATATTTTTTATTTTAATGTTAATTAGATTTCATTAAATTTACTGTAAAAATCAAAGCGTCTAAACGGTGTTTTATGCTACCAGACGTAGCAGGAGATGGTAAAACTTTTATCAGCTCTGATTTGTTAAATGTGTAATTTTTAGTTGTTTTAATAAATTTAAAAAGTAGAGTCAGCCGTCGGAGATATGTTACAACAATATCGTCAGTCGTTATTTCTATGATTTCCCCTATAGAGGAATTCTTCATTTTATTTTTTCCGTGTCCTTCAAATGTTAAGGCATATTGCCTTACTTTAGTATCCTTGTTTACGTAGTCTGGCGAATCTGTATCACATTCAGAGTCAACATTATCATCTGAGTTTGAATTCTCATCAATATTGACATCAGTATCAGACGTGTCTGAACTTACAAGAATATCTTTTAATTTTCTGATCTTTTCTATTTTGCGCAGCTTGGAATTGTTCTTCTAACTCGTACCCACGTACGTGGGTACAGTGGCTCACTGTACCACTGTATCCACATAACACGTGTGCCACTGTTAGCCTAACCCTATTTTCACGAACATTTTATCAAATATAATAAATGATATAGTTTAGAACATTAGTAATTGCTTTACACTGTAGACAAATGACCAATTTACAACATGTAATACAAATTTTCTTACTAATTTAGTTGTGTGTTGTTCAAACAAAAAATTTCGTGTTACGATAAACTTTAGTTTGTCAATCTAAAATCAACATTTTCATTATAAATGGCAGGACTTAAATTTATAGACTGAAAATGTAAATAGTATAATTTCTCAGTACCAGAGGGGCCTATATATACCCAAACAGACATGAAAATATTCTATATTTCAAAGATATTTCAAATGCTCCACTGTACCAATTGTGCCACCGTCCCCACATCTCCCCTATATTTATTTTTTCATTCGCGCAATTTGTGTGGTACAACCGGAGTTCAGGGCATCATTTCCTTCACGATTTACTAAATACCTATGAAATCATGAAATGTGATAATGCACAGATAAAATAGTTCCAAATATCACCCTTGAAACATCGCTACAACGCAGAAAGTTTCAATGGTACCGATTGCGTTCTCTCAAATAAAGTATGCATACACTTGTACTTGTATCATTAATCTCTCAAATTCAAGGGTTTAAGTGTGTAATTTTATTGATTCTGATATACGACTATTACGTTCAAGAACTCAATATTAATGTATATTATAAAGAAAATATACTGACTCCGCAATCTCCATATTTTATCTTTAATTTTGTTAATAGTGGAAATTATTTCACCACTTTATCGGGAGTTGAAATCTTTTGGAAAAATGGGTTATATTAATTGGAACATTTTTATTTTTATTTATTTTATAATAATGACTTTACAACACCTTATAATTAATTTCATATTAGTACTTAATATTTCATTTTTCTGAGAAATTGAAAATGTAACCATATTTGAAACTAGGTTGCTTTAAATATGAAATAATTGATACTTGTAAGTTATAACAATACTTAAAACAAACAAAGTGGGTTGTTATTATAGTATTTATTGCTTTTTTACGTTTGAAGTATAGGTAATTTCTTAAAAATAGTAGGGGCAGTCCAAAACTAAGTTTTTAAGTTCAGTTTAGTAATATGAATGTCTAATTTTAACCATCACAACCCATATTAAGTATTTATAGTTATTACTAAAAGATGAGCGAAAGAAAGATAAACGATGTGTTCAGGGTTTCGTAAGCAGGGCCGGCGTGAAGATCTTGAGCGCCTCTAGGCAAAACATAATTCGACACCCACTAAATGGAATTCAATAGCGGTGACAAAAATATATAGTAAAATAGAATTTTTACATGCTGCACACAAGTACATAAAAGTTGTAATTTTATAGTCTTTCGGCATCCTCATCCAGTGATGCTCTTATAGACCGGGGGGAGCTCATGACATTTTTTGTCTCCGATTTCATACAGCATGCCTTTTGGAGGAGAAAATATTTAACCTGTGACAACAAAAAAGGGATGCTATTAAACCCCTGCACGCTTTCCGGTCATAGGGAAAATTGCATTTCCACTTGCACAAAAATGTTGTGTTTTTCTCTGATTTAATATTGCTTGCCCTTTTGTCAAAAGAAAGTTAAAACAAATTTAAAGTCTTTTAATTATAGGCATGCGATTCGGAGGGTCCCAAAGGGCTCAAACGGTCACGTGATCTTGTAATAAAAAAATATGATTTTCCGCGTTTTCATACAGCATGCCGATGAAAAGAATTAAAGTTTGTGTCATAAAACCCCTATAAAATCAGTGGCGAAGGGAGACCTCCGCTAGACTTGCCCTCACATAAAAAAAATAATAATAAAAAAAAATACATATTTTTTTTTTTTTTAATTTAAAAGAAGATTTAGGTAAATCTTCAAAAATACATCAAATTATGTCCTATACAAATTTTTGTCCAAGGCTTGGTTTACTAGTTACGAATTTTTTTAAATTTTAAAGTTCAATAACTTCCGTTTCCGGTTTCGGATTTTAATAAAAAACAATAGGGTTCTTCCCAATTATTAGGAGAATTTTTTAGTACCTGAACGAACTCTTTAAGTTAAATCGTTTTTGAGTTATCGTGTATACACACAGACACACACAAAGACACACAGACACACACACATACGGACGGCACTTCGAAAATAGGTTTTTTGGATTCACTGGACCATGAATCGTGGTCATCAGTCAAAATCTCGACATCGAAAATTTTCGCGATTACAATACTTGCCCCTTATATATTAAGGTCGGGCAAGTAAAAATTGGCATGCGGCCCTCGTTGGGCCAAGGGTGGAAAATTTCGGAAAATATTTGTGAATATTTTAATAGAATTTTACGTGATTTCTTTTTGCATGCCATCTTAACTATAGGTTATTGTTATAATGCATTGCTGTATAATATAATTGGCATGCAGATAAGGAGGTCCTAAAACAGAGGCATGCAACGGAAAAGTTGCAAAAAAAAAATTGGAAAATTTCGGTCATATTATTTTGCATGCCTTTTTGCATTTCACTAAATTATATTGGTTTTAGCTCAAATACAAAATGGCATGCATGCCGAGGAAGCCCATCACATGATAAATAATAAGAAAAGTTGCAAAAAAAAATTGCAAAATTTCGGTCATATTATTTTGCATGCCTTTTTACATTTCACTAAATAATGTTGTGTTTAGCTCAAATACAAACTGGCATGCATGCCGAGGCAGCCCTTCACATAAAAAATAATAAGAAAAAATGCAAAAACAAAAATGGAAAATTTCGGTTATATTATTTTGCATGCCGTTTTGCATTTTAATAAATAATGTCGTTTTTAGCTCGGAATAATGTTGTTTTAGCTAGGATTTTTGTGCAAGTGGAAATACAATTTTCCCTATGACCGGAAAGCGTGCAGGGGTTTAGTACCATCCCTTTTTTGTTGTCACAGGGTAAATATTCTCTCCTCCAAAAGGCATGCTGTATGAAATCGGAGACCAAAAACTGTCATGAGCTCCCGGTCTATTAGGCGATCGCCTAGACTCGTCTAATAACAAAACCGGCCTTGTTTGTAGGTAAATCGAAACAATTGATGTGAAGTGTGAATTTTCACACATTTCAGGATTTGTAGGTATTTAATAAGCGTAAGAATCCAACAAAGTGCTGGAGGTCTAGGAATATTTGTTCTATAATTACATTTAAAATCAACAGTTTTTAGGGTCATGTAGGTATGACCAAGAAACCCTTATACCGTCATTTTGTCGTTTGTCTGTCTGTCTGTTTGTCTGTCTGTCTGTTTGTTTGTCTGTCTGTATGTCTGTCTGTCTGTCTGTCTGTCTGTCTGTCTGTCTGTCTGTCTGTCTGTCTGTCTGTCTGTCTGTCTGTCTGTCTGTATGTCTGTATGTCTGTCTGTATGTCTGTTCGGTAAAAATTGTAGCGAAACGGCTAAACCTAGAGAGTTGAAATTTGGCATGCTTGTACAACTCTTTGACCCGCACATAGGAGAAATACTAGAACATCTAAAAAACATATACCCCTAAAAATATAAAAATATGTTTTTAAAATTCTGAGTAGGGTATCAAATGAAAGCCCTTAGTACGTGGATTAACTATCAAAATTTTATTTTTGCAAAATAAATTGTTTTAAGGCGATTTTTGCCAAAATTGTGCAAAACATTTTTACCGACCGCCAACATATACATATAAGGGAGGTATGTGATCATACCGATTTTGACATTTCGAGATTTCGATGGAGCTCCACGAAATGAGCTCCCTACATAACGTTTTGACTATTTTTAGCATGATGTCTGTCGGTCTGTCCGTCCGTCCGTCCGTCCGTCTGTCTGTCTGTCTGTCTGTCTGTCTGTCTGTCTGTCTGTCTGTCTGTCTGTCTGTCTGTCTGTCTGTCTGTCTGTGTACACGTGCGAATATTTTATAACAGAAAAATATTTCGAAAACAATTATTTAACGAAAGTTGCTATAAAAGTAATAACTAACAACTTTTATTTGAGATATTTTTTGATAACGAAAAATTTTTGTATCTATATTTTTATTTTTTTGTATCTATTTTTAGTATCTATTTTTTCATGCTTATATGTAACGTTTCCATGGTCATGATAAATAATATCTCTGTTAGAAAATATTAGGTCAAGTTATTTCTACTATGCTGCTAGAATGTATTTTATACAAGTACTTTGTGATGGCGGTCGGTCCTGTGGTGGCCACAGCTGATTTTTTTTTATTCTTGTCCCAAAAACTAAATTTACTGGGCATCGTCCTCCGTACAAGAACCTCCATGAATAAATTTTTTTAATAAAATATTTATGATTTTTTTATTACCAACTTAATTGTTTTGCAGAATTTCATTCGTCCGTTCCGTGAACACCACATCGACCCAACGTCGATAACGCGGCATGACTTCATAGAAACGAACGGCGATAACTTCATGGTGACAATTCCTTTCCTGGGCCGGATGACCTGGGATTTCCTCACCATGACCGAAGAGGATGTACAGCGGAAGTTTACGTGGAACTGTTACGTTTTTCTTTTGGCCATTTTTGTCGCCATGACTAACCAGGTGAGAATAAGTTTTTACTCTCTAGTTTTAAGCCGAACTTAAACTTTTAGACATTTAACTTTTCTCCTAAGCATTAGGTTTTTTTTGGCGTAGTATTAATGTAAAAAGCATAATGTGATATGCAACACTTCCTTCGAAAATTTCAATGCTATCTAACATCTAACACAACTTTTGCAACTACAATTTGATTTTTTGTGTCATTTTAATACATATTTCCCATTTCTTATTATTATTTTTTTTTTCCAAAAATGTAAAAGCGTATTATATGTTTTATTTTTTTTTTTAAATAATAATAATATTTATTTATAAAAATATATACAGGGTGTTTGTTTGAAACGGGGCACCTCGAATAACTCCTTTATTTTAAGAGATACAAAAAATCCGGTTTCACCAGAAATGATGTCAACTTTTGATCTAGCATAGGGAATCGATGATTTTATATTTTTTTCCTAAAAGAACATTAAATTAGCTTTACAATGATACCAAAATATCATATTTTTATGTTAACCATTTCAAAAGGGCGACCATTTATTTACAAAATAATAATCAACATAAGTTTTACAAAGTTGAACGTAGCAAGCTTTGAAAACAATAAAAAAAATTGATGTGAAGTATGATTTTCACACATTTCAGGGTTTTACATGTATTTAGTAAGTGAATGATGATTATTTGGGATGCCAAAACAAATTTTATGTTAAAATATTTTTTTTGTCAATTTTAATTCGAATGCCTAATACTATTATTTAGGTTTCTAAATATGTGCAGTATTTTTTTTTTATATATATATATATATAGCAAGGTTGATTATGATTTTGAAAATTGCGCTTATGGCTTCCATTGGTTGGTTTGAGTCATAACCCCGCCCCTCTGATTTCGTGTATTCAATTTCCACAATTTCCACTGGTTATTAAATTTACGCTTTTAAAAATTAAATGCAACATTTGCCCAAATATAACTAGAATTTTGAAAAAATAATTTAAACAAAATAAAAATGAAAAAAAAAACAGAAAAAAAATTGCCTTGAGAGCGGAGCGAACTTTAGTTTGCAAATTAGAACGCGAGTATGTTAGCCACTAAACTATCAAAGCACGCTGGTTCACTGGCTTAGATTTTAATTATTTTTAGAGACGTGTCATGCAAAAATACGGCTTTATAAACATTTGTATTAATTTACTTGTTGATAAAATAGTAAAACAGGTTCACAAAATATTGTAAAACATATTTATTCCTATAATTTCACTTTCACAGCTATGTAACAATAACATCAGGTACCCTTTACCTACGTTCCAAAATTCAACACCGCGGCGCTATGATCTTAAATTTATTTCCCTATTGTCATCTGACACTACCGATAATAATAATAATAATAATAATATAATAATAATATTTATTTCATGCTAGACATCTTACGACGTTTACATTTGTCAGTACATATATGAAATTGATGTGAAGTGTGAATTTTCACACATTTCAGGGTTTTGCAGGTATTTAGTAAGTGAATGATGATTATTTTGGATGCGAAAACAAATTTTATATTCAAATATTTTTTTTGTTAATTTTAATTCGAACGCCTAATACCATTATTTAGGTTTCTAAATATGTGCAGTATTTTTTTTTTTATATAGCAAGGTTCATTAAGAATTTCAAAATTGCGCCTATGGCTTCCATTGGTTGTTATAAGTTCCGCCCCTCTGATTTCGTGTACATTGAAACAGAATTAAATTATAATTTAAACAATTTACGCTTTTAAAAATTAAATGCAACATTTGCCAAAATATAATTAGAATTTTGAAAAAATAAATTAAACAATATAGAAATTTAAAAAAAAATATATATATATATAGTCTCTTCTCCAGGGTTCGATCCCTATCGGAGCGGGTTACATGGGTGAAAAGTCAGCGTCAAATACCACTAGACCAGCACACACGTTAGAGTGTTGCTTGTTACAAAGCTATAACTTGTGTACATTATTAGCCAAAAATCACAAAAAATGCGTTTTTTTTCAAAAACCTAATCTGATCAAAAACTCCTGTTGAACTATTCCGGTTCACACCAATGTACATTACTTAGAATTTTTTCAGATTTTTAGTTTAAACCATCTGGGCTACAGGGTGTGGGACAAAAAATTTTGTGCACAATTTTGGCAAAAATCGCTTCAAAATAATTTATTTTGCAAAAATAAAAATTTGATCGTTAATCCACGTACCAAGGGCTTTCATTTGATACCCTACTCAGAATTATAAAAAAATATTTTTTTTTTTCGATGAGCACATATTTGTTTATATTTTTAGGGGGATATGTTTTTTAGATGTTTTAGTATTTTTCCTATGTGCGGGTCAAAGAGTTGTATAAGCATGCCAAATTTCAACTCTCTAGGTTTAGCCGTTTGGCTACAATTTTTACCGAACAGACAGACAGACAGACAGACAGACGACAAAATGACGGTATAAGGGTTTTTTGGTCATACCTACAAAACCCTAAAAAGAAACAAAATATCTCTAAAATAAACTGTTATAACTAGTTATTATAACGAAGGAGTCAAAACCAACTACGCTATTAGAGCTACTGATCTGGTGTGTTACATAGCGAATTAAATATTTAACATATTTTAGTTAAAAACACAAAAAATGCGTTATTTTCCGAAAACATAATCTGATCAAAAATTCCTGTTGTACTATTCCGGTTCACACCAATGTACATTACTTAGAATTTTTTCAGATTTTTAGTTTGAACCATCTGGGCTACAGGGTGTGGGACAATTTTTTTTTTGCACAATTTTGGCTAAAATCGCCTCAAAATAATTTATTTTGCAAAAATAAAATTTTGATCGTTAATCCACGTACTAAGGGCTTTCATTTGATAGCCTACTCAGAATTTAAAAAAAAAAAATTTTTTCTATGAGCACATATTTGTTTATATTTTTAGGGGGATATATTTTTTAGATGTTTTAGTATTTTTCCTATGTGCGGGTCAAAGAGTTGTATAAGCATGCCAAATTTCAACTCTCTAGGTTTAGCCGTTTGACTACAATTTTTACCGAATAGACAGACAGACAGTCAGACAGACAGACAGACGACAAAATGATGGTATAAGGGTTTTTTGGTCATACCTACAAAACCCTAAAAAGTAGTATTTTTTCTAAATTAAAAAAAAAAAATTATAGTTTATTTTTGTGACCAATTTCAATTTTGCTTTATTTTTCGGTTGACTTTTTTTTTGTTATGATACTGATTTTTTCTGATACCAATTTTATTGATGTAAATAACAAAAAAAACATTTAATACTGTAATATATCGACGATATATTTTATAAACAAAAATATAATTAAAATTTTTAAAAAGGAAAATGAAGATTGGTCCAAATTAAAATTGGAGTAAAAGATAACATAATTTTAATTCATTTTCTATTAAGCTTTTTAAATTTTAATAATAAATGTTGAAATGGCGAGCCATAATCAACAATATTTTTGAAAACAACAATAATTAAAATATAAATAATTAATCTTTTAATTAAATAATTCATATCAAAATATTAAAATTTATTCTACCGATAAATAACTGTAAATGTCGATAATTCGTTACATCAAACAAATTTTATTAAAATCAATGAAATGGTTCAAATCTATGGTTCGCTACAAGTTAAATAAAAAAATGTAATTTTTTATTTTAATTTTTATTAAAAAAAAACAAAATATCAAAAAAGTAACTGTCAGTCTCTTGTAAGCTGGTAAATAATGTTTCAAAGATTCCTATTTTACTTATTTATTATTTATTACTTATAGGCACATGGTGCATGCGCTATAAGTACGGACAGTCCTTCTACGTGTTCGGGTATATTTGAAAGTAAAGAGATATTTATTCACGCCGGTCGTCGGCGGCAACAATCTTTCTACGTGTTATGGCCCGGTTACACGATGCCAGTAACTTGTGCAAGTACTGGCACAAGTACTTGTGCCAGTACTTGCACAAATCGTTTTGTCGTTTACACGTATTCCAGTATCTTATTTAAGTAACTTTGCAGAGAACCCGAAACACTGCAAAATGTAGATGCTTCCAATTATTTTTTATGCGTAAAACCGTCTTTTTAACGCGCCAATTTTCGATGTTTAACCTAATTTTATGTATTTTATGCGTACGTCTTTCTAAACAAAAATGAATCGGCGCCAAAAACTACATTTATTAAAAAAAGGTGTGAAAAAGTTTGTTTTTGTAACCGCGAAAAAACATCAGCTGTTCACGGCGACCATTTTTAATTCACTGGCATGGCTACTTGTGCCAGTAAATAGGAACGGCTTCTATTCACGTGACTTGCATGAGATACTTGCGCCAGTACTGGCACCAGTACTGCATGTACGTTTACACGATGCCAGTGGCTGGTGCAAGTTACTTGCATCGTGTAACTGAGCCATTAGTATCTGACTGTATAAGGAATTCTTTTACGTACCGGTTTTATGTACGAAACCCTAAAAATTATTAGTATTATAAAATTAATGAAATGTGAATCTAGCATTCTAGGAAAATATGCCACTGCTCGTTGACACAGAACATCGAAATAAAGTGTAAATAAGAATGAAAGCTTTTTTCAACATGCAGTATATCATAATTAAAAATTTTAATTAAAATATTACAAATTACAAAAGAAAATTTTCACTTATTAAATTAAAATGTATGCTTCCATAAGAAAGTTTTAAAGCGGGCGGCAAAATTCTTGCAGAGGGTGCTGATAAAAATAAAGTCGGCACTATATCAGAACAATATTGTAAAAATTTGTCATATTTTAAAGGCGCGGTGTGTAATCAAACTGATAATTTTTTCCTGTGATTCAGAGTATTAAGAGGTGGGGTACTGTTTAAAATGATGTCATACTGTGTGTGACATGACTGGAACCATGATACATCTATGAATTATTCATGTATAATTGTTTTGTCAATATTTTATCAATTAGTTGCTCATTACAAGTTTTATGAAAGTAAATAAAACATGGGAATTGTGCACTATCTCTTTATCCCAATAAAGTATTTAATAAAGAACCTTGATATTATATCAATCATTTAAAAATTCTCTGTTTTGTTTCCATATACATAAATAAATTAAAATGGGAAAATTAATGTTGACAACAGCTTTTCTAGTCACGTAACTGAAATTAGGACACATTGTCGAGTCCGGAACGAAAGCGAAAAATACAATTTCTGTTTTTAAAATTAGTTAGAATATTAACTTTCTGTAGTCAAAATTAGTTTTAGAATTGGTAAATTCTCTAGTGGTCGTAGAGAAATTAATTTCTACGCTACATGCATCTTGCTTGCTCTACCCATTGGCGCACTCAGGAATTGGGGGGGGGGCGGAAGACAAAATTATTTAAATTATTCTGATTTCTAAAAAAGTGATGATCTAAAAAAAGCTCCTCGCTTCTGAAATACAAATGATGACCTAAAAGAAAAAAAGGTCCTCATCTCTGTTTTTAAATACATACGAGGTCTGTTCAAAAAGTATCGCGAATTTTGTGTTTTTTCAAAAATTATTTATTTGCTCATGAATATCTATTTTGTCCCCTTCAAAGTAATCCCCACCAGATATTATACACTTGTGCCAACGTTTTTTTCCAATCCTCGAAGCACTTGAAAAAATCATTTTTTGTCAACAAGAAAAAGTGAAAGGGGGCCAGATCCGGGGAATACGGTGGCTGCGGCATTATTAATGTGTTGTTTTTGGTCTAAATTGAGCAATTTTGGTACGAATTTCGCGGCGACACGTCTCATGCCCAAATCATTGGTAAAATCGAATGGTACGAGCAGATCGATATGTTTAGGTCCTCAGCAACTTCTCTAACGGTGATTCGACGGATGGCCAATACTATTTTCTTCACTTCATCAATGTTTTCGTCTGTTGTTGACGTGCTCGGGCGTCCGACACGCTCTTCGTCGTTCACATCTTCTCGGCTTTCTGAGAACATTTTGTACCACCGATAAACGTTGTTTCGGTCCAAGGTAGCTTCACCATATGCCATAGTCAACATTCGGAATGCGTCCGCGCACTTAATTTTGTTTTTCACACAAAATTTGATACAGATTCTTTGATCCATTTTTTGGTATAGGCAAAAATCGAAGACGAGCCAAAACACGTGCAAGCAAAGCAATTGTCAAAAAATAACTGAACATTCAAAATGGCCGAACTTGGCGGCATAAGTGAGAGACATGAGTACCAACATAACGCCACAAAAAAATCGAAAATCGAATATACGTAACCCGCGGAAATTCAAAATTCGCGATACTTTTTGAACAGACCTCGTATATTTACCAGTATATTTAAAGACCATAAAAAATTTGGTATTTCCTTCTTTCGCCCCCCCCCCCCCCTGGGTGTGCCACTGCTCTAGCCCATATTCAATGTGTAAATATGAAATTTCCTGTAATATGATTTAATTTCAAGTTTTATAAATAGTCTTGATGAAAGTCATTTCATTTTATGATTCATTAAATTTTAAAACAAAGTAAAGTACATAATCAGTTAGTAATTTTTTAATTAATTAAATATTATCTGGTAGGATGATCTAGTAAATTAATTTTGGTTAATGGTTGAGGAGGGATATGGATGCTAAATATAACAGACAAGTCAGAAATCACGAAGTATGGTCAAACGACACTTCAATGCCTTTTGTCGAATCCTTCATGATAATTTTAGCAGAACATGTTCAATATTAAATATTGATTCTTTGCCAAAACTAATACAACTTCTCTTATTTCTTAGAATTTTGTTGTGTTTGCAGTTTTAATTTATTATATTTAATTGTATATTTTAATTTAGATCATGTTAAGGTTTTGTTTCTATACCTGTTGGATATAATTTACTATTTGGACATTTAAAATATTGATAAAATAAATTTTCACTCAGTATAAGTAAGGTAGAAAAACTCCCTGGTATACACTACCTTTCAGCACTATTACAAGGGTTGCCTTTTATATTTCGGGATTGTGCTAAACTAGTGCTGCCATCTGGCAACTGACGCTGATATCGTAAAGTTTGACATTTTCGACGGTATACGTACTCAAAACGTTTTGACGTCCGAGCGCGATTTGTGTTGTTTACAGTTACTTGAAAAAAATCAAATGGAATTAAATCGTGAACATTTTCGAGTGATTAACCCAACTTTCGATGTGCATCGATGAACTTAATTCGACTTTTGGCGATGAAGCACCATCAAGGACTACTGTTTATCGATGGTTTGCCGACTTCAAACGTGGTCGTAGTTCGTTTAAGGACGAATTTCGTGAAGGTCGTCCAAAATCGGTGGTTGTTCCGGAAAACATTGATGCTGTGCATGAACTAATACTGCAAGATTGTCATGTAACTTATCGTGAGATTGCGGTATCCTTGGGCATTAGTGGGATCAGCATACATTCACTATTGCATGAACATTTGGCAGTCAAACAGATTTGTTCGCGTTGGATCCCATATAATTTGACAATTGCAGTGCAAAAAGCCTCAATCGGAGTGTTTCGAAAATTGGTTCAAACGCATGCAAAAGTGTATTGATCTTTATGGAGAATATTTTGAATAACAATTAAATCACTTTTGTTGATAAATAATTGTTTTTGACCGCAAATCCCAAAATATAAAAGGCAACCCTCGTACAACACGCTATTTTCAATTAATGGTTTTCTCATCGAAAGTATCACAACAATCACTCAAATAAAGGGCCACTCAGTCTTTTTTACAGTGAGTAACTGTATCTCTAATATAATTAATATTCGGGAATATAGGGCATGCTTCCTAGGGCACGTTAAACCGGCGGACATGGTTACTGTTAAAAGTAATCTTTTGGTCTTGTCAAAGGGCGCTAGTCCTTACCTGAAAATCTCTAAAATCTATATATCATGCTATTCGAAAGAATCTATATATATGTAGTGTACAAAACTTAGCACTAAGATTAGCCACTGGGGCATTTAGAACTAGTCCAGTCTTCAGCATCCACAATGAAGCTCTTGCAGACCGTAGAGCCACACTTCTAACAAAATATACGGTAAAAATCGCCACTAACCCCACCCATTCAACGTTTACTGCTCTTTTTCGAATAAATAAGCCAAACAATACCATAAACCCGTTGAATCAAATCCCACTCCAAAAAATCAGCTATCCCTCAATAACAAGCCTCAATATTCCCTTAGAAAAACACTCACATAACTGCCTACCGCCATAGAAAATAAAGACGCCAAAAATAAATATCGATCTATTGAAACAATAAAAACACCACAACTACAGAAAAATTCCAAGAAAAAATCGAAAAATTATTCGAAAATGACAGGCACCAAAACCATATTTACTGATGCCTCTAAGAAAGTAAACAATGTGACAATAGGATATGAAAACAATGACCAAAAAAGAAGCTACCATCTACCCGCATCAACCTCAATAACAACCGCAGAGATCGAAAACATCCATCAAGCTATCAAGGACATCCCCAGACGTGAAGAAGGAGGAAACTATTTAATATGCACCGATTCTTTGGGCGCGATTAAGGAAATAACAAACACCAAGACGAAACGAACAAACATCCAACAAATTCAATATCTAATACAAAACACAATAAATAAACAACAAACACAACATTACACTCCTCTGGATACCAAGCCACAAAGGCATACTGGGCAACGAAAACATACACAACACAATACCTACACAATCTCTTAACCTACACACACCAATTCAAGACATCCAAAGGATTATCATACAGCAATAACATTCAAAACAACAAGTAAACTCGTCGGCAACAACCAGCAACAAACTGAGGACCGTCAAAGAAGACATAAAAATTTAGGACTTGAACACCGACAGGAAAACACAAACAACCCTCACCAGGCTTCGTATAGGTCACACGAAGCTAACCAACGAGCTTCAAAGAGAGAACACCAAGATCTGCAACGACTGCAGCGTAAACCTAACAGTGGAACACCTCTTGACGGAATACAAAAAAATGCAGACATCAGGGCCAGATATAACATTCAACAACCAATCAAACGCACACTACAAAACACCACACAAACGTGTGTGTGCGTGCGTGCGTGCGTGCGTAATTGCGTGTGTGTGTGTGTGTGTGTGAAAAATTCGTCATCTTATTATAAACAATTTTTGTTATCTACGTATTTGCTGTTAAGACAATAATAAGGGAGATATTTCAAAAGTTTAGTTTTAGGGTGATCCCTAAAGCTAAAGGCTCTTGCCCCTTACTGCGGGTGCCCATGGTTCTAGATAAGAATTTTATTAAATTTATTTTTAAACAGTGTCCAATTTTTTTTATTAACTTATCTACGGGTAGGCTAATAGCCAGACTGTAAACGTGCCAAAAATAATAACAAAAAAATCTTTGTTATTTAATGTATGTTTTTATGTTGAAAAAAACTTGATTATTATTTATTTTTAATAATCAGTTTTATTGCAAACTGCAACATTCATATATAACAATTAAAATAATATAAAACATATTTTACTCTTTTGATACATTTTTTTAGAATATCATTGTATGTAAATTTGTTATCTGTTTTTTATTCGTCTTGAAATAATGATGATGTAATTAACTTGCTTACTGATGTCTGATATGGATGTGTCACTATTATCTTTGCTCATATTTTGCAGATTAAAAGCAATGACTTATATTTTTATTTCTTACGTGATTGGTGAAAATACATTTGAGATAACTTTATGATTTGTTATCTTAATAAATTTTAAATAACAGTAAAAATAAAGACAACTCGTAAAAATATTAAGTAATATTTACTAGGATTGTGGAGTCAACATTCAAAACACCCAATTATGCCTCCAACTCTTTGGTCTCTTGTATATGAAATGCCGACTCCGCCCGAAAGTGCTCAATAATTCTAAATAAGTTATGATTACTTTACAAAAGAAGGCATTTCATAATCATATCAACTTCATGAATCATCGGGCTACTTTTTATACTTGTCCATAAAAATTATTGGTTTTAGCTATGCTTTTTTTTTTAATTAAAATTTATTTTGGGGTGCATCAACCCGTAACAGTTACAAATATTACATGAATTTTAAGTTCAGTATACTTAGGTATAAGCAAGAATTTTAAATTACATAAAATTTCATATTACATAGGTACATTACACAGTGAAAATTTTACAATAGACGTTCATTACATTTTTGCCTATATTTTATTTGATAGGTTTTTTTTTCTTATAGAAAATTTTAAAATTTTGGCTGTAGCTTCTATGTTGTTAGATAAGGCCTCTTCCAAGGAGTTTGGGATGTTGTTTTGGGCTCTTTCTCTCGTGTAACGGGTGTTTTTTTTAGAGGTATAGAACTTTAAATTGCAATAAAACAACGATGGATTATTCGATTGACATGAATTTTTTTTTATTCGAAAGATAATCTTGTGGCATTACATTAAATCATACCAACAAGACGGCGCAACATGTCACACAGCTCGTGCCACAATCGATTTATTGAAAGACACGTTTGGTGACCGCCTAATTTCACGTTTTGGACCTGTGAATTGGCCTCCAAGATCTTGTGATTTAACACCGCTGGACTACTTTCTGTGGGGCTATGTAAAGTCATTGGTCTATGCGGATAAGCCACAAACGCTTGACCATTTGGAAGACAACATTCGCCGTGTTATTGCCGATATACGGCCACAAATGTTGGAAAAGGTCATCGAAAATTGGACGTCCAGATTGGACTACATCCGAGCCAGCCGTGGCGGTCATATGCCAGAAATCATATTTAAAATGTAATGCCACAAGATTATCTTTCGAATAAAAAAAAATTCATGTCAATCGAATAATCCATCGTTGTTTTATTGCAATTTAAAGTTCTATACCTCAAAAAAAAACACCCATTACTTCACACATTCAATGAGAATATGTTGAACAGTTATTGGGCTGTTACATGTTTGGCATATTTCCTGTTATTTTTTCTGCATGAGGTGTTTGTGGGTAATGAGAGTCTGGCCGATTCGCAATCTAGTCATTATAACTTGCTCTTTTCTGTCTTCAGGAGTATACCAGTGGCTGATGGATAATTTTATTCTTCTTAATTTATTATTATTTAAGGTATTCCAGAAGGAGTTGAAATTTTCGCTGGTTTTCGTTTTTACATAACTATGCTGTTGTGGTGTTTTATTGTTTATTCTTAAAGAAATAATATTCATTATGTTTAAAATCGTGGCAACGTACCAAAATAAAAATTCTAATTAATTCAGGGATGAAATAACGAAATAACACGAATCAGATCGTGACGTTATTGTATAACGTTACTTATTTTTTGTTTACGTTACATAACGTTATAAATAACGTTAAAAAATTGAATTGTTATGTTATATAATGTTACGTAAATAATGTTAATGGTAAATATCATAAGTGTTTAACAATTATTAATTTTTGACTTTAATTTATCACTCTTTCACTCTTGTTTTTCATCCATAACTTACTGCACATTAATATTAAAAATTATTTAAATTTCAATCGCATTTTGTTCAATATTTTTATCATGTAAGGATTTAAAACTAATACATGGTTGAAAACAGAAAAAAATACGCTATCGAATAGGTATAAAAAATATGTAATAATCTCATTGGAAAAAATATAACTTTGTACTCTAACTTGAAAACCACTGGTTTAAAAAATTTATTTCTTTTTTAAGCAGATGTCCCACTTGATTTCTTATAGCTTTGTTTTATAGTATTTTTTTTTTTTTTGTAACTGTAATAATAAAGCTAATATTGGCGGTGGTCAGTTTCGCTGTTACAGAAATCAAAACTAAATGCATAGCATGGTTAATTTTGCTACAAAAGTACCTATTAGAGGTCTGCACGGGCTCGGGCTTGACCCGTGGAAGAGGGCAATTTATATAATTTTATGTAGTCTAATATATTTATGTTAATTTCGGAATCTCGTCATTTGGACATTTTCCTGACTCCGGCAGCACCAAACTGCTTCCGACTCCGGCTCCATCACTCTAATATTTACAACTATTTATAGTGCGAAAAAATAAGTAGTGCCTAAAATTATATCCTTAAGGCTGAGGTTCATGGACAATGAAATTATATTTATTAATGCACGCCCAGCATGACCTAATTGAAGCTCTTTCTTGTCTGCCGTGGGTGTCTAGAATTTTTTGTAATACGCAAAAAACTTGTCTGTGTTAGTTGAAGTTCAAGGAGTTTTTTAAACCTGTATTTAAATTTGTAAAAAAGAAAAACAAAAATATATTTTTAGTATATTTCATTATTATGATTCTTATTATTTCATTCCTCTGGTTAAGAAACACACTCTAACGAGTATAGGTATACAAAATACCTGAAAAGACTTTAACAGAACAAGAGACTAACTGAAAAAAGGAGAAAACCAAATGATAAGAATCGTACCATAAATTATTTAAAGACACTTGTTCAATAAATGATAAATCTGATTTTTGATGTCATTATTATGACATATTGCATTTCAATCAATAAATGATAGTTTCTTTAAAAAAATAATAATAACAAAAGTGATTTAAACTACAATTCATTTTCGTTTCATAAAATAATCAAAGAATCTTAAACAAAGAATTCTTCTAGCAAATATCCGGCAAATAGGACTTTGGGCTTATAATATCTTCAGTGATACTAACGTCCGGTGTCTGAGAGCTTAGTTGAGTTTAACCATTTGGCTAAACTCTACTACAATGTAACAATCCCATGAGTAACCATAGCAACCATTTTATGACCATTTGGTTATAGCTAACTAAGCTTTCAGAAACCGGCCCAACAGAATGCCTTATATATTTTCTTCTTTGGACAGCGTCAGTTGGGTTGACTTTTGGCCTCACTCACATAAGGCCTCCATCTTGCTCTGTTAATTTTTCAAAAGAATATGACAAAATATTAAGTATTTTTGTAAAAAATGTTTTACTACATACGAGTTCCGCGTCACATGAGTTCTCCCATAACTATTTTTAGGGCTTTCTAGGAATAACCCCCAAAAAACCCTTATAACGTCACTCATGTGTCTGTCTGTACGGTGTAAATTGTAGCCAAACGGCTTAACATAGAAAGTTGAAATTTGGCATGCTTATACAACTCTTTGAACCACATATAGGAAAAATACTAAGTTAAAAAAACACATCTCGAGATAAATATAAACTAATATGTATTTAATAAAAAATAAATATTTTTTTTTAAATTTTGAATGGCATATCAAGTGAAACCATCCGTTGATCACCATGCAAATTTTTATTTTTGGAAAATCCATTTTTTATGTTTTTTTTTTTTGCCAAAACGGTGTCAAAAGCTTTTGTCCCCCACCTTATCTCCCAGGGGGGCTGTTCTAAAAATCTGAAAAAAAATCTCCGTAATGAACATTGATGGGAACAGGAATTGTTCAACAGGAATTTTTGATCAGATAAGTTTTTCGAAAAATGTCGATTTTTTTGTATCGTTGATAAAAAAAAATATTTAAAAATTTTTTATTGTGTGGTATCGAAAGAAAGCTCTTAAGACATAGATTAAGAAACTATAAATAGTTTTCTGAAACTCGTTTCTTTTAACACGATTTTAGCCAAAAAAGTGCTAAAAAAGTTCGGGTATGATTTAACTGGGAATTATTTAAATAGATATGTGCACTAAATTTAATATTTTGTGCATTAA
The DNA here is from genome assembly GCA_963971575.1 of Liopterus haemorrhoidalis. Classification (NCBI taxonomy): domain Eukaryota; kingdom Metazoa; phylum Arthropoda; class Insecta; order Coleoptera; family Dytiscidae; genus Liopterus; species Liopterus haemorrhoidalis. Next base: position 192,581,203 of record OZ020611.1, read on the forward strand.
AATAAAAAATATTTAGCATTAAATAAATATATCTATTTAAAATAAAAATTAAAAATTGAGCAATATTTTATTTATAGTGTGCTTTAAAACAATTTTTTTTTGTGCATTAAAATATTAAAAAATGTACATTTAATAAATATTTTTACTTTAAATCAGGGGTCTCCAAACTTTTTTGACCGTCGACGCCTAGAAGAGTTTTTCGACTTCTTATCGACCCCCTCTATTTTACAATTACGTTATTATAATAGAACAAGCAAAAAATACTCTCATGTGATTTCTTATATTGTTTATTGTACAGTGTTTTATGTTTATTACATTAATCTAATTATACATTTATCTTATAATTATATCTAATCAGATGCAATACAATAATATTATTAAATAAAATTTACTGTCATTGTCAATTTGATGGGTGTGGTTGGTGACTCTTTGCAAGATTAGCAATGTCGGGTTCAAAATGATTTAATTTCAGCCTTAAACCACCACGGAATTCTACATCTAACTTGTTTCTCTGTTTTGCCAGGATGGAATTAATATGGCTAAAACCAGCCCTTATACCCACACCACACTACACTCTACAATTTAAAATATTTCTTATTAATCTAATGAAGACTTGAATACAAAGCAAATGCAGAAAAAAATGCTGGGATATTTGGCAGGTTATTTAAATTTTGTTTAAAAATGGAGCTCTTAGTTCTCAAAAACGAATAAAAGTGATTATCAAAAAAACTGTTGATTTTGATGTGATAAATATACCACGACATCCAGTATTATGTTGGCTTCTTGCACTTATTAAATGCTTACAATGCCCTGAAATGTGTGAAAATTCACACTTCACTTCCATTTTTTTATTTAAATTTCAATAATATGTAAAATAAAAATTAGAACACAGTAAGTAACTTTATATAATATTTTTAAAAACTTCAATGAATATGGTACATATTCACGTAGTTTTAAACTAAAAAATAATGTACAAAGTGTAAATATGCTTACGCAAAACTTTTTTAGACGAATCATATAAATTAGCCAAATTCCAAAATTACATTAATTTACCACTAGGTAACGTCACCCGGACTTTTCAAAACTGCTTCTATACTTCGCGGTATAGTATCCACAAGACTGAGTCTTCTGCAGAAAAGGACTGCCAAATTTTTTGACATCCCCCTCCTAACATCTGCATAGTCCGCACTTGGATTGTTTCGCATTTATGTTTTCTTTATTTATTTTCATTTTAATTTCACAATTTTTCGATTGGGGATAGATCCGGGTTAAAAGAAGTCCAGTCTAACAACAGAATATTATTTTCCGCCATCCAAAATTTTAAGATTAAACAGTTTATAAAAGTGCGGCGTAAAGCCTCGTTTATAATAGATCCATAGCATAAACGCATCGCATATGTAAGGCGAATCAATGGTGTAACACTGTTCTGCTTGTAGTACGAACATCTGTTTATAATGAACAGACAATATACTCAAGCCATACATCTTTATGATTATGCCATGTACTTGTGTGATGGACCTGTTATAAATGAGGCTTAACTCCGGACGAAATTTGCATCAATAGACTATGGCGAAAAAGGTAGAATTTTTAATTAAAATTTTTTGGAATTTTGGCCTTAAAAGGTAAAGTTTTTTAAATGTTGCTTTCTAATTCTAAACATACACTTACGAGATTTCATTTGATACCCCACAATAAATAATATAACCAAAGTTTGGCACAAAAATTCGATATTTTTCACATCAATGTAATTTACTTTGATTTTTTTCAAATTTTTATACTAGATTCTTTGGAAAATGAAGTGAGAATAAAACTTTTTTGGCATATTTTTGAGAAAAATCGCGCCAAACTTACAGTTGTTTTTGTATAACTTTTGGTTTGTTAACCTCCATAAGAAATTTAATTGATAACTCATTCAAAGTAAATAATAAATTGGTATACATTTGATATTCTTGTCAAATTTAACTTTCTGGATTTAGCCACAATTTCTACCGCACAGACAAGAAGTCAGATAGACGGTAAACATACAGACAGAAGATTATTTTATGTTATTACCCTTGTTTCTGTAACGCGCCACTGAAACAGTGTTTCAGTTAATTGGTGCAGCCACTTAATTGGTCTAAATGATCAACTAACTAAAATCCATTATGTATCGCAAATTTCTGAAACAATAACTTTTTCCAGATCCACAAATGGTCCCATACGTACTTCGGTCTACCAGGTTGGGTGGTCTGGCTGCAGGAGCATCACATCATTCTCCCACGGAGACATCATAGAATCCACCATGTGGCACCACACGAAACCTACTTCTGCATAACGACAGGCTGGTTAAACTGGCCTCTCGAGAAGATATACTTCTGGCCCGCACTCGAGGCTGTTATAGAGTTCGTTACTGGTTACAAACCACGTGCTGACGATCTCAAATGGGCACAGAAACGTTCGTGATCCACACATCATCCAGTACTAGTACTACATTGTGTCGCAACTATCTTATGTTTCTAGCACTTATAAAGTGTCATAACCGGGACTACATTATTTTAATTATACCTTAAGGAAACGTGTTATGTTTTTGAGAGAGAAATTAAGTTTTTATGCTTTATATAAAAGCGAAATGTTATTATAAATAACAATTTTTTTAAAGAAAATGGGAAGCTTATATATATGCACTGAAGTAAATTTTATATATTTACTTAAATATTTAATACAAGACAAAGTATTATATTTAATAATTGTGCAATATATTTTATTAACTGTGTATTTTAAAATAGGATTGGTCCATATTTATTTAAATGTAACAGATTTTTATGATCTGTTATGTTTGCCAAAGAGCACAACATTATTTTACACAAATAACATAACTATATGCAATTTAAAAATAAAGTACGTCATTAAAACGTAATCCTTTTTACAGCTTTTACATATCTTTGAAAGTACTGCACTTTGTTTTATACGTTTTCTGCAAAATGCTGTTCCAATTTTATTTTTTTTTATTGGTATTAAGCACATGCACAAGTTGTCTTTTCATAGAAACATGCCTACAAGGCCTTAATTATTTCTAATTTAATGTACCAAATTAAAAATTTATTTAAAACGAATTTATTGATACTTTTGGCAGAGTTGCTTTAACATTTTAATTCGTTATTCCTAACTCAACTTAAAATAATATGTTTTTGTATGTTTGTTTTGACTTGAGTCCTTAGTTAGATTAATCCGAGCGATCCGAGTGCTCCCGATCCGTTCGTAAAGCCAGTCGGAGCGTACACATTAGCTTATTTTTAGTCAATCCAATTGATCCACCGGAGCAATCCGAGCGTTTCGAAGCAATCCGATGATCTGACAGGATTGCTGGTGGTGGAGGTTAGCGCGGGTAAATTGAATCTTGCAGCAAATTGGAATGTGTTGAAAACATAACTTAACAGAATATACGAAATAAGTGCTATTTGTGATAGAATTCTATTATTGGTAATAAACTCATATTTATAAAACAAAATGCGGTACCAGTTGTAATCAACGACAGAAATTTGACAGTTGCAGTTAGTGCTACCGCCACCAGGCGTCACTACTTAACTTCAGACAAATATTGCTTACGAAAATGTTAACAAAATCCGAGCAATCCGCCTAATTTTGTGACGTCACCAGATCAATCTGAACAATCTTGTGGATTGAATAAACGTAAACGCCTAGTATATATCCTGCCATGTCTATTGACGATAGGGGATTCTTATATATAGTGAGCAACAAAGAAATGTGAAATCAAATTAGATTTCTCGAGTTTCCTCGAGAAATTATAAAATATTATAAACTAATTATTTATTAAATGTTACTATTTTACAAGAAAACAAACTTAAATAATACAAATGATGTAATTTATAATTTATGGATAATAATTAAGAGTGGGATTTTTATGCTATGGTTGTGTTAACTATTTATTATAAATGAGACTTTAGGTTAGAGTCCCTCACAGGGTAATACACTGAAACTCATTCGTGGTAATTAGGTTTTACAATAGTTCCCCATGAACAAGGCATTCCTAGTAAATCACTAGTCGCGTCTGTCGAATGAATGATTTAGTGAGACCTTTGGACCGGTACGCTGATGATTCTATGTCACTTATGTCGTTGGGAAGATGACCAAAGTTGATCATTTCGATGAAAAAATCGTATCAAGGTTAGCAGTATGGTTGTAGACAGTACCGGTCCACCATGCCTGAAAAAAAGAATCAAATTTACAAATGGATAGTCGGGTAACATTTTTGTTATACAGTCAGCACGCGCGTACCGCTTGTGAAAATGTATAATAGGATAACCAGCAAAAAAATGTTCATTTAGTTTTTACTACATGCCACATAGAACACGCCACTTCAACAATTTATAAAAGTCAACAAAAGATATGTAAATTATTGTAATAATTTTCGCAACAATTATCATTTGATAAGTTTTTTTGCTCATCAGGTTTTTCAGCTTTTTTATTTTTATAACTTATCAGTTAATAAATATTTTAAATATCAACAGCATGTATAGGGAGATAAATTTAAGATCCCAGCGCTACGGTGGTCAATTTTTAACTAGGCTAGAGGATATTTGTTTAGAATTAGATATGATATTTAAACATTTCTGGACACCTAGTTGTTGATTGAAACGGCAAAACAGATTCATAAAATATTTTAAAAATATTTATTTCTACAATATTGGCTTGACAGCTGTGTAAACACAACACAACCAAATTTTGAATCTCTTCTAGCCAAGTTAAAAATTGACCACCATAGCGCTGGGAACTTAAATATATTTCCCTATATGCTGTTTACTCTTTAAGAACCAACCAGATCTAGTTATTTTAGTTTCCTTTATAGTGTATTACAGACTTAAAATGTCATTTAAAAAATTTCATTGCGATATAAATCAGACTTCAGAATTTTTGGTTATGATAATTATAATTAAGGTATTATTTTTTATTATGATATATGTCAAATTGACATTTTTTATCATTTTTAAATACCAACAATTTCAAAGGTGCAAACTATTGAAATCAAAATTTCCTTTTAGTTTGTTTTTACAAAAGTGAACAGCATATAGGGTTGATAATATTATTTTCAGTTTATGAATAATAATGAAAGAATTAAACAAATAAAAAAGATTTCCTCATTTGCTAAAGAGAGAATTATACATGAGATTTTGATAAAAATGGTAGCGTTTTGCAGTAAATATATAGGCTATTCCAAACGTTTAGGCGGAACTACAGGCTATTTCAAACGATTAGGCGGGACTAACTGGAATTTTCACTTTTGTTTATTGTCATTAGCTATTTTTTTATGTATAAGTTGGCTTTCCCTGAACAAAATGATCAAAAGCTTCAATAAACCTGTAAAAGTTACTAGATTTGAAAATCTAGTTCCGCCTAAACCTTTGGAATAACCTTTAACTGAAATTTTCATTTTTGTAAGTTGCCATGAGCTCTTCTTTTATGGTTTGAAGTAGAATTTTGCTAAACAAAATTATCAAAAGCCTCACTTAATCTGTAAAAGTAACTAAAATCGAAAATCTAGTTCCGCTTAAACCAAAGAAACAGATTTTATATTTAGGGAAATTTTAAGATATCCAGCGTGGTCAATTTTTAACTTCAATAGAGGATATTTTTTTTTTTATAATTTTATATGCCATTTAAACATTTGTGTACACTTATTTGATAAAACGGCAAAACACATTCATAATATATTGTAAAATATATTTATTTCTATTATTTTAACAGCTGTGTAAACACTACACAATATAAATTTGAATATCCTCTAGCCAAGTTAAAAATTAACCACCGTGCCGCTGAGATCTTATATTTATTTCCCTATAACAAATTCAAAAATCTCTTTATTTATAAATGAAAACATACATTTAAAGTTAATGTCAAGCAAAAACTAAAATAAATGTTAAGTTAATTATTAAATAATTAAATTTTCAAACAAAATAAATAAAAATACTGATGAGGCAACAAGTATAATATGCCATATAAAATTTATTGTTCAATTATTCTTATAACGTAGCAGCAAGAAATACCTAAATATGATTTAATGTTTTGGTAATAAAATTTATAATTACAGTTATTTGCAATAGCTTTTTATAGAAACACTTGTCAGAAAAGAATTAATTTCATATAGTTATAAATAAATATTACCTAATATGTAATAAAAACTTTATTAAGCTATACCACAGTTGATTTGTAATATTTATAAACAAAATGGCGTTTAATTTTATAATATGGACCATCCTATTTGTAATACTTCCCTTGTAAATGTGCGATGTACGTACTGATATACAGTACGTAAACTATAATCGGAAGGTGCAAAGTGTGCTTTAGCATAGACACTTGTCAAGTGCCATTTTGAAAAAAAATAGCATTCCTGTGTCATATTTTAATAAACTGACATTTAAGTGCAACACATTGCTTTTTATAATTACTTGGCACATTCATCGTAAACCAATATCTAGTCATCGATAACTACACTGTATTTCATGCACCAATGTGTTCCTTTATCGGCAATTCCGAATTTTTTGTTTTTAAAATATTAGATATAAAGTGTTACATTTTTTTATTGAAAGTTATTTAAGAGTACAAATTAGTAGTATACCTCACATATTTTTAGTTCCAGATTATATATAGTTTTATGGAATTGTGAGGGTAACATTCAGGAATTAATCGTTAGAAAGTTAAGATTGGATTTTGCAATCGAAATATGCTCTTTACACTAACAGCGAACAAATTAGTTCTGATCTTAACTCTCTTACAATTACCTGATGTGCTTTTGATTTACAGTTTTCTAAATTCAAATTTTTAAATAAACATTTTTGAAATGGAACTTATGAAATATATGACTTAATATTACAAGTTGAATTCGTGTTTTACTGAGCTGGAATTAAAATTTTATATTAAAATATTAATAAGCAAAGATTATAATATATACTTATTGTAAAAAAACTACAATTTTTAAAATAAAACAGATCTTTTTGGATCAGTTTAAATTTTTGATCTGAACATTTTAAATAATTTTTTTACAATATTCTACAAGAAAGCTATTTACAATCATTCTTATAAACAGGGCTGTATGGATTCCAGTTTATTTTGGAATCTTATTTCAAACACCCATTTATTCGCTATATTTTAATAACATCGTTTAAAGTCAAATTTTATCAATTTTAAGTTTGCATCATTAATATGTGACTTCGTTCGATGTAAGAAAAGTACAGGCGGAAGTTACGAGTTCCCATGCGCAGAAACCAAATATCGTCCATTACGATGTCAACAGTTAAACACATTTCAGTGGCGTCACTTACTTTGTTTAGTTTTTACTACGCGTATTGTGCGATGTTGTTTGTTTATTTTCGTTATTATTATTTATTTCTCGTACGTTTTCAGATATACCGAGCAGTGGCGGCTGAGACAGGGTGGTACTGGGACAGTGTCCCCCTAAAAAAATTTCATAAGAAAAACTGAATTTAAAATCTTATTTATACTTAAAAATTGCATTAAACCAGCTAAATATATTTGCATATATTTATTTTTATTATTTCTAATTCAAATATTTTTCAAATGTGTTAGATTTAAAAAATTTAGATCGAGAAATCCATGTCCGGGACACTACCTCGTTCTGTGCAGAGACAGCGTTACCACATGCGATTTCTGGTGTATTTATCTACACAAGTAACAAAAATGAACTGGAAAGGGCAACAGCGGCGAGTTGTTAGTGAATTTAGGCCGGCGGCCTAACCTTCATTTGTTTTTATTTGTGAAAAGTACGTGAAACTGGATACAGTGCGTTATATTAAAACTGTCGTGCTTAACTATGAAATGATATTGTTAATAAAAAATATGGGTCCTCACTGGCCAAAATTGAATCAAAATCGAACAAAAATAGAAATAGAATATTAATAGAAAGTTCAGTAAAAACAATGGTAAAAATTTAGAATGGGGCACCCAAAGCTACATTTTAACGACCGATGATTGATCTATCTGTAGCTCGGAGCTTAATAAAAAAATATATATAATTAAAAATGATTTACTTTCAAGTCGTACTTAGAAGTATATTTGAGAACAAAATATTTTTAATCATTTTTAATGGTATTATGGTCAATTTAGGTCATCCAATTTTTTTACCAACTTACACATCGCGTTTTTGAGAAAAAATCGTATTCCCTCTACCTTGATATATTGTGTATATGAATTTTACATATGTTTCACACGCGAGATTGAGTTGGATTGGGGACCAGATATTTAAAAATCACAGGACGGGTGGGCGAAATTCTGAAAATCATTTGAGTACGTGGGGAAGAAATTCTGAAAACCAATTAAGGACAGAGGGAATGGAGAAATTCCGAAATCCTTTTGAGCAAGGGGGAGGATGATTCTAAAAGAACAAGGTGCAGAAATTTCATGCGTGTCGTTTGAAACTTATTGTTGGGCCAGATTAGGCTCGCGGGCCATAGGCTGGACACCATTGCAATATATGGATCAAAAAGTGTCCCCCCCCTCAAATATTTTACCCACCAGCCGCTACTGATACCGAGTAATAAAATGAGTAAAAATTAATTTGTAATACATAATTTTGTTTGTTTGGTTTACTCAACAATTGTTTAATGTTTTACGTTAATGTGTTCATCTGTTTTCTCGCGCAGTATTGATGACGTAATTTATGATACCCTGTATCTTTCTAATATCGAACGACCTTTAACATGATCATCTGTTGAATGCAAATCAGCAATGTGTATACACGATTTTAGAGTTTGTTTCTTTAGTGGTGGAACACCCTATAAATATGTGCAGAAACCGTAGATAGTATAAGTAATGGATATGACATGCTGATTTCTTTACATGCATAAAAAGTATCCTCAACCGTAGAGAATGATAGAGATATTTTTTATACTGTAAAGAGGCGGAAGTTACGTTACGCAGGCGTTACTATGGATTTGTAGATATTTGAATTTTTTTGACAAGTTTCAATAATTCCTTGCTTTTGTTTAGATTTTATGAAATGCTATAGTTACAGTCTGTTTCAAACGCTTAGGCGGAACTAAATGGGAATTTCGTTCTTTTAGGTTGTCACGACAAGGGACCTTGCTTGGGTTATTTCATTTTTCACGTTGCAATGTCAAAATTTAAAATTACAACAATGAAACCATGGAAACGAATGACCTATGTCAAAATTAAATTATTTTTTTAATGTATTTTAATGACAAAAAAATTAATAAATGGGAAATTTGTATTAAGAATGACACAAAAAATCAAAATATAAAGAAAATGATAATTTAAAATGATATTAACCTTAACAAAAAATGTGTATTGTAAGTATGATTTACAAAGCTTAAACAAAACGGTCGAAAAGCACGATTTAAACGATGAAAGTAACTAGATTGCAAAATTTAGTTCCGCTTAACCGTTTGGAACAGACTGTAAATTACTATGATTTCTTTTAATTAAATTAATTTTTAAAACACAGACACGAACAACAAATTGTATACAATTCGAAATGATGTATTGTAACAAAATGGCGGTAAAAATGATTATGTATGAGTGGTGTTATACCCTTTTCACACTAGATCTTTAAGACGATTGAACTTAAACTTCATCGATGTTTAATATCGGTTTGCTTTCACACTTGATGTTTAATTTGAAGAAGAAATCTCCATGTAAAGCTAGTATGTATTGCCAACATAATTTCATATCGTTTGAATTTATTCTGTCATTATTTTGTATATCGAGGTTAGGAGAAGTTTATTTTTTATATTTATTTAAATAATAACGCAAATAATCTTCTCATAACCTCGATATATAAAATGATAACAGCTGAACATAGATAAAAGAAGAGAAGCACAAATAAGGAGTATTTTTTTATAATGGGAATTAAGTTGGCAATGCGGGCGAGGTTTAAGACGCAGATCTCTGTCTTAAACATCGGTCGTGTTTAGACGAGGCCGTACGGTTTCACATTAGCGTTTAAAGATCCATTCACTTAAACATCCGATCTTAAAGATCTAGTGTGAAAAGGGTATAAGGTAGTAATTAAGAAGTGACAGGCATCAATTTGGCGCATGCGTATTTTAACATCCGCCTCGTTGAGACAGAAGAGTAGTTCCATCTCATACAACAATCAGGGACTCTTTTGGAGGACGTTGTCATATCCATTGCCTATTTACCTACACTATCTACAGCAGAAACCAAAAGTTATTTAATCATTAACAGAGGAAAATAATATTTATTAGTCGAGGACGTTTTCGCGCCCGAGCGACGGCGAGGGCTAGCAATATAGTCCGAGACTGGTAAATATTTACCTCCCGAATTGTTTATAATATTTTTTCCACTCTCAAAGCTATATTTAATTGCATAGTTTCTTTTTGATTAATTTATTTTAGATATTTGAATAAAATATCAGTATGTATGTGGTCGGTTGCTATGGTTTTCATCTTAAAAGCATAGGGTCAAAAGTTTGTAAAATGAATTTGAATAAAAGTGAAAGTGAAATGGGAATTGATGAGGCTGCAAACGCTGTATGTTCCTTCCTCCTGCCAGAGAAATCAAAGAGACGTTACCAGATGGCGTAAAAAATTAGGTTTTGTTACATTTTTTTCACTTAGTTTCCTGGAGGAGGTGAAATTTTACTTACATCCCGTTATTAATAGTAACCAAAGCTTGCTCGGTAATGTGTATCTACTTCCATCAAATCAATGTCATACAGTCTATTCCAAACGATTAGGCGGAACTAAACGTAATTTTCATTAGCTATTTTATATATTAAAATTGGCTTTTCCTGAACAAAGTAAATGTAAAGTTCCTGAGGAAAGTAACTAGAAATGAAAATCTAGTTCCGCCTAAACCAAAGGAACAAACTTTAACAATGTACTTACTATGTAGAGAGTGGAAAAAATTAATTATTGTTGCTCGTTGTTATGGCTAGCAGCCATTACAGAAACGTCGGTAATTTTCGGTGTTTGGGAAGCGTTGTGTTTTAAATTGTTATATTCAAACAAAATTCTAGAAAACCAGCCTTCTTCTCAACTAAGCAGCGATTTGTGCATTTACCCACATATTGAGTACTATTATACCCAACTAGTTTAAAAATTGTCTAAAAAATGGTTCATTGGCATTACGCCACTGGCTTGACGTTTAAATTTCACGCATACACAATAGCCTCAGGGTGTTTTTCTCTATTGAAACAAACTTTATATAAAGAAGAAAACTTAGAATTGAAATGATTTGATTTATAACGGTAACAGATATAAATAAGAACGCACTCATATAATAAACCCATCACCAGAGAACGCTTGAATATGTCGTGGCCTTTTGTTTAAGTCTTATGCGTAAGTAATGTAACCAAAGCCCTATTATATGTAACGTATGTGTACTCTGCGGAGTCCTATTGGACAGAGCAATCTCAGGATAACTTATAAGAACAACTAATTTACCTAAATAAGGTAGTGTTAGCATACAACAAAGATAATAAAATATATATTTACAAGAAAGTTTATTTGATTCAGTTTAGATAAATGGTAATTGTAAGGATTTAAAACTACAAGCTTTTTTTATTAACTAAGAAAATAATAAACTTCTCAATAAGGTATGTGAATGAATTGTAAAAAAATGTTTTCATCATAAGTATAGGTCAAAATACTTTCTGATTTGATGTTCTTTGAAACTTCTTCAACATCATCACCATCAGTTTCGAAACGAAAAATAAAGGTATTGGTCATTTTTTATTTTATAGAAACATCCTGTATAAAGTAATGCAAGAAAATGTTAAATCTTTTTCAAATTTATATAAATATATATATAAGGGAAGCCGGGGCATAACGGGCACCTTAAGGATTATCTTTAATAAAATCTTAAGGAATATCGTAAAAAATTTCGAAATACTTTTATTCGTAAGATGATTTATTGTTTAATTATACAGACAGTAAAAAAACTTAAAAAAATATAAAAATTAAAGTTATGACGATATAAAAAAACTTCCTTGTGCTAATTTTGCCCCGGTGTCGGGGCAGATGCACGGGCGTGGTATAATGGGCAATCAGCTAAAATCTGGCGCAGAATGAACACATGTGAGCAGTGGCGAATCTAGCTTTTTGGGGGCCCAGGGCTTAAAAATGCCAAGGGGCCTTACACATGCTCTTCACTTATGTTGAATATTTTTATGAAGAGCAAAAAAAAAGGTCCTTACCTCCCAAATCTAAGTGAAGAGCAAAAAAAAAAATTTCCTCACCTCTCAATTCCAAGTGAAGAGCAAAAAAAAAAGTCCTCACCTACCAAATCCAAGTGAAGAGCAAAAAAAAGGTATCTGTCCGAGAGGTTGGGGGCCCCTTGCGAATCCGGGGCCCAGGGCTTAAGCCCTATTAGCCCGTATGTAGATCCGCCTCTGCATGTGAGTGCATTTCTCATCGTTATCATCTTCTCCAGCGCAAGAACAATGTGCCCACTTGCCACATGCTCTGCACTGGAGCAATCAACGTCTGAATGTGTGAAAAATATATCAACACAGCAAAAAACACGTTTCACCAATTTACCAAATGTAAACGCCAGCTCTCTGTCATACAACCACTCTCGGAAGACACTAGCGAAGTACTGAACGTGATTGAAATGTACCCAAATATGGCGGCATGCTTTAACAACCAAAAAGAGGGGAGCCCGTTATGCCCCAGCTTCCCCTATCATTGAGATATGTTATCACATACCTTATTGCAATAATTTAATAAATTAAAATTTCAATAATGCGTGCTTGGGAACAAATAATTAAACATGTAACTAGATTTAAACTATGTTAAACTAAATCTGAATCAAATATTCTTTAGTTTTTTTCGTAATATAACACATTTAAATAAAAATATGTCATTATTTTCTTAATACATAAATAGCTCTGAAAATAAAAATATATAAACCCTTTCTTCCCTGAAATTGCCAAAATTGTATAACATCGAAAAATTATATTTACAAATAAATTCATTGCAGAGTCATCACAGATAAAATATAGTTGATCATAAAGTAGTATGTCAGGGACCAAAGGGTATTTCATATGATGTATATTCATAGTCATCCCGTTTCGTCTATGTCTAATATGGTCACAGAGTGTCATTTACTGACGTCACATATTCGCAAATCGTCAGGTTTTTATAAGAGATTTTACAAATTTGATACAGTGATATCTTCAAAACAATAAAAACTGTACATCAATTCTATGTACTGTTTACTGTTTATAAGCACCTGCCGTCCAAGCAATAAAATAATAATAATAATTGTATAAAATATATTTAAATATTTTATTTTTATATTAACTTATTTGTTATATTTTTTTTTACAACTTTTTATTCCGCTTCATATATTTACTGCTTAAGAACGTCAAATGTTAAGAAACAAGTCAAATTCGTTAACAACATTCTAATTTTGGTAATTAAGTAATTTGAAAATTATTTTAAGACTAGAGTTTTCTTATTATATTATGTCTTTAACTCTATTTCTAGCGTTTTTATCATTTTACTTCCAAAATGTTAACAGTTTAGAGCAGAGGTTCTTAAACTGGGGGTCCTCGGACCCTTGGGAGGTCCGCGAAACAATTTTGACATTAACTTTACATGCCCCAACTTTTCGCTGTTATTCAAATAACTCATTTAATAAAAATCCTACATGGTCAAGACTTTTTGTATTTGTTGTTATCTAACTAGTTATTGACATAACTAAACAATAATTAGTAAAAATTTAATTATTTTTATTCAACTGCAAATTATTTACAGAAAACATATTATAATAAGATCTATTTCGACCAATATTTGGCCAAGAAATGTTTGTATGAGTTTAACGTATTATAATTTGAAACTTTTTTAATTCTTTTTACTACTATTTTTATTCATTTCGACGTAAAATTTCAACGACGTAAAATTCCAAGGGTTGTGATGGGGTCCGCAAAAAAAATGTTGTTCAAGAAGGGGTCCTCGGACTACATAAGTTTAAGAACCTCTGTTTTAGAGGTGTATAAATAAGATCACTTTAATTCAACATGGCTTAAGGCAAGGCGATCCAATAATACCCCCCATTTTTAGGGTTTTGTAGGTATGACCAAAAAACCCTTATACCGTCATTTTGTCGTCTGTCTGTCTGTTCGGTAAAAATTGTAGCTAAACGGCTAAACCTAGAGAGTTGAAATTTGGCATGCTTATACAACTCTTTGACCCGCACATAGGAAAAATACTAAAACATTTCCCCCTGAAAATATAAACAAATATGAGCTCATCATTAATTCTGAGTAGGGTATCAAATGAAAGCCCTTAGTACGTGGATTAACGATCCAAATTTTATTTATGCAAAATAAATTATTTTCTTGAGATTTTTGCTAAAAAAAATTTGTCCCACACCCTGTAGCCCAGATTGTTTAAACTAAAAATCTTGAAAAATTCTAAGTAATATACATTGGTGTGAACCGGAATAGTACAACAGGAATTTCTGATCAGATTATGTTTTCGAAAAATAACGCATTTTTTGTATTGTTTGGTTGCACATGAGTGACGTTATAAGCAGTGATGGCATCCTAAATTTTCAGGAAGCGGTTCTATAAAATCATGTGATATCTAGGAACCTATTCTGTATTTTTAAGAGTGAAAACAAATCACTTACTTCCATTTATTAAATATAAGGAAAAAATTTTAAGAGCGTATTATTAATAACCTGTAAAATAAATATTACATTTGCAACACTGCAGGGCACGATTCAAAACTGAAGTCAGAGTAATTAATTTATTTTTAATAATTCTAACAACCGGTTCCCTAAGGTTTCAATAATTTTAAGAAACGGTTCGCGCGAACCGGTAGGATGCCATCACTGGTTATAAGAGGTTTTTTTTTTGTTATACCAACAAAACCCTAAAAGACACCGTTTACTCGTAAACAAGGAAGTAATTACTCCTGAAGAAAAAATATTATTAATTATATTGATGTATCTTAAAAAATTACATAATGCATAAAACCTAGCCTTAACAAATTATACTTTAAGTTTACAAAATAACCGTTTTTGTCGACTTTTTTTTTTATATTAACAAAGTACAAATTAATTTACTAATGAAATAAGAACCCTTAGTTAATATTTCAAATTTTCTGCCACAACTTTTTATTTATTTATTTATTTTTATAAATAAGATTCCTTTGTGGCGAATTAATATTCATTTTAATAATAACTGTAATCTAAATATAATACATTAATAATGATAATAAGTAACGTAAAAAATATTTGAAGATGTCACTGATATAATCAAATGTTTAGTTAAAAATACGAGATATAAAATAGCTTATGAATTATAGTAATACTAGTAGCTAGTTCTTAGCGGTCGTTTTAAATAGCGTAATTTTTACAGAAAACTACATTGTTAAAATTATAGCAAACGCAAGATGAAAATAAAATGCAAGAAAAAGATGACTAGTTTCGAAAAACACAATTTTTTAAATATGGACTTCTATGTTTTTGTAAAATGCATAGAAAAGTCAATCTAGCATAAATACTTACAAAACTTGGGACCGGTCTTTCCACCTTCAGGTAAACCTGTAGGTAACTATCTGACAGATAAAGTTATCTGGAAGTTTATCTGACGAATAAATGTCAATACCAATACGTCTCATTATCTGTTGGATAACTATCCGATTGATAAATTTGTTTTGAAAGACGGAATAACATTTATTCAGAACAGAAAGTATCACTTAACTTTATCCAGTGAGGTAGTATAACATAGAGACTGAACGAGGACGAATTATTATGAAACCAACACCTCGTTAGGCGGGGAAACGGTTTTGCCGATAAGAATTGAAAGTAAAAATAATTTTTTTTAATACTGTAAACTGCAAATTTTAATCAAATAAATTGAATTAACCTAAATTTATTACCATATATTTAAGATAATTAGTAGGTTTCTAAATTACATAAATTTAAAATACAATATGATCGAAAAAAAAAGTTTAGTAGTCTCTGAATTTAAAATGTTAAGAGGACAATTCTATTAATATAAAAATAAATGAATTCCATGTCTATCTAGACACCTTTTTTTCTCGATCATATTGTATAGCAATGCTTCAGACACTTTCTAAATTTCAAACGGGCAGATATTATATCATTTAGTCCATGATAAATTAAAATTTATCTGACAAATTATAAAGATGTACATATATCTATTAATCAATGCTGGGTAAAACTTTACTTTTTAGTATTTAAAATACTACGTAGTTGAAATACAGTTCGCAATTCTTAAAATGCAATTTACAGCAATATTATTAAAAGTTGAAAGATGATGAAAAGGTAAAATAGTAAAATAGAAAAAATAACACAATAAATCAATCATAAACACAATACGGCGCCGGCGTTTTTCTTAGCAATAGCTGAATAAAATAAATGAATATTAGGCAACTTGTTATACTGCTCGGAGCAAATCCCCCTTTCGTCTCCACAGGGTCTTGGCTTCATAACAATGTTAATGCATAGAGCATGCTGAGTCTATTTATATGACGTCAATGACTTTATCTGTCAGATAGTTAGCTAGAGGTTTACCTGAAAGTGGAAAGACTGGGCCTTAGTAACGCATCCCCGCCACTTGTACTGCGCATATAATTTCATTTTGCGTTTGCTGTACTAATTTTCTTCTGCCAAAAAGAATATATTAGGTCTACCGGAAAAATGCCATTTTTAAATGAAAGAAGCATCATTATTAAGGTATATATTATGAAAGTAAATAACTGTATCAATTGCATTATTTAAAGCGCTATTGTCAGTGATTTTGAGATACTTTTAAAAGAGTTCTATATACGTTAGAGTTTACTTGTTTTATAAATTGTATGTTGTAGATATTGTGAAATCGGCTACAAGCTTATGATATATGATAAACCTCTACGGAAGAGTGTATGATGTGCTTTAAATAAGATGTAAATTATACAATTGCTATTTAACGGCCTTACCTACTGTGAAACTTTTAGGTTATAAAACATTTTTTAAGGACTCTGCTAGTCCAAAGTTGTGCTAAATATATACAAATGAAAATGATTAGATTTACATGAAATATTTGTAATTATTTAAAAAGAAAACAGAAACAACTACATATGGGGTGCTTTTAAAAAGTAGAAATTGAGAAATCGATAACGGCGTTTTATAATTTAGTTTTCCAGTTTAATATTTAATTATTCTAAATGTAATAATATAGCAATAAACATATACAGATTATTATTGTAATAAACAGATCCAATTTGGAAAGATGAAGTATTTTTTGTTTTTGGGAACTGTTTAAGCATTGCTAACTTATTTATTATAGAGATACAAAGGAGGTTAAATTTGGAATGATGAAGTAATTTATTCTGCAAACAAGAATATTTAATTATAAAAATTTAACTTCATTTGTATGTCTTATAATAAAGAAATTAGCAATGCTTAAACAGTTCCCAAAACTAGCTTGTATATGTCGATAGAGCCATATACAGGGAGTTTCAAATTGAAACTCGCCTATGGCTCGTGGCGCGACTTTCATACTCGTGTGAAATGACCATCATTCCATGCTCATTGCATAATATACTATTTCCTTTCATTTTAATCTTTTATGTCGTTCTTTATACAAATTTACCATTTATTATTATTTTTTGTCTTAAAAAATCGTGATTTAGCAACGTTTTTAAATCATGTGACGTCCAATTAATTTGAAACACTCTGTATAATTACGGTTATAAGATGATATACGAAAGTACAAGAAGAGTGAAGCAGTGCAACAGATAGACTAGAAACTACATGTGTTCCATGTTCCATCCACAAGTAATTCAGCAGACGCATCAAAAATCGCAGAAAAGAACGAATAAATGATTGTTAAACCTGATTTTAAGCATTACACGCTTCTTTCTTGTGGTGAAAATTTGTATGTTTACATCCTCGATATGTATTTATATTTTTTATAATTAATATTTGATTAATAATCTGGTTATCTTTTCTTTATTTTAAATTGAAGGTGCTTGAAAATCCGGAACGACCCAGTCTTCGAGCCCTCCGGGTTTCTTATAATAAGATATTATTTAGTTTTTGTAAGATAATTCTTTTAACAAATCTAAGGCTCTGTTCATACTTTTCTTCTCAAATTCTCACTTTTAAATGCACATCATAAAGTTGTTGAAGTCATTCATATTTTGTTAAAATTCATGTTCAAAATGAATTATTTAAAGAACAATCAAATATTTTTAAATGGTTACTAAAGAGAAATGTAATATAAATTTCAAGCAATTTTATGTATAACGACTATTTCATATACGCTGAAAAGATTTGTACTTGTGCGCTATTTACAGCTATTGCATAAATGATAAATATTTTGTACAGCTCGCACTATGTGTAATATTTTATAAAAAAAAAAAAATGAAATAATCTTATTTTAAAATGTTTTATTATTTTATTAACCTATTAACAGTCTTACATTTCAGTTCAAATATAATTTGTATTATTAAACAGTCTCTCAAAATGCCCTTTTTTGTCGTTTGAGCTCCCAGAATATTCTTAAGCCACAACCAGACCAAGCGCACCGAACTGCTTAATAAGGTTCATAATAGTTTTATTGGACAAACTCAGACTTTGCGCTCGAAAGCACACCATCCATCGATTCGCGGTACTTCAAAGAAAACTACTTGTTCGTACGCGGTCTATTTGGACGCGAGCTGTGCCAACAGAGCCGTAGCAATTAGAGATGGGTCGTTCATGAAAGAACCGGCTCAATACACTGACCGAAGTGACACGGTTCACCAAATTGAAATGAGCCGGCTCAAGGCTCACTGCATAGTTTCATGTTTCAAGGATACGATTGATCGGGCGATTTTGAGTAGTGACCGGAGTGATCCGGATCTGGATCGATGTCATGTTGAACTTCGCGAGAACTCAGCTTGTAATGTATTATCATAAAGTGTATTTTGTCATCAATTTGTAGGGCAGTCTATTTGAAACTAATAGGTTTAGTCTGTACTTTCTTACAACCATACTATATAAAAATATTAAAAATATTGCCGAAATCCTAGATGTCCTATTTATAAGGGCTATAAACATCGGCATAAACTTAACACATCTGTAGTAGGGTATAACTGATGAGGTTTAAACTCAATTGTTGTTTGGCTGAGTTATGGTTCTGCCACACCATGTCCCGAGAAGCAATCGGACTACCCCTTAACACATCTGGTTTAAAATACAGTAGCTACATAAAGTGAATTGTTTGTTTACTATTAACCCGGCAAAAATGTTAGATAATTCACTTCTATAGATTTATATTTATTTAACTTGTTCATATAAAGCAACAAAAAGGTCCTCACTTTTAAACAATAAGTGACCAAAAACAAAGAAACACATGATAGCGCCCCTCATCAGGCCACAAGAGTCCATATTCACATGAATTGCGCATAGGTCTGACCGAAAGAGGTGGAGGGGAGACGGGAGATTTTATTTTGAAAAGAACCGCAATATATAAAATGTATATAGGTATGTAAAAATTTAGTTTAGAAAATATATATTTTATTTTTAAATAAATTACTATACTTATAAAATCATAAAATAACATTAAAATTAATTTTTAATGCTTAATAAACATAAAATTAGCTTATATTACATATTTTTTTATTTAAGGATTCCACACACCAACGCGGCCGCGGTAGCATTAGCGATCCGGTCTCCTCACACTAACGCGGTGGGAGTGGCGGTAGCGGTAGCGATCAGTTAGTGAATCACGGTATATAGTTGTGTGATAATATTGATTGCGAGAATACGTGAGAATATGCTAAAAGTTAAACAAGAAGAAGTCTTGATTTTGGAAGCTCTTCTTGAAAACTTTTCCTATTTCGTCCTATACTTTATTTTTTTTCCCCTAATATTCTTGTAATCAGGATGTTCTAAGTCATACAAAATTAAATGATCCTTTACTGATTCTATGATTTTTTCTGTTAAATTATGCATTTTCGACACTATTTTCTTAAATATATTCACTCTGTGGTATATAAACAATGAATATCGCGCGGCCTAACGCAACTTGTCGAGTTCGGCCGCCAGTGTTTGGTGATCGCTAGACTGAACGCTGCATTCGACGTCGTTCTCAGGTAGCGGAACGCTTGTATTTGCGTGGTCTCATTGTATTATATAGGTTGCGTTAGGCCGCGGCCTCTTTGGTGTGTGGAATCCTTTAATTATTTTTCCTAGATCGTCCTGACAATTTAATTTTCCGTCTGCTTATAGCTGTAGGTTGCACAGGAATTCGGCCTCTTCTATTTCGACTAGAGGTTCCTAAAAAATAATTTACAAACATAAATTACACATGGTATATATCATTGAGAAGCACTGTAAACATACCTAATGCAAATGTGTTACTTGCTGACACAAATGCTGAAGATGTTTTGATGATTATTAATCGAGACTTAAATTTTGATATACATTCTCTTACTTCCAACCAGTGGCGGACTTTCACAGAGACAAAAAAGCCAATTGTCTTGGGCCCGTAATTTTCAAGGGCCCGATTTGGGAGGTGAGGACTTTTCTTTTTTTTGCTCTTCACTTAGATTTGGGAGGTGCCTTCTTAAGAAAATGGTCACCTTACCTTTGAACGCCTCTAGGTTGAGGGCCCGTAAATCAAAAATGTCTTGGGCCCGCCGAAGGCTTAATCCGCCACTGCTCCCAACGGAGAGTTTGTTAAAAACAATTCGAACTCTGAAGATATATCTTTTATATCACAGTGACCTTCTCTTAAAATTTCTTTCATTTCTTTCTCCTAATTTTTACTCATATCTTCAGCATTTGCCTTGACATTCATACTCATTGTCTCGTTTTCAAAATAATTTTTATTCATTGGCTCAACCCTGAACTAGATTTTCAATTCTAGTTACTTTTACCGATTGATTGAAGCTTTTGATCATTTTGTTCAGGAAAAGCCAACTTCAATATATAAAAAAATAGCTAATGACAACTTACAAAAATGAAAATTCAGGTTAATTCCGCCTAATCGTTTGGAATAGACTGTATTTAATACAATTAGGCTCCACTGCACTCTTATATCCGATTCTACTTCCTGAGCCGAACCTATTACAATTGTTTTATGTATGTAATAATTTAGAAGGCTTAAATTTTATAATTTTTTCCGTAGTTGGTAACAGCACGGTAACCTAAATATTTGTTACATCTTCATTTGTTTTTGGAAAAATGTCTTGCACAAAATTAATTAAATCAGTGAGAAACACTGCAATTCTCCAAAGTACTTTACTACGGGGAACTGCAGCACAGATCAGAAATTGCTCCTCAAAATTACCTGAAGATATAAAAACACATACCGGACAGGTACTTTGAAATTTTGGTTTCTCACATAACATATTTATATTTAATTCTTTTAGCAATTTGCAAAAGATGACTATAGAATGGTTAGATTTATTAATACCCCGAAACAAGTAAATCAACAATTTGCTATTAATCTGATTGCTGAAGTTCCACCGAAGAAGGTTACTGAACGTGTAGTCTGGTGTGATGGAGGGCATGACAAAACTGGACATCCTAGAGTCTATATCAATTTGGTAAGATAAATAAATTGTCTTTAATACAGTATATTTATTTTATATTGTATTGCAGGACAAACCAGGCAATCACACCTGCGGATATTGCGGATTACGCTTTGTTTTAGATAAACCGCATAAACATTAATTTTAAAGATATAAATGTAGATCCAATGTACAGCAGAAACATAAATAAATAGAATTAATTATATTTATGATTATATTAACAAATACTGTGTTTTATTTTAATTTTGTATTTAAAAATAAATGTTTTATAATTGACGGGTTGCATAACAAATGACAGAACTGTTAAAGTAAGGTTATGTTTATTCTACAAGTGACACATCAAATGTCAAAATGAGTGATTTAGTAATATGTGATGAAATTGAAAATAATGGTAAATGCAGAAAATATAACTATTTTAAATAATATTTAATAAACTACCCCACTTTTTTTAGAACTCTTCAAAGAAATTTTAAATAATGATGTTAAAAATAATTTATCACAGTCGCTATCAATATCTGACCAAGTTAAAAAGCTCGGAGAAGGCAAGTTATTCGTAAGTTTAATCTTAAATGATTGTTTAAATTATTACTACGTTTTAGGGATTGATGTTCTAAGTCAGGAGTTACAAAAGCAAGTTTTAGCCAAACATGATGATTTACTATTACAAGCTGCTCATGCTACAAAATTGGAATCAGTATTAAATATAATGAATACTCATGTTCAGTGCCTGTTTTCAAATGCGGAAAGATTAAGGTCTCAGGTATGTAGAAATATGTAATAACAAACGTGGCATTATATATTAAAAGGGTAAATAGGCAGTCAAATTTTATCAGATATGTTTATTTCTAATTAATTATCTTTCTACACGTCATATGGATTGACTTTTAGTCTCATTCTTATATGTCCTCCATGTATACTAATACATGTTTGATTTTCGGTTAGCTGATTCTTTGAATTTTATCAAGTTCTTCTCATTGGTTGACACTGTTGTAACGCTGAGAAAAATGAGGGTAATTAATGAGAAAGAAACAAACAAAATTTAAACTATTCTTACTAACCGATAAACAAGGCTTACTAACCGATTCATTTATTAAGGAGTCTGCAACCGGAGGCCCATGGTACGATTTTATGATACCCACTAATAAGAAAATATAATGTTTACATTTCTTGTCCAGCGTAGCCAATATATTACTGCCGCACTTTAGGTTTAGGTTTATTTACGTTGACGTAAATATGTGTGAAATGGCATAAACAAAAACTTAAGATCGTAAAAAATAGAAATTACAAAAGGAACTGTGGCCTGCTATAACTTTTTTGTTAATGAATGAGGCCCGCAACCTAAAAAAAAAAGATAGTGATTACGGCCCACTATGTAAATGGGTTGCAGACGAAGGTATTGACTCTATTAAAATCTCTGCTTATCTGAACATCACCATCAAGCTGTTCACCATCTAATTTTATAATACCAGTAAATCAAATAAATAATAAGTGTGATACTTCGTTTATAGGTAGCTCTCCCCATAGCTCCCCAAAATATATCTTATTAAAAACTGCATTAAACGGAGAGGAATAGTTTCTTTTCTTATATTCATTTTTGCTGTTAAGTAAATGATTTCAACCTTATAATTAACACTCCCGTTGCTCCCTAAATAATCTTTTAAACTGTGTTGAAGAAAAAAAAATTTAAAAATGTTTCCTCTATCATAATACCAAATTTCCTGAAAATATTTATAGCCGGTTTTGCGAGATTCTCCGACAGATAGACAAAAATTGAATTTTTTGCGGATATTGTCTTATAATCGTCTGAAACGTGTAGAAACCAAATAAGAGGCCTAAAATTTTGGTCAAAAATTTTTTGACTCCTTTTAGCAAAAATATAGTTTTAAGACTGGGGTGAGGATTATGAAAAAAAAATCTAAAAAATTCATGTATTCCTAGTTTTTGAGCCGATTTGGGTTCGTTTTTTGCCTATAATTCCATAACTTTTGCCCAAACTTCAAAATGGACCAAATATTGTTGATCTATGACCAAAAATACACATTTGTACCAATTTTTAATAAAATCGAGACAAAATTTTTTTGCTCAAAAATTACGTCTTTTTTAAGATACCCCTTACGGTTTTTTCGATTTTTGGCCATTTTCAAGATTTTTGGATTACTGCTCATACAAAACTTAATAATTGATTTATTAAAACCCATTTTTTTTTTTAAATAAACATGTAGGAGAATTTTAAAAATTCATACGGCTGATGTCAATCCCTAATTATTTTTAGTTAGGATTTATCAATATCTTCAAAAAATTTAAAAAAATGGAAAATTTTCAAAAAAAATATTTTATTTTTAACGTCAAAATATGGTAACATATCAATTAGGTACTCAGGATTTCAAAAATTTCAACCGCAGGTCTTTATCGCATTTAGTTTTTGAGAAACGTCCATGTGAAGATGTAAATTTCTATAAATAACTCCATATTAAAATTTGTCATAATTTTAAAATACGCAGAACGTCGTTTTCTCTAACCGTTTTTTGAGTTGTATTTGTTTTTTTTTAATTCATAATTATTACAAATGTAAATTATGCCATTAAAAAAATTGTCATAATCTCAAAACGCATTAAACGATTAAAGCCTCAATTTTTTTCTAGACTAAATAAACTACGGATAATCCAAAAATATCAACCGTAGATCGCTATCTCTAACCGTTTTTTAGTTGTGTTTTTTTTTAATTCACAATTTTCACAAATAATGTAAATTATGTTATTAAAAAAATTGTCGTAATCTCCAAATCTAAATCCAAGACTAAATAAACTACGGAGAATCCAAAAATTCTAACCAGAGATCGCTGTCTATAACCGTTTTTGAGTTGACCTTTTTTAATTCATATTTTTCACAAATATTGTAAATTATGCCATTTGAAAAAGTATATAGAACTCCTCAAGTATTCATATAAATGAAAAATGCATAGAAATAAAAGCAAAGTCCGTTCTCATGACTCGTGACAATCTAAAAGAATGAAATTCCCATTTAGTTCCGCCTAAACGTTTTTAATAGCCTTTAGACTTTAATCTATTTATTATTGTAAAACAATTAAATTGTTATTATAAGAATAAAATGTTTTTTACGTTTTATAGAAAATATATTCATTTTTCCTTTCGATACTTGAAAATATCGATATTTTGTTTCGATACGATACCGTTATCAATACTTTTTATTCGATATTATCGATATCCAAATATCTATACTTTCTCAGTATCGCATATCCCTAGCAGTGTCCCATTTCGTTATTACTTCCTGTATAAATATGAAACATAAATTTATTCTTTAGATAACAACTCCATTCCACAACATTGAGACTCACACTCGAGTTCTCTCAAGACTTCACCAGGCAAGTCACATTTTACGAAGAGTCAACAGAATACAACAGTTGAGTAAAAAATTACATTCCACATCCGATCCAGTTAATCAAGCCACCATATTACAGGAGTTAGGTATAATCGGGATTATTCATATTTCATATTATTATTTTAGAATTTAAATTATTATTATTATTTTTTTTTTTATTATTTATTTTTAATATATCAGAACAACTTGCACTGGATTCCGATCTAAGTGATATTGAAGCAGTTTCATCAGAATTAAGGTCTGCAAGAAGCCAAAGACAAAATGTGATAAGGTTGGCCACTGGATCGTTAACTCAGGGATTTACTACAAACAATTTTTTGCAAACATCAACAGCCCTGCAAGTAAGTATAAATTACCACAAATGTAAATGTACAATGCAGAGAGTCGAACCCAAATTTATTTCGTTCCGGTTTACGGTCTCGTTCCAAGTAAATAGTTTTCATTTCAGTTTCAGTTTCGGTTCATCTAAAAATTACAATTCAAATCCGGTTCGAATAACAAGTTAAAATCGAGTCTAACATCAAATAATTACCGGCATAAATTTTGATTTAATTTTATTTACCAAATTCCCTTCTTATTCATGTTTTGCAATTATTAAATTGAAAATACAAAAGAAATAGAACAATTAAAAACTGATTATTTTATTGTCAAAAACGAAAACAAAATACTATTTAGGAACATAGAAATGAAAATACAAAGACATATTGCATGTAAATAAAATAAAATTCTAACAAATTAGGAGAAATTACAAAAATAATTAATAAGATACAGGGCCGGATTAAGGGGGTGTCAAGACAGTTCAGGAAAGTTCTGATCGTTTTAATACATAAACTTCAAACCACAATAACTTTCGAAATATTTACTCGATTTAGTCAAAATAAGCAACACTGGAATAAGCGCACTTTTGCCAACGCGATACAAGTCGATTTATTCCATCCGACCAAAAATTGGGTGCTCAGGATTCGACGAAGGCCGTTTTTGTCTGGTCCTGATTGGTGAACCTTCTACCGGTGAGAAAGTTGTCAAAGTGCTTGAAAAGATGGTAGTCGGTTGGCGAGAGGTCTGGGGAGTATGGTGGGTGAGGCAGAACTTCAACCTGCAATCCGTTCAGTTTTCGGATGGTGATTTGTGAAACGTGTGGACATAATTTCCGGTACATTTCGTCGATTTCCTCACAGTAGGACTCTGCTGTAATGGTTTGACCCAGTTGTAGAAAGTTGTATTGGATGACGCCGGCTGCCGACCACCATACCGTAACCATAGTCTTTTTCTGATGGGTCTTCATCTTTGGGAAGTGTCTGGGAGGCTCGTCGGTGTCCAACCACTGTCCCGAACGTCTCCGGTTATCACACAGGATCCACTTTTCGTCGCACGTCACAATTCGATCCAAAAACGGGTCGTTTTGTTGCTCAGGAGCAAGGCAGAAGAAACCTCAAAACGTGACAATTTCTGCTGATTGTTTAAATCGTGTGGCACCCCTTTTCGAATTTTTTCACCTTTCCAATGCGTTTTAAACCATCTGCAACAGCAGTGTGACTGGCGCCTAGTTCTCTCGCAATCCCCCGAACCGTTTGAGACGGGTCAGCTTCAACTAGGTTCTTTAAATCCTCGTCCTGGATTACTGTAGGTCGACCATTTCGGGGCTCATCTTCGAGGCTAAAATCTCTGGCTTGGAATTTCTGGAACCAACGACGTACGGTGCATTCTCCAACACTACTCGGGCCCCACACTCGGCAAATTTGTCGAGCTGTACCCGCGGCGGATTGTCTTAATTTGAAATTAAAATAAAAAATCGTTTGAAATTGCTCCTTCGGCATGTCGCAGTTTTTCCTGTAACAAAGAAGAAGAAAAAACAGGGTTAAGTAAAAATCGACAGTACCATCTTGTGGAACAGAAAATTTACTATAAAACAGTGTCTAACAACACATTATTTGTTAAATATTTTATTCAGAAAAAATGCGTAAAAAATAGCGCGTTACAAAACGCTCAGAACTTTCCTGACGACCTTAAGGATTGTTGGTGGTCCCTTAACTAAGATCCACGATTGCTCAAGACGAAATATAGGCATTACAATAATAGGAATTGCGTTTAAATGTTTCGATACAGCAAGAATCGATCCGCCCCCACGTTGATGGTTGCGTTAGTGGCGAGCGGTCGCATCGAGTTAAGAATATCTACTGCCAAAAAATTTCAACAAGTTTTTACATGATATCCAGTTTTATAATATTTTAATTTAATAAATTATACTAGTTCAAACGATCTAGCTTGTGATTGCTTTTGAGTTACTTTTATTTCTGTTTCAGATATTTATAAATCTTGAATTAGTTGGTGAAGCAACTGGAAATATAGTTAGTGCTACAGTGCAAGAATGCAGGGAGTCTTTGAGAAGTAGCGTGGAAATAGCGGGGTTGGCTAACAGTGCTGTCGCAATATCAGGTCGGGGAGGTAAAACAGGAGTTTCAAGTCGCGGCGGAAGTAGTAGCGGTATCGCCCCGCAACATAACTCTCGGGCGCGACTCTTCACCGCCCTCGATAAAACATTTGCAGAAGAAATCTACATGAATTGCAAACAAGTAAGTATGATAGAGGGTTTTTTTTAAATAATACACTTGTTATATAATTCATTATTATTATGTATCAGAAAAAAAAATATTCATTTACTGACGTACGCTACGGCCTTACGACCATTATCAAAGTTAAAAAAATTTATAGGGGAGATGTGGGGACGGTGGCACAATTGGTACAGTGGAACATTTGAAATATCTTTGACATATAGAATATTTTCATGTCTGTTTGGATATATATAGGCCCGTCTGGTACTGAGAAATTATTCTATCCACATTTTGAGTCTATAAATTTAAGTCCCGCCATTTATGATGAAAATGTTGATTTGAGGTAGACAAACTAAAGTTTATCGTAACAAGAAATTTTTTATTTGAACGAGACGCAACTAAATTAGTAAGAAATTTTGTATTACATGTTGTAAATTGGTCATTTGTCTACAGTGTAAAGCAATTACTAATGCTCTAAACTATAAAATTTATTATATTTGATAAAATGTTCGTGAAAATAGGGTTAGGCTAACAGTGGCACACGTGTTATGTGGAAACCGTGGTACAGTCAGCCACTGTACGTGCGTACGAGTTAGAAGAACAATTCCAAGCTGCACAAAATAAAAAAGATCAGAAAATTAAAAGATATTCTTGAAGTTCAGACACATCTGATACTGATGTCAATATTGATGAGAATTCAAACT
This sequence comes from Liopterus haemorrhoidalis, assembly GCA_963971575.1. Taxonomy (NCBI): domain Eukaryota; kingdom Metazoa; phylum Arthropoda; class Insecta; order Coleoptera; family Dytiscidae; genus Liopterus; species Liopterus haemorrhoidalis. The sequence continues at coordinate 192,609,394 of OZ020611.1, forward strand.
CAGATGATAATGTTGACTCTGCATGTGATACAGATTCGACAGACTACGTAAACAAGGAAATTAAAGTAAGGCAATATGTCTTAATATTTGAAGGATATGGAAAGAATAAAATGAAGCGCCACTTTATAGGGGAAATCAGAGAAATAACGACTGACAATATTGTTGTAACATATCTCCGACGGCTGACTCTACTCTTTAAATTTATTAAAACAAATGAAAATTACACATTTAAAAAATCAGAGCTGATAAAAGTTTTACCATCTCCTGCTCCGTCTGGTAGCACAAAACACCGTTTAGACGTTGTGATTTTTACAGTAAATTTAATGAAATATAATTAATATTAAAATAAAAACTATTAAAACTTACTGCTTCCAAGGAACTTACCAAAGTTTATTTTTTTATATTAATAATAAATTTATGTTTATATATTTATATACATTAATTAAACTTAGTAGTTTGTTCCATAAAATTTGATTTTTTTACAATATTATTAATTTTTCAGTACCTTTCAGATGATTTATTTTTAAAGTCATTGAATTGAAGTTTCAATAAAAATTATTATATTTACTGTTCCACTGTATCCCTAATGCTGTTTCACTGTACCGTCACGTATAGGTACAGTGGCACAATTGCAGAGGTCAACAAAAATATTAATTATAAATGGCACGTGATAAGGACATTAATTTATAATAGGTTATTTAAACAACGACATAATAAGTATTAAGTGGCGAAAAGATTTATTTAAAAAATTCAAAATTGAAGATGTTATGTACAGAAAACCAAAATGTGTGCCACCGTCCCCACATCTCCCCTACAATAGGGGATACGCGTAAAATTTATATTTTCTTAAAAGTACATTTTTTTGATTGTTAATATTAGTTATGTCACATAACAAAACAAAAATCACATTTTAATTAATATTTCAGAGAATTTTTTTAATTAAAATATTATAAATTTGAAATAAAGCCGACCACAGCGCGAAGGTTGCCGAGTAAATACGACTGAGCATGACGTCAGAAGCTACACGTCCCAGACTACCTACCTAAGCCTTTCCATGTGTATTAGAGATGGCAACGATTAGTCGAATATTGAAATAATCGATTATTTTGTTTCAATTAATCGATTAATCATACAATATTTTTTAATAAATATTGCTTTATTTTTTAATAAATAAAGTTTCGATTCATTTATTATTAATCGATAATTTTATTTTATTTTCAAGAAATTACTTAGTTGTATTTTTGAATCACTGGTTGGTAAGATGGCTTTGCTTTCTTCTTTTCAATAAGCAAAAATTTATTTTATCAAAGTCTTAAAAAATTAAATTGAAGTTCTTAGTACTTAAATAACAAATAAAAATGATTATCAAAAAAATACTCTTAGACATCCAGCAGTCTGTTGACTTCTTACACTTATTAAATACCTACAGAACCCTGAAAGGTGTGAAAACTCACACGTTTTGTAGGTATGACCAAAAAACCCTTATATCGTCATTTTGTCGTATGTCTGTCTGTCTGTCTGTTCGGTAAAAATTGTAGCCCAACGGCTAAACCTAGAGAGTTGAAATTTGGCACGCTTATACAACTTTTTGACCCGCACATAGGAAAAATCATCCATCATCTAAAAAACATATCCCCCTAAAAATATAAACAAATATGTGCTCATCGAAAAACATTTTTTTTTTTAATTCTGAGTATCAAATGGTATCAAATGAAAGCCCTGAGTACGTGGAGTAACGATCAAAATTTAATTTATGCAAAATAAATTATTTTTACGCGATTTTTGCCAAAATCGTGCAAAAATTTTTTTGTCCCATATCCTGTAACCCAGATGCTTTAAACTAAAAATCTGAAAAAAAACTAAGTAATGTACATTGGTGTGAAGTGAACTGGAATAGTACAACAGGAATTTTTGATCAGATTATGTTTTCGGAACATAACGCATTTTTTGTGTTTTTAACTAAAATATGTAAAATATTTAATTCGCTATGTAAATGAGTAAACGTCCGTAGTCTAACGGTTATCGTGCTCGCTTCCTAAATTACAAACTACTGTTCGCTTCCTGTCAAATTTGTAACCCTTTCAAACCCTTATATCGTCATTTTGTCGTCTGTCTGTCTGTTCAGTAAAAATTGTAGCCAAACGGTTAAACCTAGATAGTTGAAATTTGGCATGCTTATACAACTCTTTGACCCGCACATAGGAAAAATACTAAAACATCTAAAAAACATATCGTCCTAAAAATATAAACAAATATCTACTCTTCGAAAAAAAAATATTTTTTTACAATTCTGTGTAAGGTATCAAATGAAAGCCCTTAGTACGTGAATTAACGATCAAATTTTTATTATTGCAAAATAAATTATTTTGAAGCGATTTTAGCCAAAATTGTGCAAAAAATTTTTTGTCCCACACCCTGTAGCCCAGATGGTTTAAACTAAAAATCTGAAAAAATTCTAAGTAATGTACATTGGCGTGAACCGGAATAGTTCAACAGGAATTTTTGATCAGATTAGGTTTTTGGAAAAAAACGCATTATTTGTGATTTTTGGCTAATAATGTACATAAGTTATAGCTTTGTAACACGCCACACAGTAACGTGTAGGCTGGTCTAGTGGTATTAGACGCTGAATTTTCACCCAAGTAACCCGATCCGAAAGGGATCGAACCCTGTGAGAAGAGACTATATTATTTTTTGTTTTTTTTTTTTTTTAATTTTTATATTCTTTAAATTATTTTTTCAAAATTCTAGTTATATTTTGCCAAATGTTGCATTTAATTTTTAAAAGCGTAAATTTAATAGCCAGTGGAAATTGTTTAAATTATAATTTAATTCTGTTTCAATGTACACGAAATCAGAGGGGCGGAACTTATAACAACCAATGGAAGCCATAGGCGCAATTTTTAAAATTCTTAATGAACCTTGCTATATAAAAAAAAATACTGCACATATTTAGAAACCTAAATAATGGTATTGCGTTAAAATTAAATTACCAAAAAAAATATTTTAATATAAAATTTGTTTTCGCATCCAAAATAATCATCATTCACTTACTAAATACCTGCAAAACCCTGAAATGTATGAAAACTCACACTTCACATCAATTTTTTATATCATTTTAAAATTTACTTTCATATTCTAGAGTACGTTCAAGTTAACTTTATGCCAGGCCTATGTTACGACTGAGCTACGCAGAAACCAAATTTCGTCCATTACGTTACCAACAGCTAGCTTGACACATTTCAGTGGCGTCACTTACTTTGATCTGTGCTTAACTACGCGTATTGTGCGATGTTGTTTGTTTATTTCCATTATTATTATTTATTTATGGTACGTTTCAAGGTATACCGTGTACTAACATGAGTAAAAATGTATTTGAAATATATGATTTAGTGTTTTTTTTTTTTTTTTTTTTAAATTTTATGGCCTTTGCTGCTGTGGCAATTAGCCAGGACAATTTTTATTTGAGAAAATTTCCATGCCTGAACGGGATTCGAACCCGAGACCTTCGCAACGCAGAGCACATGTGTTACCACTACGCTACGCCGGTCGGCAATTTTGTGTGTTTGGTTTCCACAACAATTGTTTAAAACTCTAATGTACGTCAATGTGATCAGCTGTTTTCTCGCGGTCTAGTCTAACGGTTATCGTGCTCGCTTCCTAAATTACAAACTACTGTTCGCTTCCTGTCAAATTTGTAACCCTTTCAAACCCTTATATCGTCATTTTGTCGTCTGTCTGTCTGTTCAGTAAAAATTGTAGCCAAACGGTTAAACCTAGATAGTTGAAATTTGGCATGCTTATACAACTCTTTGACCCGCACATAGGAAAAATACTAAAACATCTAAAAAACATATCGTCCTAAAAATATAAACAAATATCTACTCTTCGAAAAAAAAATATTTTTTTACAATTCTGTGTAAGGTATCAAATGAAAGCCCTTAGTACGTGAATTAACGATCCAAATTTTATTTTTGCAAAATAAATTATTTTGATGCGATTTTTGCCAAAATTGTGCAAAAAAAATTTTGTTCCATACCCTGTAGCCCAGGTGGTTTAAACTAAAAATCTGAAAAAATTCTAAGTAAAGTACATTTGTGTGAACTGGAATAGTACAACAGGAATTTTTGATCAGATTATGTTTTCGCATTTAAACATTTAACGCATTTTTTGTGTTTTTAACTAAAATATGTAAAATATTTAATTCGTTATGTAACACGGTAAATGAGTAAACGTCCGTAGTCTAACGGTTATCGTTCTCGCTTCCTAAATTTCAAACTACTGTTCGCATCCTGTCAAATTTATTTTTTCTGTTTTTTTTTTCATTTTTATTTTGTTTAAATTATTTTGTCAAAATTCTAGTTATATTTTGGCAAATGTTGGATTTAATTTTTAAAAGCGTAAATTTAATAACCAGTGGGAAGTGTTGAAATTATAATTTAATTCTATGTTTGAATGTATACGAATTCAGACGGGCGGAGCTTATGACTTAAACAACAAATGGAAGCCATAGGCGCAATATTCAAAATCTTAATGAACCTTGCTATATAAAAAAAAAACTTCACATATTTAGAAATCTAAATAATGGTATTAGGCATTCGAATTAAAATTCACAAAAAAATATTTTAACATAAAATTTGTTTTGACATCCCAAATAATTATCATTCACTTACTAAATACCTGCGAAACCCTGAAATGTGTGAAAATTCACACTTCACATCAATTTTTACCGACCGTCAACATATATAAGGGAGGTATTGTGATCATACCGATTTTGACATTTCGAGATTTCGATGGATCTCCACGAATTGAGGTCCCTACATAACGATTTGACTATTTTTAGCATGATGTCTGTCGGTCGGTCTGTCTGTCCGTCCGTCTGTCTGACTGTCTGTCTGTCCGTCCGTCCGTCCGTCCGTCCGTCCGTCCGTCCGTCTGTCTGTCTGTGTACACGTGCAGAGCAAATTCGGCTGAAAGGATTTTTATGAAACTTCATATTTAAGCTTCTGCCATCAATGGCACGAGTTGATCAACTTTTGGTAAAAATCGGTTGACTAAAAATGGGAGTTTACTCGTGTCGATTTTAAGATTTTTGTGAATATTTCACAACAGAAAAATATTTCGAAAAAATTTATTGAACAAAAGTTGCTATAAAAGCAAAATTAATAACTTTTATTTGAGACATTTTCTGATAAAACGAAAAATTTCGAATAATTTTTGTAAAATTTTTCGAAATTTTTCCAAGTCTCAATTTTTTCATACTTATATGTAACGTTTCCATGGTTATAATAAATAATATCTCTGTTAGAAAATATTAGGCCATGTTATTTCTATTCTGCTGCTAGAATGTATTTTATGATTTTATGATGACTTTATGATGACGGTCGGTCCTGTGGTGGCCACAGCTGATTTTTTAATATATAGTTTTATTTCAGATTGAATTTTTACAAGGCAGATTGGTGTCACTAAATGATAGTGAAGAATATAGAAATTTCGCTGTTAGATTTTGGAACTCACTCTGCGATGCAATAGTGGATGAATTAAAAAAATCTTCATCATCTGTTCAACAACTATTTGAAACAGAATATCCAAAACTGTTGAAATGCTATAGTGAAATGACAACTAAATTGAAAAGTCCACATTATGAATTCAAGTAAGTTCTTTTTTTAACCCATTGAAAAAAAAAAACATTTCGCTATTTATTTATTTTGTTAGCAAGAAACTCAAACTGTGTATTGAAACTTTATTTTTTATTATTTAGGCACTCATTATTTGAAAGATGGGAAAATGCATATTTGTCCAATTCATTAACAAGATTACTAGATCCAGTGAATACAATGTTCAACATGGACAGTGCTCCGACACATGACCAGATTGATGCTTTAATTAGAACAGTTTCAAAGTAAGTCTTTCAACGCATATTACAAATGTATTTCTGTTCAGGACGAAATATCGCAAAACAATAAAATACGCTAAAATAAAGGCTAATTCTGAATACGTTGCTAACTCCACTAATGTGTCTAAAGCATGTTGGCAAGTAATTAATAATAATAGGAAAGTATCTAAAACCCGACAGAATAGAAATAATACTTTAACACTGGACAATTTAAATACTGCCAATACTAATTCACTTGCCAGTGAATTAATAAACAAACTACCCGCTTCCAACACAAATCCATCTGCCTTCATGTCGTCAATGTCTCTTCCTCCAAATGGAACGTTTTCTTTCAAGACTGTTACGTACAATGTTGTTAGAGAAATCATCGATTCATTAAAAAGTAGTAACACAAAGGATGCCTATGGCCTAACTACAAACTTATTAAAGGAAAAATGTAATCATAATACCCCTCACTAAGGCAATCAATCATTGCATATCAGCTAATTATTTTCCACATAGCTTAAAACTAGCATCAGTTATTCCCCTTTTCAAAAAGGGAGACGAAAAGTATCCTAATAACTACCGTCCAATCTCTATTCTACATACCCTGTCTAAAGTTCTAGAAAAAGCTCTATTTTTACAAATAGCTGCTTACTTTGAAAATAAAAATCTGTTTAATCCTACACAATTTGGCTTTAGATCAAACAAATCAACAGTAGACGCAATTTTACATTTTCTGAACGAAGTTTCTGTTGCTTTAGAAAATGGTGAATTCTGTATGGCATCATTTTATGATTTACTTAAAGCTTTTGATTGCGTATGTCCCACTATATTACTGGAAAAACTCTCATTATATGGTTTCATACCTGAAAGTTGCTCGCTTTTAGAATCATATCTTTTAAATAGAATTCAATATGTTAAATTTAATAATAAATTATTAAGTTTGTCTCTTTTGTATGGAGTTCCACAGGGATCAATTCTAGGATCTCTCTTGTTTATTATATACATTAATAATTAAGCCTTCATCAATTTCCACAAATTCCAAATCTATTTTATATGCAAATGACTCTAATTTTGTTTTGAGGTCAATCAGACTATAATCAGCTATTAAATGATACTGGTCACTGTTTCGAGGAAGCTAAGCTCTGGTTTATATCTAATAAATTCTCTATGAACGATGACAAAACTCAAAATATGCTCATCAGCTATAGAAAGCACATTTATGAAAATGAAGCATGCGTAAAATTTCTTGGTATTTACGTTGATCCGAAACTAACTTGGGAGCAACACATTAATCATTTATGTAGTACTTTGTGTAAATCAATTTACTTGCTAAGGCAACTGGCTAATTTGGTTTCAAAGCCTATTCTTCTGATGGCATATTTTGGGTTGTTTCAGTCACACATGTCTTATGGGATATTAGCCTGGGGACATGCATCATTGGCATATAAAGTTTTTAGGCTACAGCGCCCAGCATTGAGAATAATTGCACGCATTTCCTATAGGGCTGATTGCCGTTCACATTTCGTTGATTTTAATATTATGACCTTGCCTTCTTTGTACATTTTTCAAAGTCTACTGTATGTACACAAAAAAATTTCAGACCTATCTACATATGAAGAAAATCATAGTTACAACACAAGAAATAAAGGTAACATCTACCCAAAATGTTTACGTCTTGATAGATCTAAAAATAGTGAAAATTATTATGGCATTAAATTTTATAATTCATTACCCAGCAAGCTCAAAACTCTAAATTTTACAAACTGATACATATGGATACAGTACATTATATTAAAAGAACGGGTTTAACTATGAAACTAAATTATTAATAAAAAATATTGGTCTTCGTCGGCCAAAATTGAATATTTCACAATGGAATAAAATCTGAAATAGAACATTTAGACAAACTATGGTAATAATTTAAAATGGGGCACCCAAAACTACAATTTTTGTAACGACAGATGATTGAGCTTTTGTAGCTCGGAACAAAATAAAGATTATATTATTTTTATTTTTATTATGGTTAACTTTGGTCATCATTTTTTTTTTTTTCAACTTACACATCTCGTTTTTGAGAAAAATCATGTTCCCTCTACTTTCATACATCCTGTATATCGATTCTAAATGTGTTTCATAGGCCAGATTTAGTTAGACCGGGGGCCAGATATTTAAAAATCACAGAGAAATTCCGAAAGTCATTTGAGAACGTGGGGAAGAAATTCTGAAAATCAATTAAGGATAGGGGGAGTAGAGAAATTCCGAAAATCATTTGAGGATGAGGGGGCAGTGATAAAAAAACAAAGGGCAGATATTTCGTGGGGGCCATAGACTGGACATCACTACAGTATATGGATCAAAAAGTGTCCCCCTAAATATTTTTCTCACCAGCCGCTACTGTTAACGTGTCATGTAAAGTTATATTCTAAAAATTACATATTAAGCAATAACAGTGCAGTTAGTAGTATCGTTCATTGCTGGCCTATATTTCAATCATTCATGCTATGCATTTACAACGAACCAGCTTTATATTTTCTTTTCAGAAGAGTCGTGATCAATGAGAGCGCGATTTTATGTATTTGCATTTATCGCTTAGTCGTTACAAGTGATCCTTATCGGCTGCGACGGTGTACCTTTTAGGCAGTTAGGCAGCTCCTACGATTGATAGTCTTTTGATTTAATTTTTTCCATGCATCTTTTCGAATAACAAGCACTTAGTCTACGCTTTACCTTGTACCACTAGACTTTTGGGACAGTCTTCCTCTCAGTTTTGTATATAGCCAAAGTATTTATCTATTCGTGACAGTATGATGTTTGAAAGGCTAGTTGGTATTGGCATCTGACACTACCGATAGAGGCGCCACTGCATTGTACCTCATGGCTGACGAAGATAGGATATTTTTGACAGGTTCAATGGTATCTTCATGTGATATTTATTGAAATTAATTTATTATTCAATATGAGGGTTGCGTTAAATGAAATTTTCCGTTTTCTCAGTGCCCAAGTAACCTCTAGGGTTATAATTGAAGGTAATAAGGCTTTTTTGCCACGTTTCGGAACACGATGTAAACTTTGATCTCTATCACGACCTTCTTTTGCATTGCAAAGATAAACACAACAATTCACGTTGCATTTAATTTTTTCTTGCAATTTTAAAGACATTTTTTAAAAACTCGCTATGAAAACAACAGTAAACAAACTCGACTATCCTACACCTGTCAGTTTCTCAAAATCTCACTAGATGCGCTTCAGTTATTGTCAGTTGACAATATCGGTTTTTAAAGGACTGGCTTGTTTTTCATTTTGTCCATAGGATGTATAATAGTGGTCTTTAAGTTTAAGATCTATTTAAACGTGGCTCTATTATATTTGACATTCTAATGTTGCATATTATTTTCAGTGAACTGAGTGTGTCATTGGTCGAAGATCATTTAAGTGAAAAAATAGCTAAGAATGTGTCCAAATGTATAAGACTATATGGAGTGAAATCTGAGCAACTGATTGGTGCAGGCCCGGACGCGTCTCAAGTTATAGGTAAACATATCTACATAAGTATATAATTTATTGAATATATTTTAATGAAAATATTGTTACAGCTGGTGCACCGACATCCTGTCAACAGTTGAATACGAAGACTGCAAATTCTCTGCATTACCTGCAAACTCAAATAAATAGAATGTTAGCAAATATGCGTGAAAGTTTGCCAAATAAAACTGTTGAAACTATTAATGACAGTATTAAGAGTTTGTCGCCATTAACAGTGTCCATTTTACAACCTTTAGCAGGTAAGATATGAAATAGTATAAATAATAGAAAAGCTTTCTTAGATAATCTTATATATTAAAAATTTCATATAATGACTATAAACAACATTTGGCACCACAGCTCTCATTTTTTCATAAATATGTACTGCATTCTAACTAGAGATGGGTCGTTCATGAACGAACCGGCTCAGTACACTGACCGAAGTGACATGGTTCACCAAATTGAAATGAGCCAGCTCACGGCTCACTGCACAGTTTCAGGGATACGATTGATCGGGCGATTGTGAGCAGTGACCGGAGTGATCCGGATCTGGATCGATGTCATGTTAAACTTCGCGAGAACCCGGCTTGTAATGTATTATCATAAAGTGTATTTTGTCATCAATTTAGGGCAGTCTATTTGAAACTATTAGGCTTAGTATGTACTTTCTTACAACCATACTATATAAAAATATTAATAATATTGCCCATATCCCAGATGTCCGATTTATAAACATCGCCATAAACTTAACACATCTGGTGTAAAATACAGTAGCTACATAAAGTGAATTGTTTGTTTACTATTAACCCGGCAAAATTGTTAGATATTTCACTTCTATAGAGTTTTATTTATTTAACTGAGCTCCGTTCTACCTACATATTGCAAACCAACAACCGTATTGAACGACCGACTGACAACTGACCGACCTTTGTCTTTGGAACATGTTTACTTAGTCGGATCAATATGCCGGATTAGCAAACTGAACGACCTCTACTCATCCGGTTCCGCAAACTGAGCCGAAATTCCCATCTCGAAATTCTAACGTCTGAACGCACTATAATTCAAATCGAATAAAAGCTTTAACTGAATTAATCCACGTTTACCATGATGGAAAACTGGATTATTAATAAAGAGAGCATATTCGTATGCATACACAAGCACTTTAAATACTATGGGTACTTCAACGAATGACCAATAAGCAGAGAAAAAAAAAAAGTCAAACCGGAACCGAACCGAAATTAAACGGAATTTTAAACAGAACCGGAACGTAAAATTGCTCAATTTAAAAACCGAAACGAAATGTTAATAACGGTTAATTTCGGTTCAATATTTCATTCATTAAATTAATTCATTAATCGTTTTCTTAGTACTAAAACTTATATTAACTGATAAAAGAATGAATCAATCAGTAGCAAATTTGAAGAACATATTAATGAGTCGATTAAACATGGATTTTTAATTTTATTTCATTTCAATTTTGAAATATTATTTTTTCAACTGAATGAACTGTGGTTATTATTTTCTTTTTTTCAAATCTTTCTTTATTATTATTATTTTTTTTTTTTTGTTCTTAGCTACGATGGCCATTAACCAGTATATCTTTATTTTTATTATGGAGACATTAATATTTATAACAAATACAAAAATCCATGCCATCACAGAGATTCGTACCCGAGCCCCCATGGTTAGCAGTCAAATGGGCTGATCACTACGCCATAGAGACCGGCATTTTCTTTTTTGTAAGAAGAAAAGTGATATTCTGTCCATTTATAATTTTTCAAAAATTTTTCGTTTTATCAAAAAATGACTCAAATAAAAGTTGTTAGTTATTGCTTTTATAGCAACTTTTGTTAAATATTTTTTTTCGAAATATTTTTCTGTTGCTAAATATTTGCAAAAATCTTAAAATCGACATAAGTAAACTCCCATTTCTAGTCCACCGATTTTTACCAAAAGTTGATCAACTCGTGCCATTGATGTCAAAAGCTTAAATATAAAGTTTCATAAAAATACTTTAAGCCGAATTTGCCCTGCACGTGTACACAGGCAGACGGACGGACGGACAAACAGACGACAAACAGACGACAGACAGACCGACAGACATCATGCTAGAAATAGTCAAAACGTTATGTAGGGACCTCAGTTCGTGGAGATCCATCGAAATCTCGAAATGTCAAAATCGGTATGATCACAATACCTCCCTTATATTATGTTGGCGGTCGGTAACAATGTGATTTAGCCAATTAGTAAAATGAAACATTGTTAAATCTATATTATTTTTTCTTCTAGTTTGGTTGATTTGAATTTGGTTTAGAGATTCTATTTGTATGTTTTAGATTCGATGAATAAGACTATAGAAACTATAATAGTAACGATACATCTGGAACCAGATTGGGAGAAACTTCAGGTGACTGCCAATAAGCAAGTCTCCTGCAGTCCGTACATGCGAGAATTAATGCAAGTAATTTCTCGCGTTTTTCACACCTATCTCGCTCCCTTCTCCAACCAAGAGATACTAGCTACAACGTAAGTCCAATAATACACACTGTTATAGGCTATTCCAAACGTTTAAGTGGAACTAACTGGAATTTTCATTTTTGTAAATTGTCAAGAGCTCTCCTTTTAAGGTTTGAAGAGGGCTCTTGCTAAACAAAATGATCATAAGCTTCACTTAAACGGTAAAAGTTAAAGAATTCAAAATCTAGTTCCGCTTAAACCAAAAAAACAGGCTATACAAATATTAATTATATTATAAATTACAGTTGTGATGATATAGCTATGAGATGTATTGAATTGTTTGTGCGACATTCATCTTTATTGCGACCAATATCAGCAGGAGGTAGAGTGAGACTTCAGAGTGATTATCTTTTCCTGGAGAATGCATTAAGAGTACTTTGTCCACAGCTTGCTGAACTCGGACGTCCGTACAGGTACAAACTTGTATTTTTAGCAATCATAATAAAAGTTATAGCTGCATTGACAGCTCTTAAATTAATCGACTATAGACAATGCATTGTGGATAAAATTAGTAGATAGTTTTAACGTTTAACGAAAGCTTTTACAGCTCTGAAAATTAATGCGTAACGAATAAAAGCATTTGTGACTTTTTACGAACCCGCCATTAGCGAGATCGGAATTTCTTACTAAATTATAACTACAGCCAGAGCTGTAGCAACGGCCTGGCATCGGGCAAGTGCCAGGGGCAAGTGTGTTGAGGGGCGCCATCGTGGGTTTTGGTCATTACTGCATTCTAGAAGTGAGAAACTTTTTTTTTGCTCATCATTTGAAGTGAGGACCTTTTTTTTTCTCATCACTTGTATTTTGGAAGTGATGCTCCTTAAATAAAATAAAAGAAGATAAAAAGGGTGCTATTTTAAGTTAATTTAATTTATTTGCCAAGGGCGACAAAAACATTGATACTAGAGGTGGGTCGTTCATAAACGAACAGGCTCAGTACACTGACCGAAGTGACACGGTTCACCAAATTGAAATGAGCCGGCTCACGGCTCACTGCATAGTTTCAAGTTTCAAGAATACGATTGATCGGGCGATTGGGAGCAGTGACCGGAGTTATCCGGATCTGGATCGATGTCATGTTGAACTTCGCGAGAACTCGGCTTGTAATGTATTATCATAAAGTGTATTTTGTCATCAGTTTATAGGGCAGTCTATTTGAAACTAATAGGCTTAGTCTGTACTTTCGTACAACCATACTTTATAAAAATATTAAAAATATTGCCCAAATTCCAGATGTCCGATTTATAAGGACAATAAACATCGCCATAAACTTAACACTTCTAGTTTAAAATACATTAGCTACATAAAGTGCATTGTTTGTTTACTATTAACCCGGAAAAAATGTTAGATAATTCACTTCTATAGATTTTTATTTATTTAACTTGTTCATATAATGCAAGACAACAACCTTATTGAACGAACGACCGACAACTGCCCGACCTGTGTCTCACGAACATGTTTACAATTATATAATGCAAGAGCCGGCTCCGGCTGAGCGACGTTCTACCTACATATTGGAAAACAACAACCGTATTGAACGAACGACCGACAACTGACCGACCTGTGTCTCGGGAACATGTTTACTTAGCCGGATTACTGAGCCGGATCAATGAGCCGGCTCAGCAAACTGAACGACCTCCACTGACCCGGTTGCGCAAACTGAGCCGAAATTCCCATCTCTAATTGATACGGTAGAGCCGTATCAATTAGACTCCACTACATCAATTCTTTTTCGTTTCACGATTTCCGAAATTTGTTGAAATATGTGACAGTATTTTTTAGGTTATGTAAAGTGAGTTGGCTTATGTGTGTTTATATCAGGGATGAAATAATATTTCAAATCGTTACGTTATTTTATACCGTTATTTATTTTTTGTTTTCGTTACATGACATAAGAATGAATAACGTAACGTAAAAAGAATAAAATAATAACGTAAAAAGAATGAATTGTTATGTAATATATCGTTACGTAAATAATGTTATATAACGTTATAAAATAAATAAAAATTAATAAATAAATAATAGGATCCCAACACCTAGGCAGGCGTATGAGGGGCAGAGCAGGTAAGTTCTCTGTATCTAGACCGCCGGGCATAGATATGAAAGTCACGTGGTCAATGTGACGTTTCGGCCGGTCCTATTATAAAGTTATAAATATAATTTTTATTTGTAACTCTGAAATTACCTATTTTAGGTATCTGTTTTGGTGGTAAATATCAAATGATACCTACTTGTCTTGTTGTTGAAAACTTATTTGGAATCGCAATTCATTTATTCAAAACAAATTAAACGTTATATAACGTTATTAAAGTAACGTTACAAAGTAAATTATTATGATCCGTTATAGATTATTGTAACGTTATAAAATAGTATATTGTGTAACAAGCGCAGAAAGTATACATTTGCCGATTGAGAAAGACTCGCAGCAATTTTTCGAAATCGGCAAATGTACTTTCTGCGCGTGTCACACATACTATTTTTTCTACGAACACCTATTTTAAAAAATTCAAAAAATAAGAAATAGAAATCATTATGTATGTTAGATTTATGTACATAATAGGTGGCTTGTCGTTGCTTAATATACATTGGTATTTGTATGTTTGTTAAATAATAATGTATGCAGATGAAGTAAGCAGCGAGTCTGACGAGGAGATAGACGAAGCGGCAAAGAAAATAGTGTTAGAACTTTTGCCGCAAAAGTCAAGAGAAAGGTAATAATATGTATAATAGTATATTGTGTAACAGCCAACTCTTTGTTCGAAGGAGGAATTAATTTTAATACTTTAAATAATTGTCAAATAACAATTAATTACAAAAAATAAACTTAAATGTGTAGTATTATTTAATTTATATTGACCAATCGGAAAATACTTTCTGCGCTAGAACGGAAAGTATTTTTCGTTTGGGTTGCCTTGGATACAAAATACTCCTCAGCAAACACCAATTTTGCACTTTGCTATGGCAACAGAAAACGATAGCTTTCTGCTAGGTGAGTAGAATAATATCGTTACGTTATTGTAAAAATTGTAGTTGAATCATAATTATAACGTTATCGGGTATCGTTACGTTACGTTATGCATCCCTGATTTATATGTCTGTCTCATTAAAACAACGCTCTAACTATAATCGACAAAGCATATTGCATTATGTTTAGAGCTGTGAACGGTCGCTCGCGTTACTTCATGACAAACTTGCAGTGACAATCAACAGTGCACAAGTCATAGCGTATAGTCGACTAATTTAAGAGCTGTGAATGCAGCTGTTTTATACAATTTATTAATTCATGTTAGCCCACCATACATATTCAAATGTCATTTTAGGTTACTCAAATCGATGGCCACGATAATAACATTATCACCAGAAGAGATTGTGAGTTCACAGGTTGTGGGTAGTGCTGTACCTCACAGCGTTGTTTTGCTATTGCTATTTTCACATGCAAGTAGTGAACTAGCGTCACCTCATCAGACTGCACAGTGGTCCATTAACAAACTATCCACCTGGCTTGATCAACATCCACTCGAATCAGACAGGTAGGCACAAATCAATTAAGGCAGCGTTTCCCAAACTTTTCAGACAAACGACCGGTATGTTTTATAATAGTTTTTCGCGGCCCACTCTGATACATATATTAAAATAAGGTTGACAAGTAGGGTTACCATTTAGCGCCTTACTCTGATCCGGAGAAAATAAAAAGTTGGGTATTACAAAAAATCACTTGACGAACGAACGGCAGAAATTCTGAAAACCTCTTGAAGAACAGTGAGGCGAAATGTAAAATATTACTTAACAAGCAGGCTGTAGAAATTCAGAAAGTCAGTTGAATTAAATACTTATAGGTTTATATATAACAAAACATTTAAAATTTCACATTTAGGCCCTGTCTTTTCACCTTCAGATAAAGTGGCTGGTAACGGTATCTGATGGATAAAAACAATACAGCGTCTTTCCACCTTCAGATAATTTTATTCCTACGAATAAACTATGCTATCTGGCAGATAAGTTATACTGTAGTCAAGCAGCGAATAAGTAACAAATAAATGCTGTCACAGTCAAAAAGTTAAAAATTAATTGATTTCTCGGAACAATAAATTGTAAAATGGACTTGAAAAAATATAATTTGTCAATTTAATTCATAAATAAATATTACTTTGTTATTGTTCTAACTCATTGTATAGCAAAAATATCGCGAAATTCGCTATAAAAAAATATATGATTAGTAATTTAATTTATGTACTTTTAATTTAATACATATAGACACCATTTTCGGATATTCGGATTTAACGGACAATCGCATTTAACGGACACCCCTTCTCCGGAGTAGTCCGTTAGATCGAGGGTTCACTGTATATACCAATCATAATCGTATTGCTCAAATTCGATGCGAATATTAGAATTATTAAACATTGTATTGTAAGGCGTAGATCCCGGCTAACGTTTAATACAAAATATCCTTCTCAACACCTGTTCACTTCAGTTTTTTTTTTTTTTTTCCCAAAAGAAAGCAGTTTTACTAACATTTCATGCAAGGCTGCAACCACTCATTCATACCGGGCAATTTCGTAAAATACTCGTTGAAATTTGTGTATTTAATTTTCCGTACAAGGTATACAAATGAAATCAGAACATAAGATGTGATTCACGGTAAGTTCATCGAAAATCAATTAATCGAAAATCAATTCATCGAAAATCAATTCATCGAAAATCAATTCATCGAATGATCAATTCATCGAAAAAAATTGGTGGGCATCATGTTTTATGATGCCCACCGATTACTTGATTGCATTGTTAGATCAAAATCATTTAGAAATTTGTAACTTTATGAATTAAATTAAAAAAGATTCTTTACTTTACAAATTATTTTATTGTTATCAGCAGAGAGTCGAACCGAAACCGAACTGAAAACTGAAATCAACCGGAATTTTTAACAGAACCGGAACTGTAACTGGAACGTAAAATTGCTCAATTTAAAAACCGAAACTGCAACGAAATGTTAATTTCGGGGAGAACGGAAAAAAAAAAAAAAAAAAAACTAACATATTACGATTCTACGAACTGTTATGTATTATTTTTGTAAGAGAAAAGTTCATATTATTTATTATTATTTATTAACGTTTTTCTTCTCTATAATTGTGTTTATATGAACTGTGTATGATCAGGGTTGGACTAAAGTATTTCCGCGCCCCGGACAGACATGTACATAACTACGCAAAAATTAGGTTGTAGGTACTAGCCAGCTAAACCTTAATCTTTTTTTTTATTTATTTATTTTACATCGGCGTATTTCTGCAACGAGGCTAATCGCCGATGCCAGGGGGCGAGCTCCTACACCTGGATGAGGGGTAAATGATTGTGAAAATGAGAGTAATGTAAACATATTATTCTCGCCCGAATAATATCACCAACGAAGGAGGCTCGAACTACCGTCCGCCGAGTAAAGACTTTCTACCAGTCTAAAACCGCACGACTTAATACGCTCGGCCACTCCGTTGGCTAAATCCAAATCTTTTGAGGCGCTGAAAATTAAGTTGAAGACTTTCTTCTGTTTATTGCTGTCAAAAATATTTGTTGAGCAAAAAATAAGTCTTCAACCTATTTTCAGCACCCCAGGCAACTGACTGTCTTGACACCCCCTTAATCCGGCCCTGTGTCTTATTATTTTTGTAATTTCCTCCATATTTGTTAAAATTTTATTTTATTTACGTGCAATATGATTTTTTATTTTCATTGTTATGTTCCTAAATTGTATTTTGTTTACGTTTTTGACAATAAAATAATCAATTTTTAGTTAAGTTCAATTTCTTTTGTATTTTCAATTTTATATTTGTAAAACAAGAATAAGACGGGAATATGGTAAATAAAATTATACCAAAATTTATACGGGTAGGTAGACATTTGATGTTCGACTCGATTTTAACTTGTTATTCGAACCGGAATTTTTATATGAACTGAAACTGAAATTGGAACGAAAAACATTGACTTGGAATGTAACCGTGAATCGGAACGAAATAAATTTTAGTTCGACTCTCTGGTCACCAGCCGTACGTTACAAATGAGCCGTCCCCAGCTGAATAAAACTGAGGTATCGTAGCTTTTTGACATGAAGTCTCAGATTTTTTAAGCTACAAGATTTTTGATATTTTTGTTATTATAATATTTTCTGAGGACCAGAATTTTTTTCTTGGGGACCGGTAATGGGTCAATTTGGGAAATGCTGAAATAAGAAATTCTTCAGTGATATTAACTAAAATGTAGATATTTGATGATTCGTAATAATTATCAGGTTTCTATTTTACTGTTTAGTAATGCATTTCTGTGGCAAATAATTTATTTACTGTTTTCAGGTTGGGGTTGATATCCGGTGCTCTTCAGCGATATGTCAGTATTGTACGTAAGAAACAATCTACAAATTACGATCCTATGTATCCTGTTATTACTAGTCTTTTAGAAACTGCTATGAAAAAATAAAGATATCTTATATATTAAATAGTTTATTTTTTATTTTTAAATTACAAATTAAGAGCTTCAATCTCTATTTATCGAGCTCGAGAGTACCTACAATTTATCCTACATGTAAAAAAATATTTATCCTTTTGTGATTATATTTTGAAAACAGTATTCCAGATCCAATGCATTCTTTCGTACTAAGAATCGAGTTACCATACCACAGTATCAGGGCCGGCCTTAGCAAGTCTGGCGTCCCGAACGAGATTTTTTTGCCGCCCGCATAAAAAAAAATTAATTACTCTATATAATACAAGGGTGACCTAAACAAAAAGGTCCTTCTAAAATGACCGTCCGCCGCCCTTCCTGGCCTTCCAAAATTTTTTGTTTGAAACGCAAAAACAATTTAACGTAGAAACGATTTAACGATTATTTAGCAACAAATAAGTCGTCATTTTGAACATTTCGCCACAAAATACGATTTTCTCAAAAAAATAAATAAAAATATATGTACGTTTTACACCGTTCAATAGAAAAACAAGTTCTATAATAATATGTGTAGTGTAATTTGAAGAAAAGTTATTAACTGTCACACCTTTTACAAAACAAATACAAAACCAGTGGCGAAGGGAGACCTCCGCTAGACTTGCCCTCCCATAAAAAAAAATAATTAAAAAAAATACATAATTTTTTTTTTTTTTAATTTTAGAAAATATTTAGGTAAATCTTCAAAAATACATCAAATTATGTCCTATACAATTTTTAGTCCAAGGCTTGGTTTACGAATTTTTTAAAATTTTAAAGTTTAATAACTTCCGTTTCCGGTTTCGGATTTTAATAAAAAACAATAGGGTTCTTCCCAATTATTAGTACCAGAATTTTTTAGTACCAGAACGAACTCTTTAAGTTAAACCGTTTTTGAGTTATCGTGTATACACACAGACACACACACACAGACACACACACATACGGACGGCACTTCGAAAATAGGTTTTTTGGATTCCCTGGACCATGAAAGGTGGTCATCCGTCAAAATCTTGACATCGAAAATTTTCGCGATTACAATATTTCCCCTTTATATATTAAGGTCGGGCAAGTAAAAACTTTGATACGGTTATCGTATGACCCCCATTGTCCCGAATAAGTTTTATATGCACAATATTTTTATAACTCTTTTTATTAAGGAAATAATCGAGGTGTCATTATCTTGCATTGACATTCTTCTGAAACGTGTAGAAATCAAATATGAAGCAGAAAAAAAAAAAACAGATATTGCCTCCAATTATATCTCCTTTATTATTGACTTAACAGTAAAAATATATATGTGAGTTTTAGAGGACACCCTAAAACCAAAATATTGAAATACATATCTGTCTTATTATTTACTTTACATAAAAAATGTGTATGTTGAAATATTTTTTTCTTCTCTTCAATAGTTTTTATTAAGAAACTTGTTTAAGGGGCAAGGGAAGTATTACTCATAAGGTTGAAATATTTAATGAATCATTTACTAGCAGCAAAAATTATAATGATAAAATAAACTATTCCTCTATGATTAATGCAGCTTTTAATTAGATATATATATTTGGGGAGCTATGGGAGAGTTACCTTTAAACATTACAAAAACCGTACGAAGTAGAGCTGCCTATATAAAGCTAAACAAGTGTAACCTAAGTTTTGCTAAACAAAGTTATCAAAAACATCATTTAACCGATAAGAATTACTAGTTTTTAAAATATAGTTTCCACTACAGGCTATATGTATTTATTAATTTGTTTTATTGCCCAATTTTATCTATCTACACAACCAGTGTTGTAATAGATACATTTGAAAATATATCTAGATACAGATACAGATACTTGAGGAAAAATGTATCTAGATGCAGGTACAGATACAAATTTTAAAAAGTATCTAGATACAGATACATTTTTTTTGCAATGTATCTAGATACTTCAAGATACTTTTAAGATACTTTCGGAAAAATGAAAACACCACAAAAAAAAATAAATAACTAGAGCAAGGAATATATGTGTTCACAATAAAAAATAAGTTATGCACTATTATTACTCTTAAAATAAACACAAATAGCTTTTGAAGCTGTGTGTCAGAAATATTAACTAACTATATACCTATGTAATCTTTAAAAAAATCACTTTTTTATTCTAATTTCAGCGGATATCTCGAACATTTTTTGTTCCCTAATAAATTACTGATTATTAAATGAGTATTTAGGATGACAAAAATAAAACAACAATTTTATTTATTATATTTTTCTTTATTTAATTCACATTTATAAAATTTATTTTTAGTCTTAGATTAAATAATTACTTAATGGTTGTTTTACTTAACCGTTGTTAATAAAATTATTTAATTTTTTTTTTATTTATTATTTTTTTAAATTTATTCAGAGCTGGAAATACAATTACACTTTATTAAAATTTTATAGATAAAAATAAATTAAATAAATAAATAAATTATAAGTTTGAGAATTATGATAAAATACAAGTTCTATATATAATTAATTAAATTTTGGAAAACATCCTTTTATTTTTTTCCTTTTTTTTTAAATAAAAAATTTAAAAAAATTCATTCAGAGTGAAGCATGTTTTTACTCCTACCAAGCAAGAACCGTACCTACAGTAACTAGATACTTGCACAGTATCTAGTTACTGTATCTAGATACAAATACCTAGATACATTACAACACTGTACACAACTAAATAATAATACAGTCAGCGCCCGCTTAACGTACACAATGCGTACACAGATTCCCGTACGTTAAGCGGACGGTATATTTCCGTATAAATGCATGTAAATACGACTAATTGGTACATACTTTCGGTCCCTATGTTCATACGATCATACATTTGTTCGTACGAACGTACATTTTTTCGTACGAACGTACATTTGTTCGCACGAACGTACATTTTTTTTGTATAAATGACCAATATTCATTGATTGTTTTGAAGTTATATTTAGGCAAGATATGCGTATGAAGCTTGAAATATAGTGTTACCAACTTCTATCTTTCAATTTTCCCCCTTCACTCACACTTACAGAGAAGAATCATTAAATACGTCGAACGCAGCCGAATGTGTACACGTATTTACGAGTGCTTTTCTGTGTGTGAATACACAGCAGTGTAATCACATGTATTTAAAAAGAAAAAAAATGTACACTGAAGATATTAACGATTTGTTAGAATCACATGCGAACGAACTCACAACTTATGAGTTATTAGAACTGCAAGAGCAAATGAGAACTGAAAAAGAAGACCCAAAAACCGAGAACGAAACAACCGAAATACAACTAATAACAGTAAGTGGAATATTAGACAAAGTGGAAGAACTCATTGACACTATTAAGAATTCGGACCCGGATATTGATAGAAGTTTCAGTGTTGTTAATAATATAAGCAATAGCACCGCTTGTTATGAATTTTTATATCAAGACAAAAAGAAAACTGCGGTACAATGGACAATGAACAAATTTCTAATTAAAAACAACAAATAATAATTTTTTAAGTACTTATTTATTTTTCTAAACATGTTTATTTTATATAATGTATGGTTTATTAGTAGTATAACAAGGCAGGTTTCGGACCAGGGGCAAGAAAAACGCAACCCGCAACACACGCTCACGGGCGCATTACCCACGAAACCCTGAAAAAAAAAACAAATTCACATTGCGCAACCGGAAACCGTTATCGGGCTGGGACGGTTCGAGGGGATCGGGTGATCGTGAGTCTTATGTACTCGCCAAAAAGCAGCACTCTCGCCGCCAAGTTTGGTAACCTGCCGGTCGGCTACTTCAGGACCGCGCTCGACAGCGAGGAGGAGTTCGCATTGCTCGAGAGAGCTTGTCGAAGGTTCGCCTTCCAGTTGAGGGATGAGAAAGACAGAAACTCACGACACTCACTCATGTCACCACCGACATCGTCGGTGATGGAGTTACCACCATCCGTATCAACGGAGGCACCGGCAGCAGCAGCATTCGATTTAGATGAAGAATTTTTTTTTATTTATTTATGGAAAAGGATACCTTATAAATAAATAATATTATGTAAAATGTTGTGTTTAATATCTACTTTCCCTTCACCCCCTCCTTACCCTCATAATAGTCCGTAATAGAGAATATAATAGTAGTTCAACTGTAATATTTGGTATTTATCAACTAATCCCCATTCAAGCGCACACATATTATCATGAAATTCATTGCTGATCTTCAGGGATTTTATACAAATACATTTATTTTAAAAGAAATAACTATTCTGTTTTTGGGTGAAGACAGTAAAACTAAAATCAGACATTTTATACTGAAACCCCCTTTTGCATGGCGTTCATTAGACAGCGAGTACAAAAAACGAGCGGGCTGGCTTTATCGTCATCTTAGTAGTCCGCGAAAGGCTTAAAGTAGTATATTATTATATGAGCGATTATGACAGCCATTATTCACGAAGATGGCAAATCATCTGATTGAATAATGGCCATAATCGCGAATGTAATACTATACTTTTTCCATACCTATTAATACGTTGATTGCTAAGGCAAGATTCAGGATTCTTGTCTCAGAAGTCAATTTGATATAGCCATATTATATTATTAAGTCAATGTACTACAAGTAATCTCGTAGTCGGCGTCCTGGGCAAGAACACTAACTACGAGAAAACTCGTAATTGGCAGTCAACGTGTTAAACAAATAAATTAGACTCAAAATTGATTGGAAGTGATAGCGTCATCAATGTTGCCTGCTACCACTGCAGTTTTGGCCCCTCCCATTGCCCTTGTCAAATATGATTGGTTCAGCGAGAGTGATTTATGGATATGTAAGTTTGTGATTGGCCGTAAGCAGTGAATTATGAAACCATAATTCACTGTAGTTATTTATGGGTACTATTTTTCACGAAAAAAATGCTAATAATTGCAATATAATTAAATAGGTGTGGAAAAATGATTATTTTTTAGATCTTTTTGTTAATTTTTTTTTATTACTGAGATTTTTTTATTTTTATTATTATTTTTTTTTTATTTTTATTTGGTTAATAGGGTTGTAAACAGGTGCATATCACCCAAAACTACAACCTCGGATACATAATTTAATTTTAAATATTATAAATAGAGAGTTATTAGAGAGATATTATAAATATAGTCTACATATACAATAAATTTGTTTAATAGTACATTTATTTTTTGTGGTCCACGAAAATTAGATATTTTATTGGTCCGTGCTACGTTTTCGGTTGAATAACGTTGATGTAGAGAACTCAATTCGTGGACATTCATAGAAATCTGGGAATGTCCAAATCAGTATGATCACGATACTTTCCTTATACATGTGGCGGTCGGTAAAAATGAGTTTTATATTATTTAATGCTGTGGATGGCAGTAATGAGGGGCGAGTGGCTGCGTCACTGCTTATTAACAACCATTTAAAAACACCTTGTATTTAGACTTAATAAAGATAATCATCTCACATATGAGAAAATAATATTCACTTACTAATTATATACGTACTCTAAACCAGTGTTTCTCAAAAGGTGGTCCGCGAACCACCAGTGGTCCCTAGAAAAAAAAAATGTGGTCCGCGAAAGTTTTTATATGTTTTTTGCTGTTTATTTTTATTTTTTATGCAAATTTTTTACGTAAAAAATTTATATTTTGTTTATTTTCTGTAAAATTTCTGTGATTTTCGACAAGTAAAATAAATGTATTTAGTAGCACATTAAATATATTTGTTTTATTGCAAAAAATGAACCAACAGTTATTATTAGTGGTAGAGAATTATATATTATACTGGTCTGCGGTGCGTTTTTGGGTGGGAAACACTGTTCTAAACTGTATTAAAATCTACACTTCACTTTCATATTTATTTATTTATTTATTTTGATTTATAGACATTATAAGATAAGATAAAATGTATTATTATTTTCATCACAATAGTCAATAGTCAATTTGATTCTATTGAAAAGTTATTTTTACTCCCTTTTTAATAATAATAAAAAATAAAAGTTAATTATTATTATTTTAAATGGTTGAAAATTTATGTTAATTATTACTAATTTGTAATATTTAATTAAAAATGATAGATTTTATCCTATTCAGATCCATATTCCCGAATTTAATGGAAAAACGTTAAAAACTAACGTATCCACCATAGTGACGTCACGGGGTAAGATACTATAAGGTGGTCACATGCTCTGGTAATTTCGTTTTTTTTTTTAATATTTTTGTAATTTTTGAAATTTGTATATTTTTTATGTTTTCTTTTCTTTTAAACTATTTTATAAAATATATTTATTTTTAGAAATTGATTTAATAAATTATTATTTTAAGGGATTTATTATTTTAATAAATTATGTTTGTTATTTTTTATAAATTATTTTTAAAAATAATTTTATCTTTATATTTGCATTTGTATAAATTATATTTTATTTTTTAGAATTTCTTTTATAAATATTTTTTTTCAATTTATTTATTATAAACAATTTGATTTAAAATTGTTTATTTATTATTTATTCATTTATTTTAATAAATTATGTTTTAGTTATTTTTTATAAATTATTTAAAAAATAATTTATCGTATAATTTATTTATTTCTATTTATTTAGTTTTTAATTTAGTTTAAAATTTTTAATTTTTTTTTCATTTAGTTTTTTTTTGTAAATTTTTATTTTTTTCTTTGAGAGGGTTCTGACCTTGGGACATTGGGTGTCGGCACACATGAACCACACATTGGGATTATTTTAGAATGGAAGAAATAAAATTAACAAGTTAGATCGGACTTCCTAGAAGTGGGCAGGTGGTGGGGTTGCCAGAAAATATTACTGCAAAGGTAAATACACTTTTGTTTACTTTCTATTATAACTGTTTTTAATATATTTTGCCGGTCACCATGGCGTAGTGGTTAGTGTAATGATCTAGAAGCCAGTGCCTTCTAGATCATGAGGGCTCGGGTTTGAATCCCGGTTATGGCATGGATATTTCAAAAATAAATGCATCTCCTGGATAATGGCCTTAGTATATCTTGCATTATAATATATTGTGATTATTTCAGAATGGAAGAAATAAAATTAACAAGTCAGATCGGACTTCCTAGAAGTGGGCAGGTGTGGGGTTGCCAGAAGATACTACTGCAAAGGTAAATACACTTTTGTTTACTTTCTATTATGACTATTTTTATTATATTTTGTATTTTAATGTATTGTGATTGTTTCAGAATGGAAGAAATAAAATTAACAAGTTAGATCGGACTTCCTAGAAGTGGGCAGGTGGTGGGTTTGCCGGCAGATACTACTGCAAAGGTAAATACACTTTTGTTTACTTTCTATTGTGACTGTATTTAGTATATTATGCATTTTAATGTATTGTGATTGTTTCAGAATGGAAGATATAAAATTAACAAGTTATATCGGACTTCTTAGAAGTGGGCAGGTGGTGGGTTTGCCAGGAGATACTACTGCAAAGGTAAATACATTTTTGTTTACTATCTATTATGACTGTTTTTATTATATTTTGCATTTTAATGTATTGTGATTGTTTCAGAATGGAAGATTGTTTCAGAACGGACTTCCTAGAAGTGGGCAGGTGGTGGGTTTGCCGGAAGATACTACTGCAAAGGTAAATACACTTTTGTTTACTTTCTATTATTCCATATTAAGGGGAATCTCCTGCTAACTGCTAACAGCGTGAAGATATCAAGATGTATAAAAATTAAATGATAAATTTTGAATTAAAAAATAATAAAAAAAAAAATCGTTAATATATATAGCGCGTTCAAAGGTGAGTTTGCAGTATAGCTCTTATGGCAATGGGAGAGGTGTTGCAAAATGTTGTAAAAGTCAAATTTGTCAATTATAATAATATGAAAAACTCGTATAATTTACAAAATTCAACTCTTATAAAACTCAAAATAACACTCAACAAAAACAAATGGCCATTTGTAGAATACTGCGTCTTCACAGATCATCGCGTTTTAAAGCTGGCAACGTCGACAAGCAAGTAAAGGATAGCGTCATTGTGTAAACCCATTAGAGAGTATGAAAAAGAACTACTCCATATGCCCTGTACTGCAAACTCACCTTTGAACGCACTATAGTTAAAATTTTTATAAAAGCAATATTATTATTTTAGAATAAGTGCTATATTTCCACATGCGGGACATGCAGGACAATTAATAATTTTCCGGGACGAATTTAGTTATCAAGAGTAAATCGGGACATGGATCGCTAATCCGGGACGGTTGGCAGCCTTAATAAATAACCGTCAGTTGAATATCGCTCATCTCTATTTAAAATAAAAAATCTGGATACGCCACTGGTGTTCGTATATATAACTTGTTCGTTATATTCTTTCCTTCTCTATGTATATAACCTTAAAGATTATGTGAAAATTTTCGAAGTGCAGATAAAGTAATATAAAAGGACAAAATGCCTTTCATGAAAGGGAAAGCTCCGATTAGAAGAACTTTACAGTACCTACAGGGTGGTAGATTAGTGTTGAAAGACAGGATTAAAATTTTCACTGTAAATTACAATACACATGGAGAACATCATCAAGGGGCCCGGTAAGTTTTCATTTTAACTAATGATGTTGCTGAGCAATACTATACCTTAGATACATCTTGCATTAGTTTTCTAAAGTAATAAGGAATCATATCACTTATTACAGCGATTGCTTTGATTTTTATATCGCTTTCTGAAAATAGTATACTATTCTTCCTTAGCTCATGATGGTTTAATAGTATGTTTATATATATTTACAATTTCCTTTTTTGTTTTTTAGAGATTTCGTTTTTTGGAGTTTACCGCAGGTGCAATACAAAAATCCTGAAGTTCAAGTAGCTACATTTAAAAATCTTACACCAACACCTTTTATTAAGTGTTATTATGGTAAGTAAGTTATTTGATATATTTGTAAACTAATAACAAATGGATCGTATTGCAGATAGTGGTCAGCAAATGCTTATCGATATAGATAGAAAAACGAAGGAGGAAGTAATGAGCCATCTAATTAAAGTTGTAGGCAAATCACTGTGAGTATATTGTCAATCCTCAATTTGTACATATTTAAGTTTTCATCTATCATGTTTACAGTTTTGTAGGTATGACTATGTTATATAACGTTACTCATGTGTCTATCTATAAATCTATACAGCAGAAATTGTAGCCAAAAGGCAGAACATAGAAAGTTGAAATTTGGCATACTTGTGCAACTCTTTGACCCACATATAGGAAAACTATAAAGAGTTCAGAAAAACACATCACGAGATAAATATAAACAAATTAATATTAATATTAATTAAACAGATTAATATTTAATAAAAAATATATATATTTTTAAAATTTTGAGTGTGTTATCAAATGACACCTCTTAATGCGTGGATAAACAAGAATATTTTTATTTTTTTAACTCAATATTTTTTTGGGTTTTAAAAAAAAAATATTGTTTTCACTGTCGCAAAAAAAAAAAATTAAATTTATTTTATGGTATCAAGAGAATGCACTTAAGACGTAGATTAAAGAACGGAAAGTAGTTTTTTAGACTTTCTTTATTTTAACACGATTTTTTCCAAAAATGTATTAAAAAATTACTGTCTAAAAAAGGGTTAATCAAAAATCTGAAAAAAAGTAATGATTGATCTAAACCGGAAACGTACAATAGTAATTTTTGACCATATTTCCTTTTTGACAAAATGAATTATTTTTTTAATTCTTGGCTAAATTATTGCTAATAATGTTGTGTATTTTTGTTAAAATATAATAAAAAAAAAAAAGCTGAGAATCAAGTTCATGTGTGGAAGCTCCACCTACTGTTATCCGTCTTGTTGTTAAGGTTTTAAAGAGGAATACATTATTTATAGCAGTAAAATACCTACAAATCAAATAACACATTGTTAAGAGAAAAGTTCTCTCCCTTATCATATTGGAAGAATACAGGATAGTTTAGAACCATTCATCCGTGAAGAGCAGGCTGGATTTAGACCTAACAGGTCCTGCATAGACCAGATTAATACACTACGATTAATTCTGGAACAAGCAACGGAATGGAGGTCTACAGTCTACCTTCTGTTCGTTGACTTTCAACAAAAGCTTTTTTGACAAAAAACCTTCGATACACTTACCGCAATGTGCTGTGTCAGATATTAGAAAAAAAAATGGTATCCCGATCAAGATAATAAATCTTATTAAAAGCATGTATTCTAATTCAACATGCAAAGTTGTTCACCGTTGGAAAGTAAGCAGTCCCATTCACGTATAGTCGGGAGTGAAGCAAGGGTGCGTATTGTCCCCACTGCTATTTCTCACCATCATAGATGCAGACTTGCGTGCAGCATACTCCTCGCAAAGAGGCATCCAATGGAACCTTGCCACTCGCCTAGAGGATCTGAACTACGCTGATGATCTCTGCCTACTTGCCCAGTCACTTCAAGACATGCAAAGTAAACTGAACGATCTGGACAGCTTTGCTCGTATAGCAAGGCTTAAGATCAACGTGAGCAAAACAAAAGATATGCGTGTAAACATCGTAAATACTCGGAGTATTCACCTTCAAGATGCAACCATAGACCGAATCTCTAAATTTTGCTACCTGGGCAACATTTTCACCGAAGACGGGGTAGGTAATGTGGATATCAAGTCCAGAATTCAAAAAGCAAAGTTAGTGTTTGCCTCTTTGAACAAATTCTGGTCATCAGCCCACCTAACCAAGAAAACGAAAATCCGAGTATTTAATAGCAATGTGAAGTCTGTACTGTTATATGCCTGTGAGACATGGTTGATTAACGAGACATTCACTGATAAACTGCAAGTCTTTGTATACAAATGCTTAAGAAGGATAATGGGAATTCATTGGACTGACACCATAAGCAACGAAGAACTATGGCGAATAACAAAACAGTCAGAGATCGGAAATGAGATACGCTTGCGCAAATAGAGATTGATTGCAGAAAAATCGCTAAGATTTTATAAGTTAAATTCTAGGCCATGGAGGCTCGGGTTCGAATCCCGGTTATGGTATTTGTGTTGTCCAAAAATTGTGTGGGTCAAAAATTAAAAAAAAATATATATATATATATATATTTTTGATTTGACGGTAATCAAAAATTAATGGCATTTTTATTACCATGGAAACTTTGTATGTTCATTTTCATAAACTTCAATTTTTTGTTTTGGGTCTGTTCTTTTCGCTACCTTGCTTCTTACTGAAAGACGCGGCGTTAAATTTATTATTGCGGATGTAAGAATTTAAGCCAAACTGCCAATTCAAACGAACAGAAAATATTGACGCCGCCGTAAACCGTGTAAGGTGTAAGGTAGGGTTTCATACCCCAGATGGTTTATCTTTTGTAAATAGAGTCATATTTAATAGTTGACATATCTTCTGATATTTGTCCAACGTATGAAGAATTTCCTCACTTTATCAATCCATGAACTTTCTGAGATTCTATTGTATAAAACACCCTTTTTCCTCCTTGCAGCAATAACTCATGGCACTATTCTACTTTAGCAAACCCACTAGACAATGTTACCAACTATAGTAAAATTAAAACAAGTAAATTTAAACTAATATCAAAATAGAATTAAAATTATTTGTATAATAATGCTTAACTTTCAGTTAAATAAATCTAATTAAATTAATATTCCGGTATTTTATAATAAGAATAAATAATAATATTACATTCACAGCCGATTAAAGATTAAAAAAGGGGGAACATAATTTAGTGCACCTAAAAACTGGGTGATTAGGTTAGGTTTAGTTAGTAAAAGTCTACGACAGCAGAAGCCGAAAAGCTCAAAGTAAGCTTAAAAAAGTTTGTGTAAAAAAACGTTTGTGCGGTGTAGGATGTAACTCAGTAGTTATACCTTTATCTTGTTGTTGTTATATTTTGTAAAGTGTATACATTCTTTATATATTTTTTTTTCACACGAACTCCTTTAAGTTTACTTTGTGTTTTTCGGCTTCTGTTGTCCTAGATTTTTACTAACTAAACCTAACCTAATTACCTTGTTTATAGGTGCACAGTACTTAATTTTCCCCCCATATTAGCCTAATTAAAATTGTGTATCATTGTGCATACGTTCATAACATGCAGAGGGCCAGTTCATTGTCCACCTGGATTAAAATTTTTTTAAATATCGATTCAATGCATAATAAATAACTACAACTGAAAAAAGTGAAAATAAATAATATTAAATTAAATTTAAACTACATTTATATATTAAAACTCTAATCACAGTAGAAATTAAGGGAATATTACTTATTTCTATATTTCTTATAAATATACTCATTTAATAAATTGATATTAAATTTAAATTATTTAAATTGATATATTACATTTTACTATTGCCAACACTGCACGCATGCGCAGTAAGGTGGGTTTGCTAAAGTAGAATAGTACCAGTAATTGTTGAAAATAATATCAAATTGTTTTATGATGAGCTGTCATCACCTTAGCAACCGATGTAGATTGTTATATAAACAAGTAGTGTTTTCAATAAATAAGTTTATATGTCAAGTGCAGATTATTCAACATTTATATTATTTAAGAATAACAGTAATGGTGCATCACACACAATAACAAACGCAGAAGTCACCTGACTATCTTTCAAATAATTGTTTAGTTTCATCTTCGTTATATATTCAAAAAAATCTTAAGTTTCTATGGGGCTCAAAAGCGCTATGAAGTGACACCAAGCGGACAGAATTTGAACTAGCGGAACGAGTAACTCTTTATTGTTTACTAGTGGCTACCTCGTGTTTGTATCGCGTTTTAATTTTGCAGTTTGTTTGTAACATTTACTTTTGATAGCAACTATTATTCCTTTGTATATTATTTTGTGTTATAATGAGTTGTCATTACACAAACTATTGTGTATTTGGTTGTCCCTCTAGGAAAAGAAGTGAGAGAAACATTCACTTCCATTTCTTCAAATTGAAAAACAATTTGTTAAAATAATAAATATATTTGGTCTTATGGAAGAGATAAATATGTAAAAAAGCATGGGAAAATGCTATAAATACAGGAAAAAGAGTGAGAGTGTGCTCAAAGCATTTAAAAGCTACAGATTGCATCAATATTGTTCCAGTCCATCTATTTAAGCCTGGCGGATGACCTTGGGTGCGCAGTAGCAATCACTAGAAATTAGAGTGGGGACGTCAGTTGACTTCAGACTGTCTTGCTACAAGCATCAGTGAAAGTACATTCGGATGAAAAAGAATAATGGAATTTAAGACGAAATTATGCAGGCGCGTAATCCATAGTCAGTGTAAGGAGATTATTAGTAATGTGATTGACTTTATGACTAAGGAAGATTAAGCAGGGAACGTGATTATACCTTTGAAGAACATTTTGGATCGAGTTTCAGCGTGCACAGGTGTTTCTGCAAGGAGTTTAAGTAGAATTAACAAGGAAAAAAATAACGTGTCTGCAGGTTAGACAAGTTAAAAGTTGTAATACAATATAACTTTAATACAAAGATGAGACACGAACGGAACAAATATTTTGAACAAAAGAAAAGAAATTTCACGTTCTAAATTAACAATCATAATAAATATCTTTGTTGTAAGACGCAACAAAGCTGTTCAACAAAGACATTTATTTTGTTTGGTAAATTTAGTTCAGTTCTTAACAGACTTTTCATTTTTATTTCATTGTTATATTATTTATACATTATTATTTTTTTCTAAATTCAGGTGAATGTTCCACATTTCCGTCACCTAGAAAACAGAAAGAAAGAAGTGAACAGAAAATATGAAATATAAAAAGCAATCCATTAAATTGTGGAAAAAATTAATATTTTGATGAAAACTTGTGTCTCGTACTGTACAATCCAAGCGCTCGACCCTCTTTTTCTTTCCGAATGCGTTCTTCCTCTGCGCGAGACTGATTCCCCACACGCCAGTACTAAATAGTTTGGCTGTAACTTATTAATATTTAACAAACTAGTATTTATTAAAAATGTTCTACAAATATGTAATACTCAATTATAAAAATCCTTCCCGAGCATAAATAAATATCTACCCATGTAACTTTAACACAGGATTAGGGCATGCGGTCTCAAATATTGTACGTAGATATTCTGATACAGCTTCACTGAAGTGTTTGCTTTCGTTTTTGATTAATTTTTTTAGGCAGCGATTTTCTAACAAAGTTTGCGGTTTACAGGTGCAGGTTATCTTGCAGTTTTCATTTTCCAGTGACTTTGTGTGGAGGTGATTTTAGAGTGCTTGTTTGTAAACATAACCCACATATGTGGACATACTCATTACGTATAATATAACACGACCGACATTTAACAACTCTTCTCCTTCAACTACACACTTAGAAGGCGTTGCGCTTAAAAAATTAAAGTGATATAGTAAGGGTAACTGTTAATTATTCATTGAAAATCGAAGAATTAACATGTAAACAAATGAGAACAACTTGCACATTACTCGTTTCGATCAGCTGTTTCACAACGATCACAGCGCCGCCATCCTCCATTGTTGAGTCCAATTACTTAGGAATTCTTTAATTTTATATCAGAATACATTAATAAACAGAATTAACGTTCCTACAACAATGACGGAGTTATGCAGAAACGAAAAAATTTACAAATACGTAATAAAATTTCTCAACAACATAAAGCTAGACATTTAAAACTGTTCTTAGAATTAACTGTACATCTCTACTGTCTTCCCTTCCGATGGTCTGATTCCAGTTTGTATAAATCCCGCAGAGATGGACCCCTCTGCACTATACTTTCCTTCTTGTGTACTTGTGTTATCTTGAGTTAGGAAATATTGAACAAATACCATGTCTGGCTCATTGTTCTAGTTAACAAAGGCCGTTAATAAAATTAAAAAAAAAAAAATACATTAATAACAAAGAAAATGTAATAGTATTTAATTTATTTCAGAGAAACGCTTGACTTGGAAGCTAAGCAAAAAGAAAAAAAAGATAATCCTGCTAACTTTGGATATGGCTGTGACCGGCATTGCATATGTGAAATACCAGGACAAGTACCCTGTCCTGCTACAGTACCCGTACCCCAAGAATGGCGTGGCAGATTCAAGAATGCCAAAGACTAATTACAATAAACCTAATGCAAAGATTAGTAAGATGCGATAAAATTTAGGAAAACTATGAACAATTGTCAAATCCACAGCTGATTTTGTCGCAATCTTTGTTTGGAATTACTGGACTGAATTACAGGTCAATGTGGGGGTAAAGAATAAACTCGATTCTGAGGTTACAATGTTTTATTGAACACAATTTTTCTTACATGTTGTTATGAAATAGTGTATTATTTATATAAAATAACAGTTAGTTACGAAAATTTGTGATGTTTTTTTTATCTCAAGTACATACCAAGGCATTATTTTATGGCAGTATTATTTTTTTGTTTAAACTACAGAGCAAAGAAATTGGTCAGTCTTATGGTACTTTGATCGCGTATACAACCTTAACACATAAATAGGTAACAAAATGCTTAATTAACATTAGTCTAAAGGGACACAGCTTTCTGTTAACTATACTAATTAAATATGGTAAAAGTATAGTTGGATTAATGGAAATATATATACAGTAGTCTATTGGTATATAATATTCTTATTTTATTAATAACAGATACCCTTGTGTTAAGGGATTCTTAACATATTAGCAGTGTTGTAATGTATCTAGATACAGTAATTATAGGCTATTCCAAACGATTAGGCGGAATAGATTTTGCAATCTAGTTACTTTCATTGTTTGAATCGTTCTTTTTGGCCGTTTTGTTTAAGCTTCGTAAATCATACTTATAATAATTTTTTTTTTATTAAAGTTAATATCCTTTTAAAATGTCATTCTCTTATATTTTGATTTTTTGTGGCATTTTTAATACTATTTTCGCATTTATTTATTTTTTTGTCAATAAAATAGAAAAAAAATGTTTTATTTTTGACATGTCATTCGTTTCCATGGTTTCACTGTTGGAATTTTAATTTTTTACATACCAAACGTCAAAAATGAAATAACCCAAGCAAGGTCCCTTCTCGTGACAACTTAAAAGAACGAAATTCCCATGTAGTTTCGCCTAAACGTTTGAAATAGCATGTAGATACTTTTTCAAGTATCTAGATACAAATTAGATACTTTTTGAAATATGTATCTGTATCTAGATATTTAAATTTAAGTATCTTGTATCTGTATTTCAGATACTTCGCTCGTTACTTCATTTTTATAACGTGATACCAAGCTAATAAAATAATTTAATTATAAATTGGTATTTTTAATATTTGATTTTTGCTATGAACAAAATTCAGAAAATAACTGAAATTCGGACATTTACAAATTAAATTTATATGGAATGTCAAAACAAAAATGTTATTGTCACTCTTTTTTCGTAGTTTTTGAACGGGCGTAAAAATAGGTATTATATGCAACACTTAAGGAAAATGGGTCATTATTTATGAAAACTAAGTTTTTGAATAAATATTGTTGCTATTTTGATGACCAATTTACTAAAAACATATGAAAAATTATATCCACACAAAGGGTTTGGGAGTGGACCGTGGTTTTGTGAGGCCTTGGGCAAGACAAATTAAAGCCCTTCAAAAGTATCCAGTTATTTAAATTACTATTATACGATATCATATATGACTAACATAATACATATGTTATTTAGTACAAAATTATTCCGTAGAATAGTGTTTTACCTTGAATTTAATGGGCTTTTTGTGACGTCACGGTAATTTTTGTATAAACAGCTTTGTATAATACTGATTAATATGCACTGTTTGGTAAAAAAATAGTATTTTAATTTTTCTGTGTTTTTTCAAAAGTATCAAGCTGTATCTAGACACATTTTTTTTGGCATGTATCTGTATCTAGATATTTTTTTATCATTACTGTATCTAGATATATTTTATCTTAGGTATCTGTATCTAGATATTTTTTTAAATGCATCTTACTACACTGCATATTAGTGACTGACTACATAACGCATTTTTGAAACCTGTAGCTGAAACCACAATGAATTCTGTATAGGTTTTGGTAATTAATTGGAAGATACAGATCTAGTAATTTTATGACCTGGGTCCTCTTGTTCTGCCACCACAAACGAAGTATTTATTACACAAATAAGGCCCAACTTATCTAAAACGGGGTGGTTAGTTTCTGGAACACCATACAAATGTGTTTTTTTTTTTCTTTCTTACAAATGCATTTTTAAATTATTGCGTAATAGAGCTAGACCTAAAAACAAAATAGCACGAAAATAAAATTAATATACAATAAACAAATTTCGAAATACCAAATCAACTTACAGCCCTAGTACAAGAATTGTGTTTATTTATTTATTTAGAATTTTTTTCTGTTTTCAATTCATATCAACCCTGTACCGAAGTATGTATCCACTTACTAGTGTTGAAATATTTCGTCGTTAGCTTATATCTAGTAGGGACATAATTACAATAATGAACGCACCCAATAAAAATAATACAAATGGACGCACTCAAATTTAGACAGTTGATAATCGTGAGTTAACCTATAAATTACTTTACTGTGGAAAGAATTTCATTTTGTGTTGTGTATTACCATGGAATGGTCAGACAAAGAAAACAGAATTGCAGTTATTGCGCTTTATAAATGTAAGATGGAAAAATCAAACATTTTTAAGACGCTACGTCTGCTCGGCATTAATAGAATATTTGTGTATCGGTGCATTAAATTGTTTGAGGAAACTGGGGACATAAAAGACCGAAAAAGATTCGGGCACCCGAGAACAGTACGCACGCCACAAGCTATTAAAACTGTTAAGGCCAGAATAGCAAGAAATCCGTTGCGAAAACAAAAAATTATGTCCCGCGAAATTAAAATTTCGGATTTGGTATGAAAAAACAAAGCGCGCGTGCACGAGCGCGCAGTATCTTCACCCTGCCGCGCAGTTAAAATATCACTCGCACACGTAATGCAAGTAATTGTTGCAAGTTTTTGGGCATAAATGCGTATTGTTGATTATTACAATTTGTAATGTATATATATAAATATCTTAATTAAAAACTAAAATGTATAAATTTCACAATTATTTCCTCCTTTAAAATTCTGCCCACAAGAATTTATACCTGCTCAGTCAAATTTTTTAGCGCATAGTGCCCATTCCGGCTTAGAGGGAAAATTGCTTCTGACTCCCTTAAAAAAATGTTGTATTCTTACCCCCTTAATAAATTTTGGCTTTTGACCCCCCTAAAAAATGTTGGCTTCTGACCAAATAAAAAAATTTGGCTTCTGACCCCCCTAAAAAATGTTGGCTTCTGACCTTTTTTACTGCCGATTTGTTTCTATTTAACTGGCTCAGAAGTAGCTGCAAGATTTCTTGACGCGGCGTCTTACTGCCATCAGTTGTTTTAACGAAAAGAACAGAATCTAGTGACTTTTCAGTAAACTGCCAATTCAAACGAACAGAAAATTTTGAAGCCGCCGTAAACCGTAGACGCCAAGTAGCGAAAAGAACAGACCTATTAATATAAACCATCTCATACCCTCAATATTTCTGAGACACTCCCAATTATCTAACATTACATTAAATAAATGTTGTCTGAAACAAACGCCCTGTATAAACTAGATCTGATCCTTCCATTTAATTCTCTTGATCACTATCTAAAGTTCCAAAAGTAGAAAATTAATTTCTGAGTTTACAACACATTTTTGCTTCATATGACATTAAAATAGTATTAGAACCTCAATATTACGTAATGGTAGTTCAGAATTACACATTCTATCACAATATAACTAACCATCTTTAAACCCTGCAGTTATACAAATATTCACAGTGAAAATGTTGTACCAAGCATCCTTAATTAATACTTTCACAATTAGTATTGCATGAGGTTAATTATTCTTATGTTACTACAAGATGCAATGTACTTTGTTCATTACGGCAAAATGGAACAAAAGCAGACATATATTAAAGCTGTGTTGAATACATAGAGTCAACTTCTTCAAATTAAGCTCAAGCCACATAGCGTTTGTCATAATTTTTGCCATAATGATGGACAATTTAATACATTAACAATAATTAAATGCATACAATTTGCAATAACACTAAAAAATGTATGCTGTGTTGTCAAATTCGAAAATGCAACATCACAGACTTTTGAGACGCAAACCGCGTTACGGCAAGAAGATGAACTCTCATGCCTTTTATTCAACATCGCATTAGAGAAGGACGATTTTTATCAAAGCCAGTCAACTACTAGCATATGTTGATGATGATATATATTCAGAAATAAGTATGGCTTTCCTCAGTCGCGCAGCCAGCGCCAGCAGAATTGGCACAATTTTTATACAATACTAGCAGATTACACGGCGCTGTTCGGGGAGTTGAAGATAAAATTTGTTAACCAAAACAGTAATTAATTTTCAAATTACTTCGTTGTAAAAAATATTGGCTTTTTTTTTCGTATAAAGAAACATTTTTTTAAGGTTGCCTACTCTTGATAAAGCGACATATTTACTGTTCAAGTGAAAATACATCACTTTCCAAATATGCTCCAATTATATGAAGGGGAGCGTTGTTACTTTTTCCTCCCTGACACATCGACTAAACCATTCGCCCAGTTAAATGATAAAACAGAAATAGAGTAGAAATAGTAGAAATATAATAAAAAGAGTAGTTTTGGAGAAAATCGCGCTCTAAAAATCGGTATTTGGTTTTATTTTGTAGATAAATGTGGGTACCAATATCTTAGTTATTTTTGAAATTATGATGTTTACACAAAAAGGACTGATATAAGTTCTAATGAACAGTGGCGAATTCAGGGGTGGGGGCACATGCAAGAAAAATATTTGCCCATCCAGGAAAATCACTTATGGAGATGACTAAAACTTCGAACTACGTGAATCCTTCAACGATGTAAACATCTCACATTACATCGTCTCTGATTATTTGGTGTCATTAAGAGGGTGGACAAAACCAGGATACGTGTGCATGCTGGCAGTTTAACTAGTTGGAAAGCACAAAGTAGGAAGACCGAAATTTCGTTGGCAAGACGTCAAAGTCATTGGAAGAAAAAATTGGACAGTCATGCAAAACAGAACATAATGGCGGCGTATCCTAAAAGGCTCATTCCGGGCTTTAAAGCTAATTATATACAATTAATTAGAAAAAAAAAAAAAGTTTCGTTGAGGTACAGAAAAATAATTTAGTATTCCAGAAAATTATCGTAACTGTCTCTTGGTTCCATTCGTTGGATAGTTAAAGCTTTCATTATAGTGTAGCAATTTAATCAAAACGTTTATATTTCAAGAGATATTCGAGCATGAAGTTTTTTTTAAGAACAATTCCAAATTGGGAAAATTTAATGGGCGGTGAATGGCATGGCGCGTATGGTCAAATAATGCACCAGCACCGACTAGATGTTCGACAGGCCAACTCAAAGAACTAATACCCTATGGATAATTGCCGGGCACAGAACGAAGAAGCGGTGCTTGTGGTTGATCTTAGTGCGCTGCAGCAACTACTAAGCAGCTCAGATGTAAATATGCTGTATGCTTGGCAATAAGTACCTACGTAGAGATATTGCTGTTGTTCAAGGTTTCTAAAAAAACAAATATTAGATGGTAAATGTGAGGACGGCGAATGATATGAACCGTACGGCCAAATTTTGCGGTTGCAATGGCTAGATGTTCGACAGACCAGTGCCCTATGGGTGATCGCCGGGCACAGAGCGAATTGATTGTACGGAAGGGGCGAAGCTAGTGATTGATCTTGCTGCGGAAAATAGTAATAATAAGAATCACAAATATTTGATTTTACAAACCCTTAATGATGTTTTGATTCTCGGTTAAGAAACATTGCATTACTTATTTGTACGACCTCATTATAGCTTCTTCATTATCTTTGTGGCCTGAGCTTAAAAATATTCAATGAAATAACTCGACTTTTTTATCAATCAAAAACATTAGTGAATAAATAAAACGTCAGTTTCCAAAATAACCTAAATCAGTTAAGTCGAATTAATTTCATTTCTACGTTTATGGCACCTAGAATGCGTATTAGACTAATAAACATTACCCACTCATAGTATTTCAGAAGGCTGACGACTCATTTTTAAAATAATTAACAATTTTACAAAATAACACCCGGATAATACAATACTTTCTAATGTCGATAAAACTTAAAGTTTTACAAATAGGTAAATAAATTCGCATGAGCTTATTGATAAACGCATCATAAACGTAATAATTGGTAAGTACCTATCGTATTATAAGACTAGTATTACTAATCAATGGTATGGTATAAAAGTACATTGGGCCGATTAAAGCAAAAATAAATTTGAAGTCCACAAACATTCCTAGAATGAGTTTAAATTTACTTAATAATAGCAAGCTGAAATGGTAATAACAGTCCTCAGATCTTGTAGCACAAAATCTTTTTTGTATATGTGACAGGTTTGTATAAATAATATATTTTAATTAAATTTTAAATTATTTGAAAATAAGAAAATAGAATTATTGAACTTATTTTTAATTAATTTTAATTATTGAACTGTTCATTTATCTATATTTTACAGTTTATTTAGAAATTAAGAATATAGTCGGATTGCTGATAAGTGACTGTTCGTTGCTACAAGTATCGATGTTCAATACTATATGCTTTCTTTGTCAATATCATTATAATTATTTGCATACCCATAGTAACGTATAGTGACGCAAGTTGACAACTAACCTTCCAAATTATTTGAATAAAAAACAAAACATTAGAAAGAGATGAAAAAGATGGCATGATTCGTAGATATCTTTACTAATTAGAGCGCGAAAATAAATTTACAGTAGTACTCAAACAAACAAAATTATTAATTTTAAGGTTATAATTATTAAGAAGGAAAAATTTATACTCATACGTAAATTTTGGATTATAATTTGTTTATATGATTATAATTTATTCCAGCAGATTTAAAATTAAAGTTTGTGAATTTAATAATTGGCCGCAAGCCGTATTTTAATTAATATTTATTACTAGACACTGACAGTTTACACAAATAACAAAAAACATTTTTAAAATCGCTGAAAAATGGTAACTAGATTATTATATGAATGCACTACTTGATTCATACATGTAACAGTCACCTATCAGCAATCCGACTATAAGAGCAATTTTATGCATTTAAATTATAATTTTTTTAAAAACATTAATTTTGAAACTTTAAATTTGAATTTACCGCAAAATATATTTAATATTAAATTATATACTTTAATTTGATACAGTGTAATAACAGTCCTCAGATCTTGTAGCACAAAATCTTTTTTTGTATATGTGACAGGTTTGTATAAATAATATATTTTAATTAAATTTTAAATTATTTGAAAATAAGAAAATAGAATTATTGAACTTATTTTTAATTAATTTTAATTATTGAACTGTTCTTTTATCTATATTTTACAGTTTATTTAGAAATTAAGAATAAGAGCAATTTTATGCATTTAAATTATAATTTTTTTAAAAACATTATTTTTGAAACGTTAAATTTGAATTTACCGCAAAATATATTTAATTTTAAATTATATACTTTAATTTGATACAGTGTGAAACCGGCCAAGCTCGCAGCGCCATCTACTTCGTTCTTTAAAAAAGTAGAGTATAGTACATTAGTGTTTTCCAGGCTATCAAAAAGAGTAGCTCCGAGTTACTCCCAACTGTTCAGTAGTTGTTCCAAGGAAAAGATCTTCACAAACTACTCCAGAATTACCTTCCCCCGTCCCCTGAAGTACCAACCTATATTTTAGAACTTGGAGTTCTTTTGTAGAGGGGGTAAACAGTTGATGCAATTCAAACTGGTTAAATATTTATCACGCATTTATAACTGTGTATTTTTTTAATATTAAATAAAATTCATTTATCTTATCATAAATATGTAAAATTTAAAATAATTTGTACATTTAGGATAGTTTTTCTTTGACATTTGTTAATTCGTAAGATAGCAGCGCCTCTTTCCACTAAATATCCAACTAAAGTGTTCCATGTGCAAAAATTGTAGAGTAGATTTAAGTAGAACATTTGGGAGTAATTCAGAGTATTTCACACCTACCTGGAAAGCTCCTAATATTTTTAGTTCAAACAACGTCTTCGTGCAAAGAACCTAATTTGTCGTGAAGTCGAAAATGTCGCTATAATAACGTAATTTGTCTTTCAGTTACATTTTCCCCATAAGAAATCACACACCAAAACTGACTAACCTTGATAAAATTCTAGATCTTTCGGAGTATAACATATATATGACAATCGGCCCAATTAATAAAAAATAAATTATACAGACGATAACATTTAGAAACAAACAATACTTATGAAGCTGTTATTCCTTGCTTTTTTAATATAAAAATCAAGGTCTAGTGACAATAATAAAACTATCATCTCTCCGTTAATAATGGCATACGAATCAAATAACTTAAATAAAATTTAAAATACAACTAATGTGTTTTAATATCAGCATTCATAAATTTTTTAATTAATTGTAATTATCTTCGTCGATGTTTATTATATGGACGAACCTGGTGTCTACGGTTATTATACTTATGTCTAGATGTGGTAGTGTGTCCTGTAGTCTCTCCCGCTGGTTTAGTTTGATACTGTACAATAACTGGTGTTTCTGTTGCTAACGTTTTGTTGATCTCGAGCTCATCCATCGAACTCCCTTCCATCATTTTCAATTTGGCTTCGATTGCTTGGATTTGAGTCTCTCGACTTGCTTTCTTCACATTTTTAGTTCCTGCTAGCGCTGGTATATCAAGAGTAGGCTTACGTTTTTCTGGCTCCTCCTAAATAATATTATAATAAATGAATAAATATAAAAATCATAATACATAAGTTAAGGTTTTGTGTTAGTATCAAATGAGAATATATAAATGGAAAATACATAATACATTAATCAGACGTGTATTTCTTTAGGGTTCAAAACCCTGGACCAAAAATACAATTGAAGAAAACTTATTAGGTTGCCTTGATAGAAAAAATATACATATTCAATGAGATTCTGAAAGCTGGCGTTAAGTTGCATGGACGGTAAATAACGCTCAACATAGTTAGGATCAAATGTTAAATCGGTATTCTCAAATATCAGAGTGAGCTGTCCACTGTTAATTCACGCCAACATTAATACGTTCTGCAGATCTTGATACATGTTTCACATTTAGCTAATCAAATAAGAGTATTTACTGACAATTGTGGATCCAGTTATTCCATACATCTCTTTTATGATTATTATAGATTATGTATAAATAAATTATTTTTATATATAGGTATTTAGTATTTTTAAGTTGTCGCAGGGTGAAAACAGAACTTGGCTAGGTTATAGTATATATATATAGTATATAGTATAGTATATACTTGGCTAACTTAGTTCTAATAAACACACTAGCTTTGAAATACCACTACGCGCCACATTGCTCGACGCTGCTCTGACTCTTTAACCAGAGCAAGAAAAAGTGCACGCAGTGCACTCTCAGTGCAGTTACCTTTCCCAATCGAATACGAATTTTATCAAAAGCTTTATTTTATCTAGAGCAACTGCTCGCCCAATCGAATACGAATCTTGCTCGCCGAGTGACCTGAGTGCCTAGTAGAGCACCCAATCGAATACGCTATAACTGTTGATAACGTAATGGACGAAATTTAGTTTCTGCACATGGGAGCCGCTAACATCCGCCTGTGTTTTTCTTATGTTGAACGAAGTCTATGAAGTGACATTTATTAGAAAAATAAAATAAATACATTTCAAAATTTTTGGAAAATTAAGAATTTTGGAAATGCCACATTTGTATTAAAAATGACACAAAACATCAAATGACAAAATGTAATGAAAATGATATTTTATAATGATATTAACTTTAACCTAAAACGTTTATAATATTATTAATACAGTTTATTCCAAACGATTAGGCAGAACTAACCGGAATTTCATTTTTGTAAGTTGTCATTAGCTATTTTTTTTATATATTGAAGTTGGCTTTTCCTGAACAAAATGATCAAAAGCTTCAATCAATCGGTAATAGTAACTAGAATTGAAAATCTAGTTCCGCCTACACCAAGGGAACAGTCTTTATTTATTAAATAGCACAACCAAAATGGTCAAAAGCTCAAATCAAATTATAAATTCGAAACTGTGAGCTCAAATTAAATCAACAACATATCTCAACAAAGTTTGACTCTATGGCAATAAACCATATTATAAAAATAGAAAATGATTATATAGGTACAGTCTATTCCAAACGATTAGGCGGAACTAACCGGAATTTTCATTTTTGTGAGTTGTCATTAGCTATATTTATATATATTGAAGTTGGCTTTTCCTGAA
Organism: Liopterus haemorrhoidalis; assembly: GCA_963971575.1. Lineage (NCBI taxonomy): Eukaryota > Metazoa > Arthropoda > Insecta > Coleoptera > Dytiscidae > Liopterus > Liopterus haemorrhoidalis. The sequence goes on from OZ020611.1 coordinate 192,653,065, forward strand.
AAAATGATCAAAAGCTTCAATCAATCGGTAAAAGTAACTAGAATTGAAAATCTAGTTCCGCCTAAACCAAAGGAACCATTTTGTTGTTAATTTTGGCACTTCTTTGAGATCTGAGGTAGATTATTTGACAACGGTGATGTTCACCAACTTTTAAACATGCCAATATTTGTAATTTGTTAATATAACAATATTCACAATATTTATAATATTGCTAGTCCTAAGCGTGGATAAAATGTAAAGGGAAAAAGTATTGTTACCTAAAACCATAAACATCTTATAATAGCCCTAGTTATTGTGGCTGTTACATACTAAGCAGTTTCATTAGAGTTAAAAAGCTACAACGCAATGACTACATTAAGTAATTATAAGTTATTACATACGTTGCAGGTGACAAGACATAATAATTTCGAATTAAATGGGTGTCAGACCTGGTACTCGAATTAAAAGGGGCCTGAATTAAAAGGTGGCTACCTATGAATTTTTGGCCCCCTTCCCTAGTTAAGTTTTTGATTGGACCTCATAAACTTTTATCCCCAGAGCCCCCCCCCCAGAACACTAAAGTCACTTCTGAGTTCTACAAGTTTCTTACAAAACCGTAACTTCACAGGGTGCAGGGCTTTTATAAATTTTGTTTAAGCTACTAAAATTTCTGGTTACGCTACCGTATTAATATCAGTTGTGCTTTCTAATTATTTATTTGTAATATTGTTATAAAAATGGAAATTTAACTTACATTATTGACACTGTGGGCCCAAGTCACATTAATTCTTCGATTCCCAACAAGGGTGGTATGCAAATGTTGTTTGGCGACAGTAGCTTCATCTTTGGTGGAGTATGTCACGAAGGCGTACCCTCTAGGTTGTCCGATCAAGGGCCCCGATCGGTGAAACAGCAGATCAAACTTTTCAATTGTACCATGTTTTTGCAGCAGTTTCAGGAGTTGATACCAGTTTAGGAAAAACACATTGGTAAGTTACTTACTCAAAAAAAATTACTTAAAATTTTAAAGATTAATACTTACTCATTTATCCGAGGATCCAGATTTCCAATCCATAATCTTCTATCTTCACAGTTTTTTACAATATCCGAATTTGGAGGTGGGTCTATGTCTTTACTGGAAATCATTTCCATTTTTTCGGCTAGATCAAAGACTAAAGCACTGTATTATATAAACTATTGTTACTATGTCTTTGAGATTAAAAGAATGCTTCATCACATTCAGAAATTTTGAAAAATTAAGTAATAATGAAATTATTCAAATTTAAAATATTGAATTGTTTTGACATTTGTAAAATCTTTCTGCTAAAAAGGATAAACTACATCTATCTCTCTTTAACACACAGTATAAACGAAACGAGTGCGTGACAGTAATTCGACATGTAACACTTGTAATAAGAAGAAATACGACTTTTGAATTTTACCTCTCTTACACGGTAACAATTTTCTTTTGTCGCTAATAAAATGGATTTTTTTATTATATTTTATTTACATTAAATTCTAATACGGAAACATCCCTGTAATTGCCGTTACGATTATTGAGGTTTTCGATTGATTGCGATGTACACTTCGATACCAAAATTATATTTTCGCGGTAAGCATTTAAGTTATTGAAAAGTGACATTACCGGTGGCGGTGCTGTGATCCAAGACAATATGGCTGTTGGCTCTAGTACTTAGCTGTCAATATGCTTGATCCTGTTTTGAATGACAGCCAAAAACACTACAATATATTCTGCTTTTATAGTTTTTCACAACTTCTGTCGACATTCTAACAAGAATTCAACACTAAAACATACATAACAAGTTCAAACAGTACTAGAGTGTCTAGTACAATATTTGACCACCAGACAGCGTATTCGAGCGTGTCAGTTCACAATTACGGTATTTTACAATTAGCGTGCAGCCCAAAACTATAGAGATGCGCTTTGTAGATATGGGAAAATGTGACTGCAGGATTTTAAATAAAAGAACAGTGTTTTTAATGTTTTGTATTTGTAATGAAACCATGTTGACCTTATAAACAATTGATGTTAACTACCTGAAGATTTGTGGGTATATATTTAGCTGTTTTTTTGCTAACCAGAGGGTTTCAATGTAATACTAATGCTTTCAAAATGGCGCGGTGGGGCGCCTATTTCTAGACGTGGCTTAATATTGTTATTCAATAAAAGTGCTCAGAGAAATAGAAAATTCAATTCTATGCTATGGAATGATGTACCAAGAGCAGTGATGGGCGCGTAGAATACATGATGTAGACTAATGTAGATTTTACGCGTAAACATGTCAAGTAGAATATGCCTTTGTTTACGTGTCGAATGTAGAATGTAAACTGTACTTGCGCAGTACGTTTAAATGTAATATTTGAAATAATAGAATGGTAATAATTTAAATTTACTTTAATGTTTATGTTTATTTCAATTTTATGTAGTTCTAATTACATATATTATTTCCAAAAATGTTATCTCACAAATCGTATGTTGTTATGGACAACATAAATTACTTGGTTTCTGTCTATATGAACTACAAAAGTAAAATTAAAATTAAAAGTTAGCAGTTGTTTTAATCAGGAAGGATCAGGAAGCTGTCAAAAATATTAAATTTGAGTTCTTTACTTCTTCTTCTACTTAAAACTGGCGGTATTTTGTTTTTTAAACGTTACATAACCTAATTTTTCATTATTCTACGCTAGATTCTACGTGTCTACACAGTCTACACTTCTCTACGCTGTCTACGGTAAATTTACACGTAGACGTAAAAAATTCAAGTTTACGCGTAGACGCCCATCTCTGACCAAGAGAAGATAAAGAAAAATGTGCAGTAAATAAGTCTACTAAAATATTTTGTTAAAAAATAAAACATTTTATTCATATTTTCATGCACCATATATAGGCTATTCCAAACGCTTAAGCGGAACTAGATTTTGGAATCTAATAACCTTTATCGATTGAATCAGTTATTTTTCTTATACTGAACTAGCCCTAAATCATACTTACATTGAGCATTTTTAGGTTACGGTGAATTGTCATTTTCATTACATTAATATTATATAAATGTTTGAAAACTGTTTCAAAATATGAACAAATTGAATTTATTTCAGTAATGGGCGCGTAAGTTACATGATGTAAGTTACCTCATTGTTGACGCGTAAACAATTGTGTAAAGTAAACACAAAAACTCTTGTAAACAATGTAAACAACGTAAACCAATGTAAACAATGATTTACATTAGTATTAAATAACTAAAACTAACCTCATTATTTAACAGTTTACATAGTGTACATTGTTTACATTGTTGACAAGTTTACCAATTGTTTACATAATTTTACACGTAAACGTAAACAATTAAAGTTTACGTGTAAACGCCCATCACTGAATACAATACTAAAATATGTAAATAAATCAGTGATGGGCGTTTACACGTAAACTTTAATTGTTTACGTTTACGTGTAAATTTATGTAAACAATTGGTAAACTTGTCAACAATGTAAACAATGTACACTATGTAAACTGTTAAATAATGAGGTTAGTTTTAGTTATTTAATACTAATAATAGAGAGCTTATGAACAAGTAGATTCAGTACAAAATAATAAATTTATTGTTTAATGGTGGGAAGAAACTGAAGGAATAGCTATGAAGAGCTAGGTTGTGTTTAATTAAAGAAAATGAAAGAAAATATAGGGCGTTATGCATAATTTGCAATGAATCTTTTTGTTATTAAAAATATAGGCGGATTTTCATAAAGGTGAAATTTAATGTATTTTGTTATAAAAAAATTAGAATGATTTTCTTAAAGAAAAGAGTTTTTTATTTTTCATATTCATATTTACTAACTATATTCGAATTTTATTAATGTGTATATTGACTTGTTCTAATTTTATATAATATCTGTCTCATTTTGTAATACGGAACTAACAGGGAAAGTTCATTTTTTATGTTGTTTATTGACAATACATTTATAATATTGTCATAGTATTGATTCACACGGATACGCCAAAGTCTGTTTACACCACAACAGTCACCAAAGTAACCAGATCTAGTTTCGTATTACAAATTGAGTCAGATTATACTTACTTTTTCTTTTAAAACTGTTGCATTAAATTTACATTATTTATACAAATGTATTAATAATGGGGTTCTAAGTGCGCATGTCTAAATCATTGTTTACATTGGTTTACGTTGTTTACATTGTTTACAAGAGTTTAAGTGTTTACTTTACACAATTGTTTACGCGTCAACAATGAGGTAACTTACATCATGTAACTTACGCGCCCATCACTGGTAACTGGTAATAGGGACTTTTGACGATTTCTTAATCGGTAATATCGACTGCTTTTCCGGGTCGTACTTTTGTCCTGTTTCTACCGAGGTATAAATCACGTGACAAGTCCAGTGATCCCCAAACTCGTATCGATTAAGGACTATATATAAAATTAAAAAGTTGCACTGCAGATTTAACATTCCGATAATATACATTTTATAATGACCCAGTATTGTTATTAAAACTTTAGTATTTACTTATCAGTTAATAACAGAACAGGTTGGTAGTAAAAAATATTTTTATAGTGTGTTTCAAGCTTAGTGCGGAAGTACTATCGGAAGTAGTTTTTTAAACTTAGTGGGTGTGTTTCGTTCTTTTAACACCTGTATTTATTTCATGATTATTTATGATACTTTTGATTTTACAGTGTATTTTGGCAGAGCTAAACAATTTGCACATTTATATATAGTTGGCAGACAATTTATAGATGCCTTTAATAAATTAGCAATTCAGTAATTGCTAATTAAAATGCAAATTTGCATCTTTCATAAACATATTTAGTTTTTATTAACATTCTGTAAATTGTTGGGAATATTGATGATATAAATAAATATAATTGTGGCATTTTTTTTGGCTTAACATTCCTTTCCAATATTAAAATAGTTGAAAATAGACCTTGTATTTAAAACCAATTAAAAGGTAGACTGGGTTGGTGCATATTTTTGAACCGGGAAGTTATTTCATTTTATGGATTTTGTTCTATTTATATCTGTTATCCCGTAGTAATATTTTGCGAAGATTCTGGATACTTAGGGATCTTTAGTGTAAAATCTTTGAATTTTCTACAACTTCAGTGTATTTATCTTCCTGTTTCCAAAGTTGACTGACCTCACGTTTATAAACATTGATCAATGTAGTACCTGTAAGATGTAATCGTTTCTGTTACGCCTATTTTCGATTTTCATGTAAGGTAACTGGATATTACATATTTAAAACTCAAAATATAACTTCAAAACATTACAAACCGATGCTTATTTATATAAATCTGTAGTAAATAACAGAATTAATTGTGTAAATAATGTCTTTTAACTTTTATTTTTGTTTTCCGGTTAGGCGCAATTGTTGTATTTTTGTGAAGTAAATATTATTAACAATGCAGCGCAAAAGCAAAACAGAAGCAATGCTTAATGATAGCATTTGTTTTGAGAAAAAACGACTGGAAGTTGAAACATGGCTTCAACGAATGGAAACAAGATTGGATCGAATGGTTCCAGTGGGGCATACTGCAGATGTTTTGGAGGCTCAACTACGAGAACAAAAGGTTGGTTAGGTGTAATCTAAATTTTTTATTGTCATGTTTTTCAATAATCAGTGCCAAAAAATGCAAGTGTTTGTCGGTCAAATGTATTTAAACAAAATTTATTAACAAAGATTTTTTCCATTTTATTCAAAAAGTCTTGGTATTTTACAAGTTTGGTTCTCGTAAATAGATTACGTACAATACTTATATAATTCTAATGTATTTCGTGTTCTTGAACTTGCAATTTTTTTAATATTCTAGTATGTATATTGTTTAAATACTTTAAGTTTTGTGCAATAATGTTTACATATTTAAACTTACTGCTTGCTTGCTTTGAATTAGTTTAACTAATCTAGTTAGCCAAATATGACCTAATCTGTTCTAACCTTATCATATTTAACATAACCTTACCTAATATGATTTAACCTTAACTGATATAATTTAAATTTACTTAAACTGGTCTAATAGCTGCTCTGATCTAATATTTTACTGGTATTACCAAAAAACCCATTTATCGTTACTCATGTATCTGTCTGTCTGTCGGTACAGTACATATTGTGGCCAAACGGCTGGACCTGGAGAGTTCAAATTTGGCATTTATCTCCAATTTTTTGAAATGCATATAGAAGATATACTCAAACTTTGAAAGAAACATATCACTCGAATAATATATGTATGTTATATTTTACAACCATATATATTTTACAACCTTATATATTTTACGTTCATGAATTGTTTTAAGCATTGTTAACTTTTGTATTATAACAAGGTTAAAATAGAAAATTATGTGATAGACTAAAAATTACTGGTGGTTACATAGGGTGACCAGACGTACTCTTTTTTAGAGTATTATACTTTTTTTTGAATAATATTTTCTATACTCGTACTTTTTATACAAAAACCCTGAATATACTCTTTTTTGCTGGTCACTTGTTTTAATCACTTCTATTTTGGGAGTGAGGAACATTTTTTGTTTGCTCATCACTTCTATTTTGGGAGTGAACACCTTTTTTTTTTGCTCGTCACTAGTATTTTTGGAGTGTGACTTTTTTTTTTTTAGTATACTCTTTTTCTGTAAAAAAAATCTGGTCAGCCTATGGTTACATCTGGTATTTGAAATACAATATTTCAAATACCAGAGAGTAAAGTGGGTTTTACACGATTCAATTTATTGATCAATTAATTGAAAAAGTTGACATTCAATTAATTGATGTGTGTAAAGTGTAAAAATTTCGTCAATTAATTGAGAAAAAATTGATCAATTTATTTTGAAAATAGTTCTATTACAGTCTGTTTCAAACGCTTAGGCGGAACTAAATGGGAATTTCGTTCTTTTAGGTTGTCACGACAAGGGACCTTGCTTGGGTTATTTAATTTTTTCACGTTGGAATGTCAAAATTCAATATTACAACAATGAAACCATGGAAACGAATGACCTATGTCAAAATTAAATTATTTTTAATGACAAAAAAATAAATAAATGGGAAATTTCTATTAAGAATGACACAAAAAATCAAAATATAAAGAAAATGACATTTTAAAATGATATTAACCTTAACCAAAAAATGTTTATTGTAAGTATGATTTACAAAGCTTAAACAAAACGGCCGAAAAGCACGATTTAAGCGATGAAAGTAACTAAATTGCAAAATCTAGTTCCGCCTAAGCGTTTGAAACAGACTGTAAGTCTAAGTTCTATTTTTCATAAATTTTTCATAAATTTTTTAGGGAGCTCTAGGTATATTTTTATCTGTTAAGATATTGCCAACTGTTTAGTTGTAGCATAACCTCGAAGTATATAGTTTGTGTTTCGTTTTCAAATGTGACAGAACCTCGAATGTTCTAATTTACCATCATCTAGGTTATTTCTTTTGTTTTTGTTCACAGCTCGTAACTTTGTGAAGATTTTTTCAATATTTTCATTCTGATAAATATGTCAACATGTTATAACAGTTGGTAACGTAAAAGTTTGCAAAAAAATTGATAAATAAATTGATGTGTGTAAAGTGATGTTTTGTTTCCAAGGTTACCAATAAATTTTTCAATTAATTGACAAAAAACTTGATCAATTTATTGATCAATTAATTGAACTGTGTAAAACCAACTTAATTGAAGTATTTTTCAAATACTTTATTTCAAATATTCCCAGCTCTCTGTGGTATAAAATAAAAGATTTTGAAACATAAATTAAGAAACGGAAAATTATTTTAAAAATTTCTCTTATTAGCTACACCTTATAACATTAATGTGAATCTAAATAGTTCAACGGGATTTTTTTATCACAAAATATTTTTTTTTTGAAAGTTGTCAAAGTCTTGTATTTTAGAAAAATATATTTTAAACTAGTGGGTGTATCTGTGCTTCGCTACGGCATTTCACTACATTAAATCCAAAAAAGTGGAACATAACGCTTTCGCTGACTTTTTTTTTTTTTGTTCTAGTTAAGATTTACATTTTTTGTCTACATTATATCGATATATCTCTTAAGGTTTAGCCTACGTAATCAATTTAAACTGCACGGAGATTGAAAACTTATAGATTTCCCCCCATAACGCTCCCTAGGGGGACATGGATGAAGTTGGAACCCTCACTAAAATCTTCCTCGGATTATTTTACCCCTCTGTACTAAATTTGGTGAAAATCGGTTCATCCGTTTGGCTTTGCAAAAAGGACAAACAAACAAACAAATTGATTTTTATATATAAACATAACTTAAGGCGGCGCACAACCCTATAGATTTTTAGTTTTCTATACAAGACTAACATACCTGAAATAAAATTAGTATTAATTATACGTCAAAATTTTCAGCGATTTTTTCTCTATCTAATAGGATATTTTTAATTTCAAACAAATTTGTAATAAAAATTCTATGGCTCAATAACTTAATTATAAGCATGAGGCAACAAGTTTCTGTATTTTTTTAAACATATTTGTGAGCTTCAAATAACTCTTAAATTTAGATGTCTAGATGGAGAAATGTTCAAACAATACGTCAATATTTTTTTCCATATGATTGTTTATTTTATATTCGAATAATGTATAAGAAACTCATAGTTTCTATCTTGCCAATGTTATATTTTAGTTCGAGTTTGTACTACAGATGGTGCTGCGACCGATGTTTAGTGAAGCCAGAATTTTTGTACGTGGTAACCGCCCACTGTAGTATATAGTAACCGCCCACTAATTTACCATCCTTTTTTAATTCATTGATGTAAACCTCTCTATATTTTTTCTTACAGTTCCAAACATCGGGAAGGATATTGAAATGCTGATTTTCTGAAATTTTATTTATAGTTTCATTCATTATTAGTTTATTTAGATTTATTTTACAATTTTAAATTAAATTAATTAGATATATAGTAATTAATTAATTTATTATTTTTTATTCATAAGATAAATCTTGGTTTAGTACTAAAATATTATACCAGCATTATAAAAGCATTCAATTATTATAATTATAATACACGAAATAAAAATTCTTTTATATTTGATCTCAAAAATACTACAGCAGCACAGAATTATTTATGTTTTCAGGTAGTTATAAGTTATAATAAGTTACCTGATAGTATAAGAGAAATAGGTAGAATAAGACAATTTAAATTGAAATTAAAAAACAAAAAAATTAAAATTTATTTTTTTTACTATTAATTGGACGTTGTAACTGCATATTTTATAATAAGATTGATTATAATTTGTTCAGAATTATTTTTAAACATTTTATATGAAATCTATACCTAAGTGGATTTACATTGTATTATTTATTGTTCATTTAGCAAATGCTAAATAAAGTTTAATATATTTTTAGAATTTTTATTAATTGTAATGAATTCCAATTATTGTTATGCACAATATTATTTAAGTACTAAGAACTAAGAACCGAACCCGTACTTCGTACGGTTTTTTAAAAAAGAATCTTTTCTTCATTATAAACTTTTTTGTATAAATATACCTACATTTTTGTTGTTAGCTGTGTAAATTATAAGTGAGATATTTTAAATTTATATGTACGTAGCGACACCATAGCCCCCAGAAATTCATCTTATTACAAAAATCCTTGAATAGAAAATAAGCGTTTTTTAATTTTATAGGTACATCTTTTATTAAAAAATTATGACATTTTTACATCAAATATATTGCCAGTGTTGTCGAATGGATATTTCTTCTAGAATGTAAACATGAATCATATTTTACACTGATTGAAGGGGTTTGTGGCACATTTCTTGCGGTAACTACTATCTTATCATAACCGTAAAGTTCTCAAGAGTTTCTTATAGAAAACATCATTTACGTGAAGAACACGTGTACAAAGGGGCATTACATTATCAACAAGTATAATAGTTTTCAACGAAAGTTCTAACCTATGAATAGGTAATCAGTCGAAAAAAGTATTGATGTATTATTTGAATATACGGGTTTACAAAAAAATAAATTAAAAAAATGAACATTTCTACAAGAAAAAATATTTGAAACTCACTAATATATATAAAAATTACAGAACATTAATCTCTAATATCTATTATTATGTAATTGAGCGATAACATTTTTACAATTTTTTCTTCAATTAAAAATATTCTATTAGATAAGTAAAAATGAGGAGCAACATTTGATGTATAGATTATTACTAATTTTATTTCGGATTGTTTGTTATTTATAAGAAACATGTGGTCTCTGAGGGTTACACGCAGCGTTGGGCCTGGGTATAATATCTGAAGAAAAGATATAAAATATACTTTGTTTGAATTTCTCGGCGCTTGGTCCTCGTAAACGTCTTGTGAATAACAAAGACGTAATTTAATAAAAATTGGTAACTTTAACTTTTTTACCAGTTCACAAAAAATTATAAGTTGTCTATTTATTATGATTGTGAAAGATGATATTTTTATCAGTAACTAAAAATAAACAAACAGTTACCTTATGCATAGAAAAATATTTATATTTGAAAACTTCAACAGCCGTAATTACTTCGTCATTTACAACCGTCAACAATTGCTTTTTATTATGAGCAACAAGATAAGAAAATTTCAAATACATTGTTTATTTTATTTATAGGCCACTAGACATATTATTTAAAAAAGTTAAAAACTGACAAAAAAGATGTACTTTCATTTAGTGTTTACCTTCAGTAACCAACGGGTGCAAGAAAAATAATATATAAATGTATATGTACTAAATTAAGTAATATGTAGGAAATTCATTTAATATTTATTTACTGTATTATATTCTATCGATCTTGACTTGCAATCTTTGAAGTAAAGGTTTATAATCATCTTTTTCATTTGTTTTACCAGATACAATTAACTACTCAGTAGCATCCAGCTTAGATGCAAGCAATATAGAAATAGAGTTGCCATCTTTTCAAAACAAACAAATATCACAACAGATATTTTAAAATATTCTATTGTTACGTAATATTACTCTTATTGGTTGATGTACTTGAATGAAATATAGACACTCCCATTTGACCTCGATGCTCCTAGCTACATCTATCGGACTTGAAACAGATATTTTACCCACTACCCGGACCTTAATGTATAAAATTAAATGTAAGCTCTTAATACTTAGATTAATAGATTGGAAATAATTGTTTATTTTTACATTATTAGGGTAAAAAAAGTTTCCCCATACATTCAACATTAGGGCTTTCACTTACTCAATTTTTTATTCAAAACAAATTTTACTAAAAATGCGAAATATTTATGTAACATTTGACAAATATTTTAATGGCTGACAATGTACACTCAAAATCAGTTTTTTAACATAATATTTATTGTTTCAGTCTTTTCATGCTGAACTTCACCAATTCAAACAACAGATTGAACTATTTAAACAACTAACACAACGGTTAATATCTGTTTATCAAAACGAAGACACCTCAAGGTTCAAAAAAGTTATGGAACATATCAATCAACAATATAGTCGACTAGATACATGGTTTGTTGTATGTTTATACTCCCATTATTTTAATTTCAACAATATTACACAAAATTTTACCAATAGTCTGTTTTTCATATCAGACGACGCAAGACACAATGAAACCCATTGTTACAACAATGTATTTGTTTATTGCGTGGGTCGTCTGTTAAAAACAGACTATAATAACATTTTAATTTACAATATGTATTACATAAATTTATTTTTAATTTGTTCACATATGCTTAATACTAATAATTAATGTTATCTTTCATTTTGTTATAATTTGCTTTATGTTTTTCACAGTATAATAAACCGTGGAAAATTACTGAATTCTGCTATGAATTCTCTGCAAAATTTCGACCGATCTTTAGACAAATTTCTAGCATGGTTGTCAGAAGCTGAATCGACTCTTGAAAATATTGAGGGTGAGATAGAGAAATTGGATGGAAATAGAAAAAGAAGCTCCTATCATCAACATCAATTAAAGGTAATACTATTACAGATAGTCCACGATTTATGTTAGTTTATTATACGTTATTATCTCAGAAAGAGCGATAGTAATAAAATTTATTATTTGTAAAAAGTTATTGTTTTTTCACACAGAAGCGGCACACAAAATATGAATAGTTCGAAACGAAATATTGTTAAAGAAACAACTGAGTGTGCCGCACATCTTATATGGGAATACGAACTAGGGTTAAACACAATAGATCATAAAGATTTTACTATAAAATTTTGAAGAAAAATATGGCCACAGGGGTGCGTTTAATGATATGATAAATATGGTCACAGGCGTGCGTTTAATAAAATGATAAATAGTAATATAGAAATACACAAAACCAATTTAAACGTGTTTAAAATATGCACGCCACTGGTAACTGCCTGACAAAAAGATTTATTACTATCAGTCTTTCTGAGATAGACTATAGTAGTATTTATTATTTATCTTTCTGCAGCCATATGTGTAATATATGTTTATGTAATTCGTAAAATTAGAGTTTTGTAGGCATGGAGAAAAAACCCTTATACCGTCACTCATATTTTCGGAAGATTTTGTGTTTTTGATACAATTGATTACCTTTTTAAATTATGGCTAATAATGTTATGGCTTTTTTATATTTATGGCTAAGTGTACTTATTCATTTGAAAAAAAATAATAATAATAACAATTGTGAATCGTTGCGTAGTATTCATGCGTGAAAGCTCCGCCAATTATTATACGTCATGATGCGACCTATTGTTTGAATTACTTTAATTTTCAAGGTATCAAAGAGAAATAAATAGATTTTTTTTGTAGTAAAATGACTTATAAATCAAATAACACATTGTTAATAGTAAGAAATATGTTTCTGAAATTGAAAAAAAGTGAAGGTAGTTATCAATATATTTCTTATTAACGAAGACTTAGATACAAAGCAAACCGCAGAAAAAGTCGCTGACAATTTTTAATTTAAATTTTATAGTGACTAATTTTTCACAAATAATTTAAATTTAGTTTAAAAATAATAAATTAAAGATCTTAGTACACAAATTAACGAATAAAGGTGATTATCAAAAACTGTTGATTATGATGTGATTATAGAAAAAAATCAGGGATGGATAACGTAACGTAACGATACCCGATAACGTTATAATAACGATTCAACTACAATTTTTAATACAATAAAGTAACGATAGTTTTATAACGTTATAATAACATATAACGATTCATTCGGGTCTATTCTCTAAGCATGATGTTAAAATCTTAGCGTCAGAAACTGACGTTAATTTTTTTAACACCATTTTTAACGTAAATGCTATTCGCTAAGCACATTTGTGTTAATATATTAACGCGGCGGCGTTAAAATAGCCAGTTAACGTTCTACAATAAGCGCATACTAAAACGGTGGCTTTAAAAGCTAACGCTGGTGTTTAGTTTGCAAAAATGGCTGATCCTAATTAAGTAAATGTCATGTTATTAAAAAAAAAATGAATAAAACACAATATAGTAGGAATATTAATCAACTTTCTCTTACTTTTTAAAGTGAATTCTTTACAGTAGAGATAAGAATGACGCTTCATAATTATTGTTATACAAGTAACCCAGACGCAAGTTCAAGTAATTGTATAGAAAGGAAGTAAATGGAGTATTGAAGAGCAGTTTTGGTTTTTGTTTAGACACAGAACTTAAAATTATAATCATCTGAAAGCTACAAAACTTCACTATGCCTCCGCCGTGTTTCAAAATATCGCAGTACATTTTAATTGTGTATTATTTGAAGAAACAATTGATGAGATTGATAATGACGATCACAACAGTGTTATTCCAGGGTAGAAGTAGCGTAATAAATCAATTAATTATTTAATAATTAATATCATCGAACACCTTTTTAAAAATATAATGAAAATATAAATAATATTTTATTCAAAAATTAGATAAACTGTTATAATACAATGTAGTATATAAATTGACTAAATAAAATTTGAATAAAGTTATATTTTTATTTAATATATTGTGGAAACAACATTTCTGTTCCATTTATAAAATAAATTTCGCCACTGAATATTAATTCAACACCGAAATATTAGGTTAAGATTCTCTTGGCATTTGACTAAATAAATACTCCTGTTAAAATTCAACGTAACAGCGCAGGCGCGTGTACTAAATATTAGCCTCTCTACAGGGTGAGTTAGCGCCTCGCGTTAACAAATATTGTATTAACGCTTACCTTAACAAATGCTCTTACAGAATAGCATTTTTGAATAATGACCTTTGACATGGAGTTAAAATAAAAATATTAACCTGACGCTAATTTTAATGCATTTCTTACAGAATACACCCGATAAAAAGTTATTTTATAACGTTATTTTAATAACGTTGTAAAAATATTATTTATATGTTTCATTTGTATTGAATAAATGTATTGCGATTTCAAGTAAGTTTCCATTTTCGTAGACACTTTTATATTTCTTAAAAACAGTTTTCAACCACAAGACAAGTAGGTATAATTTACATTTACCACCAAAACCAAAACAGATCACAAATATAGGTAATTTCAAAGTTACAAATAAAAATGGTTTTTTTAACGTTATGTAACGAAAACAAAAAATAAATAACATTATACAATAAAGTAATGATTTAAAACGTTATTTCATCCCTGAAAAATATTGTCTTAAACATCCAGCATTTTTATGGTTTTATATACTTTTTAAATACCTACAAACCCTGAAATGTGAAAATTCACACTTAAATTTTTTGTTATATGCTGTAAATTCGTAGCCGTAGATTTTTTGCGTATGTCGGAAATTTAGTATGTAAACTTGAGCTACGTAAGTCAGGGTTCGTCTGTATTATTCAAGTTTAATAATTAAACACAAAATTGGTATACTGCACATATTTTGAAAATTATCATTTTGTGTTATACATATTATGTTTTGTTTATTACAAAAAAATATAATTTTAATTAGTCATTAATGATAATAAATTAAAAGAAATATAGTTCTGATATGTTTATTTGAGAAGTACTTTGCACTTTGTTCTATTTAGTTTTTGTAGTTCGATTATGTATTATTAATTTTGTTTTATTTGGTTTTATTTTTAGGAATTACAAGCTGAGGTTGAGATGCATTCCGATTCATACACTTCATTGCGGTCCAGCAGTCTTAAATTATTAAACTCACTTTCTTGTCAAGAAGATGCTGTTATGCTTCAATTGCGAGTTGATGAAATGGATCAGAGATGGCATCATCTTAAATCTAAAGTTGTTGACGTCAGGTAAGAACAACTGAGTAAGAATATTTGTATTTAATATTGTAATATTAAAACATTTAAAGCTGGAAACAAGAATTAATGTTTTCAGTGGGTCACACTGTTTTTGGCATGAAAATATGGCATTGTGATGTATTGTTGAAAAAGTACTGAGAGTTATGATTTTGCATTATTTTTTTGCAATGACAAATTTGCATCAGTGAAAGGAAAATGAATTAATTAATTTTATTAAAAAAAAGTAGTTACTTGTAATGTTCTACGTGTAATTATCTGAAAATGACTAATATTCAATATATTTTTTACCTCTTGAATTGCATTAAAATAATCGTCGTCTCACCTCTTATAATTACTGGCCGCCACTGTTGTACTGCGTGATTTTTAAAAGATGTAATTTCAGAACAGAAATTCACTTAAAGTTTTGTGCCAGCAGTTAAATTACAACGTTGAAAATTAAACATTGAACTAACATATGTTAAATTTGTTTGAAATAGGGGAAACTTCCTAAGCGCCCTGACATCTGGTAGCGATATGCGGAAGATACGAGAATGATATAGTTTTGTTTTGTTCAATGGAGAAAGACGTGTTTTTTTTTGTTTGTCTTTTATTTTTGTGAATCGTAGCAAAAAAAAAAAAAAAAAATCATTTTGTTGTGCGCCGCAATGTAAATCGTGGATCAAAAAGAATCCCACTTTAACATTCCATCATTTTCCCAAATCGGAAACAATATCAATTGAAACTACATTTAGAAGGTACATTTAGGTAGAAAGAAAATGGATCGTAGGTCTCTATGGATCCAAAAACTAAAAACGGACAAAAATTCAAACCCATGCATGCGCGATCTCTCGTTGCATTTTATGGAAAGTGATTTTTTACGTCCAAGAAAAGACTAAATAAAAAAAAGCTTGGAAAATAGGAAAATACAACTCGTGTTCATTTTCACCATGTAAACAAATGCACAAGTGACATTTTAATGTCACTCTCGAGTGTTAAAAAGTTTCCCCTATTTATATTTTACTAAATCAGTGTTAGATGTAGTAATTAATACCCAATGACAATTACTAATGATTATTGAAAATATATTTAAGCTTTTTAAAAATATCATAACACTAACATAATCTAACTTATTTTAATAGAGATGACAATAACAGAAAATTGCTACTGAGATAGATCGGTTTAGAATATTTCGAAGTGGCATATAGGATCACGTATCTATTACATAATTACATCCTTTACGAATCACTCTGTATATCAGTTTCGGCCGGTAGGAGCTGCAGCTCCCTCAAAATTAAAATAATTTTACATTACAAACGTTTAGGATATTTTTCACTTTCTCTATCTCTAAGTTTATTTATTTTTTTATTTCAAGCTCTCGTTTCTGCCGTTCGTCATGCGTAAACAAGTAATTCGTTTACAAGTTATGCTATAGAGTACGTTCATCTTAACTACATCACAGGGTATCATAAATTACGTCACCAATTCTGTGCGAGAAAACAGCTGATCACATTGACGTACATTAGGGTTTTAAACAATTGTTGTGGAAACCAAACACACAAAATCATGTATTTCACTCATTTTAGTACTGTACTCATTATAGTACATGGTATACCTTGAAACGTACGAGAAATAAATAATAACAACGGAAATAAACAAACAACATCGCACAATACGCGTAGTTAAACACAAATCAAAGTAAGTGACGCCACTGAAATGTGTTAAGCTAGCTGTTGGTAATGTAATGGCCGAAATTTGGTTTCTGCGCAAGGGACTGGTAATATTCGCCTGTGATGAAGTTAACTTGAACGTACTCTACTATGTGCTGTAAGCACTGGCAGCTCGAATTGTCATGGTAACGCGGCAATTGGTATTGAGTGGGGGTAATGACTTCTTATACCCTTTCGGAGGTGCAATAATTTGCAGTTAAGAACTTGCGAAGTGTACGTTTACAGATATTTTTTATTTTTAGAGAATGACTTAAAGAATTAATAAGAATATATATATAAAACGTTAATTTTGTTCTACTTGACTAATACATATTAAATTATAAAATGTAATACATCTATAATTTATATGATTTTATTGGTATACATATAAGTAGTTAAACTTTTTATGTCCATCTTAATAATGATTTACTTTCCCGATACAAAATCTCAATTATAATTCTGGTTGCAGCACTTCCATTAGAAGTTTGCACGAGCCTGCACTGCTGTATATGTTAAATATGATTGTGGTGATGATGCAAATCTTTTAAGTCCTGACGTAATTTAAAAAGGACTCAAAAGAATGCCACAAATTTTTACTTTTACATTATTATTTTTTTCTTCGTATGAATACGTGAACAAAATTTCACTCAATTTCTCCTTCATTTCGTCACCTAAAAAAGAGATTTTCCAGCTACGGGTTTAAAACGTGCATGTTCGAGCCGCACTATAATGTCTTATTATTATCTATTACTCAGAAAATAACCTGATACATTGTCGATATTTTTTTATGATTATAATATTTTTAGGAATCGATTAGAAAATAATGCAGAATATTGGAATGCTTTACTTTTGTCTCTGAGAGAATTAATCGAATGGGTGATTAGAAAAGATACCGAGTTGTCATCTTTAACACTTGTGAGAGAAAATCCACCTTCTATACAAAAACAACAGGTATACTACAAAGTTATACAAATGCACGATTTTTCTAAATGCAGAATTAATATTATTCTGTAGATAAAGTTTAAATTTGAGCAGTCCAAGATTTATACACACACATTTGTCTGAGATTATTTAAATTAAATAAAATAATAAATTCATATACCTATTATGTAATATAGATCTAGGTGAGCGCATCTCTAGTAGGCTTGTAAGTCTCTAGATGAAAGCACGTCGCTTATTCTTTCAAAAGTTAGCGATATTTATGATTTTTAATATGTACTGACAATTAGTTATTACTAACTAAACACCTACAAAGCCCTGAAATGTGTAAACATTCACACTTCGTATCAATTATTTTAAATATCTGCAGACAATCTTGTGTTTATAAATAAATACTGACTTCCTACAGCTGACTCTTCTTCTCCGGTTTCAATTTAGAGTTACATAGTGTTTCTATAACGTTTTTATTTCCATTTGCCGTATTGTTTTGTTTCATTTTCTTTCCAGTCTCGATTTTCTTGTATTGTATTTTATTTATTTTAATTTTCGTTTATTTTAGGATGACCACAGAGCTTTTAGACAGCAGTTAGAAGATAAACGTCCTTTAGTAGAATCCAACTTGCTGAGCGGTCGTCAGTACATAGCAAGTGAATTGTCCCTGTGTGATATTGGAGGAGATTCAGATGGGCGGAGAGATCAGGGTAGAGGCGGAAGATTTTGGAGCTCTGAAGAACAGCAACGTGAACTTACAAGAAATATAAGAAGGGAAGTTAGCAAGCTATCTGAAAAATGGAATACACTTATTGATAGATCTGATCAGTGGGGTAAAAAATTGGAGAAAAATGCCACAGTAAGTGTATATTATTTAATTATATTAAATAGATTGTCGGTCAGCAACTCTTGATTTATAATTGTTATGCTAAGAGATATTACATGAAAACTACATAAATACCAAGCCTGTGATCGCAAGCTCTAAAAGTTTGTGCCTGCCGTTTGACCGCTAGCAATGTTGGTTCAGCTCTTGGCTATGTCATATAATTTGTTTAAAACATATTTATACAAATTACTGGTTCTGCTTAACCGTTCGCAACCGGCTATAAATTGTAGGAGCTTTTCTGTGTACGCTATAAAATGGATGTAATACTGACCTTGTTACTCCTGAATGTACACAGATTGAGAACATGGTCATGAAACCTGGAAACAGGAGGCCTAGGCTCACCTCAGGCCAAGGATGATGACATGAACATAAATAATAATCATAAAAACATTTAAAATCTTTCTTCAGTAGTGTATTAACCCTTTTGTTCCTAGTGGTTTCACCTAGAAACCACTTTTCAAGAGGAATATTACATGATATGCAGTGGCGACGCCATAAAACCACTGACGCTGCGGATATGTCTTATATTGTGGCTATTCCAAACGTTTAGGCGGAACTAGATTTTGAAATCTAGAAATTTTTATCTATTAATTCGGACTTTTTGTCATTTTGTTTAAGCTTTGTAAATCATACTCACATTGCAAATTCTAAATTAAATTGATTGTCATTATAAAATGTCCTTTTCATTGATTTTAATTTTTTGTCATTCTTAATAAAAATTTCCCATTTTTAGGGTTTTGTAGGTATAACCAAAAAACCCTTATACCGTCATTTTGTCGTCTGTCTGTCTGTCTGTCTGTCTGTCTGTCTGTCTGTCTGTTCGGTAAAAATTGTAGCCAAACGGCTAATCCTAGAGAGTTGAAATTTGGCATGCTTATACAACTCTTTGACCCGCACATAGGAAAAATACTAAAACATCTAAAAAACATACCCCCCTAAAAATATAAACAAATATGTGCTCATCGAAAACAAAAATATTTTTTTTAAATTCTGAATAGGGTATCAAATGAAAGCCCTTAGTACGTGGATTAACGATCAAATTTTTATTTTTGCAAAATAGATTATTTTGAACGATATTTGCCAAAAATGTGCAAAAAATTTTTTATCCCACACCCTGTAGCCCAGATGGTTTAAACTAAAAATCTAAAAAAATTCTAAGTAATGTATATTGGTGTGAACCGAAATAGTACAACAGGAATTTTTGATCAGATTATATTTTTGGAAAATAACGCATTTTTTGTGGTTTTTGGTTCACAAAGTACAAAAGTTATACCAATGTAAGACACTCACATGCATAGCGTTCGATAGCTACATGCGTTAAAGCGCTCTTAAACTGACTGGAAAACGAAGGGTTTCGAGTTCGAGTACGGAGTGAATTTTATTTTTTTTGTTTTTTTTTGCATTTTTATTATGTTGAAATTATTTTGTCAAAATTCTAGTTATATTTTGACAAATCTTGTATTTAATTTTTATGAGCGTAAATTTAATAACCAGTCTTATTATATGATTAACAGACGATAAATTATTTTAAAAATATCGTTCATTTTGCCGTGATTACTACAAAGTAAAATTTGTCCTACACACTCAGCATACCGCCTTCACTTATTATATACCTGCGAAACCCTGAAATGTGTGAATATTCACACTTCACATCAATTTTTTTTTTGTCCTCACAATATGTAAAAAGGTAAAATAAATTTTAATAAGTGTCATTCGTTTCCTTGGTTTTACTGTTAGAATTTTAAATTTTCACATACCAACCTGAAAAATGATATAACCCAAGCAAGGTCCCTTCTCGTGACAACCTAAAAAAACAAAATTCTCATTCAGTTCCGCCTAAACGTTTGGAATATCCTGTAGCACCCTCTATAAACGGTAACCAGTATTTCACGTTTAATGTGTCGGTATGTTAAAATTTAATTAAAATATATTGCTCTGAGTAAGTTGGCATATCAAACAGTTCAAAATTGCAATAAACTATTAAATTTTACACAATAAGCTGATTACAATGGCTGATAATAAATTTATCAGTGATTTATGATCATGTGATAAATTGTTTATGAATTTGTTTCTATAATGTCTAATTTTTCGTACTTTGTAACGTGGTTTCGCGGTATAACCACAGGGATTTCTGAAGTTGCGCTAATTTCAGGAAGAAGTAAATGGAACTTTATTGAGTTAGAAAATATGAACTATAGTACAGTCTGTTCCAAACGGTTAAGCGGAACTAGATTTTGCAATCTAGTTACTTTCATCGTTTAAATCGTGCCTTTCGGCCGTTTTGTTTAAGCTTTGTAAATCATACTTACAATAAACATTTTTTGGTTAAGGTTAATATCATTTTAAAATGTCATTTTCTTTATATTTTGATTTTTTGTGTCATTCTTAATACAAATTTCCCATTTATTAATTTTTTTGTCGTTAAAATATCTAAAAAAAACATTTAATTTTGACATATGTCATTCGTTTCCATGGTTTCATTGTTGGAATTTTAAATTTTGACATCCCAACGTGAAAAATGAAATAACCCAAGCAAGGTCCCTTCTCGTGACAACCTAAAAGAACTAAATCCCCATTTAGTTCCGCTTAATCGTTTGGAACAGACTGTATATAGAAATTCTTATAAAATTGAAACGTCAGTTACCAAGTGAAGTTAGATATCTCGCTTAGGTGCGGATTCTGCAGTACAAAGAGTGAGCCTCATCATAAAAAGTAGAGATACACAGTGTGTAGGGTATAACTTTGTCTAAAAACAAAAAAAAAAACAAAAACTGTTTTATTAAATACCACGAAAAGTATAAGTGATTACCTTGTGTCCCAGTGGTTATCTTCGTTTTCACCGTTTTCAACCGTTTTTTCTTCTTCTTTTTTCTCAAAAAATGTAATAGTAAATTCATCAGTATTAATCTTATGATGTTTAACTAAAGGGCCTTAAAGGGTTAAAGTTGTTAAAAAGAGTATAGCGTTGAATTTAGTTAGAATATTTACCAATAAATCGCGCCTCTCGCAAATCGCTATTAGACCACAAAATATTGTGGCCTTTAACTTATGGACCGCAGTTTTTATTTACTTTTTTTGTTATTAATGATCAAAATTATGTTTGAGAATTAGTAATATTTAAAAATAAAGTTTTTGTTTTGTTTTCTAGAAATTGCGCCAGTTCCACAAGTCTCTGGATGACTTATTCACAAGTATTGGCGCCTTAGAACGAGCTAGTTTAAGCTGGAGTTCCCCCAGAAATGCCACAGAAGCTAGAGAAATGCTCCAAAATCTCCGTAAATTCGAAGACGATCTGTCTCCTCTTCAGAGAACAATTGAAGACTTAAACGACCAAGCAGCCGTATTCTCCGCTACCGGTGTATTTCTTACGCCAAGTACATTAAACCATTTAGAAGATTATACAGCAAGATGGAAAGCGTTACAAGCAGCTGTTAATGAGCGTTATGAACAATTAGCGAGTACTACAAAAGGAGAATTATCTCCAGCACATGAAGGACCAGCAGCTTCCTCCGTAGAGCCACCTTGGGAAAGAGCACTTGCTGCTTCAAAAGTACCTTATTACATAAATCATAGTCTGGAAAGCACACATTGGGATCATCCTAAAATGATAGAATTAATGAACAGTTTATTAGCTTTAAACGAGGTTAAATTCTCTGCATATCGTACAGCTTTAAAATTACGAACTCTACAAAAAGCGTTATGCCTTGATCTTTTATCTTTATCCTCAGCGATGGAAGGTTTTGATACACATGGTTTGAGAGCGCAGAATGATAAGTTAATTGATGTTCCTGATATGATATTGGTGCTACGGTCTGTGTATAATGGTGTCGCAGCTGCTAATCCACAGAGTATGACTGGATCGGTGACATTATGTGTTGATATGACGCTCAACTGGTTACTGAACGTGTATGACAGTCAAAGAACTGGCCAGCTCAGGGTATTGTCTTTTAAAGTTGGATTGGTTGTTCTTTGTCATGGACATTTAGAAGAAAAATATAGGTGTAAGTAAAATAATAATAATAATTCCTTAGTAAAACATTCCGTAAAAAAGTCTCATATTATTTTGCTATTATTTACTTACGATGTTTAGGGTTTGGTAGGTATAAACATGAAACTTTGTCTGTAAGGATGAAGTTACGGTCAAACAACCAGACACAGTTTAAATTTGGCATGCACAGTTTTGTGGCCCGCATGTAGGAAAATTACTGAAATTACCTAAAAGACTGAAAAGATGATATATACAAAGCGTTTATTAATGATTGATAGGCGTTTGAATTTCCCGTTCATTAGACTAATTCTATAGGTTGGTACTTATCAGGGCTATACACGAGGCGCGATTTTAGCCAAAGAAATTTCCAAAATAGATTGTCTTCCACCCTAGAAGGATTGGTTTAAAAATCTGGAAAAATTATGAATAATACACATGGATGTGAACCGAAATAGTACAAACGGTATTTTTAGGATTTTGTAGGTATGACCAAAAAACCCTTATACCGTCATTTTGTCGTCTGTCTGTCTGTCTGTCCGGTAAAAGTTGTAGCCAAACGGGAAATAATACTAAACTATAGTAAAGGAGACTTTAGTTGACAGATGACGGTTATTTAAAGCATATGGTTCAATGGGAGAGAATTATAGCAATAAAATTTCCATTTTTGAATAGAGCCCTATCATTTGTTCACAAAGCTAGAAATAGAGAAAGAGAACAATTTGTTTCATTTGACAGGCCTGTCTTCCATCTAGTGGTGTGAGGTCTAAAGCGCGCGCGTGTATACAAAGGGACATACGTTGAAGTTACCATAATATAATATAACAAAAAAAGACAAAAACTATGAACGTAGGTTACAGTAAGAAGCAGACATACGTTCTTGACATCTTACATAAAACTGTGTGAAATAGATATACATTTCTATATCGGTTCTCAATCGATCAATCTGTCAAGTAAAATCTCCTTTACTATATATTCCTTACACAGCAAATGTTTTTTGTAATATTGTTCATTGACGATTACAGTAAAAAAATGTTTTTTATCCCAAACATGCAGCATTTGGACCCTCTGTTTGACGCCGTTGAATGCTCTGTTGAACTCTTACTAGATACCTACAAAATCCTAAAAGATATTACTTAAATTTACATCAAATTTTGACCAATTAATTTTCCAAACCTATTATATTATTATTTTCTTTTTTGTATTGCAGATTTATTTCGACTAATAGCCGATCCTAATCAGCAAGTGGACCAACGTAAATTAGGTCTCCTACTTCACGATGTTATACAAATACCTCGGCAATTAGGAGAAGTAGCAGCATTTGGAGGTTCAAACATAGAACCAAGTGTCCGCAGCTGTTTTGAATTAGCCGGTCAAGACACTACAATTGAAGCAACCCATTTCCTCAGTTGGCTCCAACAAGAACCACAAAGTATGGTCTGGTTACCGGTCCTGCATCGACTGTCCGCTGCTGAAGCAGCAAAACATCAAGCAAAATGTAACATTTGTAAACAATATCCAATTATAGGATTCAGATATCGATGTTTAAAATGTTTTAATTTTGATATGTGTCAAAATTGTTTCTTTGCTGGACGGGTTACGAAAACACACAAATTTACTCATCCCATGCAGGAATACTGTACAGCTACTACCTCAGGAGAAGATGTTAGAGATTTTACAAGAGCTTTGAGGAATAAATTTAAGTCTAAGAGGTATTTTAAGAAGCATCCAAGAGTTGGATATTTGCCAGTTAGGTCGGTGTTGGAAGGAGATGAGTTGGAAAGTCCAGTTCCATCTCCACAGCATGTTTCTGGATTAGCACAAGACATGCACTCGAGACTGGAAATTTATGCTTCTCATTTAGCTGAAGTAGAATTAAGAACAATGACCAATACAACTCCTGATTTGTAAGTATAATTATAAATACCGTGGATTCCGGTTATTTGGAACATGTTGGACTAGATTGTTCGTATCAATTAAGCAAAGTGTCGAAAATGTTGAACAGAGATTATGAGGTATAAAATAAACCATTGTGTTAAGACGTCCTCAACGTTTGAATTTTTTTCTCTGTCGTTTATGGGATGTCTGTGAAGCCTCGCGTAATGTCCACTTCTCAACAATCGTGAAATTGTAAATTTTGGAGCATTAGTTGACGATGCCTGATTTTCAAAGGCTGGATTTTTATTTTGTCCAGAATTTCGTAGATATAACCAAGAAATCCTTATATTGTCACTCGTGCCTCTATTCGTTTTATCATCATTATTGGCTTTACAGAGCGGGGTGAGCCAGCATTCTGTTCTGTTTTATAGCTCAATATTTTGAACGTGGAGATGAAAAATAGCATGCATATACAGTTCTTTACATTGAATATAGAAAAATAATAGGATTTGAAAAAAACATGTCGCTAAAAATAATTAAATTTATGTATGCATTTTTCGAAAAGCTTTTAATTAATAGATAAAAAGTAATTTAAAAAATTTACACAGTCGAGTCTCTTTATGCGATAGATACGTTCCACAAAAAATTTCCATTAAAAAAAAAAACGCTCAAAAAATAAAAAAAATCGCACATAAACTTGAATGAAAATACGCCTATTCACATAAAAAAATCTATATTAAACATTTCAAACGTTCACTGCTTACACATTTACTACTTGTATATAAATGGGAAAAAAATGCGTTGCTCTTATACTACAACGTGTTAGTTATACGAGATAAATACAATGGGAAACCTCCGAATACTATAGTGCGTTCAAAGGTGAGTTTGCATATGGAGTAGTTCTTTTTCATACTCTCTAATGGGTTTACACAATGACGCTATCCTTTTCTTGCTTGTCGACGTTGCCAGCTCTAAAACGCGCTGATCTGTGAAGACGCAGTATTCTACAAATGGCCATTTGTTTTTGTTGAGCGTTATTTTGAGTTTTATAAGAGTTGATTTTTGTAAATCATACGAGTTTTTCATATTATTATAATTAACACATTTGACACTTTTACAACATTTGGCAACACCGCTCCAATTTGCCATAAGAGCTATACTGCAAACTCACCTTTGAACGCACTATAGTTATAATCAACTGTACGGGAATCCCCGAATTTAATGCACCGCATATCTTCAAAACCGTATAAAAATGGTACGCATAAAAATAAACTTGACTGTATTAGGATGCGATTTGTACCAGGAATGTGCTGAAGTTTTTTTTCTGCCACTATACACCCCAGAAGGGTAGGTCTAAAATTCTGGAAAAAAAATCTTAGCAATGCATATTGATATGAACCGGAATTTTTGGTCAGATTATTTTTCTAATGTTATCAAATTTTTTGGATTTTCCAAAAAAATATATTTAAATTGATTAAAATATAAATAAAGGTATTAAATGAAAGTATATATCAACTGACGTAAATTGATTTGCAAAAATATATATATATATATATATATATATATATATATATTGATACAACCGACGTGGTCAGACCAATGATATCCAACAGGCGACCTAAGACCTACCGTTATTTAAAGGATTTCGCGTGTATATATGCCAGATATAGAATCTACCAGTTATAACTCTCAGGGCACACTGAGAGGGGTAAGAAAATCTCAAAAAAAAAATTCGCTATGTTTAATAAACATTATTAGACCCAGTATATGGAACCGCTTTTTCAGTATCACCTGTATAAAATAGTGTTGTTCAATCGACATTGTCAGGCCTTGCGACGTTGCCAATTTTATCATAGTGTATAATATGATTTGTAAAGTTGAAAACATTCAAACCGACTCATTCAGTCCTACTGTTCAGGAGTATGTTTACACTCAAGAGTGCATTTTAAATAAATAATAATAATATTATATGTGAAAAAACACTTGTTGATAATTCATATACGTATTTGCAATGTAACATGTGGATCAAAATGTCCTTTCTTCGGGCGGCTAAGTTTTATATAAGAAAATCTCCTTTTTTTTCGACAAATGACACGTGCATTATGAATACTCAATTAACAAAAAAAGATCTGCGATTTATAATACATAAGCCATCTGAGACTGAAAGACTTTTTGATCATAAGTTAGTAATTACATTTAATATATGCCGATTATTATTTTATACATAAAATATATTCGGGGGATCCTCCTGTGCTGTTTTTTTCACGCGTTTTTGAAAATGATTACACTTCAAATTAAATAATTTTGTTACTCACTAAAATGAAGAAATATTAGTCAATACTGTCGCATACCTGACCCGAAAAGCACAGCCACTAGGTTGTACTGCGCATTAAAATATATTTTTACAAATTGTATCTTGGTTTTAATTATATTGGCGTATTATTTACGTATTTTGTTATTAAGGACATTTATTACTGTATAAATTCAGTAAACTATTACTGTCGTGATAATAAAAGGTAATATTTACAATTATATTTCTCATATGAAAAATAAAGAGAAGTCATCATCATCATTGACGCGACAGCGCGAGTTGAGTCTAGATCTCTTGATTTCAAGTTTTGTGACAACATTTTCAATCTGTGTACATGTAGGAGTAATATAGACAGGATTACATCTATTTTTTAGCGCACACAGAAATGCCCGTACAGCTTATAGCAGGTTGCTAAGCAGAGCCCGTAATTTGTCTAAATATTTTTTACACAAATTATTTTAACAATTTAATTATTATCTACTTACGAGCGGTCAACGGCAAGCACAAACGATTTATTGCTGGCAGCCGCAGGCTTGCTTGTGATAAGTAAAATTAAGCAAGATCCTTAGAATCACCGATAAACGAAATTCTATACACCAAAAAGAAGTATGCGTGTCAGGTGGATCATAAACGAGAAAAAAATAATATTTGTAAAAGGTTGTTTAATTAGACCTTTTTGTTATATCTCACTGATTTTTTTTTTTTTTTGAGTGCAGTTTCGGCTCTGGCAATTCTCAAATTTACGGTGAGCCGAAACTACAGTCAGTGAACTAATCTGTGAAACGTAACAACAAGCATCATTTAACAACCTTTTATCTTCTAAGTGAAATTTACAAAGTTGTGGAAAATTTACATATATAAATAAAATTGGAGGTTAAATCTGTTCTTTTTTAGGGTTTTGTAAAACCCTTATACCGTCATTTTGTCGTCTGTCTGTCTGTCTGTCTGTTCGGTAAAAATTGTAGCCAAACGGCTAAACCTAGAAAGTTGAAATTTGACATGCTTATACAACTCTTTGACCCGCACATAGGAAAAATACTAAAATACTAATACTAATTTTATTTTTGCAAAATAAATTATTTTGACGCGATTTTTGCGAGAATTGTGCAAAATTTTGTCCCACAACCTGTAGCCCAGATGGTTTAAACTAAAAATCTGAAAAAATTCTAAGTAATGTACATTGGTGTGAACCGGAATAGTAAAACAGGAATTTTTGATCCGATTATGTTTTCGGAAAATAACGCATTTTTTCTGTTTTTAACTAAAATATGTAAAATATTTAATCTGCTATTTAACACAGTAAAGGAGTGAACGTTCGTAGATCAGTGGTAACGTTCTCGTTTCGTAAGTTGCAAACTACTGTTCAACTCCCGTCAATTTTTATTTTTTCTGTTTTTTGTTTTGCATTTTTATTTTGTTTAAATTATTTTGTCAAAATTCTAGTTATATTTTGGCAAATGTTGCATTTAATTTTTAAAAGCGTAAATTTAATAACCAGTGGGAAGTATTGATATTATAATTAAATTCTATGTTTGAATGCATACGAAATCAGAGGGGCGGAGTTTATGACTTAAACAACCAATGGAAGCCGTAGGCGCAATTTTCAAAATATTAATGAACCTTGCTATATAAAAAAAAAAATACTGCAAATTTTTAGAAACCCAAATAATGGTATTATTAGGCATTCGAATTAAAATTAATAAAAAAATATTTTAACATAAAATTTGTTTTGGCTTCCCAAATAATCATCATTCACTAAATACCTACGAAACCCTGAAACGTGTGAAAATTCACACTTCACATAATTTTTTCTTGGTACCTATTTTTCGTTTCTACATGTTCCAAGTGAATGTAAGACAAAATTCACAAAAAAAATCTCTGTCTAATATGCTTTTTTTCTATGGGTTTATTTATCTGACATTCAAAAAACAAGAGCTATATATATTTTCTCGTAATTTAATGTCATGACAGAGTGAAACCAGGTTTCGAGCCTATGATATGGCATCTTAAAATCTGAAGTTAAGAGGCGAATGTAGCCACCTCCAAAGTCCATCGTTGCACGCGGGGTGCGGTGGCGAGAAGTCGTATTACGTCATTGGGGGAGTGACCAAAGTGGAAGTAGCTTACAGGGAGAGGGAAAAGTGCTAATATTTATAAATCAATCTGTATTTTTGGGAATCATAAAATATAGATTAAATATATTCGAATCAATTTGATTTTTTTTTTATATCAAGATATGAAAGAAAATATCAAAATTTTAATAAGTAAATAAGTAAATAAATTTTAATAAAAAATAAAGTAAATAAATTAAATATTTTAATAAGTTTAAATTTGTATTTTGATTTATTATTAATTTTCAATTTTACAGTGCTATATTTTTTTCAATTTCACATGACTGTTACTCAGTAAATGAATAAAAATTACAAATGTTAACACTTAACCACTCTATATTGTAATTTTATCTTTAAAATAAGCTCTTGTACGTGAAAAGTGATTAATATTTATTATTAAATTCTGATTTTACAGATAATTTTGTAGAAATAATAGTTTTTTTTTATCATCAAAAAATTATGTTAATAATCATAGATTCGCCCCTTTAGGGGTTGATTTAACCTTTTGGTTAAACTCGATTACAGTATAACAATCCCATACGTTACCATAACAACCATGTTCTGACCATTTGGTTATAGTTAACTAAGCTTTCAGAAGCCGGCCATAATTATTTAACTTCATTTTTGGGACCATTTTTTTGTGTCAATATGAATTTGTATTCTACCACGGAAAGTCTAAAATAAAACAGGTAAATTTGACGTCACAAACTGTTTTATTCCAAAGATCTTCTGTTACCCATTTCAACCGAATTCAAAGATATGTGTAGGAAACGAAGGCGGAGCTTAAGACTCCCTCTACTATGATTAGATTAGTTTAAAACCACGCTACCAGATGGATACATCTCTCGATGCTTGTAAATGCCAGTATTTCATATAAATAGTGTTTCGGTGTGGGCCAAAGAATTGGTGCTAAATATTAATTAATTTTCATAAATAAGGGCTCATTTTAAAGATAAAAGTACAATCTATAGGATTCTAGCTATGGAATTTGCAATTGTTATTGATTTACGGAGGAACAGTGATGTGAAGTTAGACAAAGTTTAGAACATTGTAAAACTGAAAATTAAAAATAAAACCAAATTTTAACTCTTAAATCCAACGGAGCCAATCATTATCTTCAAATTAAAAAAAAAATCAAATTGATCTGACAACATTTGGTTCAAATTCTTTGGCCCTTTCAAATGCACGTATCCGTTGAGCGTAACCCAGGTACAGTACGCTCTTAAACGTACACATAAATGTTCAATACTCAAAATTAAATGGGAACTTTTGTTTTTTACAATTATTTTTATTTTTTACAATTAAGAAAAGTAATTGTTCAAACGAGTTATTTGTAATTTGAAACCTTTTGTGTTCTTCTTTGAAATTAAGAATAAATTATGGACATTGATGTCCGTATTAGAATAATTTTCTGTGAAATATATGAGCAAAGTTAACATTCAGCACGCTTTAAAAAATCTATAAACTATAAAAATGTAATTATTTCTAAATTGGAAAAAAAGAAGAATTTCATGGCGCAAATACCAAAATTTTAATTTGAACAAATTTGATACAAATCGGTTATATGCATTGTTTTCAAGTATCTACGATTCTGCCAAAACTAAATTTGAGTTTAAAGTTTTTCTGTAAGACAAATTGAAAGAAAATATTTAAGTTCTTACAATGAACTAAAATTATCATGACTGGAATATTTATCTAGCTCATTCTATACAGTGTTGCCAGATTTAAGGCTTGACAACGTCGACTGAATTGTGCTGGTCTGACAAAGTCGGAATCGTACATTTTTTGTATAAAAAGTTATATACAAAAACTACTGGCGCGCGCTCTTCACGACAAATCAGTGAACTAAATTTGTATATAAATATACGATCTACCCTCGTATTCAGACCATTTGTGAAATTTTCTCTGTCATCGCTGCTATATAATCAGGGTGCAAGAGCTCCAAAAAACATGAAAAACGTTTTCAGGCCATTCCCCTGGTCTGAAAACGTCAATTTTGGTTTGACACCGTCCATTGAGTACATAGAATTGGCTTGCATAAGCGGTAAAACAAATATATATATATATATATATATATATATATATATATATATACATCACATATACGTCACTATATATATATATATATATATATATATATATATATTTGTTTTACCGCTTATGCAAGCCAATTCTATGTACTCAATGGACGGTGTCAAACCAAAATTGACGTTTTCAGACCAGGGAAATGGTCTGAAAACGTTTTTCATGTTTTTTGGAGCTCTTGCACCCTGATTATATAGCAGCGATGACAGAGAAAATTTCACAAATGGTCTGAATACGAGGGTAAATCGTATATTTATATACAAATTTAGTTCACTGATTTGTCGTGAAGAGCGCGCGCCAGTAGTTTTTGTATATAACTTTTTATACAAAAAATGTACGATTCCGACTTTGTCAGACCAGCACAATTCAGTCGACGTTGTCAAGCCTTAAATCTGGCAACACTGTATAGAATGAGCTAGATAAACATTCCAGTCATGATAATTTTAGTTCATTGTAAGAACTTAAATATTTTCTTTCAATTTGTCTTACAGAAAAACTTTAAACTCAAATTTAGTTTTGGCAGACTCGTAGATACTTGAAAACAATGCATATAACCGATTTGTATCAAATTTGTTCAAATTAAAATTTTGGTATTTGCGCCATGAAATTCTTCTTTTTTTCCAATTTAGAAATAATTACATTTTTATAGTTTATAGATTTTTGAAAGCGTGCTGAATGCTACTGCTTCAAATGAGACGTTAAATTTAATTAATATTTTTAGATTAGAATCCCAAATAAATGTACATTTTAATAAGTTTGAACTTTGTTCATATATTTCACAGAAAATTATTCTAATACGGACATCAATGTCCATAATTTATTCTTAATTCCAAAGATGAACACAAAAGGTTTCAAATTACAAATAACTCGTTTGAACAATTACTTTTCTTAATTGTAAAAAATAAAAATAATTGTAAAAAACAAAAGTTCCCATTTCATTTTGAGTATTGAACATTTATGTGTACGTTTAAGAGCATACTGTACCTGGGTTACGCTCAACGGATACGTGCATTTGAAAGGGCCAAAGAATTTGAACCAAATGTTGTCGGATCAATTTGATTTTTTTTTTAATTTGAAGATAAAGATTGGCTCCGTTGGATTTAAGAGTTAAAATTTGGTTTTATTTTTAATTTTCAGTTTTACAATGTCCTAAACTTTGTCTAACTTCACATCACTGTTCCTCCGTAAATCAATAACAATTGCAAATTCCATAGCTAGAATCCTATAGATTGTACTTTTATCTTTAAAATGAGCCCTTATTTATGAAAATTAATTAATATTTAACACCAATTCTTTGGCCCACACCGAAACACTATTTATATGAAATACTGGCATTTACAAGCATCGAGAGATGTATCCATCTGGTAGCGTGGTTTTAAACTAATCTAATCATAGTAGAGGGAGTCTTAAGCTCCGCCTTCGTTTCCTACACATATCTTTGAATTTGGTTGAAATGGGTAACAGAAGATCTTTGGAATAAAACAGTTTGTGACGTCAAATTTACCTGTTTTATTTTAGACTTTCCGTGGTAGAATACAAATTCATATTGACACAAAAAAATGGTCCCAAAAATTAAGTTAAATAATTATGGCCGGCTTCTGAAAGCTTAGTTAACTATAACCAAATGGTCAGAACATGATTGTTATGGTAACGTATGGGATTGTTATACTGTAATCGAGTTTAACCAAAAGGTTAAATCAACCCCTAAAGGGGGAATCTATGATTATTAACATATTTTTTTGATGATAAAAAAAAAACTATTATTTCTACAAAATTATCTGTAAAATCAAAATTGGTAATAAATATTAATCACTTTTCACATACAAGAGCTTATTTTAAAGATAAAATTACAATATAGAGTGGTTAAGTGTTAACATTTGTAATTTTTATTCATTTACTGAGTAACAGTCATGTGAAATTGAAAAAAGTATAGCACTGTAAAATTGAAAATTAAAAATAAATCAAAATACAAATTTAAACTTATTAAAATATTTAATTTATTTACTATATTTTTATTAAAATTTATTTACTTATTTACTTATTAAAATTTTGATATTTTCTTTCATATCCTGAAATTAAAAAAAAAATCAAATTGATTCGAATATATTTAATCTATATTTTATGATTCCCAAAAATACAGGTTGATTTATAAATATTAGCACTTTTCCCTCTCCCTGTAAGCTACTTCCACTTTGGTCACTCCCCCAATGACGTAATACGACTTCTCGCCACCGCACCCCGCGTGCAACGATGGACTTTGGAGGTGGCTACATTCGCCTCTTAACTTCAAATTTTAAGATGCCATATCATAGGCTCGAAACCTGGTTTCACTCTGTCATGACATTAAATTACGAGAAAATAGTTATAGCTCTTGTTTTTTGAATGTCAGATAAATAAACCCATAGAAAAAAAGCATATCAGACAGACAGAGAGATTTTTTTTGTGAATTTTGTCTTACATTCACTTGGAACATGTAGAAACGAAAAATGGGTACCAAGAAAAAATTATGTGAAGTGTGAATTTTCATACGTTTGAGGGTTTCGCAGGTATTTAGTGAATGATGATTATTTGGGAAGCCAAAACAAATTTTATGTTAAAATATTTTTTTATTAATTTTAATTCGAATGCCTAATACCATTATTTGGGTTTCTAAAAATTTGCAGTATTTTTTTTGTTTATATAGCAAGGTTCATTAATATTTTGAAAATTGCGCCTACGGCTTCCATTGGTTGTTTAAATCATAAACTCCGCCCCTCTGATTTCGTATACATTCAAACATAGAATTAAATTATAATATCAACACTTCCCACTGGTTATTAAATTTACGCTTTTAAAAATTAAATGCAACATTTGCCAAAATATAACTAGAATTTTGACAAAATAATTTAAACAAAATAAAAATGCAAAAAAAAACAGAAAAAATAAAAATTGACGGGAGTTGAACAGTAGTTTGCAACTTACGAAGCGAGAACGTTACCACTGATCTACGAACGTTCACTCCTTTACTGTGTTAAATAGCGGATTAAATATTTTACATATTTTAGTTAAAAACACAAAAAATGCGTTATTTTCCGAAAACATAATCTGATCAAAAATTCCTGTTTTACTATTCCGGTTCACACCAATGTACATTACTTAGAATTTTTTCAGATTTTTAGTTCAAACCATCTGGGCTACAGGGTGTGGGACAAAATTTTGCACAATTCTCGCAAAAATCGCGTCAAAATAATTTATTTTGCAAAAATAAAATTTTGATCGTTAATTCAGGTTTCAAGGGCTTTCATTTGATACCATACACAGAATTGTAAAAATATATATTTTTTTTCGATGAGCATATATTTGCTTATATTTTTAAGGGAATATGTTTTTTAGATGTTTTAGTATTTTTCCTATGTGCGGATCAAAGAGTTGTATAAGCATGTCAAATTTAAACTCTCTAGGTTTAGCCGTTTGGCTACAATTTTTACCGAACAGACAGACAGACAGACGATAAAATGACGGTATAAGGGTTTTACAAAACCCTAAAAAAGAACAGATTTAACCTCCAATTTTATTTATATATGTAAATTTTCCACAAATTTGAGAATTGCGAGAGCCAAAACTGCACTCAAAAAAAAAAAAAAAACAGTGAGATATAACAAAAAGGTCTAATTAAACAACCTTTTACAAATATTATTTTTTCTCGTTTATGATCCACCTGACACGCATACTTCTTTTTGGTGTATAGAATTTCGTTTATCGGTGATTCTAAGGATCTTGCTTAATTTTACTTATCACAAGCAAGCCTGTGGCTGCCAGCAATTAATCGTTTGTGCTTGCCGTTGACCGCTCGCAAGTAGATAATAATTAAATTGTTAAAATAATTTGTGTAAAAAATATTTAGACAAATTACGGGCTCTGCTTAGCAACCGGCTATAAGCTGTAAGGGCATTTCTGTGTGCGCTAAGAAATAGACTTAATCCTGTCTATATTACTCCTACATGTACACAGATTGAAAATGTGGTCACAAAACTTGAAATCAAGAGATCTAGACTCATCTCGCGCTGTCGCGTCAATGATGATGATGACTTCTCTTTATTTTTCATATGAGAAATATAATTGTAAATATTACCTTTTATTATCACGACAGTAATAGTTTACTGAATTTATACAGTAATAAATGTCCTTAATAACAAAATACGTAAATAATACGCCAATATAATTAAAACCAAGATACAATTTGTAAAAATATATTTTAATGCGCAGTACAACCTAGTGGCTGTGCTTTTCGGGTCAGGTATGCGACAGTATTGACTAATATTTCTTCATTTTATTGAGTAACAAAATTATTTAATTTGAAGTGTAATCATTTTCAAAACCGCGTGAAAAAAACAGCACAGGAGGATCCCCCGAATATATTTTATGTATAAAATAATAATCGGCATATATTAAATGTAATTA
This sequence comes from Liopterus haemorrhoidalis, assembly GCA_963971575.1. Lineage (NCBI taxonomy): Eukaryota > Metazoa > Arthropoda > Insecta > Coleoptera > Dytiscidae > Liopterus > Liopterus haemorrhoidalis. The sequence continues at coordinate 192,688,609 of OZ020611.1, forward strand.
CTAACTTATGATCAAAAAGTCTTTCAGTCTCAGATGGCTTATGTATTATAAATCGCAGATCTTCTTTTGTTAATTGAGTATTCATAATGCACGTGTCATTTGTCGAAAAAAAAGGAGATTTTCTTATATAAATCATAGCCGCCCGAAGAAAGGACATTTTGATCCACATGTTACATTGCAAATACGTATATGAATTATCAACAAGTGTTTTTTCACATATAATATTATTATTATTTATTTAAAATGCACTCTTGAGTGTAAACATACTCCTGAACAGTAGGACTGAATGAGTCGGTTTGAATGTTTTCAACTTTACAAATCATATTATACACTATGATAAAATTGGCAACGTCGCAAGGCCTGACAATGTCGATTGAACAACACTATTTTATACAGGTGATACTGAAAAAGCGGTTCCATATACTGGGTCTAATAATGTTTATTAAACATAGCGAATTTTTTTTTTGAGATTTTCTTACCCCTCTCAGTGTGCCCTGAGAGTTATAACTGGTAGATTCTATATCTGGCATATATACACGCGAAATCCTTTAAATAACGGTAGGTCTTAGGTCGCCTGTTGGATATCATTGGTCTGACCACGTCGGTTGTATCAATATATATATATATATATATATATATATATATATTTGAACGCAATTACAATCCAAAATTGACAAAAATTGTTGTCATTAAATCCTTGTGAAGTCCTAAAATGTGTAAAGATTCATATTTCAATATTTACAAAGCAACAAATCTGTACAATGTATTAATACCATTAATCTGCATTCCGTGCTCTTAAATTAATAGACTGTAGACTATAGCTTGTGCTCTGTTCATTGTCACTAACAAGTTGGTCATATGGTAACGCAAGCAACCGTTCAGACCTCTAAATTTAATACTTTGTACGTTGTTGATTGTGGATAATTTTCTAAACTTATAGCTAGTGAGTTGTTTTAATGAGACAGACATATAAACACATTAGCTATCTCAGTCAATGTCTGTGAGGACGTTCATATTGTATTGTCTTTAGAAAACCTAACAAAATGTCGCCGATTACAACAAATCTAGTCCAAAATTACAAAGACCAACAATAAATATGATCAATTTAGGTAATTAGATTAGGTTTAGTTAGTAAAAATCTAGGACAGTAGAGTTAGGAAAGCGATAATAGATAATAAACAATTTTCGAAACCACCGTAGTTGGTTTAAAGACACAGATGTACTATTCGTAACTTACTAATTTCCTTAAGTATAGTCTATAGTCTATTAATTTAAAGAGCTCTGAATGCAGCTTTACTGTCCCAATATAGCATCGAGTTGGCCCAAATAAGCTTAGCAAATTCAAGGTATTATTTTATTTTAGTTATTTTTTTTCCCCCCTAAATAAACAGGTGTGCCACGGGATTTTTTATAACATTCTGTTTAAAAATGGAGCGCAATAATAAGTGTATATATGTAGAAGAATATGTAATGAGAACAGATTGTGACTTACAATTTTTTACAACAGAGATGATGAGCATCAGCTTATTGCACAATACTGCCAATCATTAAATGGACCAGAAGGTGCTGAGTCTTTGTACAGTCCAGGACAGTTGATGGTTGTAATCAATGAAGAACAAAGAGCAGAATTAGAAGTAATGATAAGGTTAGTATATCTATTTATTTATTTCTCGTCAAATGAGGTAGTTGAGCTTACAATTTATATAGATAAAGAAAATCAATGATCTATAGTCCGTTCAAACGTTAGAATGCACTACAGGGCAAATGGAGTAGTTCTTTCTCATACTCTCTAATACCCATTTTACACTATATGTTTAAGTTCAGATGTTAAAGTGAAGGTGAGTTGAAGTGTTGATGTGAAAGCGTGTGGCCTCGCTTTAACTCAAGCAAACTTTAATACAGAGAGCTGCGTGTTAAACATAGTCCGCATTGCTAACATAATTTTTATTATAAAAAAATACTGTTTGAATTTGTGCTGTCAACATTTTATACTACCATAAATAAGAATACTGTATTATATTGAAGTTGTAAGAAGTTTATACTTATTGTTATAATTAAATTAGTTATTTTAATAATGTATATAATACAATACAGAGCTACAATAATTAAGGTAAAATGTATCGACTTAAGGAAAATATACGTCTGCGCTGAGAGTACAATACTAGTACAGTTTTTTTATATATTGAAGTTGGCTTTTCTTGAACAAAATGATCAAAAGCTTCAATCAATCGGTAAAAGTAACTAGAATTGAAAATCTAGTTCCGCCTAAGCCAAAGGAACAGACTTTAACTTTAACTTAAAATTGTTTATAACATTAATAATAATAATAATATTTATTAAATAGTACAACCAAAATGGTCAAAAGCTCGAATCAAATTATAAATTATAAACTATAAACCGCCTAAACCAAAGGAACAGACTTTAATTTCCTGACGGTAATTTAAGAATAAAATTACCGTAACAGATGGCAGCACCGGAGATTTAAACATCTATACAATGTTCCATTACTCGACGAAAGTAACCGCGGTTGAAGTTTGCCGTTCCGAAAGTGTACGACATTAACCTTTTCAGGAAAATTGTTATGTTTCGGAACGCGGTTACTGAAAATTTTGGTTACTTTTTTGTAACCAAACTAACCGTAGAAATATCGCGGTTAGTGTGGTTATTTCCTCCCACTACAAACTTCAGATCTAATGTAAACTACAAAACGCGGGAATTTCAAAACAATTACAATAAGGCGAGAGTTAAGTAGAGGGAATTAATCGTTTCTTTGTAGTGCAAGTAGTAAATTATAATATTATTTTACTATAGTCTATAAGTAAAACAGTAAGAATGAGTGTAAGTAACTGATTTTTAGTATTATTGATCGTTGTCGTGAAAAATAATATCGGGAAAAATCATATATGTTCTTATATAAGGTGCCATTGTAAACAAGTACTAATAAAACAAATATTTTTATTTATAAGTTTGTAAGAGAATATATATAACCTATAACGTCCATAAAATGACAGTTCAGTTGTCTGTTTTATCAACTGTGAGGTGTGACTACCGTTCCGTAACTAAAACGCGTTTTCAGGTAACCACTGGGTAACCACAACTTACCATGACTTTACCGCAACCGCGACCGCGGTAGTTAGGTGTGCAGTTACGGAACATTGTACTAGTGTGAAAGCAAACCGATGTTTGGCAACACCGCTCCCATTTGCTATGAGAGCAATAACTGCATTCTAACGTTTGAACGGACTATAGATACAGATTTAAATATCAATGCGTAAATTTTATTAAATCAGCTGTTTGAAATTATGTTTTTTCTTGGCATGAAAAGAATTTTATAGTTGGAATCTAATTAGATTATAGCAGTTATCAGGTATACATTTTCTAACAGGGAACTAGAGGAAGAAAATGCATCACTACAAGCAGAATATGAACATTTGCAACTTCATCAAAATAATATGGCAATGAATGAAGATTCGAATATGAAAGACTCTGGAGGTCAGGATATTATCACTGAAGCCAAACTATTAAGACAACACAAGGTAATATATTTATTTTTAATTTAATTGTTTTTGTTCCTATCTCTTTCTAAATTTTCCGTCTACTCCAGAATAGTGACTTATTGTTACTATATTATTTGATCTTGAAACTTACGAATAGTTTTTTTAACAAACATTTTTAGTCAAGCGCTTAAACTGGTGAAAAATGGGGTCCAGTTTTGGTTAACAGTTTTCTTAATCTCAGCGATTCGGTTTGTTGTTCTGGCTCAAAAATTAGAAATATAATAGACAACAAGTCATAGCTCGTAGAATACTTAGCTCTCTTTTTCTCCTCTATTATACACGCTTTTCTTAACCACATACAAATTAAAAATTTCTATCATGAAAGGGTTAAACATAATTAATTTATGAAAGTGTTTATAAAATGTACAAAATATTTCATCTTAATTTCAGGGTCGCCTTGAGGCAAGAATGCAAATCTTAGAAGACCACAACAGACAACTAGAAGCCCAATTACAACGTCTAAGACAATTACTTGAAGAGCCGTCTAATAATGGACAAACCTCAACATTACAAACTAGATCAGTAACCGCTTCCCAATTAGCTACAGATATACCTGGTAAAGTACATCACACAGCATATCCTGATGGAAACACAAATGGAGAAAGAGTAGGTCATGGTATTTCTTGAAAAAAGTCAATAAAGTAAACAATTCAGGGAGAAAAATAACCGATTGATATTACAATCAAGTATACAAATTATTACGGCAAGATTTTGTGATGGAGAACACAAATATTAAAAGGCTTAACTCAAGTTAATCAGTCCTTTGTATGCAGCTAGAATTTTTTGTGGTATTAGTTCTAGTAGTAGGGTGCTTATTTTATTATTTTGAATTAACCTAAAGCATTGAATATAGAGACTTAAAAATAATAGCCACATTGTACAAAAACGTGAAACATGAAGGCATATTTGGTCGTATTGAAGACGTTAGTTACCCTATCATAGTTGACGGACTGCAAGATAGATGTCCTAACAAGCAGTGTAGCTGGGAATTATTTTGAAACATATATATATTTTTTTGCTTAAATGTGAATTAGAAGAAATATAAGAAAACAAAAATTGTAATTCTTGTTATTTTACGTTGTTTTTATCATTAACAACGTTTATTTTAACTTATCATGATAACAGAGAAGTGGAGTATAATAGTTTCTAAGATCGAACTTCTGAAAGTAAGACGAGTACTTCCCGAACAATAAATTAGGCGAACTTATACGAAACTTGCGGAATTTCCTACTCAAAGTGAAATGCTATTTTTAATTATCTTACGATCTAGTTTTGAAAACACCGCAAACTGGGGTCTGGGTGCAGTGGCGTATACGGGACTCATTGTTAGGGGGTACTTATGATGTTATCTGTAAGACGAATGAAGCGTTAATGAAAATAAAACTTATTTAGGATGAAACTATATTTAAAAATTTAAAATATGCTATCTTCTCCCTTTTCTGTTTATAAAAAATTTAAAGTAGCCCTTCGGGATGTTTAAAGTTCCGTCACTGCTTATCATTTTGTATGAAAAATAGACCGTGACCCAAATAAGTTAGACACCCCTGCTGTTGGATATTGATGTTTATATCAAAAACTAAAAGAGATGATAATTTTATTATTTTTTGATGAAAAGAAAAAAAAAAGTGATAATCCATGTATCAAAAACTTTCATTTGAAATTCGATTTCGATTTTCTTTTTCTTCGATTAATATTAGGTCGTCAAGGATGAAATCTGTAGAAAAAAAAGGAAAGTTGGTTGATAACTAACAAATATAATGAATTATTTTATTAATCAAGGTATGCACCCATATTGTCTATACACTTTTGCCATTTTAGCGGCAGGTTGTGCAGGCCGGTGGTATAAAACCTTTGCGGATGAGAGTCAATGAATTCCTGGAAGACCACTTTTAAACTATTTTCCTATTAAAAAGTTGTCCAAATTGCGGAAGAAGTGGTAGTCAGTGGGGTCTAGGTCTGGTGAGTATGGAGGATGATAAAGAAGTTTCAACTTCAATTCCTGTAGTTTTGCCACAGTCATTTGTGCAGTGTGGTCTAGCGTTATCATGCAACAAGATATGAGTCAATCTGTTGACCAATCTAGGCTGTTTTTCTTTAAGTTTTTGTATCCTTTCCTTCAGTTGGTTGCAGTATATTTCTGCTGTGATCGATGAGCATGGTTTTTTTGTTTTGTTTGGTTTTTAAGTTACCTGTACGAAATTTGGCAAACCAATTTGATATTATCTGCTGCGTAGTAACACTAGAGCTAAATACACTATTAATGTTTCGCGCGGCCTGCGATGCCGTAATTCCACGTAAGAACTCGTACTTCATAATAGTGCGAATTTCCAACCGTTCCATTTTCAACAAAATTAATTTTTTTAAAAAGTTTTTGATATTTTTTAGAGCATACAATGATTTCTTTAAACAGGCGAGATGTGTAGTTTTCCAACAAAAAACAACGGTAAAATATTAAGCCAATGTCAAATAATAAGCTGTTAAAGTTGGCAATATTATTAACTACAAATTTCATCCTTGATGACCTGATATATAAGTATTTGTTTATATTTTTTGCGGCATATAATTTTGAAGTCCCAGTATTTCTCGTACGTGTGTTCAATTCTCTAAATCCAGCCGCTTGGCCTGAATTTCTACCGAACGGACAGATTCATGTGACGGAATAAGGATTTCTTGGTTATACCTACGAAAACCTAAAAGTATCATGGGAATGTGCATTTTCTATTAATTTCAATACTAATCATAATACAATATAGCTTATATATTGCAAAATGCATATTATTTTGCTGTGCGGTTATTTTAAATTAGTTAAATTTTCATTTAAGTGTCCCCAGTGCCCTCTCCCCTGATACGCTACTGTCTAGGTGTATATGAAGAGTTCCGGGTAAAAACGTTCAGTCACTAAGGATGATTCGTTCTTGGTACGAGTCGATATAAACCACTTTGGGGACCCCGCTTTAAACTCTGACTAGTATTTTCGGACTTTCTTGCAATTATTCGAAAGCTTTAAATGGGAATTAATAGTAAACAGTAATATCTCCAAATTGACCAACACTGAACTATGATAATTCTTCACCTGGACTTCATATAAGAATGTGTAGAGAACTGCATTATACTCTTAGTCCCATATGGTTTTTGTTAAGTCTATATTCAATGCCCAAAATCAAAGTAATATATGCTAGGTTAATTAGTTGATATATCTATTTTCAATTATTCAAAATAATACGGTCCATTTTCAATGGTGTTCATTGCAATATAGTGTTTAGTGTCTGATCTTCCATTGTTTTAGTTGTAGATAAGGTTATATTTTATTTCGTACTTGACTGAACAATAATTAGAATTGTTTTAAATAAACAGTTACATTTTAAATGAGCTTGGAGATACTTAATACAATATTTTAACTGGTAACAATATAATCGAAGTAAGGAATTGATATTTTTGTTATTTTTTCTGAAATTAGTTGTAATGTACTTCTGTAGTTTTTCTATTGAAACTTTATATATACTAATTTTTTGTTTAGTAGAAATTGTGCTTAACTTTGTAAGGGTTTGTTTCTACAATCAGCAGGAATTACTAAGAGTGACTTGACGATGAAACAAAATTTCAGTAATATTAATTACTTAAAACTTTCAAATGGCTTCTAAAATTGAGGAAAATTCTCTTGATATATTGTCACAACAAGTTCAATTTTATAATAGAAGGATGCAAGCAAATCCAGAAAATATTGACTGTATTATACTGGCTCGTTGCATGATTTTATAAAGAATTGTGACATACATTTATATGGTAATTCATTCTATATTAGAAAATATTACAATGCCAGGAGGAAATGGAACTCAGCAGAATGTTAGAGTAATAAATAAAAACTTTTATTGCAAAAACACATTGTAGCGAAATAGCATTGAATCTCAGTTTACGCTACTTCGTGTTTATGTAGGTCTTATTGTGTATAATATGTACAGCGAAGTCCCCGAATTATGAATAGGTTTGATTCCGAAGGCGTTTGGTCGTGTCCAAAATACAGGAAAACATTAATAAAGGTTGTGCTGCTCTCTTTAAAATGTTGTCTAGTTATTAGTATTTAAATACGACGTTTCATTTACGACTTAATTACTTAAAAATGCATGCATATAAAACATACAGAGCCTGAATCTATGCATATTGGTTATGTATACTGTATGAAATATATACATAAGTAAGTAAAATCGCTGGTGAGATGTTACCGGATGATCATTATTGATTGACAGTAAAATGTACTATTTTTATTCCATTATGTATAAATTTTATTCCGGGAACAGAATTTTGTGCGAAATGTCACTTCTGCGCATGAGCAAGTAACATGTGTTAACGAAAATCTGCATGAGTGGCGTACCGTATATTTCTTTTATAACCTATTGTTTAAAATATGTTTAGTTTAATATCAATAATTAATTTTCCGCTCTATTTATCAACAATTATATTAAAAACTGTGATTCCGAGGTCATTATCAGTTTAATTCTTTTAAATAAAGTGTCAAAATCTACATATGTATGTACCACGCACGTCTATGGGTTTAGTCTGATTCACTTTAATTCTTAAGCGGCTGAAAAAATATTTCGGTGGAGCGGCCAAGAAATCCAGTATAAAGCTAAAAAGAAAATAACTGAAGGTTTTTAAAATTTTGGTCAAAAGTGCCAATATTTGTCAGTCGATTATTCGTAAATCGGGGTCTGCCTGTATCTATAGTTCATCATCATTGGCGCGACAGCCCGAGTGTACATTCAGGAGTAATATGGTCAGTATTACGACCATTTTTTGGAGTACACAGAAAGGCACCTACAGTTTATAGCCGTTTGTGAACGGCTAGGCAGAACTTGCAATTTGTATAAGTATTTTTACACAATTATTTGACACAAGCAGGAGTTGAACTCACGTCCGTGCCCTTGTTTAGCGGTCAAACAGCAAATACAAGCGGTATAACGCTTACAGTCACAAGCTTGCTGTATCTATAGTTAGAACAAGCAATTGCAAGTGTTCTAGTGACAGACTCAACCAATACACGTACAACTAATTCTTAGTAAATGGAAAACAATATTTGTATCTTTCTGTTTTGGTGGAAACGAACCCTATTAGTGCCATAATGTTCAAGCCCGCAAATTCCCAATAAATGTATAAATCTGTTCCTTTGTATGTTTCTGTGATTGGGCAATTATTTTGTGTATTCTCTCGTTTGCCATATATAAGTGCATATCTCGAATAGAAGCTTAATAGTTTAACAAAGCGTTGAAACTTGTTGATCACAAAATGTATGAAGTTCCCTTAATGATTAAGTAAGTACTTAATGTGTACTTAAATATCCAAATCAGTGTGTAAAAACTACTACAAAATTAAGGTGTTACAAAAAATGAAATCTTAAATTGTTATGAATATGATAAGAAAAAATATTTACAGGGAATGTTTTATTTGTTATTTTGAATATAAAAAATATCATACTGTATATTGTTTCCGTTCAGCGCGAGTTATTTGAAGTTGTTCTATTGTAATTTGTTACAAAGAAAGATTGGTTTTAAATGTAATAATTACAAGTAATTTTATTATAAATAATTACTGGGAGCTGAATTAATCATGGTGACATGCCAGATGCATGTTTAAGTAACAGCAGAATGTTTATTGACATATGAACCTAGTATAGGGTGACCATTTTCTTAAGAAGGCAATGCGGGACGGAGCAAAAAAAAAAGGTCTTCATCTCCCAAATCCAAGTGAAGAGCAAAAACAAAATGGCCCTCATCTCCCAAAATCCAAGTGAAGAGCAAAAAAAAGGTCTTGACCTCCCAAATCCAAGTGAAGAGCAAAAAAAGGTCCTCACCTCCCAAATCCAAAATGCGGGACAATACGGGACAAAATGTTAAAAGCGGGACTTTTGCGGGACGCATCTTAATGCGGGAGGAATGGTCACCTTAACCTAGTATTAAGAAAATACATGTTTAGAAAGATGAGTGGCGGCTCGTGGTAACCTGTAATGGAGGTGCTGCGACCAGAAGTATAACTGAGATTCTGTCAGGAAAGTAAAATGGACATAAAATTTGAAACTACATATACATTCACAAATAAAATCGTATAGAATGTAGAAATATTAAATTTTATGATTTAAAATGTGTTCATGAAGTATGTAGAAGAAAAATTATTTTTTATATGCTGTACAAAACATGTGAAATCATGAATTCTTTTTTTGCATTTGTTATATACTGTCCGACAAATATTTCGTTGCCGGGCGTGAAAAATGCGCGTGAAATTTGTAGTGGTGATTATAACTTTGGCGAACTGCATTATTTTCTACACACGCTATTACAGTCAAGTGCATAAGTGCAAGATTCAAAATATATTAAATATTTAAAATCATGGAGACAAAAAGCAAACTAGGTGGACGTGCTATTAATAGTCAAAATTTTTACATTGTTATGTAAGTATATTTAGCGGGAAACATCTGTATTACATTATTACATAGAATGTAAGCCTTTATTTTTTACAATCTACTTGAAATTGCTGGAGTTTGGAAAAAGACGCGGGACGGGGGTGCTCTGGCCAATAAACAAGTCGACAAAGTGAACGTCAAATGCAGTAATCACTTAAATCAAGCAGCTACGTTTCTATAGTTTTGTTGTTCGACTGTGATGGGAGGAACTTGTTTTTGTAGACGTACTTAACTGATAAATATAATGTACACGTGTAAGAATGTGAACTTGTTTCTCTGACTGTACTCTATATTTAACATTGTCTTTCATAGTGCCCTCTCTGTGCGCACAATAAGCCACGCCCGGCCACAAAATATTTGTCGGACAGTACATCTTCTGTTCGTGACATTCTTTAAAAATCAATTTAATGTTAAAAGAATTTGAATTGCACACCACTATAAAAAAACAGTTAAATATTAAAAATACAAAAATATCTGTAATCAAATGTCCACTTCGCAAGTGTTTAACTGCAAACGTTTGCAGCACCAAGAGTAGCTGTTCAATCGTTACCCCCACTAAGTGCCAAATCCGGAGTTACCATAGCAATTCGAACTACAATGTCTGCAGCATAGGTGACTCATTGTACATCATAACTTGTAGAGCTGTGGTTCCCCAAGTTTTTCGGTTCCCGGCGCCCTTAATGTATTAAACTTTTTCCGCGGCTCCCAGAGTCAATACATTTGTATGATGATCTAAAAAAAAAAAAAAAGGTCCTCGCTTCTAAACTACAAAGTGCTGACAAAAAAAGGTCCTCACTTCTAAACTACAAAGTGATGAAAAAAAAAAAGAAAATATCCTGGGTCTTCGCGGCGCACAGTTTGGGAATCGCTGCTGTAGACGAAATATTTGTTTTAAGCAATACGCACGACAGTAGTGACGGTTTTTAATTAAAAATTAAGTAAATCTAGAGAGAGAGAGAGAGAATCAAAAAGGTCTGTAATGTGTTAATTCATTTAATTTTGGGGGCGCTGCAGTTCTTATGTACCATCCGCCACTGACATAGATAAGTAAAAAAATCCATCATTGCCATCTACGAGTATTTCAGATTGTGAAAGATTCGAGCACAAATTTCTCGACACTGGACTATTTTGGTTGAAATTTGATTATATGTCGTATAGAGCAGTTTTTCTCAAACCTTTGACAGTTGCGGACCACTTTCAGAATTCCGCACTAACCGCGGACCACCTACTTCAAGAAAAACATTATATTTGCATAAAGGCCCATTATTAATACTAATGAAATTTTGTGTTTGCGGACCACCAAGAACTGACCCGCGGACCACCTGTTAAGAAACACGTATAGAGAATTTAATTTTAGGAAACTTTTGTTTCTTGCACTTCTGCTCTAAAATAATTAGGGAAGCAGGAAATTATATAAATTCTTCGTTACGTGTTTAATCACTATGATCGATAGATCAAAGTTTTTATCCTATATATATATTGATAAAATGAAAGTGAAATTTATTTATGTGGTAACGACTGAAAAAAAAAAAAAAGATTTGCATCAAAACTATCACATTTCCCAGCCAGGCTGTAATACGTATGGATATATAAAACGTAACCTTCCATGATTTTGAAGAAATTCAAACTACAATATCGTCATGTTGAAAATATATTACTTTCAAAATTAAAACGTTCAGAAATTTTAGTACTGTGGTTTAGAACAACTTCAGATTACTCATTCTGTTTAGAGACAATATTTCATATCAGTAGTCATCATTTTATTAAAATATTTCTTGATTGAAATTATTGACACAAATTATATTTTTAACGTCGGTTAATATATCTTTAATATATTCAACTATTATTCTTTCTCTGTCCTGAAAAAAATAGGAATAGTCTCTCGTCAAGATAAATATAATATTTACAATCTTACTTTTGTTCAAGTTTTGTTTACTTAAACGCCCATTTAGTTTCTCTAAAATAAGGGTCCCAACCCTAAAGTACGGGCGCCTGGGCACTATTTGACCAGAGCTGATAAGATATTGGTTAAATTTTTTGATAAAATTGTGTGTCTCACGCCCAAATTAATGTATATATTTTTGTTATTCTGACCAACTATAAATTAGCCTTGAATAAATAAATGGTGCCCGCCGCAAACCGATCTTAAATGTGCTCTAAACTTAAAAAAAGACCACTTCTCCGAAGTATGTTTATCGGCATTGCAAGAACTTCATTTAATACAAATTCTAATAGCGTTCAAGAACATATTTCGAGATTATTTAATATGTGAAGAAAAATGATGCAACAAGTGAAAGACATCTGATGAATCTACGTTTGCTTATTTATTATAGTATTTTTAAAATAATAATCCAACGGGGGATATTATATACCTACAATGAGTGTCATCATGCATAGAGTTTGTTTCTATAGAGAAGAACACCCTAAGTCATTATGTATGCGTGAAATTTAAACGTCAAGCCAGAGTGACGCCTCTGATGACATCAATGACATTTTTTAAATTAGTTACTTATAAAAGTACTCAGTATATGGCCAAATGCATAAAACACTGCTTTAGCCTTGAAAATGTGAGCTGGGTTTAGACCGTTGTGAGACAGGTTACATAAGGCGTTTACATTTAGTCAGTCAGATTAAACCAAGCGATCCGAGTGCTTCCGATCCGTTCGTAAAGTCAGTCGGAGAGTAAACATTAGTTTATTTTTAGTCAATCTGATTAATTCGCCGGAGCAATCCGAATGTTTCCAAGCAATCCGATGATCTGGTAGGATTGCTGGTAGTAGGGGTTAGCGCGGGTAAATTGAATCTTACAGCTAATTGGAATGTGTTGAAAACTTAACAAAATACACGAAATAAGTGCCGTTTGGGAAAGAATTCTATTATTAGTAATAAACTCATATTTATAAAACACAATGCGGTAGCAATTGTAATCAACGACAGAAGTTTGACAGTTGCATTTAGCGCCACCGTCATCAGGCGTCACTACTTAACTTCAGAAAAATATTGCTTACGAAAATGTTAACAAACCCCGAGCAATCCGACTAATCTTGTGACGTCACCAGATCAATCTGAGCAATTTTGTGGATTGAATAAACGTAAACGCCTATAGTGTCTACCATTCTTGAATTCCTTGAATATCCTTCAATCTCAGTGCATTTCCATGAATTAAAAATTATAGCCTAAAAAAAATGTATTTTATTTGTTAATAACACTCATATTAATACAGTCGATTTTTGACATTCGCGAGGGATACATTCCCGGATTTCCCGCGGATGTGGAAAATCCGCAAATAATTCTAAACAAATTCAGTTTCGTCGGTATGTATATCACACATATAATATGAGAAATATGTATAGTGATACTTACCTTTTGTCTGTGTGAGAATTATTCAGCCATATTTTACTACCTTGAATCTTTAAAAAAAATTAAAGTGAAGATAGAGGCAGAGAATATAAAAATTTCAAGTGATAAACGGAGCGAAATCTAAAAACAAATTCTGAGAAAAATATCATGCATCAGCTTGCTTTGGGCCCTTATTTCTCTCGTGCCCTTATTATTTCTTTCGGGCCTTTATTTCTCTCGGGGCCTTATTTCTCTCAGGCCTTTATTTATCTCGAGTCATTATTTCTCTCGGGGCCCTATTTCTTTTGAACCCTTATTTCTCTCGGGCCCTGAAGCATTGATTAACTGTTTTGTTAAACTTTTTTTTTATTTTTGAGTTTGTTCCGAATAATATATAATATATGAAAAATTATCTTGTAATTTTTTTAATTGATATCTGGAAATTCCTCGAGTCTTCAGGAATTTAAAATTAAAAATTTATTAGACACCTTGGGTTAGTTTTACCGTACTGATGACCGGTCGTTGTGATAGTAATTCTGCTTAATACGAGAGCAATCGGAGGTTCGGACATTTGGTTCACGCACTCGTCCGAGCGGGGTGCGTCCGGGCCCCATGCGGCCCCAAGACACTTAATACAACCAACTCTACTGCAATGGCGGCTAATCGGCCGGAACCATTGCAACGAGCAATAGTATCTAATTTTGGTTTCTGCGCACATTTATAACAGTGTTCTACTCTGATGAAACAAATTCTATATTGTTATAGAAGAAATTATTTTATTGTGTCTTTTAACTAACTTTCCATCCATTTAAATCAAAAATATCTATTTTGTCAATAATTTCAATCTGGAAATAGTATTATACAAATATACAATAACTAATATACAATACAATCAGTAATTTAATATAAATTGCGCTATTTAGCTTTAAAAAATACTGTCATCCAAACAAGCTTTAGCTATAAATTATTTAATAGTTAATGTTTTAAAACTAGGCATCATCAACAATCATCATTTTAAGCAATTTTTAAACAATTAAAAAACCAGATTTATATTTTTCCATATTGTTTTTATAATTAGTATTATTTTAATCTAGATAATGTACAAAGAATTTTTAATCAGTTATATTTTTACAAATTGATAATTTGGCGAAGTGAAGCATATATTTATTTGATTTTATTTGTTGTTATAAAATTATATTATTTTATATTAACTGTAGAATTGTTTTACTAATATGCACATTTATGTTGGTAGTTCTAGATGGATTCTATACCCTGTTCACTGAATCGGTGCAGCGCATTAAAACAAATGCACGTGGTAGTAAAGTAGGGTGGTACTTAACAAATTTAAATTTAATGATACATATGTATGTGTCATTAAATGGCTGGAAAATGACTGGAAACCAGTCTAGTCGTCTGTTGCCATAGCGATAGGCTGACGGATACGATAAAAGCCTAGTAGTTGTTTTTTTGCGCTGCACCGGATTTTGTGAATAACTTGTAGATGAAAATATATCACTTTCATATCATCCGAAATACAGTATATAGATGACATATCATTTGAAAACAGAAAAGTAGAAACATTGTTTCATTTTCACATATCATAACGTTCTACATCGAACATCTTCCATAGATATATGTTATAATGGTTTATGGTCGAATATTTAAGGTGACACAAGTACAGAAATAATTTTAAACAGATTTATTATAAGCAAGATTCGTTCGTAACCGTTCGTTCGTTTCGGTATTCGATATGGTTTACCTATTTCATTTTCACGAATATTTCGGCGTTGCAAATTTTTATAAAAACGACCCAAAATTGTTACTTATATGTGTATTTACCGGGGTCGTACTGTTCCATTTTATTACCTAAGTAATAATAATTAAAAATTGCTGTGTAACAATGAGAGCATTGCTATGTAGAAAAAACGTACATATCAAGCTGACTTCAGATGACAAGATACTACGTTTTCCCACTTTGTTGTGCGAAATAAAAACATGATCACTTGTCTAGTTTATGTATAACAAAGTAGACACTAAAAATATCGTGGGTAGATAAAATCATAAACGAGGAAATCTTCCGAAGACTAGCAAATAAATTAGAAAATATGTCAGAAGTTAAAAAAAAAATCAAGTACTTACATAATACGACATGTTAGATACAGACTGTTGCAATTAATCATAAAAGGAAAAAAAGAGCTGGAAGAAGATCTTAATTGAAAAATCTTGGAATGTTGAAAGAACTTACTCTGTTCCATTTAGCTGTATTCAAGGTTAAGACAACTCTAATGATAGTCATCCAGTAGAAGAGGTACACAAGAAGAAGTTCCGTAGCACGAAAAAGATTTTCGTCTTTTAAACTAAAAGATCTTTGAATATACAAGACAAAATCAAAAACGTTGCCAATTTTTGTCGTATTTGCCTATTTACGAATGTGGACGTCTTTCAACAACTTGGCAAAAATCAGTTATGATTTCTCATATTATAGCAATTCCTTGCCTAACACAGTTAATACTAGCTGAAAAGTTTCATGAAATGCAAATTTCACTTTTTAAAATGTTATATACCTATGTATAAAAAGAAATATACTGGCTGACTCCCATCAACGCCCACCTTGAACCCCCGAACCTAGAAACATGAAATTGGAGGAGTATATTCCTTCCATGACGTGCACATGCTAAACAGTAATTTTTCGAAATTCGACCCCAAAACGGGTAAATATTGTTATAAAATTTATAATATTGTTATTGCACTATATTTTATCACCGGCGCTAGAATGCTCTGTCATGCACGTCATTTGTTGTACATCGCAAAACAAATAATGACGTGTAATTTTGTTTGTTCAGTTAGTAATCGAACGGCAAAAATGTCTGCTGCGAAATTGAATCATATTTATATAAGCTGGGCTAAGTTGCACGAGGGTTGATGATACTCTTTTTGCGTTAAAAATGAATGTTTTAAACACTATACAACTTATGGTCCATTCTATATAACTAAAACACATCAAATACATTTTTTATAATATTTTGATTGCAACTACAAATTTAAAGACCCGATTAAATAATAAAAACCAAGCATCTCAAGTGGATACGACACATTGAAAGAATGTCGAAATCTAAACCTACAAAAAGAACTTACACCCAAAAGATGCATGGGAAGGAAAAAGCTGGTAGAACAACCATGTATTCTGGGCAGATTAAACAAGACCTGAAACTACTTAAAAGTAACAGTTGATGATTCGTTGCACAGTACAGGGCAAGATGGAAACAAGTTGTTGCAAGATCAGTGTAAGATGGAGAACAAAATTCAATTAATGGCCCAAAAATCAATTTCTGAAAATTGTGTTGTATAATTTGCCCGTCATTTCGAAATAGTTTTGGGCCAATAAATTTAATTATGGTCACCATTTGTGAACCAACCGATGTATTGGATCGTCAAGGATGAAATTTGTAGAAAAAAGGCAAAGTTGGTTGATAACTTACAAATATAAGGAATTATTTTATTCATCAAAGTATGCACCCATATTGTCGATACACTTATGCCATTTAAGCGGCAGGTTGTTCCGGCCGGTGGTATAAAACCCTGGCGGACGAGAATCAATGAATTCCTGGAAAATCAAGGTTTTACAGCATTTTCGGAATTAAACCGTTTTCCTATTAAAAAGTTGTCCAAACTGCGGAAGAAGTGGTAGTCAATGGGGGCTAGGTCTGGTGAGTATGGAGGATGATAAAGAAGTTCCAACTCCAATTCCTGTAGTTTTGCCACTGTCATTTGTGCAGTGTGTGGTCTACCGTTATCATGCAATAAGATAGGAGTCGATCTGTTGACCAATCTAGGCAGTTTTTCTTTAAGTATTTGCATAATTTCGTCCAGTTGGTTGCAGTATATTTCTACTGTGATCAATGAACCAGTTTTTTTTTTTTTTTTTTTTGTTTTTATGTTACTTGTACGAAATTTGGCGAACCAATTTGATATTGTCTACACTTGTTAAAGTTGGCTATATTATTAACTACAAATTTCATCTTTGACGACCTGTTATATACATATATTCGCGTTCGACGTGACAACTTGTAACTAATGATCCATTTTACAATTATTTACTTAGCTATTTTGTTTTATTGTGAAAATTACTTTAAGTTATTGTTGCGCCATTTTTGCTGCAGCCTTGGATTTACCGTGATTTACAAATAAGGTATTGCGGACCAAAATGATTCAAATTTCATATAGAACAAGTGTGCCGGATGGCATATCATCAAGTGCAAAATCTTTCACTGAAGGAACTAGATTAATAAGGCGTGTTCTCTGCCATCGAGTAGTGCGCTTGTATCTACAATTCAGGTTGAAAAGTAGAATTTATTTCTCATTTTTATGTCTCTTTACATTAATTTTTATACCACGTAAATGTATAATTGTTTAACAGAACTGTTTAAAATTGTTTCAATACTTGTTGTGCATCCTGTATTAGCAGAGCTTGGTAGAATTTATGTTAATTATAAATGTGATGTTATTAATTAAAAATATAAGATTAAGTTTGTTGTGTTCAGTTTTATCAATTGGTTTGTTAAATCTAAGGTTAATAACAGGTCAAAATAACAAACATGTTTTTCATTGTGATTATTTTTAAAAATTCTACCTACTCATGTTATGATCTTGTAACCATACCTTGTATATGACAATGTCAATACTTGTATGTTAAAAATAAAATAATAATTATGAAACATATTAAATTGTTATTTATTTCGATCGCATGTTTACTAAATGATTAGTGTTGAATAAAATAAGGAGGTTGTTCACCGAGGATATAAAAAAAACGTGCTAATGGACTCTGGTAAATCATTAATTTAATCTGATATATATATATATTTATCTCGCCATATGAGAGTAGTTATGAACACCGAGTTTTATCACTTGCAATGTAGATGGTAAAACTGTACAGATATTTCTACCTGTGCAAGTGACTGGAGCATATAGTGTCATTCGATATACCTGCATCAGAGGCGTGTGTTATGACGGACTGACACTTGTTTAATTTAGACGTTTCGTTATAGTTATTATTATTTTATTAATGAAGTACCTGGCGCCAAAAGCTTTCAATAGGTTTCTTCGTCCATCTATAAATAATTATATCAATTTATAGGCCAAGCTAATATTAAGAATATTTAACAACCGGTGCGCTGAAAAATTGTAAATACTGAATAATAAATACTTAAGTGGCGCAAATTATTCTATTAATTTTCATATAATTTGTTGATTTTTAGAAAATATTATTTTTAAACTGGCCTTTTGAATCATTCAGGGGTCACTAGCTAAATGATTATTTTTGTACTGTTCATCCTACTATTCATTTTAACAACCGATTCAAAGCTTTTTAGGGTTTGTAGGTATGACCAAAAAACCCTTATACCGTCATTTTGTCGTCTGTCTGTCTGTTCGGTAAAAATTGTAGCCAAACGGCTAAACCTAGAGAGTTGAAATTTGGCATGCTTATACAACTCTTTGACCCGCACATAGGAAAAATACTAAAACATCTAAAAAACATATCTCCCTAAAAATATAAACAAATATGTGCTAATCGAAAAAAAATATATATTTATTTAAATTCTGAGCAGGGTATCAAATGAAAGCCCTTAGTACGTGGATTAATGATCAAAATTTTATTTTCGCAAAATAAATTATTTTAACGCGATTTTTACCAAAATAGTGCAAATAAAAAAATCAGATTATGTTTTCGGAAAATAACACATTTTTTGTGTTTTTAACTAAAATATGTAAACTATTTAATTCGTTATGTAACACAGTAAACGAGTAAACGTCCGTAGTCTAATGGTTATCTTTCTCGCTTTCTGTCCAATTTTATTTTTTCTGTTTTTTTTTTGCATTTTTATTTTGTTTAAATTATTTTGTCAAAATTCTATAGTGCGTTCAAAGGTGAGTTTGCAGTACAGGGCATATGGAGTAGTTCTTTTTCATACTCTCTAATGGGTTTACACAATGACACTATCCTTTTCTTGCTTGTCGACGTTGCAAGCTCTAAAACGCGCTGATCTGTGAAGACGCAGTATTCTACAAATGGCCATTTGTGTTATTTTGAGTTTTATAAGAGTTGATTTTTGTAAATCATACGAGTTTTTCATATTATTATAATTGACACATTTGACACTTTTACAACATTTGGCAACACCGCTCCAATTTTCCATAAGAGCTATACTGCAAACTCACCTTCGAACGCACTATAGTTATATTTTGGAAAATGTTGCATTTAATTTTTAAAAGCGTAAATTTAATAACCAGTGGGAAGTGTTGAAATTATAATTTAATTCTATGTTTCAATGTATACGAAATCAGAGCGGTGGAGCTTATGACTTAAAAAAACCAATGAAAGCCATAGGCGCAATTTTCAAAATTTTAATGAAAGGTTCATTAAGATTTATATATTTAGCTACATAAAAAAAAATACTGCACACTCGACTACTTAGGTATTCGAATTAAAATTAACAAAAACATATTTTAACATAAAATTTGTTTTGGCATCCCAAATAATCATCATTCACTAACTAAATACCCGCGAAACTCTGAAATGTGTGAAAATTCACACTTCACATCAATTTTTTAGTATTTTAACAACCGGTTCTCTGAATATTAGTTCTGTCTATAGGACTTTGATTTTAAGATCGCAGCGCTAAAACGGCTACATCCTGAACTACTGCAGTATACATATTTACATATACTTTACTGCAGTAAAGTAATACATAATTTGTGTTTTTGATCTATAGACTGTTTATCTATAGATTAGTTAAGCAGTTTGTAATTATACTCGTTATATAATATATTATACATATTTTTCTGTCAAGTCAATAATAAGGGACATACTTAAAGTTTTTTAATAAACATAACCCCGAAACCCTCTTATATGCCTGTTGCTACCATACGTCCTGGTTTGAAGGTATGATCCCGGTCAGTTTATCATTTTGTCCCGGATATTTGGTAAAATTTAAAGTGCCGAATATACATGCAGTACAAAAAGTTCAGCCTCTGAAAATAGTGATTAGGCAACTAATTAAAACTAGTAAAGAATTTTTAAAGAAATTTCACGGTAGTGATAAATATTAATAACTTAATAATGTTTAATTAAGAGTAATTCAACATTATTTTTTTAACCACTCCGTTATATAGCCATTTCAATCATAAGTACTTAGTGTAGAAGGCGCTACTTTCTGATTTGAGCAAAATCTCAATACTGTCTCGGTTTGAGAAAAAAATATTATGGTAAGGCCTATGTTCGAATCCTGGTTCTACTCTATCATTAGAGCCCTGCAAATCCGCGGATATCCGGATATCCATATTTCTGCGGATGCGGATAAATTATCATTTAAATCGTGCGGATGCGGATTATATATCATATCCGCGTGAACATAAAATCTTCGGTTGGACGCTTCTTTCTACGGAAGACGCGTTTAGAACCCCAAAAATGTATCGCTGGCATTTGTATTGTGCTTATGACAAGATTGAAATAATAATACGTTACGGCACTTTTTACTTTTTTTACTCTTCCCATAAAAATCTATTTTACGATTACTTAAATAGTTAAATATAGTAGAGTTTATATAACAGTCGTAGATACAACAATTTCTTTGGATTTATTGCGTTTACTAATTTAAAAATAATTATATATCGCCTTATTTTGCATTTTTGGAAATATTAGTAAAGTTTAACCATGGTAATTTGCCAAATTTAAAAACATAGAAGCTTATATCAAATTTAAAAAAATAAAAATATCTTAAAATTCTTGAAATCGTCATATAACTTTCATCTTTTAATAATAGGATGAATTTAAGAATTTAGTTTTATTATTAAGAACTTATTTTTTTTAAATTTGCTAATCTTATAGGACTTTCCTTGTTATTTATTGTTCATAAATGTGATAAATTAATCTGTTTAATTATTTCTAAATATGCTGCTCTAAAATAACATTGAGATATCTTAAAAAACTAAGTTCCTGAGATATTGCTGTTTATAGTTTTACATTTTCTATAAACTTGATTTAAGAGTCGAATAATTGTAATTTCCATCTATATTTTTTAATCTATATAATCTCAATACGACGTTAGATAGAAAACATATTTCTGGACCAAGTAATATTAATGTGATAAAATTTTAAAAAATTTAGTAGTGTTTTAAAACAGCGATATGCCAAATAAGGCGAAACATGTTAGATATTTCCAAACAGACAGCAAATCCTGTGCGGATTGTGCGGATATTTTTGCGGATGCGGATTTCATATTTACAAAAGCTGCGGATGCGGATCCTGTCTATGCGGATGCGGATACAGAAAAACGTATCCGCGCAGGGCTCTATCTATCATCATACCAAATTATGTGAAAATATGTCCAGCCGTTTTTTGCGTGAATCTCGGACAGAGAGACAAACAAAATTTGATTTTTTACGGATGTGGTCTTATAATCTGAAACATGGAGAACCCAAATATGAGGCAGAAAAAAATGGAATGGCAGGAACTAACTGGAATTTTCATTTTTGTAAGTTGTCATGAGCTCTTCTTTCATGGTTTGAAGTAGGCTTTTGCTAAACAAAATTATCAAAAGTCTAACTTAGTCTGTAAAAGTAACTAGAATTGAAAATCTAGTTCCGTCTAAACCAAAGAAACAGAGTTAAGCCTCCAATTTTATTAATATTGTCAACAGACAATAACTGAAACGCCTCTAGTGAGATTTTGAGAAACTGACGGTTGTAGGATAGTCGAGTTTGTGACAAGCATGGGAATATGTTCTTAGAAGTGGAAAGACAGTTAAAGACCATTTTAGAGTGTGTTCCCGTGTGTTTCAATAAATATCACATGAAGATACCATTGAACCTGTCAAAAATATCCTACCAAAGTCAGCCATGATGTGAATGCAGTAGCGCCTCTATCGGTAGTGTCAGATGCCAATAGATAGATAGTTCTGGATTACGGATTTTATGCACGGTCAGGGGCATACTAAAGTGAAATGTGCCTAGGGCAAAAAAATAGGAACGGAATCCAAATGATTAACAAAAAAACAAAGAAACTGACTCCAAGTGATGATAAAAAAGGGAACTAAATACAAATAACGACAAAAAACGGAAACTGAATTAAATTGACGACAAAAAAAAACTGCATCCAAATGACGACAAATAAAAAAAATAGAAACATTTCAAAAACTGCACCCCCATCACTGTCTACGCGCTCCTCCTAAACATGAAGTCCATGGCATATGCCGTACTTTAGATACATCTCTGTTTATGGGCCCTACGTTGAATGTATAGAATGGGCTTATAAAGGACAGCGGATCGTGATAAGCAAAAAAAGGAGGTTGGAATGAAGAAGTGAGGAGCAAAAAAAAAGAGGTCGAAGTGTTGAGCGACAGAAACAAAAGGCTTCTTCGGGGCCCAGGCCAACTTAGCCTATACGTAAATCCGGCATTGAATGTAGATAACTAAATGGATTGTGACGGGCGTTAATAATTTTAGCTGTACGCAGATAATTTTAACTGTTCATTCACATTGATATACTTAAATTATATCTATAAATATTTCTAATAAAACTAATGTAAAATCTTTTCTTGCGCCATTTTAGAAATTATACGAAGAGAAAATATTACGTATAATAATTTCGAATACTATAAAATTTCACTCTTTTCAAAATCATTAAATTAACATTTTGACGTATCAGAGATATATTTGTTGTCTCAGAAAAGTTAATCTGAAAGTAGGAACTATGTACAAAGGAATTATTTTACTGCCAAATGAATCAAAGTTTATTATTAAGAAATTACGCCTTACACGTGTATATTATCAACTGCGCCACATGATTATTATAAAAAATGTTGGCGGTATATTTTAAATATTAGCAAATGACAAATCAATTTGACAGTCGGTAATGCAGTTTTGTTGTGTAAAATACAAATGGCTGGACAATATGTAAAATTGACAAGTTACGTTTAGTTCGTTTAATTAATACTTTAGGAACTCATCAACAAATTTATGAAATTTTAAAATTATGACAGTGAAATATTCAATATTCGTGAAAATTCTTTAATGTTACTGCTTAATTTAGTATAATTATAACTTGTTTATTATTCAGGTAAGCAAATCTCTTTGTTTTGTAAAATCAGCTGGTTGTACTTGCATAACTTTTGAAAGGTCATTTTACATTTTTTTCAACTGATATTCTACGTTTCCTGGTTTAAATGAAATGTCTTAACATGTTCTTGAAGGACTTGAATGTTTTAATTTATGAATCTGTAATTTATCACTTTGTTTTTGCAAATATATTTGTAAATATTGGTATTTTTGGTTTATTTTAGTATGTCGATTCCCATTAGAAGAGATTGTAGTTACGAACCTCTCCCAGAATTTAGTGCACACGGAGATGGACCTCATTCGCAAGTCGATTGTGATGAAACACCACAACAAAGTGGTTTGCATACTTATGCACCGGAGTCAGGAAAAGGTATTCATTTTTTTTTTATCATACTCAAAAGGCCAAGTTATTCAACTAACGCTTTAATGTAATATTTAACCGTATTTCTTTTACACCAACCTGTTGTATTTTGTATTTAAAATATTTCTGTTCAATTCAGTACAAAGAGAATACAGATAAAATACAATAGATAAAAGAGTAAAGTTGCTTTGTGTTTTTCTATTGTGTTAAAGGTGTTATTTACCTGAGCTATCAGTTATTCTATGGAAGATTTCATTTGTTGTTTCTTATAGATAGGCAGACAAATAGAAATTTTTCTAAAACTAAATATTGTGTTTTTTTACCGCCAAAAATGCCAATTGTTATCAGAGCTGGGTAAAACTTAAAGTAAAAGTACTTAAAATACTACCTTAATTAATTTGGTACTTAGAGTATTTTACTTTCAGTATTTTTTAAATGAAATACTTAATACTTGTATTGCAAATATTTTGCTTCACTACTTAATACTTTAAGTACTTTTCAGTACTTCAAGTACTTTCAGGTATCAATTTTTAGTATCAGTTTTTTATTTGTCAATTCATGTGTCAATATAATACAATAAAAATGTTCCAAAATTATTTTTTTATAATTGTCCGTAAATTAATCCAGTAAATTACTGTCACTGTCCAGTAAATTACTGTAATATCAATATATTACTGTCTAAAATTGTACTTGAAGTATTTAAAGTAGTACTGGTGCTAAATATTCAAGTATTTTTTATAAAGTACTTAGAGTAGTACTTGTATTAGGGTTGCTAGGTTTAGAAAAGCTCAAAGTAGGACATCACCTTTGAATGGGGAGGGGGGCGTAGATATCTTTTAAATTAGTAAAGGTAACAACACATTTATGGCGATTTTTACCGATATATTTTAATTTAAGAGGGAAATGTAGCTAGGTTTTGCACAATATAAACATGCATTTGTTTTGGCCATAGAATTTAGACCAAATATAATCAGATTAATTTGACTTTTTTTTTTCATTTGAAGATTAAGATTGAATCAGTTTGTCAATTTTATTTGATTTATAATTTTCAGTTTTACAATAACCTAAACTTTATCTAAATTCACATCACTATCACTCAGAAATAAATAAAAATTGCAAATTTCAACTCAAGGACACGCTAGATTGTACTTTTATCTTAAAAATGATCCGTTGCTTGTAAAAATTAATTAATATTTAGTACCAATTTTGCTCCAACAATCGAAACACTATTTATATGAAAAACATCTACAAATATACAACTACAGTTACCGATCTTAGCGATATGAATTGTTGAATAAAATGAAAATTAAAAAAGAAAAGATCAAATTGTTCTGGCTATATTTGGTCTAAATTTTATGGCCGAAGAAAATGCATGTTATGTTGCTCCAAACCTAGCTACATTACCCTCTTAATGAAAGACGAAAATATGGTACAAGATTAATTATGTTTCACGGTATTATAAACATGTATCATTTCAATTATGATTACTTGTAATTTTTCTGGTGTACCCTAATCCAACGTGTCCCAACCGCTGGCCCGTGAGATTTTTTTGCCGGTCCGCGAGATTATGTTACAAAATCTCCGGGTTTGGAGGGAAGGACCTTTTTTTATTTGCTCGTCACTTACATTTTGGAGGTGAAGACCTTTTTTTTTGCTCAGCACTTACATTTTGGAGGTGAAGACTTATTTTTTTGCTCATCACTTATATTTTGGAGGTGAAGACCTTTTTTTTTGCTTAGCACTTACATTTTGGAGGTGAAGACTTTTTTTTTGCTCATCACTTATATTTTGGAGGTGGAGACCTTTTTTTTCTCTATTTCTCTAATATTTCAAAAAATTCCCGGCGAAGACTCATTCACAAAGCGGCAATTGTATGTTCGCGCGGACCTAGTGTACGTTCGTACGGACATGGAGAAGCAATGTGCGTACCAAAAAATCGTAATCATGTACAGTCAGTGCTCGCTTAACGTACATCCGCTTAACGTACGTTCGATGATACGTACATGATTATTTACGGATCCTATGTTCGTACGAACGTACACGTTGCTTGTATGAACGTACACGTTGCTTGGACGAACGTACATCACGTAACATGAAAATGTCGCTTTTGTACGAACGTACACATTGTCCGCGCGAACGTACATCGCGTCACACGAAAACGTCGTATTCGTATTTGATATGGCAACTTTATGGTTAAAAAAAAGGGAAAAGAAATAGCACACAATGCATAATGTATAATCGGATTCACGAAAAATGTCCGATTATTAAATGACGGGACCGCATTTAATTTTGAAAGAGTAAACTTAACGTAAAATTTGTTTGAATAAAACTTGCAGATTTTAAAATTTTCTACAAAAAAAGATTCCTACACTTTTTTTTCATGAATGATCATTTGCAAGATATTGAAGTTTTTTAATTTAATGCCCCTAATATTTTCGTAAATCCGAATAGAACAGTAAACACGTAGTACTAACATATAAATACATGTTAAAAAAATAAAAATAAACCATACATTATATAAAATAAACATGTTTAGAAAAATAAATAAGTACTTTAAATTATTATTTGTTGTTTTTAATTAGAAATTTGTCCATTGTCAATTGTACCGCAGTTTTCTTTTTGTCTTGATATAAAAGTTTATAACAAGCGGTGCTATTGCGTATATTATTAACAACACTGAAACTTCTATCAATATCCGGGTCCGAATTCTCAATAGTGTCAATGAGTTCTACCACTTTGCCTAATATTCCACATACTGTTTTTAGTTGTATTTCAGTTGTTTCGTTCTCGGTTTTTGGGTCTTCTTTTTCAGTTCTCATTTGCTCTTGTAGTTCTAATAACTCATTAGTTGTGAGTTCGTCCGCTTGTGATTCTAACAAATCGTTAATATCTTCAGTGTCCATATTCAGTTCCATTTTTTTTTTAAATACATGTGAATACACTGCTGTGTATTCACACACAGAAAAGCACTCGTAAATACGTGTACATATTCGGCTGCGTTCGACGTATTTACTGATTCTTCTCTGTAAGTGTGAGTGAAGGGGGAAAATTGAAAGACAAAAAAAGTTGGTAACACTGTATTTCAAGCTTCATACCCATATCTTGCCTAAATATAACTTCAAAACAATCAATGAATATTGGTCATTTATACAATAAAAAAAAAAAAAATGTACGTTCGTGCGAACAAATGTATGTTCGTGCGAACAAATGTATGTTCGTGCGAAAAAATATACGTTCGTACGAAAAAATTTACGTTCGTATGAACATAGGGACCGAAAGTATGTACCCATTAGTCGTATTTACATGCATTTATACGTAAATATACCGTCCGCTTAACGTATTTTCGATTAACGTACGGGAATCTGTGTACGCATTGTGTACGTTAAGCGGGCGTACTGTACATTTATATGGAAATACACCGTCCGATTAACGTACAAATCGCATAACGTACAACACAGTGGGAACGCATTAAGTACGTTAAGTGAGCGCTGACTGTACTGTTTTTCATGAATGGGGGAAGTATGATCGCACGAACCGTAGGCGAGTGCAGCAGTCCAATGAGTTAAATAATACGGTTTATGCATGAGTTTCATACAATATTTTTTCTAAGACTGTCTGCAATTATAAAAAAATAAATAAATAAATAAATAAATAAAATAAAATAAAAATATATATATTAATACATTTTTCTGCGGCTTTTTTAAAATAAAAAAAATAAAAAAAAACAAACACAAAACTAAAATTTGAGATTTTTGGACTTATGATCACGAATTGACTTATCCTGCAGTCCTTGAAGATGGTTCTGTCGCCCATGCGAGAGCATTGAGTTCGTGGTGTAGAGATCCCCAATTTTTTTCTAGACTAAAAAATATATGGAGATTTCAAAAATTCAAACCGCAGTTCTCCATATTTTATTGTTCTTAAGTTAAAAATTTTTGAAACATCAAAAATAAATTTAGCAAAAAAAAA
Organism: Liopterus haemorrhoidalis; assembly: GCA_963971575.1. Taxonomy (NCBI): domain Eukaryota; kingdom Metazoa; phylum Arthropoda; class Insecta; order Coleoptera; family Dytiscidae; genus Liopterus; species Liopterus haemorrhoidalis. The sequence goes on from OZ020611.1 coordinate 192,716,399, forward strand.
AAAAAATAATAATTAAGTGTTAGTTCAAAATAAGTCCTAAGGCCCATTAGGACCTTAGGATTTTAATAATTTCAACCGTAGGTCTCTGTCTCATTCAGATTTTGAGATACAATCTGTCGAAAATGAAATACCATATTTATAAATTTTCAAAACGGATCAATAAGGCGTAAACAAAGGAGGGCTCTATTTTTTATCTGGCTAGAAAAAAGTCTATAGATATCAAAAATTCAAACCGCAGGTTCCTATATTTTATTGTTCTTAAGTTAGGATCTTTAGGAAAATTAAAAAAAAAAAAAAAAAGTGTTCTATAATATGTCATGAGGTTCTTTACGACATTAGGATTACAAAAATTCTACCGGCAGTTCCCCATCTCATGTAATTTTTGAGGTACGGATTTCCGAAAATGATTTCTTACGAATTTTCAAAACTACACGGATCAAAAAGGCGTTAATTCAAGAGAGCTTCAATTTTTATTTAAGTGTAGAAAAGACTAGATTTGAAAAATTCAAACCGTAGGTTTCTATCTCTAATCGTTCAACAACAGTATCATTTCGCGAAAATAATTAACGACTTAATAAATATTACGACTTATTAATTATTAAATTAATATCGCGTAAATACGCGACTTAATATTAACTTTCCCTCCATGTTTCTTACGAAAAGTAATTTTTATTTACTTTTTTTGTCTTCAAAATATGTCAAAATGTATTCGGGTCTATTCTCTAAGCATGATGTTAAAATCTTAGCGTCAGAAACTGACTTTAATTTTTATAACACCATTTTTAACCTAAATACTATTTGCTAAACATATATGTGTTAATATTATAGCGCGGCGGCGTTAAAATAGCCAGTTAACGTTCTACAATAAGCGCTTACCGAAACGGTGGCTTTAAAAGTTAACGCTAGTGTTAAGTTTGCAAAAATGGCTGATCCTATTTAAGTAAGTGTCATGTTATTTAAAAAAAAATGAATAAAACACGATACGGTAGGAATATTAATCAACTTTCTATTACTTTTTAAAGTGAATTCTTTACAGTAGAGATAAGAATGATGCTTCATAATTTTTGTTATACAAGTTTCCCAGACGCAAGTTCAAGTAATTGTATAGAAAGGAAGTAAATGGAGTATTGAAGAGCAGTTTTGGTTTTTGTTGAGACACAGAACTTAAAATTATAATCCTCTGAAAGCTACAAAACTTCACTTACATATGCCTCCGCCGTGTTTCAAAATATCGCAGTACATTTTAATAGTGTATTATTTGAAGAAACAATTGATGAGATTGATAATGACGATCACAACAGTGTTATTCGAGGGTAGAAATAGCGTAATAAATCAAATTTAATAATTAATATCACCGAACACCTTTTTAAAAATAGAATGAACATATAATTCACATATTATTAAAAAATTAGATAAACTGTTATAATACAATGTAGTATATAAATTGACTAAATAAAAGTTGAATAAAGTTATATTTTTATTTAATACACTGTGAAAACCAGTTATAATGAGTATCACAGGACCAAACATTTCTGTTCCATTTTTAAAATAAATTTCGCCTCTGAATATTTAATCCAGCACCGAAATATTAGGTTAAGATTCTCTTGGCATTTGACTAAATAAATACTCCTGTTAAAATTCAACGTAACAGCGCATGCGCGTGCAGTTAATATTAGCCTCTCTACAGGGTGAGTTAACAAATATTGTATTAACGCTTACCTTAACAAATGCGCTTACAGAATAGCATTTTTGGATAATGACGTTAGACATGGAGGTAAAGTAAAGATATTAACCTGACGCTAATTTTAACGCATTTCTTACAGAATACACCCGATATAATTTATAACAAATGTCATTCGTTTCCATAGTTTCACTGTTGGAATTTTAAATTTTCAGATACCAACATGAAACATGAAATAAGGCAAGCAGGTCCCTTCTCGTGACAACTTAAAAGAACGAAATTGCCATTTAGTTCCGCTTAAAGCAAATAAATGGCCTATGTCTTTGTCCTTTCTTAACTGACAGCCAAAAACAGTACAAACAGAACAGTCACAACTTCTGTCGACATTGTAACAAAAATTCAACACTAAAATATATGTAATAAATTACGCAGTATTTAGTACAATAATTTGGCCACGATTTAGCGTATTCGAGCATGTTTATTTTTAATTATTAGATAACTACAAAATCCGGAAATGTGTGAAAATAATATTCCACATAATTGTTTTTTAATGGTTGACATAATTTTTAATTCTTTGCTTATCTTCATAATAATTTTGTTGCTAAACTTTATTTATATTTTAATTTTTTTTTGCAGTTCGTAGGAGTCCTATACCAGATCTGGATTTATTTTTTTCTCGTATATATAACTACCATCAGAAGCATGGATTTACTTGTATGATGCTCCAGGAGGGATTTGAATTAGCTCAATTTTTATTCATTGTATCATTTTCAACATTTTTAGCTCATTGTGTAGATTATCCTGTACTATTTAGGTGAGTCATTTAATAATTTATATTGTCAATGTTTTGAATCATAGAAATAACGTCATTATTTAATCAATACCTAAATTTACCTGGCTTAATGTTTTTGTCAATAATTTGATCTTAAAACTTCAGTAAGATAACGTATTGTTTATATTTTTTTATTTTTTAGAAATTATTGCCTGTAGATTAGGAGTAATAAATATTATTTATTTTTCTTTGTTTTATGTGAAACCTAAATGTAGTTTTATTGCGTGACGGTTGCATCATTTTGAAATATTTTGAAACATTTATTGTTTTATAATATTTATAGTAATGTATGTTTTTTTGTGGTTTAAGCTTACACAATATTTCTAGTTACATTTATTGAAAACAGTAATATTGCATAATTTTTAATTATGACTGAAATAACTACAATTTATTTCATAAGTATATGTGGAAGTTGCCGGTTAGTTCGGACTAGAGATGGGAATTTCGGCTCAGTTTGCGGAACCGGATCTGTGAAGGTCGTTCAGTTTGCTGATCCGGCTCACTGAGCCGACTCAGTGATCCGGCTAAGTAAACGTGTCCCCGAGAAACAAGTCGATCAGTTATCAGTTCTCCCACCGTTCAACACGGTTTTTGGTTTGCAATATGTAGGTAGAACGTCGCTCAGCCGGCTCTTGCATTATATCAACAGAGAGCGGAATTGTTTGGTCGAATGGAATAAATGCAATAAAAACGTCGGAGTATTTGCTGCTTTATTACCTTTATTCTTGTTAATATTCTTGGTATGAATTAAAGACGTAAATTATGTCTTATTGACAAATTCTTCTCTTTCTCTCTCTCTCTCTCTCTCTCTCTCTCTCTCTCTCTCTCTCTCTCTCTCTCTCTCTCTCTCTCTCTCTCTCTCTCTCTCTCTCTCTCTCTCTCTCTCTCTCAGTATTCTTCATCATCTTGTTATAAATAAAAATCTTTAGAAGTGAATTATCTAACATTTTGGCCGGGTTAATAGTAAATAAACAATTTACTTTATGTAGCTACTGTATTTTAAACCAGATGTGTTAAGTTTATGGCGATGTTTATTGCCCTTATAAAGCGGACATCTGGGATTTGGGCAATATTTTTATATAGTATGGTTGTATAGTCCATACCAAATTAGTTTTGAAGATCGCAATAAAATAATAAAAATTAGGGAACTCATAAAATTACAATAGAAGTGATATAACTAGGCGTGTCAACCCATAGCCGTAGGGATTAGTTTTTCACATTACGCATCTTACTTAAAGGATTAACAAAAACAAGTATTCTTATTTATAGTTAGTACTTAAACGCAGTGGCGGCGCTAGTGGGGGTCCGGGGGGCCCGGGCCCGTCCAAAAGTTGCTCTGGCCCCCAGTTGCCCCCCCCCCCAGAATTAGTTGGAGTAAAATATTTTTTAGAAGTGAGGACCTTTGTTTTTTTAGGTCGTCACTTGTATTTTCATGTGTAAACAATAAAAAAATATTTCCTCCCCTCCCCCAATTTAACTCAATTTTTGCCCCCCCCCCCCCAATTTTAAAAGCTAGCGCCGCCACTGCTTAAAAGTATGTATGCGCCACTAACCGTTGACTGTTTACAACGTGGTTGTAAACATGAACCCTAGTTCTTTTGTAGTTTAACAATGTGATTATAGTTATACGGGATAATTGTTTTATGCCGATCTTCAAAAGTAATATGGTATGTTCTATAAGCCTATGGTATGTGTCAGACTAAGCCTATTAGTTTCAAATAGACTGCCCGACAAATTGATGACAAAATACACTTTATGATAATACATTACAAGCAGAGGCTCATTTAATTTGGTGAACCGTGTCACTTCGGTCAGTGTACTGTGCCGGCTCAGTGAGCCGGTTCGTTCATGAACGACCCATCTCTAGTTCGGACAAATTGGATCTAGATTATTTGACCCAAGTAAGCGTCTGCAGAAATTACGTGAATGTTGTCCTAATGAACCAAAAATACTTTCAACGTTTTCGAGTTTAACGGGAGGAAAAGTTATGTCCAGGCGATCATTTATTCTTGAACTTTATGTAATACTTGACAGATACATTTAGTTATCAAACTTATTTCCAAGGACATGTACACATAGGCGTACATTCTATTTTTATTACCTTATATGAATTGATTATTAAATGAACACTATTTTTCTCTACACGCCAATGAGTTGATAATACATATTAATACTATGTTCCGTAACTGCACACCTAACTACCGCGGTCGCGGTTACGGTAAAGTCGTGGTAAGTTGTGGTTACCCAGTGGTTACCTGAAAACGCGTTTTAGTTACGGAACGGTAGTCACACCTCACAGTTGATAAAACAGACAACTGAACTGTCATTTTATAGACGTTATAGGTTATAGATATTCTCTTACAAACTTATTAACACACTAACCGCGATATTTCCACGGTTAGTTTGGTTACAAAAAAGTAACCAAAATTTTCAGTAACCGCGTTCCGAAACCTAACAATTTTCCTGAAAAGGTTAATGTCGTACACTTTCGGAACGGGAAACTTCAACCACGGTTACTTTCTTCGAGTAATGGAACATTGTATAAGTTAGCTACACATTTTCGTTGTTCCTCGGGTAGTTTGAGCCAACGAAGTAATCTGATTGGTTCTTTGTTAAATTGTGATTTTCAATTTTGAATTAGAATACAGCTTTGATATTTTAAAACCCATTGTTTACCATTATGTAACGTTCAAGAATTAATGATCGCATTGTATAAAATACATCATTAATTAAAGGCAACTTTACGTCTCGAATTGACTTTGCCTTCCCACTTTCTTTTTGGTTATTCTCTGTGAATCTGTCTGGAATGTCCACTTAGTTCTAAATTTTTCTTGTGGCAACTATAAGTGATTAGCGTTTAGTTGCGCATTTTCGGTTTCGTAGGTATAATTAAGAATTCCTTATACCCTCATGTGTGAGTCGTTTGTATGGTAGAACTTGTAGCGAAACGAAATCGAAAAAAACACATGACACGAATCTTAGAAATAAATATATAATTTAAAAATATTTATTAAGATATAATGTTTATAACCTTTGCCCCGTCACTGTTTTTTAGAGGGAATGGTTTATAAATCTGGAAAAATACAAGGTATTGTTGTGAATCAGAATAGTACGTAAAACTTAGGTATAACCACCTAAAAACCCTTATAACGTTACTTATGTGTCTGTGTGTCTGTCTGTACGGTAGAAATTGTAGCCAGACGGCTTAACATAGAATGTTGAAATTTGGCATACTTATACAATTCTTTGACCCACATATAGGAAAAATACTGAGAGTTCAAAAAAACATCCCGAGATAAATATAAACAATTATGTATTTAATAATTTTTTTTTTTTTAATTTTGAGTGGCGTACCAAATGAAAGCTCCTAATGCGTGGATCAACAAACAAATTTTTATTTTTGAAAAATCATTTTTTTTATTGGATTTTTGCCAAAAATGTGTCAAAAAACTTTTGTCCCCCACCCTATCTTCCAGAGTGATTTATTTAAAAATCTGAAAAAAAACTCCGTAACATTGATGGGAACCGGAATAGTTCAACAGGAATTTTTGATCGGATAAGTTTTTCGAAAAATGTAAATTTTTTTGTCGTTGATAAAAAAAAAATATTGTCTTAAAATTTATTGTGTGGTATCAAAAGAAAGCTCTTAGGGCGTAGATTAAGGAACGTTAGATAGTTTTTTTGAAATTCGTTTCTTAACACGATTTTAACCAAAAATGTGCAAAAGTTCTTGTGCGCACCCTTTTACCAAAAAGAGTTAAACTAAAATTCTGAAAAAATGTAAGTAATGCACATTGAGCTGGAAACGTACGAGAGGAATTTTTGATCAGATTGAGTTTTTGAAAATACTGAAAGTTCAAAAAAACACACATGCATTTAATAAAAAATAAATATTTTTTTAAAATTTTGTCTGGCATACCAAATGAACGCTCATAATGTGTTAAAAAACTTTTGTTCCCCACTATATCTCCCAGAGTGACTGATCTAAAAATCGGAAAAAAAAAAATCCCTAATGAACATTTAAAAAAAACTGAAAAAAAACTCCGTAACATTGATGGGAACCGAAATAGTTGAACAGGAATGTATGATCTGATAAGTATTTTGAAAAAAGTAATTTTTTTTTTTTCTAGACAACTAAACAAAAAAAAAACCTTAAAATTTATTGTGTGGTATCAAAAGAAATCTCTTAAGGCGTAGATTAAGGAACGATAGATAGTTTTTTGAAATTCGTTTCTTTTAGCACGATTTTAGCCAAAAATGTGCAAAAGTTCTTATCCCGCACGCTTTTACCAAAAAAGGGTTAAACCAAAAATCTGAAAAAAAAATGTAGGTAATGCACATTGATCTGAGCTGGAAACGTACGATAGGAATTTTTGATCAGATTGTGATTTTGAAAAATATAGCAGTTTTTGTGTTTTTGACAAAATTAATTATTTTTTTAATTCATGGCTAATAATGTTATGAATATTTTGTATTTATTGCCAAGATAGTGCGTGTATTTTTTTAAAATACATAAAATATTTAAAAAAATATTTTTTTTTAAATAGTTGCGACCCGAGTTAGCGCACTACACTCGACACTTCAGTTCAGTTAGGAGTTCAAGAGTTTTCAGTTATTTTATTATACTATTACTATTATTATTATTGTTATTATTATTAAAATTATTATTATAGGCTGTGAATTAACCTATTTTTTGCATTACATTAGATATTTGTTTTTAAAGTATCAAAGAGGAATAAATCATTTGTAATAATAAAATACTTATAAATCAAATAACACGTTGTTAATAGCGAGAAATACGAAGACGAATACGAATGCAAATGCAGAAAAAAACGCTGATAATTTTGTCAAATAACGAAGAAGAGTGATTATCAAAAAACTGTTGATTTTGATGTGATTATAGAACAAATACTGTCCTAGACATCTAGTATTCTGTTAGCTTCTTACACTTATTAATTACCTACAATATCCTGAAATATTTGAAAATTCACACTTCACATAAATATTTTTTTACTTTTAATGGTAAAATTTTTTATTGTTGTAATATATAATATTATTTGTTTTGCAGAGATAAAGTGACGAACGCTACAAGGGAACATAAAGTCACAATATCGGATGCTGTAATAGATTCTGAAAAATGTATGGCGAGTTTTGGACTCGGAACATGGATCTGCTTACTAGTGGCCATAGTATTCTGGACCCTACGTTTTATTAAAGTTCTATATCATCTCTCTCATTTTTGGGATATTAAGAATTTTTATAATGATACTCTTAAAATTGAAGATGTAAGTATTTGTTACTTCTATATTATTTCAAATTAAAATCATCGTGTGTGATACTACAGAACATAACGTCTTTATGGCTTCGTACGTTGAAAAACTAAATCAAGCTACGTATTATACACATGTTCACATTATATTCAGATTTACGGTACGGAATATATGTATGAATTAAAATGTATTTTTTAGAGTCAGCTAGATAATTTTACATGGTACGAAGTGCAAGAAAGAGTTCGTAGAGCACAACGTGAAGATCCCATCACGATATACAAGCAAGATTTATCAGAGTTAGATATTTATCACCGTATTTTACGTTTTAAGAATTATATGGTTGCAATGGTGAACAAAGGATTACTGCCAGTAAAATTACACATTCCAGGCGTGGGTGATGTAGTATTTCTAACTCAGGGTCTGAAGTATAATTTAGAAATGATATTGTTTTGTATGTATTCAATTTTTTTTATTTTTGTTTTTAGCTCATAGATGGTGTTGTGATTATGTTTTGTTTTTAGGGGGACCATGGTCTCCATTTCAAGATAATTGGCATGTGAAAGAAGATTTTAAACAAGCGAATAGGAGAAAAGATTTAGCTGCAGATCTGTCGAAACACATATTATGGATAGCGCTAGCAAATTTAGTTTTATGCCCGCTTATTTTATTGTGGCAAATATTATATGCATTTTTTAATTATACAGAAGTAAGTACATTTTATTATTTCGCTTAGATTATACAAATTTCTAGTATTAAAATGCATGTACGTACTTTGTTTATAAAATTAAAAATAACTTAGGTTTCCACATGTTATTAGAGTTTTTGCAAATCTTATAACGTTGTCGGCTGTACGTTAAAATCACGTGACGATATGACTGCGCACGCAGTATTTATTTTTAACGTAATTCAGTAACGTACGAGTTCACTTATCTTTATTTGGAACAAAAGTAAATTTTTATTTCTATATCAATGTACAATCTGGCTGTCTTAAGCTTGTTGTTTGCGCAGTAGCTAGAAAGATAGAAGGGGGCTTCGTTAGTATTTCTGTGGCAGTTGTGCAGTACAGTCATTCGAAAAATGAATTTTTAGAGCAAACTGGGAATCGCTTGTGTGGTAAAAAGTCAATGTGCAATTTTTTGAGTTTGTACTCTGGTGACGCATCTTTTGTCTGCTCAATGTAATCTTTCACCGGCCAGTTTAAATTAGCTCTACTGTACGTAATTGAATTTAAAGCCGTACAATTTATTGTTTATATAATAATATTCAATTTTCTTTTGGACTTCAAAAAATATTCAAAACATCATTTTCATATATATGTTTATTTTTGTACATACATAAATAACATAGGCCATCTAAACGATCTTCCGACAGGGTGTTTCGAATATAGTTTTTTAAATAATCTAACGTAGAAAATTATCGTTCAGCGGTGCTTGTTATTATTGTAACGTGACTAATATTTTTAACAGCTTTTATAGGAATATATTCAAATTAATTTCTATATAACATATCTGTATACATTCTATAGTTGATTCTGGTTTCATATATTAGCAAATTTACTGGTATTCGTATGTTAAAATATTTAAATTGCAAACATCTGAATTTAAAAAATATGTTTGAAGCAAGGTTGTAAGACAGTATTATTTTGTTCTTGAATTAAAATTGCTAAAGATTCTAAAATATGTTCTATAAATCTATATTTGGCTGTTCAACTTACAATTAAATACGATTATTTCGTAGTAAATTTCAAGCGTTTCTACGTTTATGTCGTTATAATAAAAGCAGAAATTTACTAAAAATGCCTATGTAATAAAATAATATAAATTTATAAAATATTATTTCTGTTTATATTGCCGCCCTTGAATAATTTTTGGGAGATGTACGGGTACCCCACCCTATCGGTACGCCACTTCACATTGTAATAAAACGGCGCAGTTTAGCTGGCCTTGCCCCGGACGCTCAAAGATTTAATGTTGGCTCTATGTCACCAAAAATATCTGTTATTTTTATGTGATGCTTTTCGTTGTTTTTTGTTTATCTCTATATATTTGAGAGAGGAGTCCGTGTATTCTTGGTGAAACATATTTAATATAAGATTAATAAATAAAACACTCGGTAAGTTTCACAAATATAAGTTAATATTACTCTATACGTATTTCACGGACGCCATCTACAGGAGTTCAAAATACAAACTAAACTTATTTTTTAACAGATACATTCAGTGGGAACAAATATTAATGGTAGGTAATTAGAGGTCTGCACGGGCCTATTTTGGACCACCTTTACCCGGCCCGGCCCGTTATGTTTCCAGTCCGGCCCGGCCCGAGCCCGAAAATATTAATACAATTATTGCATCTACCCGGCCCGAACCCGACAAAATTTTAAATTTGACCCGAATAAACCTTGTTAAAAAAATATTCTGATACAAAAATTGCTTACAATTTGTAATAATTATAAAACTAGAAATAAAAAAAAAATATATATTTTTTAACGAAGGTTTAAAAATATATTATTTAAAGGTATTATTGTTCTTCTCCGGCCCGGCCCGGCCCGAGCCCGAATATAATACATGTCAGTCGGCCCGAACCCGGCCCTCGGGCCGGGCCGGGCCTAAGCCCACGGGCCAAGCCCGAGCCCGTGCAGACCTCTATAGGTAATACAAGTGTAAACCATATTACAATAAAATCCTACACATTCACAATAAAAGCCTTAAACTGAACCTTTTAGAATACCAAGAAATTCACAAAAATATTAACTCTGGAATTCCCTTAATGAATGACCAGATTGACGTTTACAACTCACCTCTAATAAATCGGTAAAAAGCTTTTTTCCCTTATCTGCTAATATGGTTTACACTTGTATTACCTACCATTAATATTTGTTCCCACTGAATGTATCTGTTAAAAAATAAGTTTAGTTTGTATTTTGAACTCCTGTAGATGGCGTCACTGCCGAAATACGTATAGAGTAATATTAACTTATATTTGTGAAACTTACCGAGTGTTTTATTTATTAATCTCTATATATTTCTTTCATGTTAATCTATTATGTATTTCTGTTGTTTTTTAGGTAATTAAACGTGAGCCTGGTAGTTTAGGGACAAGGTGTTGGTCGATATACGGAAGACTTTATTTAAGACATTTTAACGAATTAGATCATGAATTAAATGCTCGTCTAAATCGTGCCTATAGACCTGCTTCCAAGTATATGAATATATTTACGTCACCTCTCAAAACTGTCATTGCAAAGTAAGTACTTAAATGTGCCTTTTTATTATTCACTTTTTTATATATTTAATTGATGTTTTAAATTTTCAGGAATATTGGCTTTTTATGCGGCGCTGTTTTAGCGGTTTTATTAATTTTAACTGTATACGACGAAGATGTTTTAGCCGTTGAACATGTATTAACTACAATTACTGTTTTGGGTTCAATAGTGGCTGGGTGCAGGTAAGTCATACTTTTAAGTCAATATTTTATACTCACATAAGTTCTCTATATTTATCTATTATGTGATAGATGTTTGCTAGATCTTTTGTCAGCCAAATATCTGTTGTGAAATCTGCTCTTGAGTCGACGGACTTTTACCTACCTAAATATTTCCCATTTTTTTCTCTTTCATGCTCTCCACGTGCCCTTCTTCTTCTGGTGCCCTATCCGCTTACCGTTTGTTGGGTATCATAGTTTTATTAACGGCAGCACGAAATAGTTCTAACGAAGACTTCCCGTAGCACTCGTAAATTTGCGAGCCACGAAGCACTTCTACCTGGTCCTCTAATGGCTTCGATTTTACTCTGCATGATAAGTTGGATGAGTTGATATTTATTTGTGTTTCTCATAATGTGTCCCAGGTATTTCAGCTTCCAGATCTTGACATTCTTTAAAACTTACAACATCTTTTTGCACCCTCCTAAGAACTTCGGTATTTGTGACTCTGTCGACCCAAATAATTTTTGGTATTCTACGATGTCGACCCAAATCATTTTTGGTATTCTACGATAAGACCAAATCCCAAAAGTCTGAATTTTTCTGGATGTAGCCTCAGTGAGGATCTATGCTTACATTTCGCATAGTAAGAAAGGGAATATGTATGCCTTGAGAATGCGGTCCTTAGTTTTCAGGCTCAAATTAAGGCTGCAGAGTACTGGCCTCATTTTTTGAAAAGTGTCCTAATCCACGTTCTCCACTATACCAAGCTACAAGATATTCTGTACTCTGTTTAGGGCCACATTGTTCCTTGTTAACTCGGTGTCAGGTGGAGTTGACGTCTTTGCTGATTACCATGTATTTGGTTTTAGACACATTGATTCCTGAAGTCCCTCTAGTGTGTTAGCAATAAGAAGTGTGTCGTCCCCGTATCTGATATTGACTGCCATTTATCACTATGCTCTCTTTAATTTCGTGAAAAATCTCACTGAATAGCTCTTTGGCGTATATGTTGAAGAGTAAGGGTGACGAGACGCAACCTTGAGGAACTTCTCGTTCGTTCATTATCCATGGTAATCATCTGATTCTCATTTTCTGTTTCACATTTGACTTACAGCACAAGGCGAATATTTAATTCTTTCATATTTATTATTAATTTGGTTACTGACTAAAGATTTGGCGAAATATGTTGTTTTTAATAACTGTAAGGTGCTGCCGATCTCCCTTTATTATGGTCCATACAATCATGACAGCATTTTAATAATCACAGACAACACAGAAGGTTGAACAGTCATCCATTTTTATTAGGGTTTTGTAGGTATGTCTGTCTGTTTGTTTGGTAAAAATTGTAGCCAAACGGCTAAACCTTGAGAATTGAAATTTGGCATACTTATACAACTCTTTGATCCGCACATAGGAAAAATACTAAAACATCTAAAAAACATATTCCCCTAAAAATATAAACAAATATGTGCTCATCGAAAAAAAAAAATTTTTTTTGTATAACTCTGATTGGGTTATCAAATAAAAGCCCTTGGTACGTGGATTAACGATCAAATTTTTATTTTTGCGAGATAAATTATTTTGAAGCGATTTTTGCCAAAATTGTGCAAAAAATTTTTGTCCAACGCCCTGTAGCAATGGTTTGAACTAAAAATCTGAAAAAATTCTAAGTAATGTACATTGGTGTGAACCGGAATAGTACAACAGGAATTTTTGATCAGATTATGTTTTTGGATAAAAACGCATTTTTTGTGATTTTTGGCTAATAATGTACACAAGTTATAGCTTTGTAACACGCTACACTGGAACGTGTATGCTGGTGTACTAGTTTTTGACGCTGGTTTTTCACTCAAGTAACTCGATCCGAAAGGGATCGAACCCTGCGAGAAGAGACAATATTATTTTTTGTTTTTTTTTTTTTTTTAATTTTTATATTGTTTAAATTATTTTTTCAAAATTCTAGTTATATTTTGGAAAATGTTGCATTTAATTTTTAAAAGCGTAAATTTAATAACCAGTTGAAATTGTTTAAATTATAATTTAATTCTGTTTCAATGTACACGAAATCAGAGGGGCGGAACTTATAACAACCAATGGAAGCCATAGGCGCAATTTTTAAAATTCTTAATGAACCTTGCTATATAAAAAAAATACTGCACATATTTAGAAACCTAAATAAAGGTATTAGGCGTTCGAATTACAAAAAAAATATTTTAATATAAAATTTGTTTTCGCATTCAAAATAATCATCACTCACTTACTAAATACCTGTAAAACCCTGAAATGTGTGAAAATTCACACTTCACATCAATTTTATTAATTTGCTTGTATCACATTATTTTGACTAAACTTTGTACTAGTAGGTACTGTACACTTTTTCAAAATAACAATGCCTGTTTTGCTACCCATAAAGAAATCTAATCTAATTCCTTAAGTCTTGGGCCTGGTGTTAACTCTTTTCATGGTTTCTCATTTTCTGTTGGCTTTTAATTCTTTGGGACCCAGGCGTATGCAAATCTTTAGATTCATCCCAGTTTTCATGCTTTTTTACCCAATTCTATGGGCCATATTGGTGGTAGTAATTGGTCAAAATATGCTTAATATCTTACGCAAGCAGTGACTGAGAACAGAATGAAAACGAAATAACGATTTAACCGAAAAAAGAGAAACGATATTTTGTTTTTTTTTTTTTTTTTAATAGATTTGTACATTCGCCCCTTTTGGTAGCTTATTGAAAATATTTTAATTCAGATATTTTTTCCAGGGTATTTATCCCTGATGAAAATCTCGTATGGTGTCCAGAAAAGCTAATGACTGAAATCCTTGCTCATGTACATTATTTGCCTGATTCGTGGCGAGGTGCAGCTCATACTGATAAAGTACAGAATCAGTTCTCCGAGCTCTTCCAGTACAGAGTTATCTACCTAGTGCAGGAACTGTTGTCTCCTATTATAACTCCTTACATACTCTGGTATCATGTCCGAGGAAGATCACTCGACATTGTGGACTTCTACAGGAATTTTACAGTTACTGTTGAAGTAGGGGATGTTTGCAGTTTTGCTCAGATGGATGTTAGGAAACATGGTAATCCTGACTGGCAGACTTCGGATCATGTTGAAGCTGGATTAGAAACTAATATAGGTAAGTACTTTTGTTTTGTTGAATATTTTAGGGTTTCATGGGTATACCCAAGTAACCTTTATACCAGCGTTTTTCAATTGGCGGATGCTGAATTTGTCAAATCAGTTTTTGTAATAATAAATTTGTTTTTCAATACTGTATTTACTTAAAAGTTGAGTAACTTACATTCTAATCATTGTGTTATTATCAAAAACGATCAATATTAGAACATGAAATTTACATTTTACCAAGGAATTATTTTTAGGGTTTTGTAGGTTGGTCATACCTACAAAAACCCTTATACCGTCATTTTGTCGTCTGTCTGTCTGTCTGTTCGGTAAAAATTGTAGCCAAACGGCTAAACCTATAGAGTTGAAATTTGGCATACTTATACAACTCATTGACCCGCAGATAGGAAAAATACTAAAACATCTAAAAAACATATCCCCCTAAAAATATAAACAAATATATGCTCATCGAAAAAAAAAAAAATTACAATTCTGTGTAGGGTATCAAATGAAAGCCCTTGGTACGTGGATTAACGATCAAAATTTTATTTTTGAAAAATAAATTATTTTGAGGCGATTTTGGCCAAAATTGTGCGAACAAAAAAATTGTCCCACACCCTGTAGCCCAGATGGTTTAAACTAAAAATCTGAAAAAATTCTAAGTAATGTACATTGGTGTGAACCGGAATAGTACAACAGAAACTAACGAATTTTAAACGTTTTTAACTAAAATATGTAAAATATTTAATCCGCTATTTAACATAGTAAAGGAGTGAACCTACATAGTGCAGTGGTAAGGTTGTCGCTTCGTGAGTTGAAACTACTGTAAGAAACTATTGTTCGAATCCCGTCAATTTTTATTTTTTCTGTTTTTTTTTTGCATTTTTATTTTGTTTAAATTATTTTGTCAAAATTCTAGTTATATTTTGGCAAATGTTGCATCTAATTTTTAAAAGCGTAAATTTAATAACCAGTGGGAAGTGTTGAAATTATAATTTAATTCTATGTTTGAATGTATACGAAATCAGAGGGGCGGAGTTTATGACTTAAACAACAAATGGAAGCCGTAGGCACAATTTTCAAAATATTAATGAACCTTGCTATATATAAAAAAAAAAATACTGCAAATATTTAGAAACCCAAATAATGGTATTAGGCATTCGAATTAAAATTAATAAAAAAATATTTTAACATAAAATTTGTTTTGGCATTCCAAATAATCATCATTCACTTACTAAATACCTGCAAAACCCTGAAATGTGTGAAAATTCACACTTCAGATAATTTTTTATTTTAATACCACATTAACGACTGGCGGCATACCACCAATTCTTTTACGATCATTAACGTTTAATAAGTAAGGGTTTCGAAATATTCTTTTAACACAAAGATATCTGTGTTTAATTAAGGCCTGGTACATTCATCTTCGGCTACGTATTGATTACTGATAACCAGTAGTTAGGTTAAATTTTTTTCTGTGATTTGCTATGATTAATTATTGGTTAAGTATTCGACCCTTAACTAGACCTTGAAAAGACCGGGCCTAAATGTGATATTATTGATTAAATATTAGCTTTGTTCGCGGATGAAGTTTCTAATAATGTTAATGTTGACGAATAAGATCATGAACAGATTTAATTTAATTTCATGTCCGACTCGAGACGCGTTATATATTCTTGTCACCCCGAATGCTAAAATTATCTGACTGATAACATTGTAATTTCGGTAATTTAAATGGGACAACTCAATTTATTAATTTCATTTAACGAAACTAACAACGCGCATGTTCTAACTAAGAGTTTATGCTCTACTCTACAAACACGATTGACTTGTTATGAATAGATTATGTAATTGTCTGACGGTTACCGTGAATGACAAACATCTTGTCGGATACAGTCACAATAATGACTGCGGTGATAACTAACAAATATCTACGAAATCTAATTAATGTTTTATTTTATCAAACGATTTTTTTATTAAACGATTTATGTAGTACGTCCTATGCTCTTGAAGAACATAATTTGAGTATTGTTTTATTCT
The DNA here is from genome assembly GCA_963971575.1 of Liopterus haemorrhoidalis. Classification (NCBI taxonomy): domain Eukaryota; kingdom Metazoa; phylum Arthropoda; class Insecta; order Coleoptera; family Dytiscidae; genus Liopterus; species Liopterus haemorrhoidalis. The sequence continues at coordinate 192,732,775 of OZ020611.1, forward strand.
TTACAGATAAGTTGATACCGCCTGCAATAAATTGTGCTGAAGATGGAAAAACAGAGTTATCACTGATCCACTTTACTCTGACTAATCCTAAATGGCAGATGCCTCAGGAGGCGGAACTATTTGTGAAGACGCTCAGAAAGAATGCATTGAAAGAATTAGAGACTGTACATCCTCCCGATCAGCCTGGTGCTCTCATGTCTAGTCTCCATACTGTTTCGAGCATGAGCGCTGGCGTAAGTAATTTTGTTAATTTTCTATTTTTAACTTGCTTCAATGTTTTGTTTTGTATTATGTAACTAAAATGGAAACTTCATTATTTATGTCGTATAATTGGAAAATGGCACCCTTCAAAATATTTGACAAAGAATTGACATTTAACGTTTTGCTTAGAGCATATACCCGAATAAATGTTTAAATATATAACGTTGAAATATTTTCTCGGTACTAAATTTAAATTATTTTGTTTCAGTACAACAGTGTGGTAGCTAGTGTGATCCAGAACGCAATGATGCACCAGTCAGCTGGTCACAGTAACTATTTTGGCAACACTAATATAGACACGACGACGGGCGAATTTAACGCAATGTTACAAACTGATCTCAGCCATAGCGCTATACCCGGCAGCTCTCAGACATACAGCAGCAATATGGACAGGAGCAGGACACCCTACATGCAGAGCTCGCAGGTCAGGGGTGGCCTCAATAGAGCTGAGGGGCCTGTTTTTACCGATAGAGGATTTATACAAAGGTAAGCACTGAAATAATATTATATGAATCGCTAAATGTAAGAAGGGGCCATGTTATGTAGTCATGTCATGTCAAATTTATTCATCTTTCTGTAACTCTTGACGTACCATCGGGTCCACTCTGTTTCTTAAAAAGTCAAAATTTAACTTCAAGGTCGAAGTTAAAAAAAAAACACATGCTTAATTATATTTTGTTACTCTCTGGCGTTAAAATTGTAACCTCGATGCGGTTAATACATGGTGTTAACTTTATAACCAGCTAAACATCACGTAGCAAAAAAAAAAAAAAATCACTTATAGAATTAATCATGACAGGTCCATTTATTTTAAACCAATTATTACTATACTCTATGTCAAATAAGAAAAGAGTAGATAGCGCTGCGAATCGATTACTATTTACACAGGACTAATACAGTATAGCGGGAAATTTAAAATAAGCCACAAGTAGGACATGGGCGTAGTAACTGGGTTAGCGATTTTTTTTTTTTTTAATATAAAAAAGGAATTTGTTAATAAGATATTGGTAAAAAAAACAAGACAGATAATACACTTACGTTATTTATACGACATAAATTCAGTATAATGGAAATTAAGAAAAAGTTAAAAAATTATTAGTTTTTAAAAATGATGTATTATATACAGGGTGTTTGTTTGAAACGGGGCAACCCGAAAATCTCCTTTATTTGTAAAGATACAAAAAATCTTCAGAACAAAAGTTAAACTAGACAAAAAGGCCCATCTAAAGGTTACTATAAGAATTCTGAGGCACTTCCGGTTTCACCGGAAATGATGTCAACTTTTGATCTAGCATAGGGAATCGATAATTTTATATTTTTTTCCTAAAAGTACATTAAATTAGCTTTACAATGACACAAAAAGGTCATATTTTTATGTTAACCATTTCAAAATGGCGACCATTTATTTACAAAATAATAATCAACATAAGTTTTACAAAGTTGAACGTAGCAAGCTTTGAAAACAATAAAAAAAAGAAACAAAATATCTCTAAAATAAACTGTTATAACTAGTTATTATATGAAATAACATGAAATAACTTAATTTTTAATTTTTCAATTAAATGTTTTATAAATAACAAGAGTTTAATAGTTTATTTTGCTTATTTTTGTTTGAAAAAAAAAATTGTATTGACGATAGAAGATTTAGAAGAAAGGGTTAGAAGTGCAATCCGGGATATCCAAGAGTGTACTCTTATAAGGGCGATGGAAGAGTTTTTATTAAGAATGAGAAAATGTGTGGACAATAATGGTGGTTTGATCGAACATTTGTAGTTTTTTTTTTTTTTTTTTGTAAAATAATTATAAAAAGTAATATTTTTTTTTTCTAAATAGTCAAATAGTTTATTTTAGAGATTTCTTGTTTTATTGTTTTCAAAGCTTGCTACGTTCAACTTTGTAAAACTTATGTTGATTATTATTTTGTAAATAAATGATCGCCATTTTGAAATGGTTAACATAAAAATATGATTTTTTGGTGTCATTGTAAAGCTAAATTAATGTACTTTTAGGAAAAAAATGTAAAATTATCGATTCCCTATGCTAGATCAAAAGTTGACATCATTTCCGGTGAAACCGGAAGTGCCTCAGAATTCTTATAGTAACCTTTAGATGGGCCTTTTTGTCTAGTTTAACTTTTGTTCTGAAGATTTTTTGTATCTTTACAAATAAAGGAGATTTTCGGGGTGCCCCGTTTCAAACAAACACCCTGTATAAAAAGAGAAATTTGGCTAAAAGAGTTTAAATAAAATAATAACACAAACAATATATCTTCAGAACTAAAGTTTCTTATTTAAATATTTATTGCAAATAAAAATTAAAAATATATGTATATATGAAGATCTAAAAATTATATCAACAACTTCTTCTTTGGGCACTATCAGCTCGTCCACCTGATAGTGCCCAAAGAAGAAGTTATTGATATAATTTTTGGCCTCACTCACATTAGTCCTCTTGGTCTGTTAATTGTCAGGTGTCAAAAAATATTTATATGTCAGATAACCTAAAAAATATATATCTGCGTAAAAACAAAGAACATAAATTGTGGACCCCAATTATGCTCAAAAGACGGTATATTACCAGACGGTTTAGAGTAAACTGAGCCATAATATTGAGCGAATAAGTTGCATATATGTATTTGCTTTACCAGTTACAGACCTATTTTCGTATTTCATACGATTAGGTATAGCGGAACTATTTTTAGAGGCGTTAACAAATGACCAGAAAGCCTTAATATTGTTTGGCAAGTCATTTTCAATACCTGAGATGTAGAGAGAATAGTCTTTATTAAAGGATCTATGACATAAGCTTCTTAGCTCAGAAAATTTGTTATAGTCATCTTCTGATCCGGTTCGCTTGAATGAATTGTGTGCTTTCAGTTTCTATTTGATAAATTTGATTGAATTTGCTGTAAACCATCTAGGATATTTGTTTCTGGTTTTAGATTTAGGTATGTAGGTATCCATCAGCTTGTACCGTGTAATCATAATTTCATGTCAGTTACATAACAGTAAACAATGAGCTTAAAAATATCAAAACTGTATTCCATCTTATATCTAAAAATTCCAATTTAACAAAGAACCAATCAGTAACGATATTATATTGATAACTTCATGTAGTTCGTTAACTCAATGGCGTGTAGAGAAAAAGTAGTGTTCATTACATAATTAATTGGTTTTTGTTAAAATATATTATTGTTTTTTTCGTTATTATTGTTGTTGATATTATTGTTATTAAGATTGTAATTGGAAGACGATTGTTGATCGAGGTTAGCTCTTAGAGGTAAGTGAAATATTGAACATACATAACCCAATATAAAAATTGAATCTACGTCTATGTGTGCATGTCCTTGGAAATAAATTTGATAACAAAATGTTTCTGTCAACTATTACATAACTGACAAGAAATTATGACCGCTCTGTATAATACAGCAGCTGCATTACGTGTACAATTAAAATAATTGACTCGTTCCCATTTATAAATTATAAATTATTAATTATTATGTTTATTGTTTCAGTTTACATAATGCAACAGCTTTACCTAGTATGGGTGCATCTGTATTTGGTCCAAGTTCATTATTACCAGTCGGCCCAGAAGATGTAGTGCCACTAGAATACACCGCAGCTGATATGAGTCTTAGTACCTTGTACCTCCACGCGCTGCATCAACAGAGGGTAAACATTAATACTAAACTAACTACTTACTTCTTCAAAAGATTAACTTGCACTCATTTTTAATTCCCTTTGTGTGGTTTGCAGAATACTAACGATTCCAATAAAACGAAAATTGTACCTACAATATTACACATCTAACTCATCCTAACAGACGGGTATATTTTACCTACAGACAGTCCTATAAATCTTCAAACATCATCATAATAGTATGTCATTTAATTGTATTTTGGTATTTCATATTGCCATCCACCTTCGATAGTGACACTATTGCCTATAAGACCTGTTTTATACACAGTTTTAGATCACGTTGGTAATTTGTTCCAAATCAGTATATATATATTTATGCTTGCAGTACTATACCGGGTTTACATTAGGCTATTAAACGGGCTATTAGGCCTAGTAATTAGTAGGTTTGCTATAGGGGAAAAATTTTAAGATCGTAGCGCCACGCGGATTTTTTTGAAACCATTCTAAATCAGATACCACTTGACATTTACTAGTAAATAATAGCGAAAAGTGTATCAAAAAACGACAAAAAATAAATAATTATTTGGGATTTTCTGATTTTGTTTTAAAATTTTACAATCAAGTAAGTATACACACGTATTGTGAGGACATTTTTTTTAAGTGACATTACTTGTAAACATGTTAAATACTACATTTTGTGATCTGGTTTTAAGTTATGGCGGCACAGTTTTCCATTGTCGATTATTTTAATTATATTGGGGGAAATAATAATTCCCGTGTTGTTTACGAAGGGGTAGAAATCTACAATGCTGGGCATATAATATTGTGTGGAGTCACTGAAAAAAACAGAGAGTTCATAAAGATTTATGCATTATGCCTACAGACTTGTGCATTACAAACCCACACACAATAACAGGAATTTTCAAGATATGCGATAATAAATACAAAATTGAAAATATTTTTTGTAGTCTCTATCATTAAAATGTAATGAGCAAACTTTGATATAAGGGCTCACTTTTTTTCCAATTTTTAAATTGTTTATCTAAACATCGCGTCGTTTCCTAACCTCTTGCTTTCCCAATTTTGTTTCGAACCGTACGGTGTCTGATATTGGTGGAAACAAATGAAACGATATTTCCGGGTTTCTTCTTTTCAATGAATTGCACATAGGCACACAACAATATGTATTATACATTTTTTAATGATTATAATAAAACTTTAAAAACAAACTTCATACAAAACCAATACACAAAACGAAATGTTATATGTAGTACACAAGTTCATGAAACGCTCACCAGATGGTAGGGTGCTTAGCTGCAAATCCCTATACTATGCCTTAACTAAGATAGTAGGTTTGCGGGTCTATTCTCTAAGTATGATGTTAAAATCTTAGTGTCAGAAACTGACGTAAATTTTTTTAACACCATTTGTAACCTAGATGCTATTCGCTAAACATATATGTGTTAAAATTATAGCGCGGCGGCGTTAAAATAGCCAGTTAACGTTCTACAATAAGCGCCTACTAAAACGGTGGCTTTAAAAGTTAACGCTGGTGTTTAGTTTGCAAAAATGGCTGATCCTATTAAAGTAAATGTCATGTTACTTAAAAAAAATTAATAAAACACAATACGATAGGAATATTAATTATTATAAGACAAAATTCAAACTTTCTATTACTTTTAAAGTGAATCCTTTACAGTAGAGCTAAGAATGACGCTTCGTAATTTTTGTGATACAAGTAACCCAGACGCAAGTTCAAGTAATATTATAGAAAGGAAGTAAATGGAGTATTGAAGAGCAGTTTTGGTTTTTGTTGAGACACAGAACTTAAAATTATAATCATCTGAAAGCTACAAAACTTCACTTATGCCTGCGCCGTGTTTCAAAATATCGCAGTACATTTTAATGGTGTATTATTTGAAGAAACAATTGATCAGATTGATAATGACGATCACAACAGTGTTATTCCAGGGTAGAAATAGCGTAATAAATCAATTAATTATTTAATACTACTAATTAATATCACCGAACCCCTTTTTTAAAAATAGAATGAACATATAATTCACATTTTATTCAAAATACAATGTAGTATATAAATTGACTAAATAAAAGTTGAATAAAGTTATATTTTTATTTAATACACTGTGGAACCAGTTATAATGAGTATCACAGGACCAAACATTTCTGTTCCATTTTTAAAATAAATTTCGCCACTGAATATTTAATTCAACACCGAAGTATTAGGTTAAGATTCTCTTGGCATTTGACACCCCTGTTAAAATTCAACGTAGCAGCGCATGCGCTTGTAGTAAATATTAGCCTCTCTACGAGTACCGCTTACCTTAACAAATGCTCTTACAGAATAGCATTTTTGGATAATGACGTTAGACATGGAGTTAAAATAAAAATATTAACCTGACGCTAATTTTAACGCATTTCTTACAGAATACACCCGGTTAGCACACAACACGGTACTGTATTATCCAATGAGAATTTATAACATAGAGACTGAACGCAGGTTACTTGTTATGAGCCAACAGCTCCGTAGGCGGGGTGACTGGAGGTTGCCCCGTCGAGTAGTGCGGGTCGCTTACTACAATACCGATAAGAATTGCAAGTAAAAAATATCTATATTTTTTTTTTAATACTGTAAACTGAAAATTTTAATTGGAATAAATGTCATAAATAATATTAAATTAACCTGAATTTGTATATTTTTCATATAACTTGTAGCTTTTTATATTACATAAATTTGAAGAAAAAAAATATTACAATGTTAAGATACTTTCTAAATTTAACTTGAAATTTAAATTTAATTGACAACTTCCGAGTCTACCGAATGCAGAAGAGCCATTTTAGACTGAATTTTCCGTGTCTAGTAGGGTAGTTTCATTTTTTAGGGTTTTGTAGGTATGACAAAAAAAACCTTATACCGTAATTTTGTCGTCTGTCTGTCTATCTGTCTGTCTGTTCGGTAAAACTTGTAGCCAAACGGCTAAACCTAGGCAGTTGAAATTTGGCATGCTTATACAACTTTTTGACCCGCACATACGAAAAGTACTAAAACATAACCCCCTAAAAATATAAACAAATATGTGCACATCGAAAAAAAAAAAATTCTTTTAAATTCTGAGTAGGGTATCAAATGAAAGCCCTTGGTACGTGGATTAACGATCAAATTTTTATTTTTATAAAATAAATTATTTTGAAGCGATTTTTGCCAAAATTGTGCAAAAAAAGTTTTGTCCCACACCCTGTAGCCCAGATGGTTTAAACTAAAAATCTGAAAAAATTCTAAGTAATGTACATTGGTGTGAACCGGAATAGTACTACAGGAATTTTTGATCAGATTATGTTTTTGGAAAAAAAGGCAATTTTTGTGTTTTAAACAAATCAGTTCACGTTAATCAGTTAAACAATCTTTTAACTAAATCAGTTCGATCCCTGCGAGAGGAGACAATATCATTTTTTGCATTTTTATTTTGTTTAAATTATTTTTCCAAAACTCTAGTTATATTTTGGCAAATGTTGCATGTAATTTTTAAAAACGTAAATTTAATAACCAGTTTGAATTGTTGAAATTATATTTTCATTCTATGTGTCATGTATACGAAACCTGAGGGGCGGAACTTATAACAACCAATGGAAGCCATAGGCGCAATTTCCAAAATCTTATTGAACCTTATTATAAAAAAATAAATATTGCACATATTTAGAAACCTAAATAACGGTATTAGGCATTCGAATTAAAATTAACAAAAAAAAAAAAAAATTTAACATAAAATTTGTTTTGGCATCCCAATTAATCATCATTCACTTACTAAATACCTGCGAAACCCTGAAATGTGTGAAAATTCACACTTCACATCAATTTTTTTAGTTGCGGTTACTATTTTCTCACGAGTACAAAAATCTCTAGCATTGTAATATAAGCTGTTTTTTAAAGGATGTAATTATATAATAGGAATTCACTTAAAATTTGGTGCCAACTGCTTACGATGGTAATCTAAATTACAAGATGAAAATGAACCGATTTTGGCTGCCACATCCTTGTTTTTAAATAACTACGAAAACCTCTGTACCTGTCGTTTACATTGGTCTAGAACAGGCTTCTCCAACCCTTGCCCTACGACGGCTATGAATGCGGCCCAACGAAAAATCGTAAACTTACAAACTTTATAAGAATGCGATTACAAGTACCATTAATAACACTATAAATACAATTTCAAATTGTTATTAATTTATAAGCGATGTATTTTTTAATTTAATGCGTTCTTTAGAGAGAATCATAAAATCATTCTCAAACTATATAATATATTAATTAGTATTAGTGTATTTTATGTGTGGCCCAAAACAACTCGTATTCTTATAGTGTGGCTCAGGAAAGCTAAAAGGTTACACACCATGGTCTAGTACAAGATTATTAAAGTATGAGGAATAATTTCTCTCATAACTTGTAGTGGTGGGGGTAAATGGAGAGGCTACGCGTCATCCGTATGCTAACGGGACGTCTTTGTTTATCGTATATGTTATATGCACGTGAAGTTTGATTTTTTGCTATAAATATAAAAACATCGTTTAATTTTTTGATTTTCTACTTGTTTTAATTTCTTTTGTCATCGAAAGGAATGTTTCTTTGTTCTAAATAAATTTTCTTACATTCATTTTTGATGTGAAGAGAATAATAAGTAAAATATTTCACATTAGGGTCCCCCCGTAACTACCCTAATATTCATCAAATTGAAATAATGAATAGAACAAATAAGATTTGTTTTCTTATAAACAATTTTTATTGTATAGTTTTTTGTGTTAAGATAGTTCTGTTTATAAAGGAAATATTTTAAGTTTTTTAGTACCAGTTTTAACCCAGAAACACCACCTGAGAAAGAAAGTTTTGAGATACCATTCGAATCCTGGTTCTACTCTATTGTACCAAATTTCGTTAAAATACAACCAGCCGTTTTTAAAAACAGATATAACCTCCAATTTTATTAATTGCTATATTATTATAGCAATTTGTTTTTCTATTTTTGTTTAAATATACCTAAAATTATGTTTGTTTTCGATTTTATTGCTATTTTTTAACTATAATACAAATATCCATCATTTTAAATTTTATATAAGTCAGTATAAAATTTCCTAAGGTTTTTATTTATAATTTATTCAGTGGAACTGTCTTGAAATGAATATCTATTATGAAAATAGTCAATAAAAATAATTAAAAATGTGCAGCATTTATATTAATTCTGTATGCTAGTTTGAACTACGCATACGTGTGACGTATTCCCTCTCACGCTCTGATTGGTCAGAAGTTACGAGACAACCATTACTTTAATAATCTTGGGTCTAGTACATAAGAGAGAACTCCGAACGATGGAAAAAGTTGTACTGGGGGTAGGATAGTGTGATAGTAACTAACCTGGCTGCAAAACCACTATCCTATATCAACTACTAGCGCCAGCACTCGGGCTAGTTTAATCTCAAGCGTTTACATTAGGGTAGTAGCCATCTTTGTCACTACCAAGCTAGCTACTAGCCCAATATAAACGCGACATTACAATGTACATATAGTAGTTACTCGAACAGTGTGAGTAATTTGTTTCAAAAATATCTGGTACTGTTAAAAAACGCACTATTTGAAAAATTAAATTAATGGATCGTATTTACGGCGTCGAGACAATTGAATATAAATCGTATCATGTTTCTCATGCGTTACGCATTGCCTTTTTTGTCATAAATATGACGAAAAAGGCAATAGTAATTAATTGTAAATGATAGATTTACATTTTTGTGTTTATGAAAAATTATATGTTATATCTCGCAATGTCGTTATTGCTGTGTATACTTATTTTTTAACAAGGTAATTTTTCAATGGAGTATTTTCAGTCTGGCAGAAATTCTTATGAAACAGAAGACAACACGTACACAGAACTTATAAATATTGATTCCAGGGATGACTTCTTATAGGGATTAGAAGATCACATGTTATTTTACTAAACCGACAAAATAACTAACAAGCAGTGACGGCTCGTGGATACTCAAAATAGTGAGGCCAGTTTTTATAATTAAATATATAATATGATTTTTATCATCATCATTAACTCTACTGGTACACGCCTTAGCCTCATTTAGGATAAGTCGTCAGTCTATTCTCTTTTGCACGATCGTCCACCATTTGTTTATTACACATTTTGCTGAACTTTGTCTTGCCAGAGTAACTTCGATTGTTCTACTTTGCTGTTTTCAATTGCTTGAATTTCTAGCAAGCGCCACGTTGCTCTGGTCTCGTCCATTTTTTTATTTTATTTTTTTATAGTTTTCATCATACGCTTAAAATTCTTTCGGGCCCTAATTTAGCTATAAACTACGAATGACTCCTTATTATTAATAATAGACCGGCAGCTCATGACATTTTTTGGTCTCCGATTTCATACAGCATGCCTTTTGGAGGAGAGAATATTTACCCTGTGACAACAAAAAGGGATGGTACTAAACCCCTGCACGCTTTCCGGTCATAGGGAAAATTGCATTTCCACTTGCACAAAAATTTTGTGTTTTTCTCTGATTTAATATTGCTTGCCCTTTTATCAAAAGAAAGTTAAAACAAATTTAAAGTCTTTTAATTATAGGCATGCGATTCGCAGGGTCCCAAAGGGCTCAAACGGTCACGTGATCTTGTAATAAAAAAATATGATTTTCCGTGTTTTCATACAGCATGCTGATGAAAAGAATTAAAGTTTGTGTCATAAAACCCCTATAAAAAAAAGGCATGTGGCCCTCGTTGGCCCAAAGGTGGCAAGTTTCGGAAAATTTTTGTGAATATTTTAATAGGACTATAGGTTATTGATATAATGCATTGCTGTATAATATAATTGGCATGCAGATAAGGAGGTCCTAAAACAGAGGCATGCATCGGAAAAGTTGCAGCAAAAAAAAAAATTGGAAAATTTTGGTCATATTATTTTGCACGCCTTTTTGCATTTCACTAAATAGTGTTGTTTTTAGCTCAAATACAAAATGGCATGTATGCCGAGGAAGCCCATCACATCATAAATAATAAGAAAAGTTGCAAAAAAAAAAAATTGGAAAATTTCGCTCATATTATTTTGCATGCCTTTTTACATTTCACTAAATAATGTTGTGTTTAGCTCAAATACAAACTGGCATGCATGCCGAGGAAGCCCATCACATCATGAATAATTAAAAAAGTTGCAAAAAAAAAAAAAAATTGGAAAATTTGGGTGCATATTATTTTGCATGCCTCTTTGCATTTCATTAAATTATGTTGTTTTTACCTCAAATACAAAATGGCATGCATATTGCTGGAACCCAACATTGAAAAAAACTATAATCATTGAAAAAAATTCGAAAAATCGCCCAAAGTAAACAAGCTAAATAATGGTGTGCTATATATGATTGTCACTATTAGTAAAAAAATCAATAGCTTCCCGCTCCAAGAACGAATCGATTTAATAATCCCAACAACACAACGTAGGGCAAGACGAATAAAATGGCCAGTACATAAATTGCCCAACCGTTACAGTACGTATACGGGTTCACTTTCACTTACATTCAAATAAAATGTAATATTAATATTTTTTTATTTTTAATTATATAATTAAAATTTGTATGCAAGTTCACTCTTGTGTAATGTAATGCTCATATTAAAGAAAAATAATCATTTTAGCTAAAAGAAAACAAAATCATGGCATGCAAAATAAAATCACAAAAAAATTAAATTTTTTTGTTTGCAATTTTTCTTATTATTTATGATGTGATGGGCTTCCTCGGCATGCATGCCATTTTGTATTTGAGCTAAACACAACATTATTTAGTGAAATGCAAAAAGGCATGCAAAATAATATGACCGAAATTTTCAATTTTTTTTTTTGCAACTTTTCTTATTATTTATGATGTGATGGGATTCTTCGGCATGCATGCCATTTAAATTTTGGACATTTTACACTATAAAATTAACATTTTACTTTATTTGGTGTTGTTTAAGATGCCCTATGACCGTAAAGCGTGCAGGGGTTTAGTACCATCCTTTTTTTGTTGTCACAGGGTAAATATTCTCGCCTCCAAAAGGCATGCTGTATGAAATCGGAGACCAACAACTGTCATGAGCTCCCGGTCTATAACAATTATTTACTGCTGCGACAACGTAGAGTTGGCCGTGGGAGAAATGGCTCGTTCTTAAGTGAACGCGTAAATATCTCAATATGCACAAATTATAACTGTGGTAATTTCGGTTCACATCCCCTGATTTATATAATTTTTGTTTTGTTTATTCAATAATGATCAAAGAAAACGTTTATATAATTTTCATAGCCAAATTATTGCGGAAAAGATGTCAAAGCACTTTGACGAAATTCAAATATTTTTTTCTCAGAAACTAAAATAGAGGTATTATGTAAGCTTAGCTTTACTTCAGTTTTTAAACTCGTTCTAACTAGAAAAATATGGAAGTCATTATGATGAATAGTTTTAGAGTTACACCGAAAAAATATAGCCTATAACCTGCCCCGAATTCACCTTAAGGGTGTGATGAAAATCTCGTGAAAATCGGTCTAACCATTTTGGTTTTCACATTTATTTATATAGATGAAAAGATTTAATTTTTTTTTTAACAAAAATTCAAATCGTAATATAAAAAATTAAATATTTTTTATAATATTAGTTTTCATAGTTTGTATTAAGTGTGCCATCGTCTAAAAATGTTTGAGAAACATTCATCCATATATTGTTTGGGTAACTTAAGCTGGCCGGTTGCGCAGTAGTGACACAAATAGAAGGGGGCATCGTTAGTAGTCTAGCTAGTGTTCCCGACCGCATAGGGGGAGTTATTCATTTTCTGAGAAATTCGATTTTAGGTATTTTGCAATATATTTAGGGATTAAAACGAACAAAATGTACTCTCACGGTTAAGAGTGGGTCCACCTAAGGCAGACGAACCCTTTTGGACCGGATTTTCCGTATCTAGTAGGGCAATTACATTTTTCTGGTTGCGGTTACAATTTTCTCACGACTTCATAATTTGTAATAAATTTTAATAGTTATATTTATGCATTAAAGTAATAAAAACTATCCTTACACATAAGGGTGTATTCTGCAAAAGTAAAAGCGGCCCTATTTGCGTTTTTTTTTTTTTTTTTTTGTATGTTTAAATAACTATAGAAACATCTGTACCTGTTGTTTACATTGGTCTACAATATTTATCTACATTAGTACACAAGAAAGAACTCCGAATAATGAAAAATGTTTTAGTGGGGGTAGGCTAGTGGCTTAGTAACTATACCAAAATTACTATCATCCTAACTAATAGCGCCAGTACTAGGGCTAGTTCAATTTTAAATGTTTGCATTAGGATAATGGCTATCTTTGTCACTAACAAGCTCCTAGCCCGTTTACTAGCCCAATGTAAACACACCATAAGTCTCTGAAGAAATTTGGAACCTATTATAAGATAAAAGAACCGCAAATTAAAGTAATTACTGTAGCCTATAATGTAAAACATCACATTTTTCTGTTACTACCAAACTTTTTAGTCTCGCAAAATTAGTTTTTTTAGAACTTCTACCAAGCATTTTATTTAAACATGTAGCTAGAGTTATAAATATTTCATGAAAAAATATGTTTAATAAAGAATAAAGTTACATAAAGTTCAGTTTCAATGACAGATGAATTAATCAATAATCAACATATTTATATATTTCTTTATCATGCTTACAAGGCGTGTGCCATACAGAAATATATAAATGGTTGTTGATTCGTTCATTTGTCATTGACTTCTTTAAAAAACTGAATTGTAGTTGCTTATGTATAAATTATATAATTTGCTTCTTATAAGTAATAAGTGTCACTATAGTTGTCCAAATACCTAGCATCAAATTCGATTTCTTTTCGTTTGGAATCAAAAATCCTTCATAACTTATCCCATCATTAAAAATTAACGCAATAGATATCAGTAGAACGCTTCTTATATTTTTAAATGTATGGTAAGGTGAATTAGAAATTAAATATGAATCTTTTTCTTTGATAGATTCGTAGAAGAGGATATAATGTTCGTCAGAGATTACATCAGCAAGCCTTAAGTGCCTCAATGTGCAGACCGAACCCGCTAGCAGAGACTCATGTGTCGACAGGAGTAGCTTCTGGCAGCTCTCGACTTGCTGAAAGTACACCATTATTAGGCAAGAAACGATGAATGAATTACTCTGATACTTCTAGTCATGTACGTGAATCAACGAACGTTCAAAACATAATTATTATGTTAAGCACAATTATTTAAGTTTTTTAACATGAATAAACGTGATTTTATTATATTTAAGGAAGAATTTAACTAATATTTTTACTTTACGATGTATAAGCGATCGTGTTCTTAAAAAAAATTAAAAAAACTATGTACCTGTTAGGAATGTGTCTACCACAAGAAGTGGTAGTATATTAAATGCCTAAATTAAATTGGTTTACATTATCAATTATTATTCTTCTGTTATAATTTTTCCATGTGATGTTGGAATATAACGTTAATATGGATTATTTAATATTAATTTATTAATACATTTTAAATATATTTTACAAATACAAAGAGAATCATGTTTATAACTTCTGTTAACCTTGTGTGATAGTGTATGTATTTGAAATTACAAATATTGTCCTCCAGGTATGTATGAAGCTAGTATTTCAATAAAGTTTTTACATTTAACTAAACTAGTGTTTTTATTTTTGCTCCAGTTTCCATTAGATTAGTTACCAGTTAAGTTATGGTTTTGTCTCAGAGTAACTACTCATAGAGAGGGCATCGCGCATTCATACTTAAATAAAATACCGTAACCAGAGGGATGGACAAAGAAAGATATATAAATACGTATATTTTGTCTCAAACTAGTCGACATGCACACAAAACGTGTTTTTTGTCGGTAATTTAGGGCACCTACGGTAATAAAGCTCAAACGAACCAATAAGATCGGTTCCTCTGAGCTCTTTGCGCATGTCGTCTTTAATTTGAGACAGATGATATGTTGTCTTTGTCAATCCCTCATGTTACGTAAAATTCACGTTATACCTACTCTATTAGTAGTTCCTCTGAAGGTTTGGTTAATCTTTTATTTAATTCTTTGCGGTCGTAGTCCAGACTATGCTTGACTTCGACAAACGCTAACGTTTCGATTTAATTTAAATCTTCATCAGAGCTACAAATATATATGGAATTAATAACACAGTAAGATTACATGTATAAGATATAATAATGTTCAAATTCAACTGGTCAAGTAGTTAAAACAAGAATTACAAAATTGTCGGAATTTAAAATAGAACAGAATATAATTATTAAAAAGTAAAAACGTATCAAATATAAGTTAAAGATTTAAAACAAAGTTAAATTCACAATACCTTAGTTAATTAGTCACGATATAAAATAACAATTTAAAATTAATAAAAACACATCATGTCGTCCGGTCATTGGACTAAGAGATAAGGAGCGGACGATCAGCGCAGTCTCTAATTCCATAGTTCTCTCATTAGAGAAGAGTGTCTGAAAATGTAGTTTTACTTGAATAACCCCCGAGTTAATTAAGCTAGTGATTTGGCGTCTTAATTAAGGTTGTAGACATTTTTTAGGGCTACAACTTTTGTTTTTAAACAATTTTTCTATCACCAACCGTTTACGAGCAAATCAGGCAAGAGTCTGTTAAAATATAGTTTTTCTTGAATAATTCCCGTGTTAATTAACCTAGAGCAGTCGTTCCCAAACTTATTTTGTCGCGGAACCCCTATGCGCTGTTCAATAAATTACGGAACCCTTTTATTGGAAACAATTTTGATACAACTTTAAATACAAAAAAATCATTACATTACTGCAAACTTTTTCCTTTTATAAATATGATAGAAAAGTAAGAGTTTATAAATTAGTAGTTATTTTCATTGTATTCCTAAAACCTAGAACATTAAGGGTAAAATAAAATTATGAAATAAGCGAGCTAGATTTGCCTTTATTTTATATTTATATATTTCATATAACGTGTGAGACTCTTTGATAATACAGCTAGGTTTAATGCGAAGCATGCTTTTGCTTTTTGGATTCTAATATCCTTTCAAAATTTGGTATAATATCGGATAATCGAATTCGCATATCTGGTGCAGCATTTAGTTTACTGCGATATTTCGTTTTTGTATCATCGTATTTTGAAAATCAAGCTTCACACATGTACATAGGTGCAAACGGTAAAAAAAACCGAATAGCCATTTTTGATAAATGAGGATATTCGTCATATATATCAGACAAGGGAGTTTTTTTTTTTTTTGTATTTTGTTGAATAAATTTTTAACTCATCTTAAATTTTTTTTTTTTTAAATATCTATTTTTATGAAACAAGAGAGATATAAAGAGCACCTTGTCCAGCGGAACCCCTGAATTTTATCGCGGAACACACTTTGATAAACGCTGACCTAGAGATTTGGCGTCTTCAGAAATGTTGTAGAGAATTTTTAGAGCTACAGCTTTTATATTTAAAGAATTTTTCTATCGCCAACCGTTTACCAGTAAATCAGGCAAAAGTGTGTTAAATGTCATGTTGAAAAATTATATCTTAATGATAAAGATCAAAACCATAGACAAATAACAATTGTTATTTGTCTATGATCGTAATCAAAAAATCTGCAGACAGTTTTACAATTGACATTTTTACTTGCCCGACCTTAATATATAAGGGGCAAGTATTGTAATCGCGAAAATTTTCAATGTCGAGATTTTGTCTGATGACCACGTTTCATGGTCCAGGGAATCCAAAAAACCTATTTTCGAAGTGCCGTCCATATGTGTGTGTGTATATACGATAACTCAAGAACGGTTCAACTTAGAGAGTTCGTTCTGGTACGAAAAAAATCTCCTATTGATTGGGAAGAACTTGTTTTTTATAAAGATCCTAAACCGGAAACGGAAGTTATTAAACTTTAAAATATTCATAACTAGTAAACCGAGCCTTGAACCAAAATTTGTATAAAACATAATTTGATGTATTTTTGAAGGTTAACCTAAATCTTTTTTTTTTGTCTTAAAGTTTTTTGATTTTTTTTACTTTATATTTTTTTTAAAATAAATTTTTTATGGGAGGGCAAGTCTAGCGGAGCCCTCTCTTCGTTTTAAATAATATTTAAACTCAGCAATACACTATAAAAGTAACTGAAATAACTAGATCTGGTTTGTCTTTACAAAAGTGAAGTGTATATAGGAATAAAAATGCGAATAAAACAAATTTTTAAAATAAAATTACTTCATATATTTTGTAAACAATGTATTTTTTACAGGAATAATCTATAATATTAACTTAATGCCTGCACATTTATTCTACAGAAGATTTCTTTGAAAATATAAATATTTCTATACATCATTTTACTAACTTCAAAAAACCTTGATAAACTAACTATAGAAATATCTTCATTAAATTATTGCAGTATTGATTTCTCAAAAATATTTATTAAAATTTGTTTAAAATAATGAAGTATTAAATAAAACAATAAATGTTCGAAAATAATTTTATTGAACTTAATGATAAATCAATACTGTCACAAAAAAATTTACACATTAACATTCCCACACAAAAATTATTATGGAATGTTTTTTTAACCACAATTTACGTTAAAATACATAAAAGCTGCCTAAAAACCATAATATATAAAAAACAAATAAATAATATAACTAAACAAATTCATTCTTTCAATTTCAAAATATCATTTTTACCGCTAATATCACTTTAATTTACCAATATTAACAATATTATTTTTACAGTATATATTTTATACTAATGAATATGTCAACAAGATTTATTATAAATATTGTTTAAGAGGTGCTATTAGCTGTAAATGTGCAGAAAAATCTGGTTAATACATTGATAATTATTTTTGCTTTTATACCTAAATAGCTTTACTAGACCTTTCGCTAAACAGCGGCTCCTACAGAATCTTTCCGAAGACCTAGCTTAGTGTACAATGGCCACTGTAGTGGATATCTGCCACTATAGCGAACACCTTAAGCATTCAAAGTACATATTCTCAACTGAGGACAATTTTTATGGTACTCATTACTGAAAATTTACACATTTAAGACTAGAGTTTCTTCAATTTTAGTACATAACTCGATGTAAATTACATTATAATATTTTTTAAAATGGTCTATATTTCTAGAAGTCACCACGTTATGTCAGTTATGTATGTTACTTTAAACTTGAAAACGGTTAAATCGATTTATCACCAACGTACCGGTTATTAAAAAAAAAACGGCTATAATCATCACGGTATGTACAGTACCTAGACAAAATATTATAACCACTTATGATGTTTTAAAAAATCATTGTTTTACACAAAATCAACAAAATAGTAATACACCAATTTTATTTTTATTTTGTATTTTATTATTTCAAATTATTTTAGTACATTTATAAAATGTTTTTTAATATTTTGTGTTGCCCCCCTTTGCTTTTATTATTGCCGCAATTCTTGGAGACATACTCTCAATACATGCCCTAATACAATTTTCAATTTCTGGAGAGCCATGCCATACTTTTTTAATATTATCTATTAACTTGTTTATTAGTATTATTTAAATCATAAACAAGTCTTTTCAGGAGGTTCCAAACATTTTCGATAGGATTGACATCCGGCGAGTTACCTGGCCAGGACAAAATCGATACTTTTTGTTCTTGCAAATCAGTCTCAGAATAAAAATACAGAGTTAAAGATGTTTAAAATAGCTTATCTTTTAATAAATACACGATATGTTAAAGAAATAAATAAAGTAGCATATGATTATATGTCGGCATTTTTAATAAACAGTTGTTTTTGTAAGTGGTTATAATATTTTGTCTAGGTACTGTATGTAGAGTACGTACAGGATAACTTCATGCCAGGTCTATATTACCGACTGGGCTGCGCAGAAACCAAATTTCATCCATGAAGTTACCAACAGTTGGTTTGATACATTTCAGTGGCGTCACTTACTTTGATCTGTTGACTACGCGTATATTTCGATTTTGATTGTTTTTGTTTTCTTTTTTAAATTTTGTTGTTTATTTTCTTTGTTAAATTTTGTTGTTTGTTTTTTTTTTGTTATATTTGTGTGTTATTATTATTGTTATTATGACGCCAAAAAAAGATTGGGCTTCCAAGGTATGTCAATTCGGAGCCAAGCGAGAGAAATCATAAACAATGTCGCTAAATTTATGAAAAATGAGGCAGAAAATGGAGTCTGTATACCGTTGGAGAGTTATAGGTTAAAATTAAAAACTGTTACATACGGGCTTTATATATAATTTGCATTTACAGGGTAAAATTGATACATTTATACACAAAATATATTATTATATAATTCTCGTACGTTTTCAGTTATGCCGTGTACTAAAACGAGAACAAAAATTAATTTGAAATGCATGATTTTGTTTGTTTGGTATCCACAACAATTGATAAGGCAGAAACCCTTATGTACGTCTATGTAATTAGCTGTTTGCTCGCGCAGGATTGATGACGTATTTTATGATGCCCTGGCATGAAGTTATCCTGAACGTACTCTAGTGTTAAATTCAAGGGGGTACTATAGCTTTTTATAGCTATAGTACCTGCCTAATCTACTTAATGCCGGGCTCATGTGTTGACCCACCCCCCTCCCCCCGAGAGTAACGTCAGGATTCAACACAGACGCTATGACAGCAGGATTCTGAGCAATTAAGAAATATGTATAGTCAGTTCAACCCTTAGAACACGCTATCCTTTCCTTTTTTGGTGACGTGGACGGCTAAAAAACGCGCTGATCTGCGAAGACGCGGTATTCTACAAATTAATTTTTATTAATTTTAAATAAAAGTTATTAATTTTTGTTCATGTCACTTGATTTTTGTAAATCATACGAGTCTCGATACTTTTTCAATTTAATTTCAATGAATTGACAACAAAAGAACATAAAATTCAGCATAATATTTTGGATTCATCGACACATTTGACACTTTCACAACCATCAGTTTGTTATTTATACTCTATCTCCGAAAGACTGATAGTAATAAATCATTTTGTCAGGTAGTTACCAGTGGCGTGCACATTTTAAACACGTTTAAATTGGTTTTGTGTATTTCTATATTACTATTTATCATTTTATTAAACGCACGCCTGTGACCATATTTATCATATCATTAAACACACCCCTGTGACCATATTTTTCCTCAAAATTTTAGGGTCAAATTTTTATGATCTATTGTGTTTAACACTAGTTCGTATTCCCATATAATATGTGCGGCATACTCGGTTGTTTTTAACAATATTTCGTTTCGAACTATTCATATTTTGTCGCTTCTGTGTGAAAAAAAATAACTTTTTACAAATAATAAATTTTATTACTATCAGTCTTTCTGAGATAGAGTATAATATCGTCGTAATCTTGATGATGGATAAAAAAAAAACTCAGTAACATTTACTAACCATTTTATTTTGGAATCATTTTTAGGCAATATAATCCCATTTCTGGGAAAGTAGATCTATTCTTTTGTTAAAAGACCGATGTTTTATTCTTAGTTGAATACTTTGTTTTTGCTTAACTGTACCCATCAAAATACCCAAAAAACTTATCCAATTCGAAATCTTAGTAACAGAGCAAATAGAATGAGAATGAAAGGGGAAACGGAAACGAGCTCAAAAAATAAGAATTTCTTTTTTTTTTTGCTTAATGCTATATAGATTCATTAGACACGAACCTCTCGGCGTACGAACTTTTCGAGTTACGCAGTTTTTTATATCCGATTTTGATCTCTAGATACGAAACTTATGGTAAACCCTGTTTTACATTTATATATTTTTAACTTTTTTCCCTAGTACTAGAAACAGGCTATTACTACAAGCAACAAAACGAAAACTCCCGAACCACAAAACCAGCTACAAGAAAATTGTTTTTTTTTTACAATTTAATAGAAGATGGTTTACATACTAATCATATAGAAAACCAAAGATTTTATAAATAAAAATCAAAATGGTATACAAAATGCATATTTATAGTGTATAACTTCCCACTTCACATTTTTATTTGCATTTTCTTCATTTTGTTGAGAATAGTTTGTTTAATATTTTGGATTTTTTTTTTTAAATTTCTGAATCTGGTAACCTATTAATTGATTTCCCAAAAGATATAATGAAAAATTGGGTTTCAAGATACATATTTAGCAAGATACGAACAACGGTCAGAAACGAATCAAGTTCGTAAGTCGATGTACCGTTGTATATATTATTGGACCTTCGCACCAAGCTAGACTTGAACCCATTCCAATATGGGCCCAGTCTAATCCGGCTACTTTTTCTGGTAGCGAAGCAGCAGGTATATCGGCTGGTATAAGATAAATCTTAAAAATTTCTTTTAGATTTACGAAGCAAAACCACTCAGTTTTATTAACAGTAAATACATACTTGTCACAAGATAAATATAAATAAAAACTTATGTTACAAATGACTTTCCTCAGCTGAGAATCGTTACTTTAGGCCTAGATGGTAGAATATTTAAAACAAATTTTACACAGTAGCTTTAAACCTTTGCGTTTGTAAGTTTTGTCTTTTTCTTAAAATTAGTTACAGTTAAAATAGGTTTAAAATCTACAACAGGGCCACTTAATTTCTTAATTTAATATTGATAATCTTAAAGTGATTTCCGAATAAAATTTGTTTACACATATTTTGTAACGGTAGCTCAAAATAATTTTGTTAACACAATTATACAAATAAATATCTTATTATTTATATCAAAAATAATTTATTTTCCGAATTTTAAAACTATATTTTTAATTTATTTGAACTACCTTCACAGATTTTATTAAAAAAGTTTAAAGTTGATATATTTTTATATTACAGTTGACCTTCATTCCTTATCCTATCTCGTTGAGCACTTTTATTTCTTTCGTAACAAGCCCTGAGGCACAATTCATCACTCAAATCTGTAATTTGTCCTTTTAATTTTATACAGAGTAAAAAGCATTATATATTGTCACAAGTTCTATACAATAGAACAGTTTACTAAAACTTAAAAGACATAAAAATAAATATTATACAATTAAAATTAAAATATAAGCTACAAGCATTTAAAATATGAAATTATTTACAAGATTCTTTCAAGAAAATTTACAGTGTGCCCAGAAAAATTGCTTCTTTGGACTTACAGGACTGTAATTTTCTAAATATTAATCAAATTATCTCATTTATTGATGTATGACAAGCTAAAATCATTTAAGCTAATGGAGTTTTTGCTTGGACCACTGTGAAATTGCTCTACGAGTGAGCAAATGACATTCTGCTAGACCCAAGGTTTACTAGAGGTGGGTTCGGGAAACAAGCTCAGAGTGTTTCGAGTCACTCTGTTTAACTTCAGACCGCTCGAGGAAAAGCATTTAGGACTTTTCTCAAATGCTCTGGAGTTAAATAGAGTGACTCGGAGCACTTCGAGCTTGCTTCCCGAACTTACCTTAGAGAGAACACAGGAGCAACTCCCAACCGAATGTGTTTTATTATTGTTATTATTAATTATTTACAAATACAGTGATTTTCCTGCGTAAACAGTGCAGGTTAATACTTTGTGGATAATTTTTATTATTATTGTTTGCAATAAATTATTTGTTTCTGATTATTTATATAAGCAAAATATTATTTAATTTGTAATGATTGGAAATTTATTTTGTTGCCTACGGTTGGTAAATATCTACTTTTCTCTGTATTTGTTTTTATTTGTACTTTTTTTAAAATTATTTTATTTCATTTATACTCAGTTGCATAAGAGTCTTAAAACTAGATATAAGCTAAAACTCGATGTA
This sequence comes from Liopterus haemorrhoidalis, assembly GCA_963971575.1. NCBI lineage: Eukaryota > Metazoa > Arthropoda > Insecta > Coleoptera > Dytiscidae > Liopterus > Liopterus haemorrhoidalis. The sequence goes on from OZ020611.1 coordinate 192,755,504, forward strand.
AAACAAAATTGGCTAGCAACGCATCGCATTGTTAGGTATTTTCTTGTTTTACATCTAGTTATAGCATATTTCTTATTTTAGCTTCATAGTTATTTTAGCTTCATACATGTATTAATATGTGAGATAACTTGACTTAATCATATTACTTAAACTATAAAATGAATCTACGATTTAAAATCAATAAAATTTTTCTTCATAAAAAAATAAAACATTTCAGATCTTACTTCCAATGATATAAATTTTCTAATGAAGAAAATCATTTCATTAAAATTTGTTCAATTCACTAAGTAAAAAATATCATGACAATATAGAATGTACATAACGTGGAGCATAAAGAATTTGTACATTTTATAGTAATCACATAACACCCCGTAATCATACTAATCAAAATTTCATGCACTATAACGTTATTCTACTATCCTATATGTACTAATTATAATAATACATAGCGGTAAGCCAAGTAATGTGAAGCGTAAATTGCAAAGATTTTATAGTGAGATCTACTCTAGAGTAAAAGAAACTATGTATTTGCTAATATGCAAATTATATGTGCAATTTTACAGCTATGTTCAAATATACTACAAGATAACAAGTGAAAATTTAAGGTTTTATACATTATTTTAAAAATAAGGTCTCATTTAAAATATTTTACAATAATTTATTGTATTTTGTACTAATTATCTGTATTAGATTGTATTGCCAATTTTAAATTAGGGTAATTAACATAATTTAACTACAAATTCTCTACGTAATTTTGTTTACGTTACAATCTAATACAGATTTTAAAATAAAATTCATTCACAACACTTTATATTGTTATGATTATGCAACTAGTTAACTTACACAACATATAAAGGGCAATATTGAAATAACCATCTGTCAGATTATATAAAATCCAAATTATACAATGTCGAAATTAGATAATCGTGACGTATATAACTCATTTCATTAATATATATTAATACGGACATCGTTAGAAACGAAACAGTCTTCAAATTAAAATGTATGACTCGGTTTAAACCAGTTCAATATAAGTAAATAATATGATTAAAAAAAAAAAAAAAAATGAGCTGTGGCCACCACAGGACCGACCGCCATCCAAAGTACTTGTATAAAATACATTCTAGCAGCAGAGTAGATGTAAGTTGGCCTAATATTTTCTAACAAAGATATTATTTATCATGACCATGGAAACGTTACATATAAGTATAAAAAAATAGAAAATTTCGAAAAAGTGTCTGAAACAAAAGTTATTAGAGTACGTTCATCTTGGGTACATTCGATTTGACGCTCCGAGCGTTCCGAGCACGCTCTGTACACTCAAACGTGTTCGTTTTGACGCTCGGAGTACACTCAATTGCATTCGTTTTGCGATCGAGCGAGCTCTATGAACGATTTATATACTTACGATTTAGAGTGCGCTCTATGTGTTCGGGGTTTTAACACCGAGCATATGGAGTATGACGTAAAAAAGTGGGGGAAGTTTAAAATTAAATTATAAATAAAATAAAAATAATAGCCTTAGACAAATAATATTGTTATTTGTCTATGACTACAGAGTACGGTTATTTTATGTATTTGTGACGTTCTGTAAACAGTAAAAAAATTATTAAAATACACCGTACATAAAATTAAAATGGAAAAAATTCATTAAATTAATTCATTAATTATTATTTAATTTTTAATTAATTTTATTTCTTCATTATTGAAAAAAAATCAAGGAAAAACCGAGGTACATATATAATTTTGATTCATGACTGACGTGAATTAATCTGACAGTAAAAACGCCGCCTAAAATTGTAGGGTTAGATTTTATAAACAATACGTCACAAGAACACTCGCTCCGTTAGTTCTCTATTCATGACGTCACCATCAACTGTTCGCTCAGCGCTCGCTCTACTCTGTACAACTCGAATGCACCCCTTAACTTCATCACAGGGTATCATAAATTACGTCACCAATTCTGCGCGAGAAAACAGCTGATCACATTGACGTACATTAGGGTTTTAAACAATTGTTGTGGTAACCAAACTCACAAAATCATGTATTTCAAATACATTTTTACTCATTTTAGTACACGGTATCAGTGATGGGCGTTTACATGTAACCTTTAATTGTTTACGTTTACGTGTAAACTTATGTAAACAATTGGTAAACTTGTCAACAATGTAAACAATGTAAACTGTCAAATAATGAGGTTAGTTTTAGTTATTTAATACGAATAATAGAGAGTTAATTCAGTTCAAAACAATAAATTTATTAAAAAAATGGTGGGAAGAAACCGAAGAAATAGTTCTGAAGAACTAGGTTTTGTATTAATTAAAGAAAATATAGGGCGTTATGCAAAATTTGCAATGAATCTTTTCGTTATTAAAACATATAGGCTGATTTTCTTAAAGGTGAAATTTAATGTATTTTGTTATTCAAAAATTAGACTGAATTTTTTAAAGAAAAAAGTATTTTATTTTTCATATTCATATTTACTAATTTGTATGTAACACCTGTATAATGATGCAAATTCGATTTTTATTAATATGTATATTGGCTTGTCCTAATTTTATATACTTACTTTTTCATTTAAAAACGTTTCAATAAAAATTTTATTATTTATAAAAATGTATTGAAAATGAGGTTCTGTAATTCAAAACAAGTGCGCATGTCTAAATCATTGTTTACATTGTTTACGTTGTTTCCATTGTTTACAAGAGTATTTGTGTTTACTTTACATCAATTGTTTACGCGTCAACAATGAGGTAACTTACATCATGTAACTTACGCGCCCATCACTGCACGGTATACCTTGAAACGTACGAGAAATAAATAATAATAAAAATAGAAATAAATAATTCTTTAAGTTTCGTCAACATGTGTCGATTACCGAAAATCTTAGAATCGAATCCAATGAATTTACGTATTCATGTTCCATTTTATTTTAATTTTACTTTTCATCACTTTATTTTACAAATCTCTGAAACCTAGCCCTGGCGTAAACCGAGTCATACCTGAAATCCATAAAACTCATTTCGAATTTTAATAACTAATATTAATATCAATTAACTTTTTTTTTTGTAATATTAGAACTTATCTCCCATAATCACATACATTTTACTATTTTGGCCGAAAATATCCCCTGCGAATAAGGAACTTTGTACACATTTTATTGCAGTATACACTGTATTGTAGCTTTTGTAAATAAGGGGTCTAAATGCAAAACCCGCCATGTCCATTTAAAAAAAAAAGTGTGTTATAAACGGCATTCTGCTCTCTATGGAGAACAGAATAACGTAGCAAAAAGTTTGAGTGTAAAATCCAGTTAGCAGAGTATAAAATTGTTATCCAAAACATGGTTGTGAGTGCAAAATCCGCTATGTGTACAAAAATTTGTTTTCAATATCCGCCCTCTTCAAATTGACCAATAGCGCGAGCATGCTGTCTGCTGTTTGGAGGTTTCGCCCATGTTTGAAACAGTTGCTAGAGCATAGTAGTGTTGAATATTCATTATTGTTGTATTATTAAGAATAACAATGGATGATATTGATATATCAATTAGACGACTCCAGAATGCAGCCGACAGAGAATAGTGCAACAACAAAAGTCTCCTTTTTCTGGATTGAAAGCACCATTTTGTTGCAAAACCCGCCAAATCCAAACTTAAAGACGTTTTTTTTATGTAATCCTGCCACCAATATTTGATCTGATATCCTCTATTGGTAGATAATCATAATACTAAGACCATTAAAAAGAATTGCTTGCAAATATATGCCTACATTATTCTATAACAGTTTTTCGTTTTCGTCTCTCCTGCAAAATGACATAGTGGATATGACAGGTTTTGCATTTAGACCCCTCAAATGTTTAACACCGAAACTGCAGTTAGTAGGATGAATAAAATAATTTGTGAATCTTCACAAAGTGATTAATTTTAGAACCTATAATCGATATTCAAGTTTCAACAAGTAAAATTATTAACAACTAAATAAAATCAGTATGGCATTAACTAACGCCAGCACGAAGTATTGGCGGGTATCAAATTATCATCAAGGCTAATAAATTTGGCTATTACCAACTTTAATTTCATAATATCTTGCACTTCAAAATCAGATTCATTTCTTGCTTCAAGCATTACAGATTAAGGACACTGATTCTGTAATACGTTTTTTTGCCTGCCGCAGTTCAAAGCAGGCATGTGCAACTTCGATAAAACCATGGACTGGATAGTGAATTAGAAATATATGCGCAGGCCCAACCTTTTCTTTTTAGGGCTCGTATGGGTGTATCTACAAAGCATTTTTACTAATTTTTCTAATTAATTGAAATTGTCATTACTATAAAACATTAAAAAATAAATAAAACCTCATTTCATAAAATGAATAAAAAATAAAACATTAAAAAAATATATATTATTAGTATATCATAAAATTCAACAAAATAAATATAACGCTTCATTAAATAAATAGTCAAGATGGTTGGCCTCCGACTTTCTTAAACAGAAAAACAATTCTTAGGTACCTGGCGAACCAGATACTTTCAGATTTGAAAACTGTTCGCAACCCGAATAAAATCAGATCACTGGTCGGAACAGTCCAGCGATCTGGAAGTTGCACATGTCTGGTTTAAAAATATTCAAAGAATCATAACTCTGTTTGAAAGCTATACTTATTTCGTTTTAACAATGATCCAAAATTCATTGAAAACCAATATCCTGTATTTACATATTCAACGTGCTATGTATATATGTATATATGTATATATAGTCATCGGTCTGCCCTTTTTATATTGATAAAGTTAACTAATCGTAATTATAAAATCATTCCGTTGCTCTTAAAAATTGTTTTGTTGTGAATTCAGTGTGATAAAACTATTCATAAACTAAATCTTCCAAACAAAACTGAAGCTATTCTACATCGTGATTTGGTAATTAAAAAACTTACAAAAAGTATAACAATTTTTAAATTCACTACTAAATTTTGAATTCCTACTATATAATAACAATATAAATGTATCTATATTTTTTAACGTCGATATAATGTGAAATAGTTTTAAATATTGCATAGTTAATATTAGAATATTTACCAAATCAAAATTAAGAATATCCACCACAGCCAGAAATACTTGATGCCACATTCTTCTACGAATGATTCTTATAAGATTATTCATTGTTTCATTTAAGAAACTTTAAAATATTCCTATGTATCTGATGAATTTTCTAACATTTCGGTTAGGAAAGTATCAATAGGTACATCACCGATTAATCGGAAGAAGAATAAGTGCTCCAGACATTTAAGTCCGATGGATCGTAAAGCAGGTAAACGGAGAAGTAATTTAGCGAATCGACCTGGTTCCTCTGGGTGGGTTGTTCTGGTATATTCTTCAAGAACTGCGTATACTTTCTCACGAAGTATTTCTACTTCTTGTGTCGATTTTAATCCACGTACATCTGCAACAATAATGTTAATTTGAAAACAATAATTAAGAGGATCCTGTATTGTTTAAGCACGAAAATCAATGTATTTGTAGATAAAATACATAGAGTAACGAATTAAAACTAATAATAATAATAATAATACAACGGAACAATACAGTTCCGGTCTTCATATACACTTCTGTTAAATTTTGATCAACTGAATTGAGAATTGACATTACCGTTGGCGGCGCTGTAGTCCAAGGCAATATGGCTGTCGTGTCTAGTATTCAGCTGTCAATATGCTAACAGCGAACAGGTTAATTTAAGGACAGTACATTTTTATTTTATGAAAATGCGTGTAAAATTTTCGAATTTTTTTAATTTTTACGCGCTACACATGTGTTGAGGTGTATAACAGAGGGTAGGCGTCAAATTACAGTATTTAAAGTTCAATTTCAGTAGATTTATTGAAGTGTAATTTGTAGTTGAGCAGGTGTTAAATGCCGGGCATTTAATTTTATGTGGTACATCTGAGTGTCGGTCATCTGAATTTACAATATATGGATTATGTTTGTAAACAAGTGCATTAGGTTCATTGCCTCATGAAATAAAATTAGTTTTAGTTGGACAGAAGCACCTAATATTATTAGCTATTATTATTAATATATTAGTGCAGTTTAGTTTTTCTGCGACAAATGTAATGAACAAACTCGTATAGTATAAGTTACTTTTTAACTCAAAATATATTCCCCCATGTCTTCCTCCTGTCCATAACCAAATCTTTTCCAATCTGGACTTAATATTAACTTTCCCTCTATTTTTCTTAAGAAAAGAAAAAAACTAAGATGCCTATCTTTGTCCTGTCTTGAATGACAGCCAAAAACACTACAATTTGTTCTACTTTTACAGTTTTTCACAACTTCTTTCAACATTCTAACAAAAAATCAACACTAGAACATATGTAATAAGTTCAAACAGTGCTACAGGCGCCTAGTACAATATTTGACCACCAGACTGCGTATCCGAGCGTGTCAGTTCTCAATAGTAAAATTTGTCTAAATATTAAAACTATTTCAATACAATTAGAGGCAATATATATATTTTTTATTTTTACGACCTCATATTTGGTTTCAGATTTTATAAGTTTCAGGTTTTCAAATGATTATAAGCCAATATTCGCAAAAAAATCAATTTTTGTCTGTTCGAGATTTATGCAAATACGACTGGACAGGGCCGAATGGCGGCATGAAGCAATGAAGAGGTCACTCCAGGCACCTGGGCCACGAGGGCGCCTTTCATATATTTCACATTTTTATAATATTTTTATTATTTGCTTGTTGCATCTTTATAAATTAGGTTTTTATTTATCTTTGTTTATAAATATTACATTTTATTTGGTCGGCGTACAAATGAGCAGCGACTTTGTCGATATAAATGAAAGAATGTATAGGTAGGTAAACTTACTATGTATAACAGTGCTGTCGCCGCCTCCGTCTACGCCGCTCTAGCTAAAACGATAGCGATAAACAGACAGACGAGAATTCTTACGCCGAGTGTAAAAAATGCGATAAAGGCGTTTGATAATTTGCACAAATGTTTTATATTTAATAGGCTTTTTTAGGGTTTATTAGGATTTATTTTAGAATTTATTTTTTTGGTGTTTGTTAAACTTTTTTTTAGGATTAATTATGCTTTTTAGTGCTGGTTTACCGATCCATGTCCCGCTTTAATATCGGTAGCTAAAATCTTCTGGAAACCTTTTTATTGTCACGCATTCAGAAACACCTCGGCAGCGAAATGTATTCAAGTTACTTAAATAATAAATATAATCATAAGCCCATTTTCCAGAACGAAATTTTAATTCGTGCAGGAGCTGACTTTACTTAAGTAACAATGCACTTCGATAGATAAGGAGAAGACTGTTAGGCGAAGCGGTATAAATATAATTAAACCGGTGAATTATTTTCAAAGATTTGGGACATCTAATAAAAAATTGTATTGCACCCAACAATATGTCCCCCTCTAGCCATAGACAATAGACAATCACTCTTAGTGAGTGCATTATTTTTCAGTGTTCTGAGTTTAGTCAGTTGTAAGATGTAATTTGCAGTTAGTTTAAGTGTATGACTTTAATAATATTATTAGGGTACTAATATCTGTTTACTATTGTTGGTGTTTAATCATTGGTTTTCAAAATTATTATTTGTCATCAAAACTGTGACTATGATTTGCACTAATATTTATTTATTAATTTCTTTACCCTGAACATTTATTATGTCGCTGAAAAAACGTTTTTGCAAATAAAATGAGACTTTGCAGAAAGACTATCCTTTTATACAAAGGGGTGTTCCAGTGAAACTTTGCATAAAATCTTGGATTATAGGGGAAATATTTTATGATCGCAGCGCTGTTGCGGCATACTTGGAACTTCCAAAATAGACATTCATTACATGTAATCATATGTGCAACAACGTGAATTTTAATGTTTATTGGTGATTGTAATTTTGCTATAATATTAATACGTGTTTTTATGCAAGGTGATCAGTAAAATATAATAAAAATATCAAATATTAATAAATAAGAATAATTTTAGACATGTTCTTATTATTTTTTAGGTTGAAATGGACCTTTTAGGTTATTTAGGTTAGGTTATTTTTTAGGTTGAAATAGATTTCTTTTAATCCACTAATTACACTCAGATACACAGCAATAATAGTTTGACTTCAACATGATTTTTGTCGTCTTCCACTTTAATTTAAGGTAATTTTCACTTATAATCACTTGATACCAGTAAAAACAATTAAAAACTAATTTTAAAATAATATAAAACAACATAAAACTTAACAAAATGTAACAATACAACAATATAAGAACAACAAAACTATAGTAAAATGCAAAAATATATTTTGCTCCCATATAACTCAATGTAAAAAGCGCGATAGAATGTCTATTTCTGGGGTACGTTCCAAAACTTAAGTCTTGGAGTTCGAGTTTACTCTAAGATAATGTGGTCATGTGATCAAGTTTTGGAAATGCGATTTTAAGGTTAGGAGTGCTTATATGAAAATTCCCGCTAAAATATTGTCACCACGACATATTATTTTAAATAATTATTAATATCTTTAAATAGTGATGGATAAAAAGACGAGGGAAGTATGTATTATTGCTGCTGATTTGAGTCAACAACTGTTCAACAACGTATAAGATAATGTGGTCATGTGATCAAGTTTTGGAACGGCGATTTTAAGGTTAGGAGTGCTTATATGAAAATTCCCGCTAAAATATTGTCACCACGACATATTATTTTAAATAATTATTAATATCTTTAAATAGTGATGGATAAAAAGACGAGGGAAGTATGTATTATTGCTGCTGATTTGAGTCAACAACTGTTCAACAACGTATATCTATTAACGGTAATTGAAATAAATATTTACAAACTATTGTATAATAAATATTTATCTATAGTTAAGTAAAATATTTCCTTTTTATTTCAGAATCATGAATTTCTGTTCATTTTTCTTTCCATAATTCCTATTTTCCATAATTAATATCTGTTAATTTCGATTTGTCAAAACTTACAGTACATGCGTACGCATTCTGCGCATGGGAGTAAATATTACCCACCTTGCAAGCAGAGTTAAAAGAGTAAACTCTAGGGTTAACTCAAACCGGAAACTCGAATGTTTTGGAACGATCATACTAAACTTAGAGTTAAGTTTAGAGTTAACTCCATAGATTTTGGAACGTACCCCTGTAGTTGCTTAAAATCCCACCAGATCTCATATCGCTTAGCAATTTTTCCCTATAAACTTAGAAAAAATGGTGAATAGATACTTTTATTGGGGGGTGGGGAGCATTGCATTCGTAATAAGTTGGCAGCCTTTATAATTTGTCATCTCAGTATAAAAGCGCCTTGTAAAAATGTCTACTCCAGGCGCCAAAATATCACCGCACGGCCCTGCGACTGACATATTTTCGCTTATTAGGATATAGTAAAACTAGGATTCGAACATAGGCTATACAGTTATCTCAAAGCCTGAGATCCTCTTAAACATCTACTCAAGAAATATTTCTGGGTACAGGCAAAAAATACTCCATCTGATATAAAAAAATAACTACACAATTTGAAAGAATGATCTAGGTTTTTAATTGAATCATTTACCTGGATTAAATAAAATAATAGTTCTTAAACATCCCAGTTCAGTCTTATCCATTTTCATCTCTCTCATCTTAGCCACCAATTCTGTTAGAACCCTATCAAATATCCCGCCGACTCCAATCTGATGCGCTGAATTCCTGTGCACTGTTAGTCCTGTCGCTAATACGATACCATCCCGCACTTCCATGGAACGATGGGAGAATGCTGCTATGAGTAATTCATTCCAACCCGCTCGTAGTAGCAACACTTGGTCTTGTACAGGAAGAGATGTGAAATGTGGTATATGTTTCGCCCATTCAACTAGTTGAAATAGTTGCTTGTTTGTGGCTTGACAGATGTTTGTGACAGCATTCTGGAAAAAGAACATTATATTAATATTGGTACTAAAGATTAGTGCTGAAACCCCAAACCGGATTTTCGAGTACCCGGTTCCGATCATCGAATAAAATTGGGTTTGTAATTTTTAAGTAATCTCGTTCCGAATACCTGATTTTGGATACCCGGTTTCAGAACCGAGTATACAGATACCTGGTTCGAGATACCCGGTTTCGGATACCCGGTTTCGGACACCCAGTTCCGCATACCCAGTTCTGCATACCCGATTCAAGGTACCTGGTTCCAGATATTCGGTCCTAGATACCCGTTTTCAAATACCTTGCTCCGGAAAACCATTTTCAGACACCCAGTTTCGAATACTCAGTTTCGAATACCTGGTTCCAAACACCCAGCTTAGAATACCCGGTTTCGAATACCCAGTTCCGAATATCCGGTTGCGAATACCCAGTTCAGAATACCCGGTTCCAGATACTCGGTTCCAGCTACCCGTTTTCGAATATCTGGTTTCGGACACTCGGTTCTGAATACCCAGTTTCGATATCCAGTTCCGAATACCTAGTTCTAAATACCTAGTTCTGAATACCCGGCTCAGAATATCGTTTTTTTTTTTTTTTTTTTGCCTATAACCTGTTTCGAATACCTGCTTGTACAGTCGGGAATTCTAAAGCGGGTAAATTCAGAACCGGTTTTTTTTTTAACCAGTTCTTGTTCCGGCATAGTCGATTTCTATATATTTATAAATTACAAATACAAAAGAAATTACATTTATCTTATTTCTAAATAAAAGAATTCAACAAAAGAAGTATATTACAGGCTATTCCAAACGTTTAGGCAGAACTAAATGGGAATTTCGCTCTATTACGTTGTCACGAGAAGGGACCTTGCTTGGGTTATTTCATTTTTAACGTTGGCATGTGAAAATTTAAAATTCCAACAGTGAAACCATGGAAACGAATGACATATGTCAAAAATGTAATACTTTTTAATAATTTTTTAACTTTTTAATTTTTTTAACACATTTTAATGACAAAAAAAAATAAATAAATGGGAAATTTGTATTAAGAATAAGACAAACAATCAAAATATAAAGAAAATTACATTTTAAAATGATATTAACCTTAACCAAAAAATTTTTATTGTAAGTATGATTTACAATGCTTAAACAAAACGGTTAAAAAGCACAATTCAAACGATGAAAGTAACTAGACTGCAAAATCTAGTTCCGCCTTTAGGCGTTTTTTTAAACGTTTACGTTTGGAATAGCCTTTAAATATATATTATTGTGAAACAAAAAAAATAAATAAAAAAATAATACATCAGAACCGACCGTGTCACCACTATGTGCTTAAATAAAATCTAGCGAACAAATTGTTATTGAAAAAGATAATAACGTGTAATATTACGTTGACAATTTCATAATGTGTATTTTTAAGTTACCGTAATCATGGAAACTTTATAGTACTTTTAAGTTGTACTTTCAAGTAAGTACGACTTGAAAGTGAAATATTTTTATTTTTATTATGCTCTAAGTTAGCTCAAGACTAAGGATGCGGAAGCGTTTAAAGAAACACTTATAAATAAAAATACTTTACTTTACTTTACTCCCATTTTTACTTAACATTTTTGGAGGTTTACACCATCATTTGTATTATAGAAGGACGTTTTTTTTTAGGTCAGCACTCGTAGTTTAGAAGTGAGAACTTTCTTAATAATTTAAACTTTTGAGCCCCCCCATAGAAAAATACCTGCGTGCATGTCTGCTCTACAGGTCTATTTAAATATTGTCGGAGATCTTGAAACAGAACTTCATGTTTTCTATGCGCCACGTAAGCGTTAGGACTCAAATTATTTAATATTTTAAAAATAAATAAGAAAATGTATCTTACCTCAAATTCTACGGGCTGTTCTCCTTTACATTCAACCCTCTTCTCTGCTTCTAAAATTCTGTCAACTGGCATATCAGTGTGCAGACTACTTGTGCTCTCTACTTCACTGGAATCTCTCTCCTTGGTGCGCTGCCTCTCCTCCTGCACTGCTTCCCTCTTCATTCCCATAGCCAGGCATTTCTGGTACCGACAATACTGACATCTGTTACGCTGCCTCTTATCAATTGTACAGTTCTTCTCTTCTCGGCATGCATACGATAGATCTTTTCGAACTGTTCGTTTGAAGAAACCTTTACAACCCTCACAGCTGAAAAAGAGAATATTTTGAATTAAAACCTGACGGAAACGAAGTAAAACTAGTAATAAACTATAATTAGGTTTGACTGTATGCTATTAATATTTTTATAGCATAACTAATAAAATCATATAACGTGATTAAAATCTAATTTAACATAGATTCTAGTAAAACAAAACGCCAATAAGTGAAGTCTGGCATGCACCCAGATTTTTTTCAGGGAGGGTCCAAGGTGTTTTGAGTTTTCAAATAAAAAATGGACTTAATATTAACTATATGTAATAATTTGATTACTCAAGTAATCGTAATCAAAACTTTGAGTACGATTACTCGAGTAATTTAAGATTACTCAAAAGTAATCGAAAGTAATTTGAATTATTTTTAGATTATTTCTTGATTACTTTAGATTACTTTCAGATTACTTGAAAAGAATTCGTGGATTATATCATGATTACTCCTTGATTATTTACAATTACTTTACTTATCTAGGGCACTTCGGAAGTAATAGTGAACAGAAATATTTAGAGTTTCGTAGGTATAATCAAGTAATTCAAAACAATCCTGGGCCCTTTAACCGTTCTGCACCAATTTTTGCAGAATCTAAGGAGTAACTGTGCAAAATTTGGTACAGATCTGTCAAATGGCCCAGGATTGTCTTGGATATCTTGATTATACCTACGAAATCCTCCACATTTCTTTGCATCCATACTTCAGCAGGATCTAAGGAGGAACTGTGCAAAACTTGGTGCTGATCGGTCAAAGGGCCCAGGATTGTCTTGAATATCTTGATTATACCTACGAAACCTTACACATTTCTATGCGTCCATACATCAGCAGGATCTAAATAGTAACTGTGCAAAAATTGGTGCAGAACTCTTAAAGGGCCCAGGATTGTTTTGAATTAGTTGATTATACCTACGAACTCTAAATATTTCTGTACACTACTACTTCCGAAGTGCCCTAGATAAGTAAAGTAATTGTAAATAATCAAGGAGTAATCATGATATAATCCACGAATACTGTTCGATTCTTTTCAAGTAATCTGAAAGTAATCTAAAGTAATCAAGAAGTAATCTAAAAATAATTCAAATTTCTTTTGATTACTTTTGAGTAATCTTAAAGTAGTCATGTAATCTAATCAAATAATCAATTACTTTCTGATTATTTGTAATGGTAATCAAGAATATTTGAGTACGATTACTCAAGTAATCGTCCTCAAAGTTTTGATTACGATTACTTGAGTAATCGTAATGCGCAAGTATTTGATTACAATAGTAATCATTACTTTACAGCTCTGATTACGAGTAAGTAGTACAATTTATTTTTATTATTATTACTATAGCTAGGACATAATTAGTCTTTTTAAGAAATATGCTGAAAACATTCATATCAAGCGACAAATATATTCTACCAGGGACGGATTTCCCTAAAGACTTAATCCTAGGGCCTCCTAAGTTCAGAGGGCCTCAATATTCAAATAGATGCACATGTACCAAAAAAATAAAAAAAATATGCTATAACTCAAGAAACACAGACCATACGAAGAGTTTTATAATTCACCCTAAATCTAGTTTTTCCCTTTATAGGTTAACTAGGGCAAATACGTTTTTGAACATGTTTATGGGTAGCAAAAAGTCGACATCTCATTGGGCCTAAGAGATATTGAGGAATCCGTAAAAAAGCATTTCAACCCTTTAGAAGAACTCCCTCAGTCTTATGCAGACCTCTACCAAATAATGCATAAAGAAAAAATACAGATGGCTTTACCTAACATACAAGCAGTCCTACGACTACTTCTTAGTTTAATGGTCACTAACTGCTTTGAAGAGAGGTCTTTTTCAAACTTAAAAGAATTAAAAATGAATTAAGGAGCACAATGTCTGAAGACAGATTATCCGCACTGAGCAGTCTGAGCATTGAAAGTGATAAACTTAGAAATATTTTTAAAAAAACAGCTGTGGCCACAACAGGACCGACCGCCATCATAAAGTACTTGTATAAAATACATTCTAGCAGCAGAGTAGAAATAACTTGGCCTAATATTTTCTAACAGAGATATTATTTATCATGACCATGGAAACGTTACATTTAAATATGAAAAAAAAAAATCGAAATTTTTCGTTTTATCAAAAAACATCTCAAATAAAAGTTATTAGTTATTGCATTTATAGCAACTTTTGGTAAATAAATTTTTTCGAAATATTTTTGTTGCTAAATATTCGCAAAAATTTTAAAATCGACACGAGTAAACTCCCATTTCTAGTCAACCGATTTTTACCAAAAGTTGATCAACTCGTGCCATTTATGGCAGAAGCTTCAATATGAAGTTTCATAAAAATCCTTTTAGCCGAATTTGCTCTACATGTGTACACAGACAGACAGACAGACAGACAGACAGACAGACAGACGGACGGACGGACAGACAAACCGACAGACATCATGCTAAAAATAGTCAAAACGTTATGTAGGGACCTCAATTCGTGGAGATCCATCGAAATCTCGAAATGTCAAAATCGGTATGATCACAATACCTCCCTTATATATGTTGGCGGTCGGTAAAAAAGGTAGTCTATTGAAGGGGCCTAAAAATTTGAGTAGCCTAGGGCCTCGCGTTATGTAAATCCGGCCCAGTATTCTACTATGTTTATATAATTTATGTAACTCGCTTTCTTAAAATTGTGATGCATATTGTAGTGCAGTCGTCCAAAGAAATACTATGTTTATATATTAAAGTCTAAAACTTCAGTAATTAGAAAGGCCTATACAGGGTCGCCGCGTGGGTGAGAGGAGACTTATGATATATGTAAAAACATATATTTTGGCAACGAAAAAAAAATGTTTTTTTTTTTGTGTGAAAATAAATAAAATAAAATTCTAGATAGTAAAAAATTACATAATATTTACTCTTCTAGCTTTAGCCGCTACACAATTCTTAATTAAATTTTCGATTGATTTTATCGCTAATCTAACATTGTGGAGCGTAAATAATTTTTAAACAGTTTCAATTTTGAATTAATGTTATTTTTTATAAAACATTTCAAACTCTGAATTTTCTCAAGCAAGGACACACAGTCAATATCCGGATTATCCGAATTTTTTTCATCGCTAAGTTTAATGTGTATATCTTTGCAGTGTTTTGTTAAATCTTCATTACTCCATTCTTTTAATTTCCTCATGTCGTGAATAAGTTTAAAATCTTCATTGTGATCTTTTAATTGTACAGATCTTTCTGTGATTAATGTTATTGCTGAATCTAACAACATGAAAAAAAAAAATGGGTTTTAAAGATTTGTTTAGCATCATTCAAACATTCATCTGAAGCTTCGTATAACATCTTCTGTTTAGTTTTTTTTTTTTTTTTCTTTAAATTTTATATGTTGTATAAAAATTTACTCTTATATTTTCTTTGGAATGGCGCCCCCTATAATCAGGCGCCTTTGTTCTGATCACAACCTTGCCACTCTCACGCGACGGCCCTGGGCCTATAGAAAGATAAAAATCTAATGAGATAGATTATTTCCACTCATGCCATTAAGCAGTGTTGTAATGTATCTAGGTACATTTTAAAATATGTGTCTGTATCTGTATCTAGATATTTAAATCAGTATCTAAGTATCTGTATTTCAGGTACTTTTTTCAGATACTTTCCTATTTTGTCTTTTTCAAGCTCTTTTTACAAAATATGTCCTTACGATTTTTCAAGTTGGTAATACATTTAGCATCATTCAGATATTTTAATTTTAAGTTTAAATTAACCAATCAGCGACAAGCAATAAAATAATAAATTTAAAAAAAAATTAAATAATTTTATTAACAACGGTTAAGTAAAACAACCATTAAGTAATTATCTAATCTAAGAATAAGAATTAATTTTATAAATGTGAATTAAATAAAGAAAAATATAATAAATAAAATTGTTGTTTTATTTTTGTCATCCTAAATACTCATTTAATAATCAGTAATTTATTAGCGAACAAAAAATGTTCGAGATATCCGCTGAAATTGGAATAAAAAAGTGATTTTTTTAAAGATTACATAGGTATATAGTTAGTTAATATTTCTGACACACAGCTTCAAAGGCTATTTGTGTTTATTTTAAGAGTAATAATAGTGCATAACTTATTTTTTATTGTGAACAAATATATTCCTTGCTCTAGTTATTTCTTTTTTTTGTGTTGTTTTCATTTTTCCGAAAGTAGCTTAAAAGTATCTCGAAGTATCTAGATACATTGTAAAAAAAATGTATCTGTATCTAGATACTTTTCAAAATTTGTATCTGTATCTGCATCTAGATACATTTTTCCTCAAGTATCTGTATCTGTATCTAGATATATTTTCAAATATATCTATTACAACACTGCCATTAAGTGTATTCATTACTGCAGTTATTAATTTTTATTCTTTTAATTTTTTAGGAGTGTAAATATCCAACTTTTATGATAATGTAAAAAAAAATTATTGAAAAAAATGAGGAGCTTATTAAAATATAAATCATTTTTTAATTTTTATATCAAATTTAATTCTTTATCAGGAATAGGTAGAGTCGGCAGAAAAAAAATGACTCCCGAGTCAGTATTTTTAAAAATCGAGTCCGACTTCCGATTTATTTCGCTCGTAAATCGTACTTACATTAAACATTTTAGGTTGGGGTGAGCTGTTACTATAAAATACCATTTTAATTAGATCTTCAGTTTTAGTGTCTTTATTTATACACATTATTTAACATATTAGTTTTAAAAAATATCTCGTTGTATTTTATATATAGGTCATTTCTTTGCTTTAAGCGGAGCTAAATGGGAATTTTGTTCTTTAATGTTGTCACGAGAAGGGACTTTGCTTGGTTTATTTCTTGTTTCATGTTGGTAACAGTGAAACCATGGAAACCAATGATACTTGTTATAAAATATAATGCATTTTTACATATTTTGAAGACAAAAAAAATAGATAAATGGGAAATTTTTATCAAGACACAAAAAAATCAAAATGTAATGAAAAGGATATTTGATAATGACAGTCAATTTAATCTAGAATTTGCAATGTGAGTATGATTTACAAAGTATAACGTATATTACGGCCAGACTCCAGCGTTATATAGTTGGCATACGCCAGCGTCCGCTCAGCTCTCTGATCGGTCGCTAAAAACCTAAATGGGGAAAAATATGAAGTCCGTAACCACTGTGAAGTGACTCCAGTGGCTATCAGCTGTCCAGGGCAAGGTAGAAGGCCGCCAGCCCAGTCTAGAGGTAGATTTGACTATGCAGGGTGGTCCTGTAATTATCAATGTCGATGTGCGGCCTAAAATTTATACGGCGCCAGTCACTTCGCTTCTATTGCCCTAAATTCTGGAAGAAAAATAAAACCCCAGGGGAAGGAATAGAGTTCTCGTGATAGAAACACCAAAATTTTCAATAACTAAATTTATTAACAAAAAAATCAGTAACTAACAAATAGCAATAACAAAATAAATAATATCCGCTAAGCGAATATTCAATACGCAAAATCTTTAAACAAAATAAATATTATATTCGCAAAGCGAATACTCAATAAGCAAAATTTTATAACCAAAATATTAATAATTACAAGATCAATGACTAGTTAAATATTTCCCTTTTTAGTTCGGAGTACGACAAAGTTAATACAAAAAAATAAATTATTTAATCTACGAGCAAAATATCTAAGTTAAATCCAAAATTTAGAAAACTAAGTACTCACAAATGGCCAAAGGAAATTACACAACTGAATCTTTAACCGGTAATTAATTACAATTTAAACTAACAACTGAATTACTTGTGATGCGGTATAAATACCCAGTAACATGTGATTGGATTACTTATGCTACAACTGCCCTAGGGCTGCGTGAACTTTTGCACAGGAATAAATTATACTTAATATAAAAAATACTACAGTGAATAATTACGTTGAAAAATGGTGACGGTATTCCGGTTGGCAATACCGTTAGGAAAAATCCGGAAGAGTTTTAGAATCGGAAAGCCAGCGCTTGTTCAAAACCCGATTTAAATTTTTACTACAATTCTCTCGCCTTAATACTATTGAAATCCCAATCCGTCTATTGGCAACGAAGTCGCATTGATTCAAGAATCCATCGTTGTCAAGAGACTGACTCCACATATCCCCTTTTACTCTTAAAAACCCGTGATACGTCAACAAAAAAATCTCCGCGAGATGCCAAAAAAATTGACGAACCACCCTACCCACTGACTCAACGGAAATGATCCAAATTAAAAAAAAACTATCGAGACAAAAAAAAAATTAAGGAAGACTGGTCAAAAAAAATAAATAAAAAAAAACGATGCTGGTGGCTGAGGTTCTGCCCGATTGAAGTTAACGTTAATTCCTCCCAAAATAATACAAACCCGATCCTCGATAACGTGAACAGCAAGTAACACGAATACTTGACCAGTAAGTATTCAAAGTAAGGAGTAACCTGCGTGTTTGAAAGCTAATTCACAACCTCCAGTTATCAAGGAAAATACTATACAGACAGACTGAATTTACATTACGCGGCAAAAATTTAAAATGAGCGATTCGTGAACCCAAAAATTATTGTACCTCCAAAAATAAATACGGTGGCGACACGCCCAACCGTACACGCAACAGCGTACTCAATAAATCCAAAAACATATCTCAATAACTCAAAAATATCTCAAGATACAACAAAACTTGAGAAACCTCAATGCATTTCAGCTAATAATACAGTACAAATAATAACACACACCTAATAATCATGGCCATAACTCATAAGGGTGTACCAGACGCAGCCCTACACTATTAACGTTAAGAATCACAAAAAAACATCCCCAAACGGGAATTCCAATACGTTAATAGGGCAGAGTCGCTTCTGTTACAAAATTTCAAACATTTCCAAAGTATACTCAGCTGAAACACAGTAATTCTCGCAACACCCTGTAGCAACAGGTCTCAATTGATACAATAATTTTCACGCTACATCTTCCACGGATCGCTCCAAAATCGGCTCTTCAACCCTTACACGTGGGGGACAGTATAACCTCGAAAGCAGGATCCTCGCTCGAGAAAGAATACTCAACTTAGGCCCGTCCATGTTGCCACTAGATTTACAAAATACAGAGAAATACCTTACATTAGAACACTAGATTATTCAAAACTGATTAGCGGGTAATACTGTATAAAAGAAACATACCTCGGTGTTTTAGTGGCGAAACGTCGTAACTCAATTGCCATCTAGGGGTAGAAAACTCCTAATTCCGACGTAAGTCGCGTTTTGCATTCCCAAAACATGATGTATCACGTGCCTTTTCCGCTTAGCGAATCCACAGGTGAACCAGCATTATCTTCTCAAATAATTTTCACAAAAACTTGTGGAATAAAATTTGGCACGTGTTACTGAGTCTCCACCCCTTAGGGAACCTCTATACTTCTTGAATTACGACATTGAAGAGACAAAATGGCATTTAACATTCCATTATATATGCCCCCCCCTTCACCACTATAACTGTCTAATAGACACTAGACTCACGTGGGCAAAACCACGTGACTCAGACTGTTATCAAAAATGACAACATTCTGTTTTATCGGCGTTAAAAAAATCACGAATGTCAACATTGTATTTTATTACAAGTTGTAAGTATGTTCCTTATATACGTAATACACGCTAATAGTCTGTAATTTCCAGGTTCTAATGAAGTATTCATACTCCAAAATGCAAAAGAATGTGATTATTCCCATGTGTCAAAATGACATAACCTAAAAGTTTTTGACAGAATACGAGAATTCAGATGTTAATTTATATTTCTGTAGCAAGAACGGCTACTTTTAAGTAGATTGTCAGGAGGCTAGTCAGTTGTTTCGCAAAAATACACAATACTGTATCCTTTAATGAGAATAGCATAAGTTTTTGTACGTTAAGGTAGGTTACGTTAAGGTAGTTTTATAAGCGGTGGTGTCAGCTAAAATAGGCCGTAACAACTCCCCCTTTGCTTAAAAAGAGACGCGGGTCTCTAAAGACCCCGTATCTTTATACTAAATTGCATTCGCACGAAACAATCGCTCCAAAAAAAAAACTATCAATAAACTATTTACAATTCTATCCTACTTACATCCTAAATAGTGGAACACACGGAATTCCTAACTAATTAGGGGTGGCGTTCGCGAAGACGCGGTAACAGCCACGGGAGGCAAGGTAGTTGCTGCAGACAACGATGACAAGGTGCTAATGTGCAAAACGCACAGACGGGTATTATCACCAACAGGCCATGGAGGTGATAATATTGCCAACAAGGCAAGGAGGACGAGTAGGTTTGACGTCGCTCATACTGCGGATAAGCTCCAGCGAAAAACTAACGGCAGTCGGCGCCCTACAAAAAAAAAAGGTTGGATTCCACTATTTCCTAACTAACTTTATACAACTACGAACTAGCTAAATCTATGCAACGCACTCATAATCTTAACTAAACCATTCACGAAGGGAATCTATCTCACACAAAAAGAAAGCCTAACTGACACGCGTACCGACCTAACTGCCTACACTCACTTCTACGTACTTAACTTCAACTCAAAAATACAAAGCGTTATTCACAAACGCACTAATAACTGCAATTCTAACTTGCTATCTCAATTATCTCACCCAAAAATACGGGATTTCTCAAAACGACAACCAACTGACATGTCCGCTACGACAATTCCTACTTAACTCAAAACGGTCTGACAAACGCATTAACAACAGTGAATTTCTCTATATTCAACTTACTAGATCTGATTCGGTCCTGACCCGTGTACTCTAGGTCACGTCCAAAATATTTCCTAACCAGGAATCAAATATTGTACAACAAAAATCGCGGAGCAAGTCTACTGTTCTTCTCCAATACTCTAAACCGTTGAGTGATTCTCCTGGATAAACCAGCTCGGTATATAATACCGTAAATATGAGTAAACTAATTTTCCGCTAAGCGAATCCCGTGTGAATCTCAATGGTTCGCCCTAAACTGGCTCACCAATACAAATGTCTCTACCAGACACTGAACCAATTTGACAACCGAGTCACTCGGCTTGTCACCAATATAATTCAACATAACCAATGTTGCAATTAAAATTCTACCAACAATTGTTGCCATACAATGCAACACAAAATTTTCACAGGGATATACATTAGAGTCCTCTCACTCAATGTTACTAACAACTCAGACACAGTAACTTACTCACTCTTACAACAAAAAAACTATTTAGTTCATCAACTGAGACTAACTCAAAATCTAAACAATGTGTACAATATGTCGTCCAAATACCTAACAGATCATAGCAATATAAACGACGAATAACATAGCGAAAGTAATCCAATCAACTTTTCAAACAAATAAATTAAATTTCATATTACGAGAACTCTTTAGGGTTGGGTTTAGGAACAAAAGGAATACAACCAATCAATATAAGACCCATATTTTCCTATAACACACAAAAAAATATCCAAACTGCTCCAAACTGAAATAAAAATATGGTCTTCTCAAAAACGGCCCTTCTCAACTCGGGCATCCAAAATATGTGATTCCTCCTCAGCAAACGCCTAAATCCACAAACCTCAAGTCAGAATATGTAACGTCCTTTTCGGCAAAGGCCCGAAATACATAACGTTCCTTAACAAATCGAGCCCCACGTTAGTTTGGCCCCACGTTAGTTTGGCCCCACGTTGGGCGCCAGAAATATATAACGTATATTACGGCCAGACTCCAGCGTTATATAGTTGGCATACGCCAGCGTCCGCTCAGCTCTCTGATCGGTCGCTAAAAACCTAAATGGGGAAAAATATGAAGTCCGTAACCACTGTGAAGTGACTCCAGTGGCTATCAGCTGTCCAGGGCAAGGTAGAAGGCCGCCAGCCCAGTCTAGAGGTAGATTTGACTATGCAGGGTGGTCCTGTAATTATCAATGTCGATGTGCGGCCTAAAATTTATACGGCGCCAGTCACTTCGCTTCTATTGCCCTAAATTCTGGAAGAAAAATAAAACCCCAGGGGAAGGAATAGAGTTCTCGTGATAGAAACACCAAAATTTTCAATAACTAAATTTATTAACAAAAAAATCAGTAACTAACAAATAGCAATAACAAAATAAATAATATCCGCTAAGCGAATATTCAATACGCAAAATCTTTAAACAAAATAAATATTATATTCGCAAAGCGAATACTCAATAAGCAAAATTTTATAACCAAAATATTAATAATTACAAGATCAATGACTAGTTAAATATTTCCCTTTTTAGTTCGGAGTACGACAAAGTTAATACAAAAAAATAAATTATTTAATCTACGAGCAAAATATCTAAGTTAAATCCAAAATTTAGAAAACTAAGTACTCACAAATGGCCAAAGGAAATTACACAACTGAATCTTTAACCGGTAATTAATTACAATTTAAACTAACAACTGAATTACT
Organism: Liopterus haemorrhoidalis; assembly: GCA_963971575.1. NCBI lineage: Eukaryota > Metazoa > Arthropoda > Insecta > Coleoptera > Dytiscidae > Liopterus > Liopterus haemorrhoidalis. The sequence continues at coordinate 192,778,013 of OZ020611.1, forward strand.
TGTGATGCGGTATAAATACCCAGTAACATGTGATTGGATTACTTATGCTACAACTGCCCTAGGGCTGCGTGAACTTTTGCACAGGAATAAATTATACTTAATATAAAAAATACTACAGTGAATAATTACGTTGAAAAATGGTGACGGTATTCCGGTTGGCAATACCGTTAGGAAAAATCCGGAAGAGTTTTAGAATCGGAAAGCCAGCGCTTGTTCAAAACCCGATTTAAATTTTTACTACAATTCTCTCGCCTTAATACTATTGAAATCCCAATCCGTCTATTGGCAACGAAGTCGCGTTGATTCAAGAATCCATCGTTGTCAAGAGACTGACTCCACATATCCCCTTTTACTCTTAAAAACCCGTGATACGTCAACAAAAAAATCTCCGCGAGATGCCAAAAAAATTGACGAACCACCCTACCCACTGACTCAACGGAAATGATCCAAATTAAAAAAAAACTATCGAGACAAAAAAAAAATTAAGGAAGACTGGTCAAAAAAAATAAATAAAAAAAAACGATGCTGGTGGCTGAGGTTCTGCCCGATTGAAGTTAACGTTAATTCCTCCCAAAATAATACAAACCCGATCCTCGATAACGTGAACAGCAAGTAACACGAATACTTGACCAGTAAGTATTCAAAGTAAGGAGTAACCTGCGTGTTTGAAAGCTAATTCACAACCTCCAGTTATCAAGGAAAATACTATACAGACAGACTGAATTTACATTACGCGGCAAAAATTTAAAATGAGCGATTCGTGAACCCAAAAATTATTGTACCTCCAAAAATAAATACGGTGGCGACACGCCCAACCGTACACGCAACAGCGTACTCAATAAATCCAAAAACATATCTCAATAACTCAAAAATATCTCAAGATACAACAAAACTTGAGAAACCTCAATGCATTTCAGCTAATAATACAGTACAAATAATAACACACACCTAATAATCATGGCCATAACTCATAAGGGTGTACCAGACGCAGCCCTACACTATTAACGTTAAGAATCACAAAAAAACATCCCCAAACGGGAATTCCAATACGTTAATAGGGCAGAGTCGCTTCTGTTACAAAATTTCAAACATTTCCAAAGTATACTCAGCTGAAACACAGTAATTCTCGCAACACCCTGTAGCAACAGGTCTCAATTGATACAATAATTTTCACGCTACATCTTCCACGGATCGCTCCAAAATCGGCTCTTCAACCCTTACACGTGGGGGACAGTATAACCTCGAAAGCAGGATCCTCGCTCGAGAAAGAATACTCAACTTAGGCCCGTCCATGTTGCCACTAGATTTACAAAATACAGAGAAATACCTTACATTAGAACACTAGATTATTCAAAACTGATTAGCGGGTAATACTGTATAAAAGAAACATACCTCGGTGTTTTAGTGGCGAAACGTCGTAACTCAATTGCCATCTAGGGGTAGAAAACTCCTAATTCCGACGTAAGTCGCGTTTTGCATTCCCAAAACATGATGTATCACGTGCCTTTTCCGCTTAGCGAATCCACAGGTGAACCAGCATTATCTTCTCAAATAATTTTCACAAAAACTTGTGGAATAAAATTTGGCACGTGTTACTGAGTCTCCACCCCTTAGGGAACCTCTATACTTCTTGAATTACGACATTGAGGAGACAAAATGGCATTTAACATTCCATTATATATGCCCCCCCCTTCACCACTATAACTGTCTAATAGACACTAGACTCACGTGGGCAAAACCACGTGACTCAGACTGTTATCAAAAATGACAACATTCTGTTTTATCGGCGTTAAAAAAATCACGAATGTCAACATTGTATTTTATTACAAGTTGTAAGTATGTTCCTTATATACGTAATACACGCTAATAGTCTGTAATTTCCAGGTTCTAATGAAGTATTCATACTCCAAAATGCAAAAGAATGTGATTATTCCCATGTGTCAAAATGACATAACCTAAAAGTTTTTGACAGAATACGAGAATTCAGATGTTAATTTATATTTCTGTAGCAAGAACGGCTACTTTTAAGTAGATTGTCAGGAGGCTAGTCAGTTGTTTCGCAAAAATACACAATACTGTATCCTTTAATGAGAATAGCATAAGTTTTTGTACGTTAAGGTAGGTTACGTTAAGGTAGTTTTATAAGCGGTGGTGTCAGCTAAAATAGGCCGTAACAAAAGCTTAAACAAAACGACCAAAAGTTCGACAGATAAAAATTTCTAGATATCAAAATCTAAAGATTTGGCCTATACATATTTTATTTTTCATATATGTCACTTTTTCCTTTTGACATTTAGATTTTGGCTGTCAACATGAAACAAGAAATTATCACAGTGCTCGTTACAACTTGAGAAAAAAAAATCCCGTTCAGTTCCCCTTAAACATAATAAACAGAGTATGCAGAAATAGATAAAAATTGATATGTGTAAAAACAAAAAAACTTTACTGCCTCATCATATTAATCTGTTATACGAGTATTAATCAAATTATAAACTGGAGAACATTAAAGAAAACCGGTATTGAATATTTCAAATTTCGTTTTCGCTCTTGCACAAATAACAAAATGTTGTTTCCGTTTCCGTTCTTTAAAATCTGGTAATATCGTTATTTTGTTTTCGGTTTTGGTTCTTTATCATCCTAGATTAAAATTGGATCAAAGAGTCGGGAGTCGATAGTTTTTCCGACTCTCGACTCCTCCAAAAAGCTTCGACTCCCGACTCACTCCGACTTCGATTCCCCATTCCTGTTCTTAATTCATAATTGTCTTGATGACAAAAGTGCCACTTTTTTAAACATGTGTAGTTGTATAGTAAATACTCCCTTCGTCCGAAAATATGATATACATTATTATTTTAATTAATTAGAATGATTTTATTTATGAAATAATTACAAATATCTAGGAAAACAAAGAATAATACAAAAAGTTTTAATTTAACAAGGGCGTGGCTGTCTTCACAGCTTGTATGGAAGATGATGTTGTTTGCAATCGTCCCTTACGATGAGTTTTGCCTTATTAATGTGCGGAATCTTATATGAATTCCCTCCTTTTGCTAACATGGTTGCTTCTAGACAAGTTTGCAATGTTAGAAAAACATTATCCAGGGTTTGTATGTTTAATGTATTAAATGCATTTTTTACGCATTCAATCAGTTCGATTGTATTCGGTGAAGCAGTTTGTTGTAAGGATTGTATAGAATTGAAAAAACTAAGATCCAGTACATTATAATCTGGACTATTTGACGGTTGTAATTTAAATCGATTTGGAACTTCTTCCTTGCAATTCAACACAATTTTGATCAAAATTCGCCATTTTGTTAGAACAGCGCTCACTTTAATTTATCTAAAACATTTTTTTTTTTTTTTTTTTTTTTCTATGAAGTAGTTTTGACATTTGCAAAACTATTTGCGCGCCATTTGTTTATTAGTTGCCTAGCAACCACTTATTTAGAAATAAAAACAAAAAAGATCAAGATAATATTACATTCGTTAATCCCATATTTTTAAAGTAATGTATACCATATTTTCGGAAGAAAGGAGTATTATTTCTTAAAGGCCGCACACTTTAATACATGACCCACTGCACGCCACTGTGGACCATATAGTGTAAGAACCGTGTGTTATAGCAACAAAATCCTGAAAACAAAAGAAAGTAGAAAAAGTCTCTTCTCTAAATTGCTAATTTTAAATTAAATTTTATATGTTGAATTACGCTTAAATGAACATTTTATTAAATAAAACTAATATGAGTCATCGTCGTCCACATGAATGATGTAAACAAACAAAACAGAGATGAAATTATTTTCAGAGTCACATTGAACTTGAAATTTGAAGCATTTGAACATAGCTACATATAATCTAATAATACTTAATTCCGAAGTGTCTGCTAGTGTCGCTGAAAATAATTTCACTTGGCAATGTCAATGTTCAATTTGCGCAAGATATTGTCGTTTCGCAATGAACCACTGAACACGCTCACATTATTAACCCTGTTTCTAGGTGCAATGTTTAAAGTGTACAATTACACAATTTATACGTTTTCAACCAGGAAACTTAAATGGAATTAGGTCAATGTATTTTTGTACTGATAACAACATACTTTATGAAAGAGAATCTATTCATATTGTACGAGTATTTGTAATTAATTCATAAGGAATAATAAAAATAATACAAGTGAAACAACGAATAATCTATGACCTGTGTATATATATTTTTTATCTACGACCATCAAATAATAACTGCATTATGTGTCCCACTGTAAATAGGGGAAGCCGGGCATAACAGGCAGCTTAAGGATTATCTTTAATAAAATCTTAAGGAATATCGTAAAAAATTTACATTTATTCGTCAGATGATTTATTGAGAAGTGACATTACCGTTGGCGGAGCTGTACCCCATGACAATATAGCTGTCGTGTCTAGTATTCAGCTGTCAATATGCTAACAGCGAACAGGTTAATTTAAGCACAGTACATTTTTATTTTATGAAAATGCGAGTAAATATTTGCGAAATTTTTTAATTTTTACGCGCTACACATGTGTTGAGGTGTATAACAGAAGGTGGGCATCAAGTTACAGTATTTAAAGTTTAATTTCAGTAGATTTATTGAAGTGTAATTTGTAGTTGAGAAGGTGTTAAATGCCGGGTATTTAATTTTATGTGGTACATCTGAGTGTCGATCATCTGAATTTACAATATATGGATTATGTTTGTAAACAAGTGCATTATGTTCATTGCCTCATGAAATAAAATTAGTTTTAGTTGGACAGAAGCAGCTAATATTATTAGCTATTATTATTAATATATTAGTGCAGTTTAGTTTTTCTGCGACAAATGTAATGAACAAACTCGCATAGTATCAGTTACTTTTTAACTCAAAATATATTCCCATGCCTTCCTCCTGTCCATAACCAAATCTTTTCCAATCTGGACTTATTAATATTATATTATATAACTTTATATACTTATTATATTAACTTTCCCTCCATTTTTCTTAAGAAAAGAAAAAAACTAAGATGCCTATATTTGTCCTGTCTTGAATGACAGCCAAAAACACTACAATTTGTTCTACTTTTACAGTTTTTCACAACTTCTTTCAACATTCTAACAAAAAATCAACACTAGAACCTATGTAATAAGTTCAAACAGTACTACAGGCGCCTACTTAGTGCAATATTTGACCACCAGACTGCGTATCCGAGCGTCAGTTCTCAACAGGGAAAAATTGCTAAGCGATATGACATCTGGTGGGATTTTAAGCAACTACAGAAATAGACATTCTATCGCGCTTTTTACATTGAGTTATATGGGATCAAAATATATTTTTGCATTTTACTATAATTTTGTTGTTATTATATTGTTATATTGTTGCGTTTTGTTAAGTTTTATGTTATTTTATATTATTTTAAAATCAGTCTTAAATTGTTTCTACTGGTATCAACTGATAATAAGTGAAAATAACCTTAAATTAAAGTGGAAGACAAGACAAAAATCATGTCGAAGTCGAACTATTATTGCTGTGTACCTGAATGTAATTCGTGGATTAAAAGAAATCCATTTCAACCTAAAAAATAACCTAACCTAAAAGGTCCATGCCAACCTAAATAAAATTATTCTAATTTATTAATATTTATTAATATGTTATAATATTTCACTGATTACCTTGGATAAAAACATGTATCAATATTGTATTTTTGGATTTTTAGCCATTTTTAGTTTTTGGGTTCAGAAACCTGCGATCCACTTTCTCTCTACCTGCAAATGACGTTTCAATTGATATTTATTCCAATTTAGGAAAATGATGGAATGTTAAAGTGGGATTCTTCTTTATCCATGACTTAAATTGCGGCACACAACAAAATGAATTTTTTTTTTTTTCATGATTCACAAAAATAAATCACAAACAACAAAAAAATGCATATTTCTCCATTGACAAAACAAAAAAATATCACTCTCGTATCTTCCGCAAATTGCCACCAGATGTCAGGGCACTTAGGAAGTTTCCCCAATCATGTAAGAATAGTGGCCGTCATTTGCATGCAGATTCTTCTCTTTTCTACATTGTTAGTCGGGTTGATTTTCAGTCCTAATCATACAAACTCCTCCAGATGATTTTTCGACCTTTTGAGAGGTCTGCCCACTGATAATGTTATTTGCTCCATTTTTGTTTTTGTCCATGTTCTCGACTACTTCCCCAGCATACTAAGCCTTGAAAAAAGAATTCAAGTATCTTCATTCTTACTGCATCTCTATTTACCAGTAAGTTGGACGGTAAAGATTCAGTGCAGTACTTTGTTTGCAAAAAGGGCAGGGCGATCTCGCTTCATTGAAAACTATATTTCAGAGCCAGACTTACTGAAAGCATACCATAGTTTGGTTCTGCTTGATTTTGGTGTTTCTTGAGATCCTTTTCGAAGAGAAGATCGAAAGAAAGGTTATTATGCAACTTAAATGTGTTTTGAATATAAGTAACTGAAATTATGTTATATTATATCACATAGATCAGGAGTGGAAAACCTATGACACGCGTGCCAGTGATTGCACACAAGAATTTGGAAAACGAAGTTATTTTTATTTTAATTAATTAAATATTGGTATTTAACGGTATTTTTTTCGTATCAACTATTACGAATAGTAGCGAGTATGGTGATGATAGCCAACATTTGGATTGGATGCGGCAAATTAACAAGAAGATGGCACGGTAACTTATAGTTATACATTATAGTTAATGTTGACTGATACGTGAGCACCAAGAAGTTCGCCACCCTTGACACAGATCATATCATAGTTCCCAGATATTTGAAGGGACAAACTATGTCAAAGGTTTTATATTTACTTATAAGTTTGTTTTCTTTTCATGATTCTATTTATTGAAAATAGATATATTTATTAGTTTACAGATGTACAATACCGGACTTACATGCAAGCCCGACAAGATGAGGGGGGATGCCGGGAAAAATTCCCGGGGTCCCCGGGTGTTTGGGGCCCCGGAGTCATGGGCAGAGCCCTAGGCCCCTGGCTTCAGGGGCAAGTGCCAGGGGCGCGTGTCCGTCACTCCGATTTTGGAAATGAGGACCTTTTTTTGCTCATCACTTATTTTTTTGTATGTGAGAACTTTTTTTGGTCATCAGTTGTATTTTCACCTGTATTATAATAAAAAATGCCGGATATAGGATTGATCATTACCCGGGGCCCACAAAGAAAGTTTCTCCCCAGGCCCCAGAAACCTCTCGGCGGCCCTGCTTACATGTGCCTGTTTTCATGTAGTTTCACTTTTGTTGGCAGCCTGATTAGTCTCATCTTATTCCTAGTTGCGACTTGTTGCAAGCAAAAGTGTTGTCTACCAGGTCTACAAGTATGAAATGCGGATTTTTTTTCAAACTTGCCGCGCAAACAGAGTGTATAGTTCAAAGTTTCAACACATATGGCGTTTTGTTAAGTTATCATTAAGTGTCAAATGCTTATAGGTTATAATTTAAAAGTGATCATATAGTTTTGTTTTACTGTGTTAAAAATGTCAAATTTTGTGCCAAATAAAGAGCATTCGCGGACAATACTACTGTTTTGTTTTCATTTGAAAAAAACTGCTGCTGAATCATACCGACTGCATCGAGAAGCTTATGGTGAATATGCTCCATCGCAAGATACGTGTGAACCATGGTTTCGGCGTTTCAAAAGTGGTGACTTTGATCTTACAGACAAAGAACATGGAAAACCTCCAAAAAAATATGAAGATACAAAATTGGAAACATTGCTACAGGAAGACGATAGTCAATCACAAAAACAACTAGCAGAGCAGTTAGGCGTTAGTCAACAAGCTGTTTCCAATCGCCTACGAGAGATGGGTAAGATCCAGAAAGTCGGCAGATGGGTTCCACATGCATTGAATGAGAGGCAGATGGAAAAACGCAAAAACACTTGTGAAATTTTGCTTGCACGATACAAAAGAAAGTCTTTTTTGCATCGTATCATTACTGGCGATGAAAAATGGATTTATTTTGAAAATCCCAAACGTAAAAAATCATGGGTGAAGCCAGGCTCGCCATCCACATCAACTGCAAGACCGAATCGCTTTGGCAAAAAGACAATGCTCTGTACTTGGTGGGACCAAAAGGGTGTGGTCTATTATGAATTGTTAAAACCTGGTGAAACAGTTAATACCCAACGTTACCAACAACAACTGATCGAATTGAACCATTCGCTGCTCATAAAACGACCAGAATACGAAAGAAGACAGCACAAGGTAATCTTTGTTCACGATAACTCTCCATCACATAAGGCAAAAGCAGTTTGCAACACATTGGAGGCACTCAAGTGGGAAGTGCTACCCTATGCCGCTTACTCACCAGACTTGGCCCCTTCAGATTACCACTTGTTCGCATCGATGGGTCACGCACTTGCCGAGCAGCACTTTTGTTCATATGAAAATGTGAAAGAATGGTTAGATGAATGGTTTTCGGGGAAAGGGGAAGAGTTCTACTGGCGAGGTATTCACAAATTGCCTGAAAGATGGGAAAAATGTATAACTTCTAATGGAGCATACTTTGAATAAATAAACTTTTACTGTTCTTTTGAGTTTAATGTGTTTTATTTAAAAAAAAAAAACGCATTTCATACTTGTAGACCTGGTATAAGTCTACAAAGAAAACAAATCTAAACGGATACATGGTTATTTTAAGTAATTGGATAAATTTTGTAGTGTGTCTCACTGTGGTCCAATGTGTTAATCAGAACACACAGCTCTGAAGAAATCTTTAAGAAAAAAACAATATAAAAATAAATCAAATAACCCGCCCCACTGTATCAGATGACGCATTCATTAGTAACAAAATTTTATTGTCTACTGTCCTCTAATTATTTTTTGTTCTTTGATGGTTACGTATATATTGTCTTTTAATCTATTCACTAATCTTTAGTAACATTTCACTGTCATCAGATTTAAATTAAGACAATAGAATTAATCGCCATACATAAATACAAATTTGGCAAAGTTCCTAAAACTATCTTCATAATCACAACAATGTATCACATGATCTATGTCATCTATTATTATTTCTCATTACTCAATTTTAGTTTTTCCTTTTGTCGTCTATACACTTAGTTTATTTTCGAGTATAATCGAGTTGATTATTGGCCTGAATAATGTCAAAATTCCAAAAGGCATGAACCCTTCATTGTAACCCAGAGTTTTATCTACAAATTTCTTCACTTAGGGCAAAGATAAAACGCCGCACTCATATATGCAATGCAAAATTAAACCAATTTAATTAATTAAACTGCATTAGGTCGTCAAGGATGAAATTTGTAGTTAATAATATTGCCAACGTTAACAGCTTATTATTTGACATTACTTTAATATTTTACCATTCTGTTTTTTTTAAGTTACATATCTCGCCTTTTTAAAGGAATCATTGTATGCTCTAAAAAATATCAAAAACTTTTTTAAAAATTAATTTTGCTGAAAATGATGTATGAGATCTTACGTGGAACTACGGCATCGAAGACCGCGCGAAACATTAATAGTGTATTTGGCTGCGTAGTGTTACTACGCAGCAGACAAATAGACCAATTCTGTAACTCTGTTACTATGATAATTGTAACTAAATTCGTCACTATGAGCAAGGTCAGTTACTATCATGAATGAAAGGCATTATACTTTTTATAATATTTTATGTTGTAGTAACGTTATTACACAATAACTTTTTACAGAATTGATCTGAATATCAATTGGTTTACCAAATTTCGTACAGGTAATTAAAAAAAAAAAAAAAAAACCTGGCTCAAATTCCAAGATCGAACACAGCAGAAATATACTGCAACCAACTGGACGAAATGATGCAAAAACTTAAAGAAAAACAGCCTAGACTGGTCAACAGATCGACTCCTATCTTATTGCATGATAACGCTAGACCACACACTATATAAATGACTGTGGCAAAACTACAGGAATTGGAGTTTGAACTTCTTCATCATCCTCCATACTCACCAGACCTAGCCCCCATTGACTACCACTTCTTCCACAATTTGGACAACTTTTTAATAGGAAAACAGTTTAATACCGACTGTAAAACTGGCCTTCCAGTTCATTGACTCTCGTCCGCCATGGTTTTATACCACCGGCCTGATCAACCTGCCACTTAAATGGAAAAAGTGTATAGACAATATGGGTGCATAGATCAATGAATAAAATAATTCCTTATATGTGTAAGTTATCAACCAACTTTGCCTTTTTTTCTACAAATTTTATCCTTGACGACCTGATAGAAGCGGATTGGCCATATTTGGTGAAAGGGTACAATGACGATGATAATGATGTTCACGAATCAGTAGTTTCTTCCAACATTAACCATGTTTCTTTTAACAGCTTAACGTAAACAAATCAAATTTTATCTTTACTCTGCCTCTTTTTCTTTTCCAGGACAAATTTCCAGTAAACTTAAATTTAATTTCTTAAATGTTTTCTATGACGTCTGCTCCATGGTATTATTTTAGAAATAGATTATTTTAGTGGTTTTAAAATGCATCGGCGCTAAATAAAGCAAACAAAGAAAAATGGGATTTTCCGACCGCAACCGGATGTTGTTATAGCTACTTTAGATCATAACACGATGAATAGTAAATAAGCTATAAAAATTACTCATAAATACATCAAAAGTAGATATGCGTCTTTGGATGTCAAGGAAAACACGAATAAACAGAAATATTTTCATATGCAAAATTTCTTGAAAAAGATTTAATCTGGAGTACTAATACTCGAACTCAGAGCCGCAGTAAGGGGGGCGGCGGAGGGCCAACGGCCCCTAGTGCACTAAGGAAAAGGGCGCTGACGGGCTTGCTAAGGGGCGCCATTGTGAAGATGAGGACCTTTTTTTTTTGTTTTTTTCATCACTTGAACTTTGGGAGGTGAGGACCTTTTTTTTTTTTGCTCATCACTTAAATTTTGAGAGGTAAGAACCTTGTTTTTATTTATTACCAAGGGCGTCAAAACACGGCTCTGCCCCTAGCGCAAGTTTTCCTTACTGCGGCTCTGCTCGAACTGAACAAATTTAACAAGGCCAGCAGTATTTTCTGACAAAACTTGACTTAAGCCTGGTTTATAATAGACTCGTAACATAACGCATAGCATATGCATAGCATGGCTCCATAACTTAATCAAGTTGAAACATAGTACTATCGTTGTCCTGTTTATAATACAACCGCACAACATAGACACACAACTCCATAACATAAAACTTCACCAAGTTGAACAATCATGTTTGTGGAGGCTATGCGTACCCAATCACAGAAGAGAGTGGCGAGCATGCGCCGTGTTTGACAATTGTCATAAGTTTTTGTATATTTTTTTGGTTATTATTGTGTTTACAACTTATTAAAAATGGAAAAAGAAGCGAGATTGGTTGAATTAAAGGAAAATAATCCAATATTGTACGACAAACCAACAAGAGCTCCGCGATCCGACTACTGTACTAATGCGGTACACTGGCTCTATTATAAACACCGTAGTTATGCCTTGTGCGTTGTGCTATGGAGACATGCTATGTTATATGCCATGCGTTATGTTATGTAGCTATTATAAACCAGGCTTTAGGCCCAGTATTACTGTACAAGTTTAAACTCGATCCGCAGCTTAAGCTTTAGTTTATTTCAAAATAGAGTATATCAGTGTCGGTTTAGGTTGAAGCTAACAGTTTTGCTTAAGCGATGCACTAGTGGTCGCTTTAACCATAGGCTGGGAATTATAACCTATAATAATCTCAATTTGAACTGTCAAAATTAAGATAGAATAAAGAATTTGATAGAACATTATAATTTTTATCTTAAATTATGAGATAAGTGATGAAGCACAGATTTAAAGAAGACAATATTAATGTGTGGAACGATTTAGAATTTAATAGTAGATTGACATTGCCCAAAATATCGGTCTGACAAAACAAAAACAAATTGATAAGCATTTAAATATGATTTCGGGCATTAATACCGATGTATTTGAACAGAACAAATGAATGTGTTATATTTAATAACTTATTTGTTAGGAGCAATGCACTACATCCAATGAATGCATTATTATTAACCTTTCGGTATTTAGCCACAGGAAATTTACTTGATAAATAACAGCTGGAGATTTTGCTAATATTCGCAAAACAACACTAAAGAAATGCGTTTGAATAGTATTTCAAGATATTGCTCCTCAAAGAAAAATATTTATAAAATATACAATCTATAAAATATTGTATAAATATATAATATGTTTAAATAAATACAATAAAACATAAACAAACAACGGTTTTGATACTATTGCCATCTACCGTGATATGTAGAAATACTCAAATTTCAAGAAATGTATTGCCAACATAATCACGAAAGATTCGAATACGAGTTTGGCTAAACTTTACACTGATATACTCAGAGCCGCAGTAAGGGGGAGGGGACGGCCCCTAGCGCACTAACGAGGACCTTTTTTAGGGTTTTGTAGGTATGACCAAAAAACCCTTATACCGTCATTTTGTCGTCTGTCTGTCTGTCTGTCTGTCTGTCTGTCTGTCTGTCTGTCTGTTCGGTAAAAATTGTAGCCGAACGGCTAAACCTAGAGAGTTGAAATTTGGCATGCTTATACAACTCGTTGACCCGCACATAGGAAAAATACCAAAACATCTAAAAAACATATCCCCCTAAAAATATAAACAAATATGTGCTCATCGAAAAAAAAAATATTTTTTTTAAATTCTGAGTAGGGTATCAAATGAAAGCCCTTGGTACGTGAATTAACGATCAAATTTTTATTTTTCCAAAATAAATTATTTTGAAGCGATTTTTGCCAATATTGTGCAAAAAAATTTTTGTCCCACACCCTGTAGCCCAGATGGTTTAAACTAAAAATCTGAAAAAATTCTAAGTAATGTACATTGGTGTGAACCGGAATAGTTCAACAGGAATTTTTGATCAGATTATGTTTTTGGAAAAAAAAGCATTTTTTGTGTATTTTTGCTAATAATGTTGACAACTTATAGTTATATAATACGCTTAACAGTAACGTGTTTCTTGGTGCTGTGGCTAAGATACTTGCGTTCTGTCCAAGAATTCGTAATCGGACTCATGTTCGAGTCCTACGTGAGGAGACAATATTATGTTTTATTTATTTTTTGCATTTTTATATTGTTTAAATTATTTTTTCAAAATTTTAATTATATTTTGGCAATTGTTGCATTTAATTTTTAATAGCGTAAATTTAATAACCAGTGGAAATTGTTGAAATTATAATTTAATTATATATTTGAATGTACACGAAATCAAAGGGGAGGAGCTATGACTAAAAACAACCAATGGAAGCCATAGGCGCAATTTTCAAAATCTTAATGAACCTTGATATATAAAAAAAAAAAATACTGCACATCTTTAAAAACTTAAATAATGGTAATAGGCATTCGAATTAAAATTCATAAAAAAATATTTTGTCATAAAATTGGTTTTGGCACCCCAAATAATCATCATTCACTTACTAAATACCTGCAAAACCCTGAAATGTGTGAAAATTCACACTTCACATCAATTTTTTTGCTCTTCACTTGGAATTTGGGAGCTGCTTATCACTTACATTTATTTGCCAAGGGCGCCAAAATACAATTTTGCCCCTAGCGCAAGTTTTCCTTACTGCGGCTCTGGATATACTGTTCATTGGTTTAAGCTAAAGCTTAAGTTTAACTAAACCAATTATTTGAGCCTTCACTGTAATACCAGGCCTTATTATTAAAAATTTATTTTATATAATTTTATTTCTGATAACCCTATCAGGTATGAGCGGACATCAATTTTTTTCAGAAATTGTGACAGGTGACGAAATTTATATTCCTTTTGTTCATGAATTCATGAAGATAGGGAAACTCCAACAATAATCAAGAAGCAGCAAACCATGGATAAAATAATGTTTGCAGTATTTTTTAAAAGTACAAGCCTGGTAATGGCAATTAAGCTAGATGGACAGAAGACAATTACAACTAAACGGTACACTGAAAAATGTTGGCTTTAAGTGCTCAGTAGAGTTCCAAAGAAAGGGATTATGTTACATCATGATAATGCATCTTCCCATAGGGTAGCTTCAACTCTCCAGTTTTATAGTAGAAAACAATATAAAAGTAATACAACACCCGCTACACTTACCTAATTTGGTAATGTGTGACTTTTGTCTATTTTTAGGGGCTTAAAAAAATACGGGCTAGAAGATTTTCGTCTGAGGAAATATTTGCAATTCATAATTATTTTAAAGGTATTCCGAAAGAAGGTTGGTTGGGAGCATTTAAGAAATGGAAGGATATAATGGCCAAGTGTATTATTGGTGAAAAAATTCAACATATTTAAAATAAAATCCTAAAAATATGAACCATGGTCTTATTTTTTTTAATAATTCTAGCGTGACCGTCGTAACTGCATACATACTAAATTTATTGTTAAAAGTAGGGAACGGACGTAATTAGCGCCTGAACTTTGTTTAACACGTTTTCATAGACGTAGTTATTAAAAATATAATTTAAAAATAATTTATTCCAAACGTTTAGACGAAACTAGATTTAGAATCTAGTGATTTTGTTCTATTAATTTGGACTTTTGGTCATTTTGTTTAAGCTTTATAAACAGGGCCGGCGCTAGGCAATAGGCGAACTAAGCAACTAGGCCTAGGGCGCAAACGGTGAAGGGGCGCAAACCAAGGGGATCTTTTTTTAAAGGTTTTTTTTGGGTTAGACTTGAAGTTTAGAAGTGAGGACCTTTTTTTTTAGGTTTTCACTTGAAATTTAGAAGTTTTTTGTCTTCATTTGACATGCTCGAAAATACACCCTGCCCTGCGTAGGGGCGCTCAATTAAATCTTGCCTACGGGCGCCGCAGACCCTCGTGCCGGCTCTGTTTATAAATCATACTCACATTGCAAATTCTAGATTAAATTGATTTTCATAATAAAATGTTTTTTCATTGCATTTTATTTATTTTTTTTTATCATTCTTAATAAAAATTTCCCATTTATTTATTTATTATTTTTTTTCTTCAAGATATGTAAAACAGTATTAAAATGTTTAAGAAATTTCATCGGTTTCCATGGTTTCATTGTTGGAATTCTAAATTTTGTTATACCAACCTGAAAAATGAAATATCCGAAGCAAGGTCCCTTCTCGTGACAACCTAAAAGAACGAAATTCCCATTTAGTTCCGCCTAAACGTTTGGAATATCCTGTATTTCATATATTTCCCTAGTATTTCAAATATTTTCATATTATCTATCTCATTTTGTAATACGTAACTATGGTCTATTTCAAAGTAGAAAAAAGTAGATAGCGCTGCGATCCGAGTACGATTTACACTGATCAAATACAGTATAGCGGGAAATTTAAAATAAGTTACAACTAGGGCATGAGCGTAACAACTGGGTTAGCAAATGATTTTTTTTTTTAAATATAAAAAAGGTTAATAAGATATTGAAATAAACAAGGCAGATAATACACTTACGTTATTTATACGACATAAATTTAATTTAATGGGAAATTTGAAAAACTTAAAAAAATATTAATTTTAAAAATTATGTACTATATATGTATAAAAAGAGAGATTTGGTTAAAACAGTTTGAATAAAGCAATAAAACAAACAATATATCTTGAGAGCTTAAGTTTCTTATTTAAATAATTATTGTAAATAAAAATTAAAAATATATGTATATATGAAGGTCTAAAAATTATATCAATAACTTCTTCTTTGGGCACAATCAGCTGGGCTGTCTTTTGGCCTCACATTAGTCCGCTCTCTTGAGTTGTTGATTATCAAGTGTCAAAAAATATTTATATGTCAGATAACCTAAAAAATATATAACTGCGTAAAAACAAATTATATGGAGAATTTTCTCCATAAAATCTACGCCAAGAATATAAATAAATGTCTAAATATGTAAATAATAACAAAATATATGAGAAAAATTAAATAATATATATTTCCAATGTACGACACTGAACATCTGTCAACTTGGACTAAACACAATATTTTTACAGTGTAATAGGGATGACGATCTAAACCAATCCGAAGCAAGGACAAACAGCTCCTATCTTCTTACATTTTTCTACTTTGAAATAGACCATAGATCTAGTTACTTTGGTGACTGTTGTAGTGTAAATAAACTTTTATGAAATCATGTGAACTTGTAAATCTGGATTTTAAATTTTTGGTCAATTTGGAAAGGAAAATATTGGCATAATAATTGGATTTGAGTGAGCACGTTTTATTTTTTAGATTATCACTTGGAATTTAAAAGTGATGACTTTTTTTTTCAGGACATCACATATATTATACAGTGTTTATTATAAAATCTTGCCCAGGGCCCGATAAAAGCCAGTTACGGCCCTGTATGTCCAACTATAGTTACAGCTTGTGTTTTGCTATTTATATTAATATTAATTCACTAGCCCGATTTATATTAATTAAAATTTGCATTAGTATATTAAAATAGATAAAAAGCATAGAAAAAAATGCAATTCCATTATTAAATCACAACTCATTTAGTGATTCACACTAAAAAACAAGACAGTTCTAATCTAACATCATCAGACATGTGATATAAAAACATACGTGACCACAAATAATATGTAGCATGTAGGTACACGATGTGTCATAGATAGATGTGAGTGACAATGACAAAAGTACACCTTGACCGTGGCCGCAGATGCTGATGTGTGAGTGTTGGGAGAGAACAGTGCATAATTAAAATGGTCACAGTTGCATAAGCGCGACCTTGCTTAGATACAGAACAACTACACACACGCACCAGCAACTACCGACCACATCAAATCAGTGACGGGTACAGGGTATAGAGAACGTCCGCGCATTGTTTATAATTGTCCCCTTGTTAATGGTTACTGGTGTTTATTAACATTTTTAGTATCATTTATAATTTTATATTAATAATGAAATCTGAAAATATATGGTCAGTCTAAACTAAAGAAGATGATGAAAAGAAAAGAAAATAAACTGTACTTAGGATCACTACTACTACTACAGACATGGGCGTCCGTAGTTAGTGGCAGGGGGGGGGGCACTTCCCCCTGGAGTCACACTTTTAAGTAATTTATTTATTTTTATATTTGTCTATTTTATATTGTAACTATTTTCATTATGTCATTCTATATTTGCTATAAAATGTTAAACAAATTTTAGTTCATGTTAATTTACTTGTTTCAAGTTTGCATTCTATCTTTGCATCTATAGCCTATAGACCAGGGCTGTTCAACCTTTTTGTATTTGGGATATACTTGTTTAGGGTTTTGTAGGTATGACAAAAAATCCCATATAGCGTCATTTTGTCGTCTGTCTGTCTTTTCGGTAAAAATTGTAGTTAAACGGCAAAACCTAGAGAGTTGAAATTTGGCATGCACAACTCTTTGACCCGCATATAGGAAAAATACCAAAACATCTAAAAAACATATCCCCCTAAAAATACAAACAAATATCTGCTCACCGAAAAAAAAAAAATATATTTAAAATTCTGAGTAGGGTATCAAATAAAAGCCCGTAGTACCTGGATTAACGATCAAAATTTTATTTTTGCAAAATAAATTATTTAGACGCGATTTTTGCCAAAATTGTGCCAAAAAAAATTTGTCCCACACAAATGTTGCATTTAATTTTTAAAAGCGTAAATTTAATAACCAGTGGAAATTGTTGAAATTGAATACACGAAATCAGAGGGACGGGGTTATAACAACCAATGGAAGCCATAGGCGTAATTTTCAACCTTAACCAAACCTTGCTATATATATTAAAAAAAAAATACTGCACATATTTAGAAACCTAAATAATGGTATTAGGCATTCGAATTAAAATTTTAAAAAAATATTTTAACATAAACTTTGTTTTGGCGTCCCAAATAATCATCATTCACTTACTAAATACCTGCGAAACCCTGAAATGTGTGAAAATTCACACTTCACATATTTTTTTTATATATATTGTTATCACGATCGACCAGAATGCGTAGCCGGCCATGGGGGGGGGGGGGGGGGGGGTTATATAGTGCCCGAGGCGGAGTCCTCCCGAGGGAGGACCTCCAAGACTGCACTTTTAACCCGACGGATAACACATTAATCGCCAACGAATTTCATGCAAGATGATGAGAAAATGGTTCTTTGTTTATAAGTTTTGTTGGTAAGGACATGTTAAGATAAGGTTTTTTTTTTTGAAAATTATACATTACATTTAGTGTTTCTGATTTCTCGACATTAGACTTATTTTCTCGAGAATTCTCGAGAAATCTCGAGAAAAATAATTATTAGATTATTAGAATATACATCTTTTTTTAATGTTGAAAATATTGTAGAGGATAAAAACATGTTAAAATTATAATCACCTTTAAAGTACTAAAGTAAAGGCGTCGAGCAAATTTTACATTTCTCGAGAAATGAAAAATGAGAATTAAAACTTTTTCTAGAGAAATTCTCGAGAAGAATCACTAATTACATTGCGCCAGGCTATCATTTAGCCAGTCACTTATTCCACTCGCGAGTTTGATCGTTAGTAGTTTTGATTTAAATATCTTTGCCGGTCATCCCCATGGCAATGAATGTGTTAAGAAGGTCCTGAATTTATTGAAAAAATAAGAATCTATTATATAACGTTTACATACAACGTTTATTAAACATTTCAATACGACATTTGAACGTAGGCTAGCGAGAAGCTTGTTTTAATTTTAACTTTTTATTGGAAGCAAGAGAAACTAAAGAGCTACTTAAAACCGCGATCGACCGGTAAACCGCGATCGACCGGTACATCGCGATCGACTGTTTGGGCAGCCCTGCTATAGACTGTATATTGTACTCTACTGATTGTCACTAGCAAGTTTGTCATACCGTAAGACGTGAAACCGTTCAGACCTCTAAATTTAATACGTTGTTCGTTGTGGATTGTAGATAATTTTCTGAACTTTGGAGTTAGCGAGTTGTTTTAACGAGGCAGACATATAAACACATTGGATATCTCAACCAATCGGAGACACCGTAAATATTGTATGCCTTTACGTAACCTAAGAAAATGTCATCATTAACAAATCTTAATCAAAATTACAAAGACGGACAGTAAATATGATCAATTTAGGTAATTATGTAGGTTTAGTTAGTTAAAATCTAGGACAGTAGAATTATAAAAACAATAATAAACATTTTACGAAGCCATCGTAGTTGGTTTAAAGACATACAGATGTCGGACTATTCGTATCCCACTAATTGCAAAAAACTGTAAACGCTACATAGAACAATAAAACAACATATAAAAACATATGCACAACGTGACAACGGACAGTCTATAGTGTATTAATTTACAGAGCTCTGAATGCGGCTTCAGGGGCCTCACAGCATTGAAACAGCTCGGGCCTCGGAAAGGGTAAGTAGGTTATACAATAATATAGTAAGCCCGGTAATACAATAATTCTGGACCCGGAAAGAAAATAATCCGGCCCATCCCCTTAAAAGCGATAATCACGGGCCCGGTGACAGATAAAAACTGCGCGTGTGTAGAAATTGTGCTTTATTTTTGTGTGCGCGCCTATTGATGGGAACCGGAATGGTTCAACAGAAATTTTTGATGAGATTAGTTATTCGAAAGATACCAATTTTTTTGTGTCACATGTTTTTATTAAATCACAGTACAAGTAATTCTCATTTTATTTCAATTATCCATTTTTTATTAAAAGTTCGAAAATAATTTAAATTGCAGTTCATTCATATTATATTTATAAATAAATTCTATATATTTTGAAAGCTCGTAATATGAATCATCTATTTATTTTCACGAAGCAAATAATGTTACTGACCATTTAAATTGAAGGCAATGTTTTTCATTTTATATTTGTTACCCTTCAAGAACAGGATCCAAAGTAAACAGGTAAACACTGAATTTATATATAGGATACTGTTGTTTAATATTTAAAAGCTTATATAATACAATTTAAAATGTTTGTCTTCCCGATTTACAGATTCTAGTGTTTTGTCGATTAAACACAGGGAAAAAAAAGAAAATAAGATTCTTTATTTGGAACGTAAGTCTTTTGGCTGCACAAAATATTTTCAGAAGATCCACAAACGGTGTAAAACGAGTATCGCTTTGAGCGTGCAGTGTTTCCCAAAGGATGTGCCACAAAATTTTCCAAATGTGCCGCGAATTCTTAAAAAAAAAACTAGCGACGTGATTATTTTAACATCATTGTCCGAATATACGTACAATACCATTAATAAGAATAAAGCACACGAAGGATCTTTTTATAACGAATTGAAATTGACATGTTCTGAATAAAGAGTCTGCATTCAAAATGTCTTCTTCTGTAATTACGAAGGTGTGCCGCGAAATTTTTCTTTTTTGGAAAATGTGCCACGAGAGTAAAAAGATTGAGAAACACTGATCTACAGTATCGGAGTTGAAATTGTAAAGATTTCGTCGAAATCGTTGTTTAACACTGCGAATGATAATGACGAGAATGATGATAATGATGCTTTGCACAAGATTAAAATAGATTTGAAAATGTGTGAAGATGTAGTGGTACAATATATTTTTGGTAGTACAAAGGTCGAGAAATGGAAGAAAATAGGCTTTGCTCTGTCTAGTGTCTATACACTTCTAGTTCTGTACAATTTATAAGTGTAAAAGTTCATTCTCAGTTTGGTTAATATTTTCATTTAAAAAAGGTAAAAATGTCACTATTTTTAACCAAATCACCGCGTAAATCTTCATTTACTCAGATGTTATTTTTATGAAAAATTAACAATACTTTAACATAAAAATTCATTTTTAGGGTTTTGTAGGTATGACCAAAAAATCCTTATACCGTCATTTTGTCGTCTGTCTGTCTGTCTATTCGGTAAAAATTGTAGCCAAACGGCTAAACCTAGAGAGTTGAAATTTGGCATGCTTATACAACTCTTTGACCCGCACATAGGAAAAATACTAAAACATCTAAAAAACGTACCCCCCTAAAAATATAAACAAATATATGCTCATCGAAAACAAAAATATTTTTTTTAAATTATGAGTAGGGTATCAAATGAAAGCCCTTAGTACGTGGATTAACGATCACATTTTTATTTTTGAAAAATAAATTATTTTGATGGGATTTTTGCCAAAATTGTGCAAAAAAATTTTTGTCCCACACCCTGTAGCCCAGATGGTTTAAACTAAAAATCTAAAAAAATTCTAAGTAATGTATATTGGTGTGAACCGAAATAGTACAACAGGAATTTTTGATCAGATTATGTTTTCGGAAAATAACGCATTTTTTGTGGTTTTTGGTTCACAAAGTACAAAAGTTATACCAATGTAAGACACTCACATGCAAGGCGTACGATGGCGTTATTGGTTAGAGCACTGGTGTCGTAAGCTAAAACTCGCTGGTAAACGAAGGGTTTCGAGTTCGAGTACTGAGTGAATTTTATTTTTTCTGTTTTTTTTTTTGCATTTTTATTATGTTGAAATTATTTTGTCAAAATTCTAGTTATATTTTGACAAATGTTGTATTTAATTTTTAAGAGCGTAAATTTAATAATTATCTTATTATATGATTAACAGACGATAAATTATTTTAAAAATATCGTTCATTTTGCCGTGATTACTACAAAGTAAAATTTGTCCTACACACTCAGCATACCGCCTTCACATATTATATACCTGCGAAACCCTGAAATGTGTGAATATTCACACTTCACATCAATTTTTTTCAATATCAGAAACGTATTTCACACTATTAAAAATGTATTATTTAATTTATAAGTATTTTACTGATATAAATGATTTATTCTTCGATACCTTAAATACAAAGAAGTAAAATAATTCAAACTACAGTATAATGTATAATGTATAATGATAGGCGGAGCTTACACTCATGAACGCTATGCAACTTGCATTACATAACGTAGTTAAGCCCACGTTTAAATTCGATATTCCGCGGTTAAAAATTATTTATTTTATTTCAAAAGAAGACATACACTAGCTTAGCCATAAATACAAAAAATCTATTACATTAATAACCATAATTAAGCCATGAATTAAAAAATAATGAATTTTGTCAAAAACAGAAAAATTGCAATATTTTCCAAAAACGCAATGTGATCAAAAATTCATATTATACTTCTTCGGTTCAGATTAAGGTACATTAAGGTACTCAGATTTTTATCAAATTTTTAGTTTAACCCCATAGCGTTAAACGATGCGGGACAGTATTTTTTTGGTACATTTAAAAAATCCTGTTAATAAAAAAAAAAAACATATTGAACTACTCCGTTCCTTAATCCACGTTTTAAGAGCTTTCTTTTGATATCATAATTTAAACATAAACATAATTTTTAAAAAAATCAACGACAAAAAAAAATTATATCTTTTGAAAAATAAATAAGACCTTTTTTGTCGTCACTTGTATTTTAGAAATAAGGTCTTTTTTTGTCATCACCACTTGTAGTTTAAAAATGAAGATCTTTTTTTTTGTCATCACTTGTATTTTAGAAGTGAAGACCTTTTTTTTGTCGTCACTTGTATTTTAGAAATAAGGACTTTTTTTCGTCATCACCACTTGTAGTGTCGCGCCCGTAAGGCCGCTATTAATATTAAATTTATTTACATAATTTAATTTAAAAAACATCAAAAACTTTTTGGTGTTTTTATAAAATGTTGAGATCCGCTCTTGCGAGTTCTAACATTAATTTATCATTAACACTCTGTAACTGATCTGCTCAGTGTGTGTATAGTTCGCCTGCCGGAATATATATTTTACAAGTTTTCTTAACTTAAAATTCGCGTCTCTAACGCGGTTAAGTGATTCTACACCTACTGTTGTGTTATCTATCACTTTGATAATTGTGTGTGTGTTAACTTCAACCAGGAATCTAATCCGAGAACCCAGGAACCTGTTTTTTGGGACACCAGTGCCACATCTGTAAAATTGGAATAAATATTCTACATATTTATTAAGAATACATCTACTGTAAGTCTGTTCCAATTTTACATACATTTTAATACATTGTTTAATTAATATATTTTTATTTGCAACATTTTAAATTCAATTTTGTTACCGCCTCTGCGCGATCTTGTATTTTTTTGTTCACACACGCTGATCTCTTGATCACGTGTGCTGATTTATTCTGAATTTCAATTTAACATCTGTAATTTTGTATTTAATATTATTAATTTTGTTATATTATCAGTTTTTATTTATTATTGTATTTGTGGTACTGCTATTTTATTTATGTGATACGTCCATCGTGTTGAGAAACGTTTCCGCATTGTTTGTCGCTTGGCTAGGGTTTTCAGAAACATCGTTGGATTTTCTAGGTTTGGTTCCTCCATAGCCATTACTTCTGGGCCTAGGATTTTACCCGTCTACACCCCAGCTAGGGCTACCATTTCCCTTGTGTTAGTCTCCTAGAGCAGCCACTAGGAGCAGCAGAGTTTTTTATCCCCTCTCCTTTCCTCTAGGTCGTCCGTGTCTTCCTCTGCGGCTCAACTCGGTGTGTTCGTGTCACATAACCGCTTTTTCATTTCTTATTCCAGCCTTTTGCTGGTGGTCCTTCGACGTGTCCGCCGCGAAGACCATTTGTGTGACTGTCTGGCCACCCTACCTTACTTAGGCGGGGAGCGGGCGCCACACCCTGTCTATTAAAATAAAAATGAAACCCTCCTTAGTTAATATTTTTCAAAAAGGAGGATATTTTAGGTTAAATTAATTTATTTGCCAAGGGCGCTAAAAACATTGCTACAGCTCTGATTCGAATTCTCATCAATTCACATTATTGAGACTTTTTCAGATTTTTAGATCAACTCCTAAAATAGGGTGGGGAACAATAGTTTTTGTACACAATAAAAAAAATTGATTTTTCAAAAATAAAAATTTGTTTCTGAAAGCTTAGTTTACTATAACCAAATGGTTATAAAATGGTTGCTATGGTTACTTTTGGGATTGTTATATTGTAACCGTGTTTAACCAAAAGATTAAACTCGGCTAAACTTTCAGAAACTGGCCCCTTAGAAGTTCAAATTTTGAATAAATAACTATTTTTTCATTAAATGCATATTTGTTTATATCTATCTTGGGATGTGTTTTTTACACTAAAAGGGTAGAACGCAAATACGAAAAGGGCAGTCCTGCCGTATAACCCACAATTTGTAAATTCTAGCTAAAAGTAATTATTTTATAAGCGTATAATTCTGTGAAATAGTATCATCCATTCTGTTCATCATGGTTTATAAAAGAGTCATACTTTACACGTTATACTGGTTTTCCTTTCACTAATACGTAATGTAATTTAATTGTATTTCTATCATAATAAACATTAGGCTTAAGTTGGCAATAACACAAAAGGTAAAACAGGTGTAACTTTATCACTAACGACATTCAGATTGACTGTCAGAATATTTACACTTACTTCTATATTTATTAACATCTTATTAAGCTTTTTATTGATGTGTTTATAAGGAAAATACATTACTTTAATAAACATAAATTATATTTTTTATGTTTGTTTTTCAATAACTTAAATTTTTTAATTAGTATAATATAATACTAATTTATTTTGATTATTATTTGAGTAAAGTCATTAATGTATTTTTTTGGACAAAAAATAGGACAGCTTACACTTAGGCGCACAACACAATTGAATTAAAAATTTCAACGACCCCAAAAATTTCAAATTTTTTGTTTTTCTTAAAAAATAATCTTACTCCGCTAATCACTAATGTGATTAGTAAGATTTTTTACACATTTTTAAATAAAAAATCGCAGCAAAATAAAAGATAAAAAAAAATAATTGAATGATTAATCTAGTAGTTTCATTTGATGCTCCACATTAAAAATTTTAATTTTTTTTTTGAACTATACGAAGAAATTCGATATATTTTTGGAAAAATAATCTATGATAGAAATTCCGAGTCACAATAATATTTACTATTTTTATTTATTTTTTTTTAAATATTATATTCACCCTGCATTTTTTATGGCCAAAAACCCTTATACCGCTATTTGGTCGTCTGTCTGTCGGTAAAAATTGTAGCCAAACGGCTAAACCTAGAGAGTTGAAATTTGGCATGCTTATACAACTCTTTGACCCACACAAAGGAAAAATAATAAAACAACTAAAAAACATATCCCCCTAAAAATATAAATAAATATGTGCTCAACGAAAAAAAATATATATTTTTTAAAAAATTCTGAGTAGGGTATCAAATGAAAGCCCTTAGTACGTGGATTAACGATCAAAATTTTATTTTTACAAAATAAATTATTTTGACGCGATTTTTGCCAAAATTGTGCAAATTAATTTTTGACCCACACCCTGTAGCCTAGATGGTTTAAACTAAAAATCTGAAAAAATTCTAAATAATGTACATTGGTGTGAACCGGAATAGTACAACAGGAATTTTTGATCAGATTATGTTTTCGGAAAATAGCGCATTTTTTGTGGTTTTTGGTTGATGATGTAAAATATTTAATACGTTATGTAACACAGTAAACCAGTAAGCTTGCATAGTCGAATGTTTAGCCTTTTCGCTTCTTGAGTTGTAAATTGGGGTTTGCTTCCGGTCTGGAGACAATTTTATTTTTTCTGTTTTTTTTTTTTCATTTTTATTTTGTTTAAATTATTTTGGCAAAATTCTAGTTATATTTTGGCAAATGTTGCATTTAATTTTTAAAAGTGTAAATTTAATAACCAGTGGGAATTGTTGAAATTATAATTTAATTCTATGTTTCAATGTATACGAAATTAAAGGGGCGGAGCTTATGACTTAACACAACCAATGGAAGCCATAGGCGCAATTATCAAAATCTTAGTGAACCTTGCTATATAAACAAATACTGCACACATTTAGAAACGTAAATAATGGTACAGTAATACCCCGCCACTCGACTGCCTTTTAGCTCGACGTTTTCGCCATTCGACGTAGATTCGCCTAGGATGATTAAGTAAAGGATGCGCTATTCGTATACTAACAACATTGACGATTGTGTGGAAACCCCTGTTGAGAAAGAAGGCAATATATGTCTGTACTGTGCACACTGCAAATACTTATTGCGCATGTGCTACATTTGAATGTGAAACAAGCGTATTTTTAAATGAAAATAATTATGGAATTTCTTAGAAATTATTCTAAAATCTCGTAATTTCACAGCAAATTTTATAACATATTTGAGAAATTTGTATAACACGGTGTTAATTTTCTGCGTATCGTGTTAAACGGACCTGAAACTGTATAAATGTGTATTTAAAATTTATCTAATCATTTTAAAATAATATTATTTGTCATTAAAACAATCTTTAATGATATTTTAAAAATTAAAGGCTGCCAGTAAAGGAGGCAGTATTATGAATTTAATCAGTCAGTTAAAGGATAAAGTGGTAGTTACAATAAACTAAAATAAGCTTGAAAAATATTAGTGCCAAATAATACTACCCAAACATCTTGTTGCGAAAATTACATGACTATGGCCCGATTGCAAGAATCTCTATTAAATTTAATGATTCAAAATACCAGAGGTCAAATATTCCGATAAGACGTTGAAGGGCCACATCCTTTGAGTATCCCCCCACAAACCAGAAATTAATTTAATTTTTATCGTTCGATTAATGAAGGATTGAAAGACGGATGCACAAAATGAAATATATGGTGGAGGGAGCGCAGAGGGGTTAATTTTGATATATATATTTTTTACATTACATAGAAATATTCTAATCTTTACCTATAAGGGATGGTTTGATAATTTTTATTTGGTTGTGATAATTGATTAAATGAAAGTATGGAAATAAAATATATAACACAAATAGATACGCATATTTTTATTCGTTTTGAAATATGACAAGTCTGTTGAACATTTTTCTTTTCGCCACCTTGTGTATATCTAACAATTTAGCACAGTAATAGCGTCTTACGTGTGTACGCAGTACCGCGATATATATCTTTCTCACTCAGTAAGGGTTTCCACACATTTTACACACGAATAGCGCATCCTTTACTTAATCATCCTAGAGATTCGCCATGTCGAGAGAGAGAGAGTCGACGGAAGCATCGCTATCCGACACGTGATCGAATACCGATCACGTGATACATATTTTGGTAAAAAAAGCGAAATGAACGAATGGCCAGCAGTTCGCGCCTAGATATCTTGAAACAACTCTATTGAAACTCACTTGAAACAACAGAATTAGTGCTGCTATGAACTTTTTGTTTTGTTGCTAAAATAAGTGATTTATATTTATAATTATGGGCCCAAAGAAGGCTAGAGATGCAAGCATAGCTAAAAAACATATACATAAATGTATTTCCTTATATGTAACATATATATGTACATATGATTCCCTGTATTTCTTATGGGTAATTCGACTCGCCACTCGACAAAATCGCTATTCGACGCTTTTTCAGAACGAATTAACGTAGAGTGGCGGGGTATTACTGTATTAGGCATTCGAATTAAAATTAACAAAAACATATTTTAACATAAAATTTGTTTTGGCATCCCAAATAATCATCATTCACTTACTAAATACCTGCGAAACCCTGAAATGTGTGAAAATTCACACTTCACATCAATTTTTTAATATTAAAACAATTTAATAGAAAAAAACGCAATTTAATTTTGTAAAGACATACGTAAGTTAAAAATTTCTCGGTCTAAATTTGTGGATATTAAAGAGGAATGCAACAGACAGCCTTGGAAACAAACACTCAAACTAATTCAGTCAATTTCATCAACAATGCAATCGAGAGTCCCAGACAGAACCATTTCACTACACAATATGCATCATTAGTTAATTATGTTATTAAATCTCACACTGCCAAAATAGCGAGACGCGTTAACTAAAGAGCAATAAGTCTGCAGTCGCAGTCTGAGTACATGAAAGGAAAGAACCAGACCAAGCATAAAGACCAATCACGTATCAAAGTGTGTTTTTGTTGCATACATCAGACAGCAATTGCTAAATTATAGGGTAATTATATGTCAATTTGATATTAACCTCTCACAGGGGGTCTACTGATTGTACTATAAACATTAGTGGAATTGAGTCATTTTGTTTTTTTAATAGTAATTTAGTTTGCGTGATTTTGTTTCTTTTACGTTTATCTACTGGTTACATAAAATGTGATATTTATCAGAGAACTAATAAGCTATAATAGTGTTTCCCAAACTTTTAACATTCGCGGACCCCCTTTGACCACTGATTTAAAAGTCGGACCCCTAAAACTAAATGTGAGGAGGGAAACAAAATCTAATATAGTTAAAATGTTTATAAAATTAAAATACAAAAATATATACTCTTCTTTGGGCACTGTCAGTCGAATTGACATTTGGCTTCACATAAGTCCTCCAGCTTGATCTGTTAATTGTCAGGTCTTTCTAGGTGTCCTGTATACCAATACTTATTAGATCTTCGGTTAGCTCAGTGGTTCCCAAACTTTTCGGTTTCCGGCGCCCTTACTGGATCAGAATTTTTCTGCGGCGCCCCAAGTCAAAGCATTGGTCTAACTAATGCAATTGGAGGAATATTGGAATGTTTCCGCGGCGCACAGTTTGAAAATTGCTGATAGAGATAAGAAGTAAGTACAGACGATTCCGCTTAATTGGGCCACCGCTTAATTGGGGCAGCCGCTTATTTGGGCCAAATCTCAAAGAACAGAAACCAACAGTAAATTTACATGTTTAATTGGGACAACATTCCGCTTAATTGGGACAGTAAATTTAAGATCACAGTAAATATTATGCTACACATATTCTCAACCAGGAGGCAAAAAAATGTATGGCCGTGTTACAGCGTTATTTTATGCAGGAAGGAAATTAAGGGAGCCCTACATCCGCACTGAATACCTGTGCTGTTTTTGTAGAAGTGAAATGTTACAAAAACAAAAGACAGACTACACTTGACGCATTGAATTAAATTGTATGTACCTATTTATTATTTTATTTTGGAATTTA
Organism: Liopterus haemorrhoidalis; assembly: GCA_963971575.1. NCBI lineage: Eukaryota > Metazoa > Arthropoda > Insecta > Coleoptera > Dytiscidae > Liopterus > Liopterus haemorrhoidalis. Next base: position 192,806,969 of record OZ020611.1, read on the forward strand.
TTATTATTTTTTCTTAAAAGTTTATATTTTTTGGTTATATGTAATTTATAGTTTTGTCCAAGAGTTTATAAAATAAAATTATTGAAAGAAAAATATGCATTGTTTAATTTTATGTGAAATTCGCTTAATTGGGGCAGCCGCTTAATTGGGCCAAATTAAGCGGAATCAACTGTATTAGTTTATAAAGATAGTTAAAAAAAGGAGGCAGGCTAACATTTCATCGGCTCTGAGCCCTAAATTTTTTTGCTGCAAATGTCAAAATTTAGACTCAAAAGTGACCATATATTTGTGATCTAAGGCTAAAAATATATAAGTACTAATTTACTAACAAAATTTAAAAAAAATTTTTTTACTAAAATTTTGAAATTTTGGTCAAAATTTTTTTACTAAAATTTTGAAATTTTAGCCAAAATATTGTTTTAAGCTAATTTTAGGGTGAGGATTATGAAAAAATTATTTAAAAAAATCATGCTTTCCTAGTTTTTGAATTAGAGCCCATTTGGGTCAGATTTTCGCCAATAATTCCAAAATTTTTGCCAAAACTTCAAAATGGACCAAATTTTGTTGATCTATGACCAAAAATACATATTTATACCAATTTTCAACAAAATCGGAGACAAAAATGTATTGCTTAAAATTCACGATTTTTTTAAGGTCATTTTCAAGTGTTTTGGATAACTACCGATACAAAACTTAATAATTAAAGCCAATTTTTTTTTTTTTTTTTGTAGGCTAAACAATCTATTATAATTTTAAAAATGCACACCGCAGATTTATATCTCTAACCATTTTATCCTTACGAATAATAAAAAATTTCAAAAAACTTAAAAAAATGAAAAATTTCAAAAAAATTGTTTGTTTCAAAATGTGGTTAAAAGTCAAAACTGGTCTAACTAACGCAGTTGGAGGAATATTGTAATATTCTCGCGGCGCCCCTGTAACTTATCTGCGGCGCCCCAGGGCACTGCGGCGCATAGTTTGGGAATCGCTGGGTTAGCTGATCTCTACATCTCTTGCAAGGCCTTCCCACTTGCTGATGGGTATTCAATATTCCCTCCCATTTTCTCCTAACCATTCTGTCCTCCCTCATCTTCATCACGTGTCCTATCCAATGTAATTGTCTACCTCTCAGTTTCTGTGTGATACTCAGCCTTAAGTACAATTCTCGTGTTTCTTTATTCTTACTGACTCTCCATTCACCATTTGAATGGGACCAAAGTCGGCGTAATATTTTATTTTCGAAAACTATGAGGTATTGTCGATCTCGCTTTGTTAAGGACCATGTTTCGGAGCCATACATAAGTATGGGACGTACTATAACTTGGTATAATCTGATCCTGAGGTTGCTAGACAGCAGTTTCGTTTTGAAAACTGAACCAAATTCAAAATACGATGTATTAGCACCTTATTTTCCTGCGTAATTTTCTGTTTTATCAAATTCACCTGGTTTATCGTGGTACCCAAGTATTTGAAAGTATAAACTGTCTCAAAAGTGTTGCCATTAATTTTTAAGTGGTCGTGGTTTCATGACTGCGTCTTCTAACAATGAGAGACTTGGTTTTTTTATTACTCATGATGAGTCCTACTTTACGAATTTCGACATCAATAAGGTCAGTTAGGTATATTTCGTCTTCAACCTTATTTGAAATAATATCCAAGTCATCTGCATACCTCAAAATGGCGATTTGATAGATTTTTCCCTTAATTTCGAGACATCATGATATACTTTATGACTGCAAATCTCCGTATATACGAGAGTTGCCTCTTATATTTCGGGATTGCGCTAGACTAGTGCTGCCATCTGGCAACAGACGCTTCTATCGTAAAGTTTAATATTTTTTAAGGTATACGTACTTTTTGATGTACGAGCGCTATTTGTGTTGTTTACAGTAACTTGAAAAAAATCTTCTCGGCTAAAAATTTAAATCGTGAACATTTTCGAGCGATTATTTTTTACAACTTTCAACGTGGATTAATCCAACAACAGTGCATCGATGAACTTAATTCGACTTTTGGCGATGAAGCACCATCAAGACTATTTATCATTGGTTTGCCGACTTCAATCGTGGCCGTAGTTCGCTTAAGGACGAATTTCGTGAAGGTCGTCCAAAATCGGTTGTTGTTCCGGAAAACATTGATGCTGTGCGTGAACTGATATTGCAAGATCATCATGTGACTTATCGTGAGATTGAGCTATCCTTGGGCATTAGTGGGACCAGCATACATTCACTATTGCATGAACATTAGGCCGTGAAAAAGATTTGTATGCGTTGGATCCCACATAATTTGACAATCGCTGTGGAAAAAGCCTCAATCGCAGTGAAAAAAGTGCTTCGAAAATTGGTTCAAACGTATGCAAAAGTGTATTGATCTTCACGGAGAATATTTTGAAAAACAATAAAGCCACTTTTATTGATAAATAATTGTTTTTAATCTCAAATCCCGAAATATAAACGGCAACCCTAGTATATATCAATTTTGATAACGTAATTTACGACATTAAATAAAAAGGAAACAATCCATTTTATATTAAATTCATTAGACATTTCGGAAATCACTTTTTGGGTTACAGAATGAATTATGGACGATATCTTATAAACAAAGTGACGGATATTTGTTTACGACACGGCAAACTGTAGCTAAAGGTCCATTCTATAAATATGTATTTAGTTATTTTGCTATAAATTAATCAAAAAATTAGTTATTTTTATCGTATTTGACAGGCTATTGTCACCGCCATCTTGAATCTGCCGCAGTTAACAAATAGGTACTGCGGATTAAAAAGTTTTAATTTTCATAAAGAACACGTGTGCCAAATGGCATTCCATTATCATTAAGTGAAGTATCAACGTAAAATAAGGTTCGTAGAAAATTCGTTAGAAATATCTCATTAGTTTGAAAATTATATATCTGAATATATCCCTCTGTATGTTTTCTGCAAATTCAGTGTTTATACACAGTCTAGCGTTCTTGGAAATTAAACAGAGGGTGACATAGATCTTACTCGTCCAAACATTTATATATAAACAAACAAGAACAGATAAATAACATGAACAAAGTCTGTATTACATGGAGTTTATTTAGAGAGGGTAAAAAGGTTACAGTGGAAGTCTGCTAAATATTTGAGTAGATGGTTTTGTGAATACCGATTCAAGAAAAAATAAATTCAGAATATAGAGTTCCCGGTTAAGGGATACTTTGCAAAAAGCTGCGTGTAATACCACGAGCACAAACGAGACATCATGATTAGTCGAAAGCAATATAAAAAGATATTTCTACAACAATTCAATGTGGTGGTCGTAGTAGAATGAGCAGATACCATATAAATACATGCAGAGGTGGATTTAACAGATGTCGGACCTGGAGCCTGCCAAGGGCCTCGAGTTCAAAGGTGCATCCGCACGAATTTCTATCCCCTCGTCTTCACTTGAAATTGTGGAATTTCTATTGCCCTGTCCTCTTTAATTTGGCTAATGCGTCAATTCTGTGCAAACCATAAGCAATTTATGGGTGTTACGGGTGTTTAGAAGCAATTGGTTGATTTTGTGCGCATATGTAACATTTACACGTAACGTTATGAGTAACGTAACGCCTATAGATTGCTTACGGAACGCGGTACGGGTTGCACAAAATTGAGCCATAAATCCGCTTTTGAATAAATGGTTTGTGATGGCCACATCAGTTAGAATGTGAAATGAAAAATAATGAATTAAACCCAGCACACAAGGACGGCCAGTGCGGCAGATTTGTGACCGAGATTTCTATGTTTTGGAAATTCTTCTTTAATTTTAACTTTCGAACATCCATTAGCGGGAGTGCATGTTTTTACCGACCGCCAACATATAAAAGGTGTCCCAAAATTCACGCAAGATTTAAATTTAGCGCCATTTGTACGGTAAAGTGTTGCCAACGAGAGAGAAAAAAAAAGACAGCGTGACAGCTGACAGTTCAGGTTTATTAAAATTGGAGCGCTACACGATACAACAATGCGTTTTCATTGTTGAGCAATATTGTAAAAATAATGAAGGTTTAGCAGCTACAGTTAGCAGTTTGCAATATATGGATGTGGACGACATGTGGTTTCAACAAGATGGTGCCACATGCCATACTGCCCGAGAAACAATTCAAATTCTGCATGATTCATTTCCTGGTCGTGTAATTTCTCGTTTTGGTGATCATAATTGGCCGCCCAGATCATGTTACTTAACGCCGCTGGACTTTTTTCGTTGGGGTTTTTTGAAGCCTAAGGTTTATGCCAACAAGCCTACGACCACCCACGACCTGAACGTGGAAATTAAGCACTGTATCAACGAAATTCAGTCACATTTATGCAGAACGGTCATGGAAAATTTCGACAAAAGAGTGCGTAAGTGCCAGCATATACTTGGAGACCATTTACCCGATACCTATTCCATACATAACCTTATACTGTATACTTTATGAATCAATAAAAAAATTACAATTTTTAATTAAAAACCTGTGTTTTCTATCAAAACTACTTCTTGCGTGAATTTTGGTACAGCCTTTATAAGAGAGGTATTGTGATCATACCGATTTTGACATTTCGAGATTTCGATGGATCTCCAAGAATTGGGGTCCCTACATAACGTTTTGACTATTTTTAGCATGATGTCTGTCTGTCTGTCTGTCGGTCCTTGTACACGTGCAGAGCAAATTCGGCTAAAAGGATTTTTATGAAATTTCATATTTAAGCTTTTGACATCAATGGCACGAGTTGATCAACTTTTGGTAAAAATCGGTTAACTAGAAATGGGAGTTTACTCGAGTCGGTTTTAAGATTTTTGCGAATATTTCACAACAGAGAAATATTTCGAAAAATGTGTTTAACAAAATTGCTATAAAAGCATTAATTAACAACTTTTATTTGAGACATTTTTTTATAAAGCAGCATAAATTAAATTTAAAAAAAAGTTCTTTATGATGGCGGTCAATCCTGTGGTGGCTGATTTTTTAATATGAAGCATCTATGGATATTTTTCTTCACATGATCTATAAAAAAGATCTTTTCGTGTTCAAGAATTCTGGAAAAGATTATTTTCCTATCCTGACGTGAATACGTCGTTAAAATCAGACCAGTACTAGGTGATCAGTACGGAAAGATGAGTGTTACAGAAAAATTGGTATCGAGTTGGATTTAATAATTTCTATAGTATTATCGCAAACCAAACTATACTAGAGTGTCATTCGAACGCTCAGAGAAAGACTTGTTAGTGACCCAGACAGACAGACAGACATACAGACAGACCGAACGACAGACAGACAGACAGACAGATAGACAGACAGACAGACAGACGACAAAATGACGGTATAAGGGTTTTTTGGTTATACCTACAAAACCCTAAAAATGACATCAATAGCTTGGACAAATCAAAAAAATATAAAACTAGGATTCTGTGGAGTTTACTTCATTTTTTGCGCCTCATTAGGGGGTCGCGCCTCCCCGATTAATAGTATTAGGACAAAATATTGTATTTTCACTGGACATACACATGCGTGTAAAAAATCAAGAAAATCGGTTCGATAGATGTGAGTCAAAAATTGATTACAAAATTTGATCCAGACAAAAAGCATGAAACTAACCTAAATAAAACCGTGTAATACTAATCCAATTTCCTTACCTGTAAACTCCATAATGCTTCCCACTAGCCCTATCTCCGCAAATGGAACAGAGATGTTTGGAACCACTTAGTGGATGATTGGGCGGGTAAGGTGATCCAACGCTCTTATTCTGTGACCCGCCCCCTCCAGGACTAGGACTGAGGATGCTGCCGTGGGCTCCCATTGTGAATGAACTGGGACTGTTCGGGCCCGTTGGACTGAACGAACCCGAATTTATCAAGGACGCTGTGTCAGGCTTCATGTCTAGGGGACTTTGTGGACCCATTGAACTCATTGACAGGTTCTGGTCCAGGCTTAGTCCTGAAAAAGAGATAAATATTTTAATATTTTAAATTTCAGTGGTTATTACTTTGTGAGATTAGCAATAATTTGTTGAAGTAAATAAAATTTAGTGTCATTTTACGTAGTAGTTATATTTATTTCAACATGCATCAAACTTTATAATAATGTAAAAATGTAAAAAAAAAAACAAACTTAAATGTGTGAATTTTCACACAATTTAGGATTTCGAAGAAAATTGGTATCAGCAATTTAAGGAATCTGTAAATCATTTTTATTCATTAGTTAAGTATTGAAAGCTTTCATTTAAACCCCAAATGCATTAAAAGTCCAATCAAAAAACAAAAATTCGGTATCTTTAAAAAAAATTTATGCAACAAAAATTTCGAGCACACTATTCCGGTTAACATCAATGTGAAAAAAATTGATGTGAAGTGTGAATTTTCACACATTTCTGGGTTTTGCAGTTATTTAGTAACTGAACGATGATTATTTGGGATGCCAAAACAAATTTTATGTCAAAATATTTTTTTATGAATTTTAATTCGGTTGCCTAATACCATTATTTAAGTTTCTAAATATATGCAGTATTTTTTTTTATACAGCAAAGTTCATTAAGATTTTGAAAATTGCACCTATGGCTTCCATTGGTTGCTTACATCATAAGTCCCGCCCTTTGATTTCGTCAAACATAGAATTAAATTATAATTTCAACAATTTCCACTGGTTATTAAATTTACGCTTTTAAAAATTAAATGCAACATTTACCAAATATAACTAGAATTTTAACAAAATAATATAAACAAAATAAAAATGCAAAAAAAAAATAAAAAATAAAATCAACAGGATTCGAACCCTAGTTTGCAAGTTAACTTATATGATTAACCGTACGACAAATCCAACCACGTCACGAGAGCTACTACTGATGTGGTATGTTACACAACGTATTAAATAGTTAACATATTTTAGTTAAAAACACAAAAAATGCGTTATTTTCCGAAAACATAATCTGATCAAAAATTCCTGTTGTACTATTCCGGTTCACACCAATGTACATTACTTAGATTTTTTTCAGATTTTTAGTTTAAACCATCTGGGCTACAGGGTGTGGGACAAAAAATTTTTTGCACAATTTTGGCAAAAATCGCACCAAAATAATTTATTTTGCAAAAATAAAATTTTGATCGTTAATCCACGTACTAAGGGCTTTCATTTAATACCCTACTCAGAATTTAAAAAAAAATATTTTTTTTTTCGATGAGCACATATTTGTTTATATTTTTAGAGGGATATGTTTTTTAGATGTTTTAGTATTTTTCCTATGTGCGGGTCAAAGAGTTGTATAAGCATGCCAAATTTCAACTCTCTAGGTTTAGCCGTTTGGCTACAATTTTTACCGAACAGACAGACAGACAGACAGACAGACGACAAAATGACGGTATAAGGGTTTTTTGGTCATACCTACAAAACCCTAAAAATGCAATAATGAATTTTTCCTTTTTTTTTTAATTCTTATACAATAATTAACTCAACCACTTTGGAGAATAATCTTGTGAAGAACAAATTTATTGAAAGGTTTTTGCCAAAAATTCTGTCAAAACTAAATGGCGAAATCAATTTTTAATCAAATAAATAATTTTTGCAAACAATTCCATAATTTTTATAGATTTTTAAATTGCCCCATTTGGGGGATAGAGTGGGAAACAAAAAGTTTTTTTGCACATTTTTGACAGAAACCGCAACAAAACATAAAGATTTAAAAAAATATGTATTGCCTTAATAAATTGAAAATTAATTTGCATTATTGTTTTATAATTTTTTTTTTTACAGATCTAAGTAATAGGGTGGTGCACAAAAGCTTTTTTGACACATTTTCACGTTTAACTATATTTCTTTTTTCAAAAATAAAATTTTGTTTAATAATGAGACTAAAAATGTTTTTTTTTTTTATATTTTCGAGAAATACATGTTTCTTTTTAGTGCGACGAGTCAATATTTTTCCCATAAACGGGCCAAAAGCTATAATATACAAGCCAAATTTCAACCCTTTAGATCCATTCGTTTGGCCACAATTCCTACAGCATAGATAGACAAGCAAACACATGAGTAAGTATTAGGATTTTTTTTTATTACGAAACCTAAAATCCTTAATGCAAATATTTAATATTTCATTTTTTTATACAATTTTATACAATTTCAGTTTATATAATAAGCAAATGGTCATAAAAAAGACTCTATCTGGCGGAATTATGGTAAACTAACCAAATAGACAAGTTTGTTATTGTTTTGACGCACGTGTTACATTTGTTTGAATTTTTAGATTTGGCATAAGTGTGATACATATTAAGAAAACACAAATCAAGACAAAAATATTAATAAATTCTTTCTAAATGTAAGATTACAAGGTATTGTCCATATTTCAAAAAGTTGTTATTGTCTATTTGGTTAAATTCGATTTTGCCACTTTGGCGCTGCATTCTTAAAAGTGGTTACCTATAGGATGAATATTGGGGGCTATGCGAGATATGATAGATGCCCAAAACAGCCTTCATATGAATTTCTACATCACCTCGAGTCCACTTGAACATTTGTAATTTTTATCATACCGTTTCCAATTGAATTTCTGGTGAGGCCTTAAAAATTTTACCACCAGGGGCCTCCAGCAGGCTAAATCCCTCTATATAAATGTCTTTCAAACCCGAAACCCATACGAGGGATGGATATCTTAGTTAGTTTTAAATAAGAGTATCAAACATATTTTGTTGCCGATGGAGAAAAGACGAATTTTAACCGATTTATCTATGGTTCACAAAATATTTAACAACACTGTAGACTGTATATTCATACTAAATTCTTTCTCTATTAGAACCTCTTATTATCCTATAAGAAATACTATTTTTTTCTAAACATCTCCTGAAAATACTAATTATGCTTTAAATTCACCAACTTTGCGTCTATCTACCTTGTTCAACTTGTATTCTTGTCATACAGAATTTTCAGATCTTTTCAACACAAATTTACGCTGCTTATTATAATAATATTGAGCCTAACGTATACACAATTAGTAATATATTTGATGTTTTAAATGTTTATTAAAATCATTGTTGTGCTATATGCTTATATATGTTAACAATATGAAAATAATTATATAATTTATGTAGTACCAACCTCTTATTGGGATCTTTAGTATCCTGTTGGTGTGGCCAAAACTTTAAATGAATAAATAAATAAATAAATATTTTTAACTATCATTTTCATCTTATATCCAAATATTTCTATCGTCCACGGCGGACAAGTTGGTTATTATTTTCTATTCCTAATATTTACTTCTTTTCTTTTATAAGATAAAAAATAAGAGTCAGTTAAAATTTCAACCTTAATAAATAGTTTGTTTAGTTAGTAATAAACAAAAATAAATAAATAAACCAAATAACTGCACCTAAAAATCTTGAGTTTTTTCTTAAGACAGTCTTAGATTTATGAATTATATTTTCTTTGGAAAAAAAAAGTCGAGACAAAAATAATATAAATCAAGTAGACATTCATTTTTTACATTCTATTTTGCGGTCACAATAACTTAAATAAAACCCAATGTCGTTAGAGTCACATTAAATACGGCAGTGCAGTGTAGTAAAGCATGCAGACATGCATACCCGAGAGACTGGAGATTTCGCCGAAACACTTTTTTTGCCATAATGTTATCCTTAATGCAAAAATTTGACCTGCAGTCGACTTCTATTCAAGGTTTTTTTAAACTAACATGCGATAGTTAAGAACACTTCGTACAGAAGCGGCAAAATAATTTAAAATAGTTATTCTCTTTCTTCTTGAGCATTGTTAGACGGGTTAATTTTTCGTATCTTTCTCTGTTAAAAGTCACATTTTCGCGTAGCTTCTATATCAATAGTATAATTTATATATTAGGTGTACCGGAAAGTTTTTACGTTTTTATTATTAGTGCAGAATGCGAACTAGTCACGACTTATTCGCTAAATTAAACAGACGTCTTTTGCGTTTTGAGTACCTAATTATTGTTTTCGTTTTATTCTAAACCCTTGCATTTTAAAATGGCGGAAGAATTTTCATCAAAACATTTTTTATGCTGTTTAATGTTGTACGAGTACCATAAAAAAAAATCTGCTACAGTTGCTACGTAAAACATTTGCACTGTTTATGGTGATAAACCAAGTGTACGCACATGTCAACAGTGGTTTAAAAAATTTAAATCAGGAAATTTATGGATGATGAACTTCGATCTGGAAGGCCCTATAAAGGAATAATTTATTATGAGGTGTTAAAATCGGGGCAAAGTGTTAATTTCGATCTCTACTGTGAACAATTGGATCGACTGAATCAGAACTTGACCAGAAATCGGCCAAAAATTGTGAATAGAAGAGGAGTTATTCTTCAAGGCGACAATGCCTGACCACATTCATCAAATAAGACGTGAAAAAATTTCCGAGCTTGATTGGGAGGTTCTAACACACCCACCCTACTCACCAGACATTACACCCTCAGACTATCACTTATTTCGGTCACTGGAACACTTTTTAAGAAACAAGATACTTAAGCTGCATTCAGAGCTCGGTAAATTAACACTCTGTGCGTTATGGATAGTTTTTAAACGAGTGCAATTGGTATGATCGGACAAGCTCGTACTATATCGCTCAACAGTAGTATAGCAACGACAAAGCACGAGCATATCCGATCATACCAAATGACCTCGTTTAAAAATTATCCATAGCGTACAACGTGTTGATTTACAGAGGTGTGAATGCAGCTTAAGAGATAAGAACCATGTTAAAATGAACGTTGAACAACTTTTTCCTTAAAAAAATCAGGAATTTTATAAATCGGGAATATTTTCTCTTCCTGATAAATGGCAGAGTGTTATAGATCACAATGGTAACTATTTTACTCAATATAGTACATTTTTTTCTTTCGATTTGTTTCTATTTTAATACCAAATAAACGAAAAAACTTTCCGGTACACCTAATACATCAACGTTAGAAATAATACTCGATTGACGAATTGTGAACTCGAAATTATGTGAATTTGTACACAATTTCCGAAATATCCAAACGTTGCATGTGCAAAATTTTACGACTCAAAAAACTAAATGTTGTTTTAATTGTTTTGAACGACGAAAAGTTGAGTTTGAGTGTATATTCAGGGAAAATTTACTTGACCGACGCCCGCATGCCCTAGAAGGTCAAAAAAAAAAAACGATGTTATTGGTTTTGATGATGAGGAAGATCTATTATTTTGTTTCATTCACTCTAGCACAGCTGCAATAGTACAGTACAGTAATGGAACAGTACTCTCTGCATATTCAAACACTTTTTCCAAAATATTTTGTGGTTTGGAAAATTCTTCTAAATTGTCTTCATCATCAAATAAAATTTCTTTTATATTACTTAAAAGCATCGCAAAACCTACATGCGCCATTTATATATTATCGTACAAAACAATTAGCAGGAGACAGACTTGAAGTAATCACACACATTTAATACATTTGTTTACAAAAAAATAGGTTAGAATAATAGTTTGAATAACTATACAATCTGAACAAAGCGTTCGTCTTTGACTTTCTTGCACAGTATGCACAGTGGTCACGTGACAAAAAATTTGCACAACACAGAGTTAACACTGCACAGTTATGCCGAACGCACCTATAATATTTTCTGAAGTTTGTAACGGGAAAACAAAATTATATAATTATAAACTTCTTACAATTGTCCAAATACATGAAGCTAAGTTTAAAATAATCATGCACTAAAAAAATAGAGCTATTGTAAGCAAATTTTTGACTACTAATTGAAATATAGGCCAGCATCACACAAATTACAAGGACGTTCAAAGTTCTCATACGTCCTTGAACCAAATAATCAATTTCTTCACTATCTCTCGTCATCAACCTAACCTAACATAACCTAAAAACGTAACTGGTTCTTCCTTCTTGCTCAATAATTAATGTAAACAAATTAAATTAATTTGACAAGTATCTCGGCCTTCACATTCTCTGAAGTACTTTACGTGGTTACTAAAGTTCAAAGTCATATATACTTCAGAGGCGATCATTATATTGTATGTGCATACATTATTAATAATTTATATCTGCTAGCTCTATGTTTGTATGCTAATTTACTAGTTCTTAAATATGACGTTTTATGGTCTTGAATATTTTGTTGTTTTATAACTTTTGCCTTTAAGGGTAACAAGTATTATCTACCATAATATCTGGTACTCATTAGGGGTAACTAAATTATATATACAATGTAAAAATTGCCACACTATGAGAGCATGATTGCGACTCGTGACTAGGACGATCAGATTTACAAGTTCCACTCGGAGTTTCCGGTTTTCACACCCTTATCTCTGGTCTCAGGGGTTTGGATATAATTTCACCGGGTTGCGTTAATCTATATACTATCTATATTAATATAAAAATTATTTCGTTTGTGGGTATATATGTATTTATGATATCTTAAAACTGAAGAAGGGCTGTACCGTTAAAAAAAAATACGCCAGGGGGTTCATGGTATTGTTTATGGTAAAATAAGCCTGTTTATATGACTCTCAGAGTTCCTAAATTTTTTTAAATAATTAAAATCGAGCATAATGTTTAAAATTATATGGCAATAATTCCATAAAAACATAATTTTATACTACGAAAATCTGGTTTGCAACACGTGTTCCCGCAGACTAAAGCCTATTTTTTATTATTAAAGACTTTATTTGGCCGATTTAGTATTGTATCATACAGTACTAAAGCAGGGCATTTTATTTCTAAAATATTTTTGTTGTGTAGATTGATTTTATTTATTTCTTTGCAGGGCCGCCGAGAGGACTTCTGGGGCCCCGGGGAGAAACTTTCTTTGCGGGCCCCGGGGTCATCACCTCCAAAATAAAAGTGATGAGCAAAAAATCCTCACTTCCAAAATACAAGTGATAAACAAAAAAAAAGGTCCTCACTTCTTACGACTCTGCCCAGGATCCCGGGCCCCAAGAACCCCAGGACTCCAGGCTCCAAAAACCCCGGGGCCTCGGGAATTTTCCCCGGGTACCCCCCTCTTGTCGGGCCTGTTTCTTTGTACAATAATGTTTAATATCATTAGTAATATTCGTAGTTACCTTTCCAGAAAATTCCGGTGATATTATGTAACTTTATGTAATAATTACCTTGCAGATGCCTAGTTTTAAGAAAAGATTCGGTTGCGACATTACAGATTACAAGGACTGGTTTACTCTATTTAAAACTAATTATGATAATAATATTAATAATATAATAATATTTATTTATTGTCTACATATAATTTATAATTATTAACAGATAGTTAATTAAACAGGCTACAATATATGATAAAAAACAATAATATGACAAACAAGAATAAGTTTCCAAAAAATTTACAAAACTCTGAATTTGGTTTTCAATAAAATTTAATTGTTAATTTAAATTGTACCGAAATTTGTTCTTTGATAAAAATTAGTAACAAATTCATTAACTTAATAGAGTTATTTTTTAAAAATACTATATCTTGATTTGTTTACCTATTTTTGTAAAATCGTGATATACATATATATGATTTATTACGTGAGTTGTAATTGTGCACATCTCCATAAGAGGCAAGCGAATCAAGGTTTTTATGGACATATAATAAACAGTGATAAATAAAAAGTGAGACAGTGTCATGATTTAAATTTTTTAAAGAGTAATCTACAAGCGTCTATATATATATATATATATACAAAGTATATATATATATATATATACAAAGTATATATATATATATATATATATTATTTTTTTTATTTATTGTTTAGAGACACTTCAGCATCAATGGCTATTAGTGTCTGTGATACTATTTTTTACAGTAATTATATCAGTGATTTTTTTTTTTTACAATGGGTTTTATATTTTATTATATAAGTTTGTGGCTTTTAGGTATTTCAGAATGTTCCTCGTCATTGTGGGTTCTTGTTTTAATGCTTGTTGTATGTCCTGTGGTATGTTGCATGTGGTGCGTGCATTCTGGCATTGTGGGCAATCTGGTAATACGTGCCTGACTGTCAGGGGCTGGTTGCAGGTCTCACATATATTTTGGTGTAGTCTGGCCATTATGTGTTCATGTGTGAGTTTCGTATGTCCAATTCTCAACTTGGTTATCACAATTTGGTCTCTTCTTGTTGTCTCAGTTGTCCATGAGTAGATATAGTTTTTTATGTGTCTCAGTTTATTTTCAGTTGTTGTGGTCCATTTATTCACTCGGACCTGGTGGAGTTTAGTTTTGATGGACTGTTTTGTGTATGTAATGTTTGGAGCGATTTGCAGTACTGCGTCTTCTGTGGGGTTTTCTGTAGCTGCTGCGTTTGCTGCTTCGTTGCCTTATATGCCAACGTGGCCTGGTGTCCAGATGAAAACAGTGTGTATTTTGTCCTGAATTTTTTGGATTGTTGGATCTTTGTTCTGATGGTTTTTTAGCGCCTGTATTGTACCGTGGGAGTCGGAACAGATGATATATATGATGCACACCCTATCACTCTAATTGCACGTCGTTGTAGTCTAAAAACAGAGGCTGAGTGTCCCCATGCTAAAAAAGCGTATGCTATGTTTGACTGAAATAACAAAAAATAAGGAATTAATAATGGTAACCGGCGAGTTTATCGAAAATCAATTTATCGAAAGCAAATTTATCGAAAATCAATTTATCGAATTCAAATTAATCGAAAGCAATTTTATCGAAATCAAGTTTATCGAAAGCTAGTTTATCGAATGCTCAATTTATCGAATGGCACGTTTATCGAAAATTGATTGTTGAATTATTTCGGTAGGAAGTAATAATGAAAGAAATTTTAGTTTACATTGTAATTTATTATTGCCAACGGAGTGGCCGAACGCATTAAGTCGTGCGGTTTTAGACTGGTAGAAACAGTCTGAACTTGGCGATCGGTGGTTCGAGCCTCCTTCGTTGGTGATATTATTCGGGCGAGAATAATATGTTTATATTATTTTCATTTTCACAATCATTCACTCCTCATCCAGGTGTAGGAGCCCGCCCCCTGGCATCGGCGATTAGCCTCGTTGCAGCAATAGGTTGATGTAAAATAAATAAATAAAAAAAAAAATATTGGGAAGGTAAATAAAGTGACATAGTGTTTGAATATAAATAGAGAAAGTTATATAATAAGAAAACTTATATAATAAAACAAATACATTTTTTATTTTTAAGGTTTAATAAGACAGGTTAAGGGCAATTGCATTTTAAGTGTGCCTAATATGGGGGAAAATAAAGCACTATGCACCTAAAAATAAGGTAATTAGGTTAGGTTTAGTTAGTAAAAGTCTAAAACCGAGCGGAGCGAGTTACCCATCTTCTAGTTTAATGACAAAACACTATTTTAGGTTAGTTTATGTTAGTAAGGGTTTGGTTAGAAGAAGCCGAGCGAAGCGAGCTACCCATCTTCTAGTTTAATGACAAAACACTATCTTAGGTTTGGTTATGTTAGTAAGAGTTTGGTTAGAAGAAGCCGAGCGAAGCAAGCTACACATCTTCAGCAATGACAAAACAAACTCACACTAACATAACAATGCCATCTGATTAGAATCACCGTACATTGAACAAATCATATGTGGTATGACGCGGTGTGACACATGCGCAGTTGCGTAGGTACTTATTCCCTAGTTATACCCAAAATTTATATAAATAAGAAAATTAGTTTTTATGAAATAACATAATATTAATAAGCATTTTCGATAAACGTGCCATAAGATAAATTGAGCATTCGATAAATTGACTTTCGAGAATTTGCTTTCGATAAATTGATTTTCGATAAATTTGTATTCGATAAATTGATCTAGAATCATTAATAATACATCCTTTGTAACAGATTTTTACAAGTTTTTGAGAAGATAAATATTTTGTTTTGCACAATTTAATTACTTATATTACTTATATTGGTAATATGTTGATCCCATATCAAATGAAAACCAATATAGACTTGTAAAAATTAATCGTATTGTCCATTTGAATTATTATAATTAATGACGACGGGTACCCGCTACCCGACCTGCTAAGATTGTACCCGGTTTCAATTTTGAATATATGTTACCCGTTATCTACACATTACCCGTTAACTACCGGGTAATTACCGGGTAGCGGGTAATAAACGGGTATCGGTTGATCAACGGGTAGCGGGACCGTAATAGAAACTAGTCGTTTGCTTTAGATAAATGATCATTTGCAATATGTGTTCAAGTGACAATGATCTGGTCATAAGGGTTGGATCGTCGGCATCTCACCAGCAGAAGAGAAATATTTAAAGTAGAAATAGTAACGGACCTAAAATTGAACTATGCGAAGGTTCAATTTTATTGAAATTTAGGAGGGAATTACTGCGTTCCAAAACTTACTATACAAGCTTTTTGCAATTTAAGATGCTTTATTTAGTGTCTTGAGAGCATCACCATGTCATAAAAAAGTCAGAAGAAACAAAGTACTCAATCATTTTTACTGGTCGATTATAAAATGCTGGGTTTTTCAAATGTTGGATTATCAAAATTGAAACAAATCAAAATGACGATCAATATGAGCTATAAAATTATGGCTACAAAGCAGAGACGCCACAATCCCGGGATGCAAGGCGTACTCCGCAGTCGGGACGGCAGATTTATATGTATGTTGCACACTATGTTTTTCCTGCGATTACCATTTTTCAATGAACAATATTTGAATATTGTTGACAGTCATTAATGCTGGAGTAAACGGTACGGGAATGAATAAATTCGCATCAAATGCGCATTACTCATTCCCGCACCGTGTCGCGTGCATTAATGGCAATGAAAATAACATGTGAAATTAAGTTAATTACGTGTCATTATTTTGATTTTTCTTTAAGTGCTTTAAAGTTAACAACACGCGAAAGACGGGTCCAGACTGAACGCACTGGTCTATCCAACACAGAACAACGCAAATTTTTTTTAAGTATTAGCGCAAATCTTATGCGCGAAGTATTCGGTTGTGTTACACTTTGCTGCGGGTCCGCAATTTTGCTGCGGATGCGGAAAAATTATCATTTAAATCGCACTTATCCGCAATATCCGCGTGAACAGAAAATCTTCGGTTGGACGGATCTTCCTAGGGAAGACGCGCTTAGAACCCCAAAAATGTATCGCTGGCATTTGTATTGTCTTTATGGCAACAGTGAAATAATAATGCGTTACGGCACTTTTTACTTTCTTTACTCTTCCCATAAAGATCTACTTTTCGCTCACTTATGTAGTTAAATATGGTAGAGTTTATATAACTAAGATAGTCTAAGATACAACAATTTCTTTGGATTTAAAAAAATAAAAATATCTTAAAATTTTTGAAATCGTCATGTAACTTTCATCTTTTAATAATACGATGAATTTAAAAATTCAGTTTTATTATTAAGAACTTATTTTTTTAAATTTGCTGATCTTCTAGGACTTTCCTTGTTATTTATTGGTCATAAATGTAATAAATTAATCTATTTAATTATTTCTAAATATCGCTGCTCTAAAACAATAGTGAGATATCTTAAGAAACTAAGTTTCTGAGATATTGCTGTTTAAAGTTTTACATTTTATATAAACTTGGTTTAAGAGTCGAATAATTGTAATTTCCATCTTTATTTTTTAATCTATATAATTTCAGTACAACGGTAGATAGAAAACATATTTCTGGACCCAGTAATATTAATGTGACAAAATTTAAAAAATTTCAGTAGTATTTTAAAGTAGCGATATTCCAAATAAAGCGAAACATGTTAAAAATTTCCAAACAGACAGCAAATCCTGTGCGGATTGTGCGGATATTTTTGCGGATGTGGATCGAATGCGGATGCGGATACAGAAAAACGTATCCACGCAGAGCTCTAACTATGGCTACTGAAGTGTTGTCCAAATTAAACGTGCTAAAAGAAGCAATTCTTTCATGAGTAGGTAGTAAAATTAGTCTTATGTAAGCGACTTCTTAAGGGTGGAAACGTTAAGTTCTCACCCAGAAGGCGGGTACACTCATGGCGTATTTGCTACGCAGTATTTTGTAAATAGTCTTAGTAGATAGATAGATAGATAGATATATACTTTATTCTTGCCTTTCGGCTTTGAATGGAGTACAGTTAT
Source organism: Liopterus haemorrhoidalis (assembly GCA_963971575.1). Lineage (NCBI taxonomy): Eukaryota > Metazoa > Arthropoda > Insecta > Coleoptera > Dytiscidae > Liopterus > Liopterus haemorrhoidalis. The sequence continues at coordinate 192,825,037 of OZ020611.1, forward strand.
TACATTAATTTCCAGACTTAACTATATAAATAATAATAATTATGTATATTATAATCTAATAATTACTATATTTTAGTATTCTAATAATTAATATTATTTAACAATCCAATAATTAATATACTAATATAAAAAATATAAAAACATCTAAAAATAAAAACAAAAAGAACAAAGTTCATATAAGTTTCAGAAGAAAAAAAAGTTATGTTTCTTTTTCCAGTTCCTTTTCTGGAACATTTTTTTTATCCATGTCGCCCCGGCACTCGACTCGTCCAGCAATTCTTGTATTATCCTTGTCTCTCTTCCTCTGGGGCGCGCCAACCCGAGGGTGCAAGGAGTGCACCGCACACGGGCGGCAAATTTCTGGGGCGGCAAAAAGCCGCGTCAATCGTTGTTTAATAATAATAACAATCATAAGAAACGTTTATCATGTTAATTAAATAATTGTGGATTGTAAAAAAAATATTTAGATACTTTTACAAATGTATTGTGTTTTATTGTCGACATACGTAGGGGCGGCAAATAAAGCCTTGCACCCGGGCGGCAAATTTCGTTGGCGCACCACTGGTCTTCCTATCTCTGTACAGTTTTTTAGATGGTCTATTGTTTCTTGCCTTTCACCGTAAATAGTCTTAGTAACCAAACGTTGAAAACTAAATAATATTTTAACTTATTCTTTCAACAAAAAAAAAAAAAAAACAAATAGAACGCAATATGCTAATTGACAAAAAAGGTACGCGCCAGTTATTCTAATATTTTATAACGTTCAAAACAATGACTGTATTTTTTGTCCAACTAACATACTCGATACAAAAATATGCTAAAGATATACAATACGGCACTCTAAATTGTGTAATGATGCCAATATATTCTGCCTAATTTTAATGTACGTTTGTATTGAAATCATTTTTCAAAAAAAGTGAATAAGGATGTTAACAATTCATGGCCAACTATTGATCTATAACCCCTGTCAAAAATGAACGTGTTATTTTTAAGCTAAACAAGACGTATACTTTTATTCAAAAATCAACATTCTAGATTTTAAAATAAGATAAGTTTTTTACTACACACTTTTTACGCATGACGCAGGTATTCTACATGAACAAATGCGATTATGTAACTTCCGGCTATAAGGAAACAATAGAATTCTTCTCATGCTAGATAAACATTCAAGATTTTTGTATGTTAAACTGACACTGGGTCGATTATGTTTTTATTTTTAAATAATTCTAAATATGTTCACAAACATGTAGTGAAAATAAAATCCAGTGAAAATAGATGTATTCGGCTTTTTGAACACAATATTTATTTTAGTAACACAACGTTTTCCTAAAAATTCTTTAGTTCATCTGGTGCTTTTCTATCATAATACAATATAGGTGGACAAGATCGGTGAGCAGCATCTCAAATGTACGGAGACTGACAAGAAGACTTAAGGCGGCGCACAACCCTATAGTTCTTAATAGTTTCTTATACAAAACTAATAATCAGAAATAAAATTAATAACAATCTATATATCAAAATTTGCAGCGAATTTTTATCTATCTAATAGGATATATTTAATTCTAGAGAAAACTGTTATGTAATTGTAAATAAGCAAATTGCATTATAGACGCCATCTTGTAAACCAATAGACAAATATTTGCGTACGATGCGGCAAATTGTAGCTAAAGCTTCATTCTACAAATATGTTTTTAGCTATTTTGCTCTATTGTGAAAACTACTTATAGTGATTGTACTTGGTAATCTATTTTTGCCGCCATCTTGAATCTGCCGCAGTTTTCAAAATAGGTGTTACGGGTAAAAATGATTTAATTTTTGTGAAGAATACGTGCACCTAGTGGCATTCTATTATCATCAAGTATAATATTTTTCGACGAAGGCTCTAAACTATAAGTAATCAGGTCGAAAAAAAGTTGACGTATTATTTGAACATTTCTACACAAAACTATATAAATATAAAAGTTATTCGAAATCCACAAATAGATTTAAAAAATTACAGAACAATATCGCTAATGTCTATTTTTAAGTTATTGAGCAATAATATTTTTACAATAAATGTTTCTACAATTAAAAATATCATATTAGATAGATAAAAATTTGGCGCAAAATTTGATATATAGATTGATACTAATTTTATTACAGATTGTTAGTTTTGTATAAGAAACTAGTAACCTCTGGGGTTATACGCAGCCTTAATAGGGGAAATTTCCTAAGCGCCCTGACATCTGGTGGCTATTTTCGGAAGATACGAGAGTGACATTGTTTTGTTTTGTTCAATGGAGATTTTCTTACCGACCGCCAACATATATAAGGGAGGTATTGGGATCATACCGATTTTGACATTTCGAGATTTCGATGGATTTCCACGAATTGAGGTCCCTACATAACGTTTTGACTATTTTTAGCATGATGTCTGCCGGTCTGTCTGTCTGCCGGTCCGTCTACTTACACTTAGTACACTATGACTTGTGCACTGTTGATTGAAAAATAAATTTAATACGTTAGACGTTACTGATCGACGTTAGGTTTTAATGAGACACTATTTTACACTATTTTAAAATATCATTTGACTCAGGACTAAATTTTAGGAGAGAATTTTATTTATGTAAAAAGAAATTGCATCCGGGCCCCTTTATGGAGAAGGCTGGCTCTGGTTGGCGTGCATAAAAATTTTAAGTAATTAACTATCCCAGTTATGTTTTCCTTATTTCTGTCTTTATCACTATGCCGTCAGGAAGTAGAGTTGCCAACATTGATTTGATTATCAAGTTTTCCTGGATTATTTTTACTTCTGTTCGCTACAAAATTTTTCTTCAAATAACCAGCGCTACAAGCATTTTCCGATATTTCCTCCAAATTGCTTAAAAATAACCGTGACACAACCCATAATGCATTGTACAGGAAGTGGCATAAAAACTGTTTTCGTGTTAAAATAAGTGACATTAACAAAGTGGCCTATTGATCAAGCAAAAGGTTCTAATATCGCCAATGCGGAAATATTAAGACTAACCATTTTTCTAACGTTTTCATAAATGCTTTCGTATTTATAACTATTTTGAAATAAGTAATCGTGATGCACGAAACCTACAAAGAAACAGAGTCATGCTAGATTTTTATTATTTATCGATGATATCAGTTTATTTTCGTGTTAATAGCTTTATATTTTACCTAATAAAATATTAACTAGTTTATTGTGTTAATATTTATGCTTATTCTACATTATATACGCAAGTAATTTATGTTTTGAATTATTAACAAATTATTTGTACAAGTATCAAACGATATAAATCCGTGGCTGTCAGAGGGTAAAAGAGCAGAACATGAAGTAATAATTGGACCAGCAATGACGAACATTTTCCCACAAGCTGGTCAAAAGTGAATTTGAAATTTTTCAGCTTCAAATAGTGGTCCAAATATTTATTAAGGTTCGCTTTCACGTGACATTAAAAGTCCTGACAACTGAAGTTATGACAATTTCACATTTTTGAAAGACTAAAAATGTCGCTATAAATCAAAGTAAGAGTTCTTCATATACACACCAATTTTGCAAGTAAAAGATCGGAAATCCCATCGTAAAATGTTTATTATCTATTATCGTTTTCCTAATTCTGCTGCCCTAGATTTTTACTAACTAAACCTAACCTATTTTAGTTTTACACTATTTTAATGGGCTAATGTTTGGGAGAAAATAAAGAACTGTATACCTAAACACTAGGTAATTAGGTTAGGTTTAGTTAGTAAAAATCTAGGACAGCAGAATTAGAAAATTAGGAAAATATAATAGATAATAAACATTTTTCGAAGGGATTTCCGATCTTTCACTTGCAAAACTGGTGTGTATATCTTGCTAAATCAAACTGATTTGATTTTGTAACATTGATGTCACGACAGTTAAAGCAATGTCATGACAAGTCAAGTTTTTACCAGGTCTACAAGTATGAAATGCGGATTTTTTTCAAACTTGCCGCGCAAACATAGTGTATAGTTCAAAGTTCAACACATATGGCGTTTTGTTAAGTTATCATTAAGTGTCAAATGCGTATAGGTTATAATTTGAAAAGTGATCATATAGTTTTGTTTTACCGTGTTAAAAATGTCAAATTTTGTGCCAAATAAAGAGCATTCGCGGACAGTACTACTGTTTTGTTTTCATTTGAAAACAACTGCTGCTGAATCATAACCGACTGCTTCGAGAAGCTTATGGTGAATATGCTCCATCGCAAGATACGTGTGAACGATGGTTTCGGCGTTTCAAAAGTGGTGACTTTGATCATACAGACAAAAAACATGGAAAACCTCCAAAAAAATATGAAGATACAAAATTGGAAACATTGCTATAGGAAGACGATAATCAATCACAAAAACAACTAGCAGAGCAGTTAGGCGTTAGTCAACAAGGTGTTTCCAATCGCCTACGAGAGATGGGTAAGATCCAGAAAGTCGGCAGATGGGTTCCACATGCATTGAATGAGAGGCAGATGGAAAAACGCAAAAACACTTGTGAAATTTTGCTTGCACGATACAAAAGACAAAAGTTCAAAAGTCTTTTTTGCATCGTATCATTACTGGCGATGAAAAATGGATTTATTTTGAAAATCCCAAACGCAAAAAATCATGGGTGAACCCAGGCTCACCATCCACATCAACTGCAAGACCGAATCGGTTTGGCAAAAAGACAATACTCTGTACTTGGTGGGACCAAAAGGGTGTGGTCTATTATGAATTGTTAAAACCTGGTGAAACAGTTAATACCCAACGCTACCAACAACAACTGATCGAATTGAACCATTCGCTGCTCATAAAACGACCAGAATACAAAAGAAGACAGCGCAAGGTAATCTTTCTTCACGATAACGCTCCGTCACATAAGGCAAAAGCAGTTTGCAACACATTGGAGGCACTCAAGTGGGAAGTGCTACCCCATGCCGCTTACTCACCAGAATTGGCCTCTTCAGATTACCACTTGTTCGCATCGATGGGTCACGCACTTGCCGAGCAGCACTTTTGTTCATATGAAAATGTGAAAGAATGGCTAGATGAATGGTTTGCGGGGAAAGGGGAAGAGTTCTACTGGCGAGGTATTCACAAATTGCCTGAAAGATGGGAAAAATGTATAACTTCTAATGGAGCATACTTTGAATAAATAAACTTTTACTGTTCTTTTGAGTTTAATGTGTTTAATTAAAAAAAAAAAAAAAAATCCGCATTTCATACTTGTAGACCTGGTACATGGAAAAATGTCATGACAATCATTGCCATGACATGATGTCACGTGAAAACGGACCTTAAGGGAAAATTTTTGGCGCACAACGGCAATGACCATTTGCGCCTGAGTAATTTAGTAAACAACAAAAAATGGCTCTAAGTTTATTTTTCTTCATCTTTATGTGCTATGTCCGTGATAAAGGTAGGCTAACAGTATAACAAATTTATTTTTTGTCTACTCCATGGGAAATACGACAGCAATTTTTAGATCAAACCAATGCATGAGATCCTTCAGCTACCATGTTTTTTTCCTATAGATCTAGAACCCTTTTTTTCTTGTAATATACCTAAGTTGAGTTGAATGCAGTTGGTAATTTTTGATTTATGGGATTTTCTTTACCCTGGAGATTTTTAAGACAAAGCTGAGCGAAGAGCAGCGGCGTGTCTGTATGCAATTTTAATTCATGCTTGGGAAGACAGCAAGAGAACTTCTGAAACCATCTTTTAGAGAAGATGTTCCGAGTCGAACTACGTATTTTAAGTGGAAGTTATAACATGATAGAAATACAATCAAAGATGATACGAGATAGCCTTTAACTTTTAAAACTGACGAAAAGATGGTCCAAGTTCGGGAATTACTCCGTACCAATCGACGACTGACTGTTAGAATCGTTGCAGAAGTACGAATATTATACAGATCCAGTCAAGTCATTTTGACCAATTTTGCAAATCAGGACAATGCAACAGTTCAAACTTCATTGATAGTGTTTTTTACCGAAAAACAAAGTCAGTCTCTTTTTCCATCCACGATACACCTGATTTGATCCAGACGAACGTCAACCGCTGTTGAGAAAACATGGTTTTATAAGAGCCGATAAAACTCTTCGTTATTTGGTAAAACATGTATTTGCTGGTCTTAATAAAAACTAGTTGTAGGCATTTTAACTGATCTGGACCAAATTTTGCACAGTTACACTTCATAACCCTATAGAAGCCATGGCAGATTTAACATTTTTTATTTTGGAATCATTTTTAGGCAATATAATTCCACTTCTGTGATAATAGTAAGATTTGTTAGTTTCTTTAAAACATATGTAGGTGTATTTATTCTTAGTTAGAGTACTTTCCCCACTAGATCAGGCCAGATACGTTATCGTACATGACGCCAAACCAATCGCAATGCAGTTTGCAGCCGGATGGATATCCGTTGCTTTGCAACGAAACAAATGTATGAATTCTGGTTTCTGCGCCTGTGACGTAACTGGCCTGATCTCGTTGGCAAAGCACACTACACATTTTATTTTATCTTTTGCTTCACTTTGTGCTCAACAAAATACCCAAAAGAACTTTTGGAATTGGAACACTTAGTAACTGAGCAAAGAGGATGAAAAAGGCAGCTAACACGAGCTCATAATAGGAGATTCATCATCTAGAATCTTCATAGAACGATTGGCACCAAGCCAGTTTCAAACCCATTCCATTGACCTGGTTTAAGCCGGCTACGAATGTTTTTTTTTCCGGTAGCGAAGCAGCAGGTTACTATAGTTTGTTTTTTAATTCCGAATAGTATATGCAAAAAGATTTACATGAGAACATTTTAAGAAGCATGAATGTTTACAAAGTAAATATAACATTCTTGCAAGTATTAAATTTAAAAATATGTTGCATCTGAAAACTATTCATGTGCTTAATTTATCTGATATTTTGACAGAATTTTGAGGTTGATAGTTTGAAGTAATGGCTGCTGTTATCAGGAAAATTTGCTCTATGTAAAATGACTTGCCGGTAGCCAATCACAGATCAGCTTTCTGGCACGGTATTTTTGAATCGCACCTTCAAATTAAAAAACAAAGTATAGTTATTAATTTTTTGACACTAGTCTGCGAATTTTTTATCAAACCTGGTACTATTCAAAAACTAGACCAACCTAAGTTCACGTCGAGTGAATATGCAAAAAACTCTTAATGCGAATATAAGATAAAGTGAAGTGTTAAATTTCGCTAGTAACACTTCGAACTATTTAACAGTTCCCAGACTGTTTCCTGGTTCGTCTGTTTCCGAGACAAAAGTGAACAGCAGGATAGCGAAACACTAAAATAAAACCTGAAATACTCAAACTACTTTTATATTACTTGTTTCTATCTTCACTATAAAATTTTATCTTTCTTTCACAGTTGACACGAAATGAAAACGATTATTTTCTACGATTTACTGTTACAATAAAACTAATCGTTAAAATGATAGTTTAAACTAGTATTAGATAGTTATTTTAACACATTGTAAATTTTAAGGACAAGACAGTAATAGCTATATAATGAGTAAATGTATTGCAAAATTACACTAAACTCTCTATTTAAGGTGCTATTAAAAACATTAAAAACATGAATACACTTTTTACTAATTAAGCAAAAATAATTTGTAATGTGATATGCAAAAAATCGATGTGATGTGTGAATTATCGCACATTTCAGGGTTTTGCAAGTATCATATTTAGTAAGTGACAACAAATTGTGGCTACATATTTTGAACGAACAACTTTTAAACGAATAACCAACGTGCTTCCATCTAGACTTACGAGGGCTACCTTTTAAGTTTTTACAAAAACTAAGAAAGATTTTTTTTTTTTGAACAATCTCTTTAATGCTTTTCAAAATAATCGCCTTTAAGATTTATACACTTTTGCATGCGTTCAAAACAATTCGCGAAACATTTTTTCTACTCTGAAGTTGTTTTCTCAAACACATGGTTTTCAAAGGTTTCAACAACTTCTTGAGGTGATGAAAATCTCTGTCCATGGATTTTTTGTTTGACATTGGGGAACAAAAAAAAAATGTTAGGGGATATATCTATCAGGTGATACAGGCAATAAGACATTAATTCGATATTTTTTTCCTTCAAATAATCAATTGTTTGACGTGCTATGTGGTAGCTTGCATTGTCATGATTAAAAATGATACGACGTTTTTTGGCTGTTTTTCCCGATTTTGTCGATGACTTCTGGCAGACAAATTGTTGTATATCATTCAGCATTAACTGTTGTCCGATTGTCTAAAGGAATGGTTGCGACATGTCCAGTACAACCGAAAAAACAAGCGATCATTTTCATGGAAGTTCTTCGTGAACGAACAACTTTTGTGGGTTCGGTTCAGCTCGGAAGACCCAAACAGTAGACTGTTGCTTAGTTTCCGGTTCATATGAATAAATCCAAGTTTCGTCACCTGTAACGATGTTGTATACGGATTTTGCAGTGCCTAGGTTGAATTTTTTTAGCATTCCCTTACACTACTCAACACGCGCCTTTTTTTGAGCTTGGGTCAAATTAAGCGGAATCCATCAGGAACAGATCTTTTTCACAGCTAAACGTTCATGAAAAATCGAATGTGTTGCAGTCTGCAATATGCCAAAGGATGCCTCTATCTCACGGTAAGTCACATACCGATCTTCTGCAATCATTTTGCGCACAGCATCGATGTTTTTTTTTTATCACAACCGATTTTGGTCGACCTTCACGAGATTCATCACTGACAGACGCACGACCACGACGAAATTCTGCAAACCAATTGTAAACAGTCTTTTCTGATGGTGCTTCATTACCAATAGTTGAACGAAGCGAATCTATGCATTGTTGTTGAGTTAGGCCTTCACCAAAATCGTAAAAAATCATCAAACGAAAACCTTCACGAGTAATATCGATTTTTTGACAAACTTGTTTTTCTTTAACGCTTACTGTCAACTGATTTTACAATAAGAAATATAAAATTTTACGAATATAGTAATGACACATTTCAATTTTGCCGTCTAGTGGTGGTTTGTAAAAACATAATAGGTAACCCTCGTATAGCCTTCTTGTACTTTTTCCATCATCTCCATTCCTTCCATCCCCAAATCTCCACTCATAAGGTACATAAGGATACTCTTCACTATTGCATTGTTCTCCAGTCGTATTCTTTCTATTAGTTTTTTGCTCAAACTTACATCTTTTGTTACTGTGTTTTCAGTTTAGGCTGCATGTTAATAGCCTTATAGTAACATTTAATATGTGTGTTTTTTTTTTTTTTCATTATATAACGTCACGCAGAAAAGGTTGAAAGAAAACGTACGGACTTCGAAATCGGGCGAAGGCCTACGGAGGATCTAGATCAATTTTAAGATTGTAACGAAAATGGTGAATTTAACATAATAACAACAAATACGTCTGTTTTATCTTATGCAACAAGTCAAACCGAAGTTAGTTGAATTTCGTTTCAGCTGCCGCTACAAATCAAAGCCTTCTAAAACTGCAAAAAATTATTAAGAACACCTGTACATTTCTAATTCTATAAACAACCCATACATAATCACAATACCGCCTTCTGTATAACTATCCGATTAAATATACCTATTTTTCAAGTCCATAAAAGCGTGTATCCTAAAATGATGCAGTAAATCCTGCATATAATTAATCAAACATCTGTTGTTCGTCCTTGAAACTAGCATTTATATATGTAATTACATATTTCACTATTGTTTTGTTTAATCAATCAAAACAAGTGCTTACCAACCTACTATCCCAGCTCATCTGATGCTGACGTTATGCCGACGCGAGAGGTTCTGTTAAGGCGCGTTGTCCTTGACTGTTTCGTCATTTTGCGAAGTTGCTAACATGAGTGTGAGTGAGGTATGAGTTAGGATAGGTTCAGATCCACAACGTACGGAAATCCGCCGTCTAGTATTGATATTACTGTCTAGTGATAAGAGCAGGAGTATTTGACACGAACTGATATAACGACATTGAGGTTTATTTAACCATCATGATTTTCCTTGAAATATGAGTTTACTGGAAACATGTTTGTTGGAGTGTAATAGGAATCAGAGAACATCTGTAATGTAATCATGCACAATATGAAAAAATCTTTATATAATCGATTATATACTGTTATCAGTTCGAAAATTAATTGTCAATTTTCACCTCAAAAGCTATAAATTAGGTGTGTGAATTAATTCGGTCCGTTTTTTCTTCCAGAAAAAACTTTATTGTGAAAAAACATGAAAAAATACACTATACAAAGTATTTGTCATCACTTGCTATTATTTTTTCTCGTCTGTCTGACAGTTGTATTCCGTGACGGAAAAACGACTCTATCCTTCGAAGCGATCCATTCATTGAGCCATTTCTCTATTTCTTCATAATTGTTCAAGTGCTGACCCGCAAGCCCGTGTGCCATCGATCTGAACAAGTGATAATCTGATGGAGCAATGTCTGGTGAATACGGCGGGTGAGGTAAAACGTCCCAGCCAAGTGCTTCCAAGGTGGCCTTCACAATCTTTCCAACATGTGGTCTAGCGTTATCATGCTGGAGGATCACTTTGTCGCGTCTCTTTGCACATTCCGGCCGCTCAGTCTTAAATGCGTTACTTAAACGGAGCAATTGTTGTTGGTAAAGTTCGGCAGTGATGGTTTGGCTCTGCTGTAATAGCTCGTGATACACTACACCCTTCTGGTCCCACCATATACAGAGCATTACTTTCTTACCGTGAATATTCCGCTTTGGTCTCGATGCGGATGGTTTTCCTGGGTCGGAAACGGATTTCCTTCCTTTGGGATTATCGAAATATATTCACTTTTCGTCTCTAGTCACAATACGATGCAAAAAACCTTTTCTTTTTCGTCTGGCAAGCAAGATTTCAGACATAGTTTTGCGCCTCTCGATGCGTCTTTCGTACTTGGCCCATCTTCCTTCTTTGTAAACTTTCCCATGTCTACCAAACGCACAGAAATTGTTGATCGATCAACAGTCAACAATTGCGAGAGCTCATGTTGCGATTGACACGGTTCTTCATCGATTAGCGCCTGCAATTTCTCGTCCTCGAACTTCTTCGGCTGACCTGGAAAAGTTTGTCATCGATACTGAAATCATCACTTTTGAAACGTCGAAACCATTCTCTGCATGATTTATCGGTGGGAGCATTTTCACCATAAGCTTCTACGAGCATTCGATGAGCCTCAGCGGCTGATATCTTCAAATGAAAAGAGAAAATGAGAACTTCCCGGAAATTATGCTTTTTTGGTTTGAATTTCGACATTTTCGAATCAGATAAACACGATGTTATTGTTACAAATCCAAATATTTATCACCTGAATATTATTGCCATATGTCAACACTAAAATATAAAAACGGTTGCATACATTAGAGTAGGGTGACCATTCGTCCCGCATTTTAACATTTTGTCCCGCATTTTGGATTTGGGAGATGAGGACCTTTTTTTTGCTCTTCACTTGGATTTGGGAGGTTAAGACCTTTTTTTTTATTCTTCACTTGGATTTTAGGAGATGAGGACCTTTTTTTTGCTCTTCACTTGGATTTGGGAGGTGAGGACCTTTTTTTTGCTCCGTCCCGCATTGCCTTCTTAAGAAAATGGTCAACCTACATTAGAGCAGTTTTTTTTTTTTACTTTTATACAGTAATTTATTGGAACCGGAACGCGAAATTGAGTCAATTCCAAAAGCTATTCATAAAATTGTACACTGACAAAATTGACCATTTGACAACACTAGAGAAGAGAATTATTCATTACTTCCCAAATTTAGATATAAAAAAATTTGATTGGGTTCGTAATCCATTTGTGATAACGGATATGTCTGTATATGAATAATCTTTGAATGAAGAGGAAGAACTAATTTCGCTTTGTAATAATCGATATTTAATTTCAAAAAATTTGGAAGAGTCAATTAATTCATTTTGGATTAACATTAAGATGCGATTATAACATAATAGCCAAAAAAGCTTTAAAAATATTATTACAATTTTTTACATCTTATTTGTGCGAATTCGGATTTTCAGCATTAACCAACATAAAAACGAAAAAGGATCGAGACTTTTAAATGTAGATGACGAAATGAGAGTGGTATTATCATTTTTACGACCAAATGTAAACGAAATTATCAAGAAACATCAAGCTCAAATTTCGCATTAAATGTATTCTTATAATTAATTTCTAATTAAATCACTCAATAAACATTCTGTTGTACTTGTAGTACATATTATTTTATTTTACATTGAAAATTATTATTATAAACTATTTTACACAGTTTATTATAGGTAAGTAAAATTCTTTTAAACTTATCTTATAGTTAGTATGCCGCCAAATTTTGAAATTGTTAAAAGTGTACCGCGACAAAAAAAAAAAAAAAAAAAAGATTAAGAATCACTGCATTAGAGATTAGAAAATTACATAGTACAGCAATTCACCGCCAGATGGACCGAATTATTTCACACAACTAATATATTCGATAATATACATGTTTTCAGTTAGAAAATTAATTGTCAATTTTCACCTCAAAAGCTATATAACAGAGAAAAATACAGATCTATCCCACCGCAGCCATCAGTTTTGTAACAGAAAAATGAACATATTATAAAATTTATCTCACCACTGGCATCAGTTTCGTAACAGATAAATTAATAAGAAAAAAAAAAGACAAGTATTTGTGGCAAATTTATAAATATATTTAATCTTTATACTATTGAACTTGGAAAATAATACTGAGCTGATATCTCTCTTTTAAAATATTAATTAGCTATTTATTGCTGGTACCAGTGTCGGCCCGAGTTTTAGTGAAGCCGGAGGCAAACCATTAAAATGAAGGCTCTTCAAAACTATCCAGTGATTTAAAATACACCTTGGGAAATTTTTTGGGGCTTTTTATCACTTGGTGCCTAGTTCGCCTCTCCCAACAACTGGTCCTGGCTGCCACGAACTTGTTTTCTAGTAACAAAAATTAGGAAAATCCTTTATATTTATACGAATTCTCTCAGACATTATTACCAAATTTGATAAAACGTGTTACGTTAATTGTATTACTTATTACTAGTGTTACGTAATTAAGCTCTGAACTAAATTTAATATGTCTTTACAGGTGTAGTTTTTAAATGTAAAATTTGGCGTTTTTTAAATTCATTTTTATTACTGATTTCCAGAAAAATGCTTTCAATCGCCACCAATAATAGTTAAAATAATGGTACAGAATTAATTAACTTGTCATTAAAAATGTATCTCTATATCGGTTCAACCAATTAGTTAAGTTTTTACTTTGATTTGTAGTCACAATTCAAGACGGTTACTTTTTTGGATAGTTGTTCACAATTTTAAGAAAGCGAAATACACATAATATTTAATTAAACACATTAGAATATATTTCACGGTTGATATGAATGTTTTTAATATATTTCTTAGAAAGACTTTTTTCTTCGTTTATTACTTATTATAAAAGATAAACATAATTCAAAATAAATTAGCTTGGAGTGAATTTTGAAGACATTTAAAATTAGACAATAATAATTAGTGGGTTAAGAAGAATACAACAATAATTAGACAAATCTAATAAAACAATAATAATCTACAAAAATTATACCTAATATAAATTACTTGTAGATCATTTTAAGTAGAATAATTTTTTTTTTATATTGTTGCTCATATTTTGAAATAATGCATCCATGTCGGCACACAGGAAAGACTTAAAAACATATCACTCGAAAAATATATACATTGATTGCTTAATCCATAACCTCTCTACCTTTCGCTGTGAGGTTTCCAAAAATATATTTATACAGTTATTAAAAAAAACTTCTTTTTCATCCGGTTTATGTTCAAATACATTTCGGTGTTTAACAAAAATGACGCACACACATAAATGTTCACACAAAAATTGCTCACATTGAAAAATGCTCACACGCAAAATTACCCACTTTTATAAATCCTCACATGGCGGCCAAAGCCCACAACAAATATTTTTGCTATAGTTAGTAGATTTCACATTAGTTCAAAAGCAACAATGTACTGTGTTTTTAAAATTAGAAATATGTATTATATTAATTTGAATATTTATTAAAATAGTGTTATATTTTTCATAAAATTAAATGATTTGATATTAAATTACCTAAGTTCAAAATAAGTTATTAGTGGTTATTATAAAAAAGATTTTTGGCAATACCATCCACCTGATATTAACCTTAGTCTGACCAAATATATAAAGAAAAACACTCCTTCTGACGTCTACCAAAACAAATTCAAAGAAATTCAAGAAGAACACCAAGCGTATATTTTCTACTACACAGACGCATCAAAATTTTCAAATAAAACCGGAGCAGCAATAATACATGGGAACGAAAAATATTTATATCACCTACCAGAACAAATAAGTATTCTCTCTGCAGAAGCCTTCAGCATTGAAAAAGCATTGGAATTAATCAAAGAAGAGGGAAATATTATATCCAACTATATAATATGTACCGATTCACTCAGTTTCCTGGAAAACCTACAAGATCCTTTTAATAAAAACATGCAGATAAAAGAAATACAAGAAATGCTACACCATATCAAACAAGAGATGGGAAAAAGAATAAAATTTATCTGGATACCGTCTCATTCAGGAATAGAAGGAAATGAAGAAGCCGACAGAGCAGCCAAACAAGCCACAGAAGAGTTGAATCTTACAAACATGAAGATTTCCCCGGAAGACCTAAAAAGCCACCTACAAAGAATATTAGAAAAAGCGTCACAAGAAGAATGGAGAAACACTACCCATAATCACCTGCGAAACATAAAAGAAGAAACAAGAAGATGGACAACACAAGAAAATAGAAGACAACAAATAGGACTTACTAGGCTCAGAATAGGACACACAAATCTCACTCACAAATATATAATAGAAAAAACCGAACCTGCAAAATGTAACACATGTAACACCCAGTTAAACGTACAACATATCATAATCGATTGTCAAAAATACATCACACACCGCAGAACACACAATATTTCAAATAATTTAAAAGACGCATTGTCAGACAACCACACACACCGTACAAATCTCATCCATTACCTAACCGACACAGAGTTATTAAACAAAATATAAAATCAAAATTAATTTCACAAATTTATTATACAGAACTATAGATATAAGATTATAGATATAACATACACTATAGAATTAGAAATAACTATGTAACAAACTATAACTATAAACTATGTAAATGCACAAATGACCTAACGGTCGAAGTGCCTTGATTTAAATAAAAAAAAAAAAAAAAAAAAGATTTTCAATGCACAATTATAGGCTATAACATATTTGTCATCGTTAAGACATTTATAACAATATGTTTTCAAAATAATATTGAACACAGATATTATAAAAAATATTATAATTAAATAGTTTGACGTATAAAAAAATAAATGTAAATATTTGTTTTACATAGGTGTAATCACTAAATAAAACCTTTAACAAAAACTTAATAAATATGTGAAAATATATTAATTGTTTACTTCATTTATATTACATTCAGTTATTTTATTCCTTGATTTTTTTATATTTAATCGATTCATTTGTTGTTGTTTATATTTAATCGAGGCATTTTTCGTGTGCGCATTCTTCTTGTGCGGATATGTCACCGAACCGTCCTTATAACTAGAGCCCTGCGCGGATATGCTTTTCTGTATCCGCATCCGATCCGCATCCGCATATCCATGATCCGCATCCGCAGCTTTAGTAAATAAATCCGCATCCGCAAAAATATCCGCACAATCCGCACAACAGGTTTTGCTGTTGCCTTATTTGGTTATCGCTGCTCTAAAACACTATTGAAAATTTTTGGATTTAATCTAAAAAAAAAACCTAAGGGACGCCAAAAGTCTTGGAGCCTAGATGCGATGATAATTTTGTAACCTAGAGTGAGACAAAAATTTTGGGGGGGCCTAAGCGTCCTTTTTTGTAGGGAGCAGGTGGCGTGCTGCTCATGAAATACGTGTTGATAGTACTGTCAAGTATCATATTAATGTCAACTAACATCTCACGTCAGTTTTACCTTTTCCAAGGTGAAGAAAAAGTAATGCAACGTGGCTATATATATTTTTTTTATTGAATTAAAAAAAAAATAGATAAATTACTTGATAGAAGGTGGTGCTTCATATTTTTTCAAGTAGCAATATGTCATTTTTCAGTTATGGTCAATTTCAATTTTTGGAATCAGCAAGACTTTTTACTTCGAGTAGTATAAAACAATTGGCAGGTTACATAAAAAAAAATTTCGAGAAAACTGTATATAGGTAAATTTTGGTATTTAAATAAAACTTACTAATCAGTTTTATGTAAAAAAAGCGTTTATTTGATTTAAAAGCCAGAATTAGAGCAGAGGTAGGAAGAATTATATTGAAAATGTACCAAGCAACTTTTGTCCAAAATATTATTTTCTACATACAATAATAAAAAAAAAAGTTATGTTGATTGTCTCAACACAATCTCGATCATGGGTAATTGTCTTAATAACAATAACATAGAGTAAGATAGAATGCTACAAAATATCACATGTGTATACAGACTAGGGTTGTACATCGAAGGCAAAACATCGATGTTTAACATCGATATTAACTTCGGCGCCTACTATCGATGTTGAAAAAACATCGAAGGAAAAACATCGATGTATCGGAAACATCGATGTTTTATTAATATTAAAAAAACTATTTATTTATATTATATAGGTTTTATTTAATAATGTAAAGATAAAATACGAAAAAAGTAACATATAATACACAAAAAGCATTTATTAGATTTTGAAATAGAAATATTCCTTTTTAATAGTAATTAATTTCACATTAACATTATTATACCCAATATAATAATCCTAATTTGTACCTACAGTCTATTCCAAACGATTAGGCGGAACTAACCGCAATTTTCATTTTCACTTTTCCTGAACAAAATGATCAAAAGCTTCAATCAATCGGTAAAAGTAACTAGAATTGAAAATCTAGTTCCGCCTAAACCAAAGGAACAGACCTTACTATTTTTACATTTCTAAAATGAAATATTGGATTTTATTACAATACTAATATAGTAATCTTAATGATAATTTTATATTATTTAACATAAAAATAACACTGTCATACACAATTATTTTTATACTTTTTTAAGTTGAAATAAAGTCTGTTCCTTTGGTTTAGGCGGAACGAGATTTTCAAATCTAGTTACTTTTAGCCATGAATTGAAGCTTTTGATCATTTTGTTCAGGAAAAGCCAACTTCAATATAAAAAAAAAATAGCTAATGACAACTTACAAGAATCCAGGGATTGGAGGAATAACAACTGGGAAAGTGTCAACAAGACTCAAAAAGAAAAAGTGTGTTGGCGTCCTTGGCCGTTGGCATTGTTTGCAAAAATTAGAAATTTCTTCTTATTTTTTCGTATTCTGCTAACTGCTAAGAAGAATAAGAACTAACACTATTAGTATTGTTATAACACAATAGATGGCGCTTATATTTTGTGTACTAATTTTAATAAAAATTTAATTTTTAAGATTCCAGCGCCTCTAGCGGTAGTTTCTGAATTTCAAAGTTTAAACATCGACATCGGTAGTAGACATCGATGTTTTATCGATACTATCGCCAGCTGACCATCGATGGTAAAAACATCGATGTTTTTAGAACAAACATCGATGTTTTCGATACATCGATGTTTTGGTTAAATGGATAAGTCCGTTAAATGGTTACATGGATAACTCCGAATATACAACAAATCGTATTCAAATATTTCTAGAGATATAATTTCTATGACAGTATCATAATTACATGAAGTTCTATCAAAATTAATTACCATACTTCATCATTACTAATCTTTGCTTAAAAACCACGATAAACACTTCTTGCACATCCGCCATCTTAGCAAAGCTCGGTTATAACCTAGATTACATGATATGGTAATGCAGCTTGCATTAGTTCCGAAAGTGATAAAAGAACGTTATCTACAAAAAGTGAAGGAAGTGCCGAGGGCGTTACAGTTTATAAAGGGTAAACTAAACTAGTGAATGGCTTTCATGCACCCAATATAGGTCACAGAGGTTTTGCACGTCTGCTGGTTATGTTTGAAATGTTTCTCGTTCCACTAGATCGCTATCAGTTTCCACCATTTTGATTGTTGGGGTTTTATGACTAGCTATTTGGAACTAACCAACAAAATGAGGACAGTCATAAATTTTCTTGAGTTACTTTTAAAATTTAAGATGTTTTTATGTATGTGTTAGAACCAAGAAAAATAGTCTAGTGATTTACGACGTATTTACGTAAGTATAATGGTATGTGTTCCCAATTCTTTTTCAGTAAAAAAAAAAAAAAATGATGTGAAGTTTGAATTTTCATACATTGCAGGATTTCGCAGGTATATAACAAGTGAAGGCGGCGGATGAGTGTGTAGGAAAAATTTTGTTTTGTAGTAATCACGGCAAAATGAACGATATTTTTAAAATAATTTATCGGCTGTTAATCTAAAGCCGCATTCAGAGCTCTTAAATCAGTAGCTTATAACACTGTAGCTTATAGACTGTTTACTGTCACTAAAGTTTCACATATGGTAAGACGTGAAACCGTTCAGACCTCCAAATTCAATACGTTGTTCGTTATGCATTGTGGATAATTTTCTAAACTTATAGCTAGTGAGAGGTTTTAATGAGACAGACATATAAACACATTGGCTATCGCATTCTATCAGTGACACCGTATTTATCGAATGCCTTTACATAACCTAACATAACGTCATCATTAACAAATCTTGCTCAAAATTATAAAGACGGAGAGTAAATATGATCAATTTAGGTAATTAGGTAGTTAAAATCTAAGACAAGAGAATAATAAGAACGATAATACATATAAAACATTTTACGAAGCAGAATAGTTTTTTTCAAAAAACACAGATGTCTGACTATTCGTAACATATTAAAACAATGCATAGAAACATAACTTACAGCTAACAAAGAACAGTCTACAACCTGTTAATTTAAAGAGCTCTGAATGCGGCTTAAGAGCTTTAAAAACAAATTTTATGTTAAAATATTTTTTTTTTAACTTTAATTCAAATACCTAATACCATTATTTAGGTTTCTAAATATGTGCAGTATTTTTTTATATAGCAAAGTTCATTAAGATTTTGAAAATTGCGCCTATGGCTTCCAGTGGTTGTTTTAAGTCATATGCTCCGCCCATCTGGTTTCGTATACATGGCACATAGAATGAAAATATAATTCCAACAATTCCAACTGGTTATTAAATTCACGTTCTTAAAAATTAAATGCAACATTTGCCAAAATATAACTAGAATTTCGACAAAATAATCTGAACAAAATAAAAATAGGAAAAAAAATAAAATTGTCTCCTCTGCCCGGGAGCGAACCCTAGTTTGCTGCGTAGCAAGCGAGCAAGCTAACCATTAGACCAGGATACGCCTTCTAGAATAGTGTGTTATTTTACATAACTATAACTTTTGTACATCGTCAACAAAAAAACACAAAAAATGCGTTATTTTCTAAAAACACAATCTGATCAAAAATTCCTGTTGTACTATTTCGGTTCTTATATATATATATTTTTTTTCGAGGAACACATATTTGTTTATATTTTTAAATGGTAATGTTTTTTAGATGTTTTAGTATTTTTCCTATGTGCGGGCCAAAGAGTTGTATAACCATGCCAAATTTCAATTCTCTAGGTTTTGGCCCGTTTTGTAGCCGTTTGGCTACAATTTTTACCGAACAGACAGACAGACAGACGACAAAATGACAGTATTAGGGTTTTTTGGTCATACCTACAAAACCCTAAAAACTGTTATGCATTCACAACCTCATTATTAGAAATTAGAAATACCGTTAAATTAGTACTTAAGTATCATTCGCAATGTAAATTAGGAAATAAAGACACTGACGGCGTTGTATCAGTATATTTCTATCGATTTTTACTTTAGTGATCGATATTTGACAGCTGTTTATATTTCAGCATCTCAGAGGTAACTTGTATTAAGTCACAAATGATAAACAGCTCAGAAAATACGATTTAAGATTGTTTACTTCCTTGCGTTGATCGACTTGATACAGTTTTAAAGCAACGCATATTGAAACTGGCTAGAGCTATAGTTCCAAATTATTTTCCAATCGACGGACTATAAAGTATTAAGTCACTTGGCACTAAAATGTCATTTCTGATAAAAATGTGACTTGATACAGTTTACCTCTAAGGTGCTGATTTGTTAATGAGGTTTGAGACAAAACAGGAGTTTTTTGAAGAGTGACTTTTTTTCATAAAATTGATAATAAAAAAGTTTTCCATTTGTATCTAATTTCTTGGATCAGGCTGTAGAGATGGGTGAAAAAAAGTGCTGGCCACCAAGGTTGGCTGGACAATGGGAATCCAAAAATCTTGTCCTACATGTATTTCCTCCTACATCTAAAAATTGTATGTTTAATAATACAGGCAGCCGAACTTACATGAAAGGGACAGTATCCAAAATAATACAATACAAAGTAATTCAAACGACGCTTAACGTGTTAAATACTAACCGCTGACATATTTGCTGCATTTGATATTCTTCTTGTTGTGCAGTTTTATCTAATTTTATATCTAGATAAATCATAAAGTAAATATAAGTCATATAGATTAGATTAATATCTCAACTGCAATTTTATTGTGGTGCATATTTAGATAATGTTATCGGTCAATTGCATTCATTGACAATAAATGCATTAAATTCTTCGCTGAACAAAAACATGTCGTTTTTTCATGTCCTGAAAAATATCGAAGTTAGTTTAACCTTCATTTTAAAAGCGTGTAACAAGTTCAAATTAACAATTAAAGAGAAATGAATAATGCATGCTATGTTATTTTTATATTTTTTGTTGAATCCAAACTAGTAACGAGTTTTTGCAGTGGCGTAGGCGTAAAACATTTCCACTGATTACACAAGCATAATTTATATTTACAAAACAAAGATGGAGAATATCACTGAACATTATTTATTATCTACCTCTACTGCAGTCAGGGTACACCACATATCATATCGACGATTGATATTAAGAAAATCGCCGGAAATTGGCTATTAGCCCAAGACAGAAATGATTAAAGGAACATTGGGAAGGTCTATGTTCAGAAGTGCACCATATTGGATGAAAGATAATGATGATAATGAAGACGGATGCAGTTCGCATGATTTGTTCAAGCTGGCACCTATCTACGATTGCCAAAAGTTTGAGGTGTGTAAAAAGCACATTCAAATATAAAAAATCAGCTGTGGTCACCACAGGACCGACCGCCATCATAAAGTACTTGTATAAAATACTTTCTAGCAGCAGAGTAGAAATAACTTGGCCAAATTTTTTTAACAGAGATATTATTTACAGAGGTGAATTCAGGTTGGTTGAGGCCCCGGGAGCACTAGACAATATTGGGCCCCTTAAAAAAGAGAGAGACAGGGAAAATACATGTTAACCATATTTTTAAATAAATAAGCGAATATAAACATACTATCAGGTTTTACCGCCGATTGTAAACTTGTAAGTAATTAAAATTATACATATGAAACAAAACTTGGTGTCATTAGCGGAAAGTTAGGGTTTTGCAGGGCCCAGGGCGCGCACCCTGTGCGCCCGCCGTTAAATCCGCCTCTAATTATTTATCATGACCATTGAAACGTTACGTGTAAGTATGAAATAATTGAAACTTTTTTCGTTTTTTCAAAAAATGTCTCAAATAAAAGTTGTTAGTTATTGCTTTCGTAGCTTGTAACTTGTGTTCAATAAATTTTTTCGAAATATTTTTCTGTTGTGAATTATTCGCAAAAATCTTAAAATGGACACAAGTAGACTCCCATATTTAGTCAACCGATTTTTACCAAAAGTTAATCAACTCGTGCCATTGATGGCAGAAGCTTAAATATGAAGTTTCTTAAAAATCCTTTCAGCCGAATTTACTCTGCACGTGTACACAGACAGACGGACAGACAGACGGACAGACAGACGGACGGACAGACAGACCGACAGACATCATGCTAAAAATAGTCAAAACATTATGTAGGGACCTCAATTCGTGGAGATCCATCGAAATCTCGAAATGTCAAAATCGGTATGATCACAATACATCCCTTATATATGTTTGCGAGACTTTAGAATTATCCCTAACTCAAATTAAAATCATTTGTTTTTATATGTTACAACATAAAAAAATTGCTGTGAAGTGTGAATTTTCAAACATTTCTGGGTTTTGCAAGTATTTAGTAACTGAACGATGATTATTTGGGATACCAAACAAATTTCATGTCAAAATATCTTTTTATGAATTTTAATTTGAATGCCTAATACCATTATTTAAGTTTCTAAATATATGCAGTATTTTTTTTATATAGCAAAGTTCATTAAGATTTTGAAAATTGCACCTATGGCTTCCATTGGTTGCTTACATCATAAGTCCCGCCCTTTGATTTCGTCAAACATAGAATTAAATTATAATTTCAACACTTTCCACTGGTTATTAAATTTACGCTTTTAAAAATTAAATGCAACATTTACCAAATAAACTAGAATTTTAACAAAATAATTTAAACAAAATAAAAATGCAAAAAAAAAAACAAAAAATAAAATCAACAGGATTCGAACCCTAGTTTGCAAGTTAAGTTATATTATTAAGCGTACGACAAATCCAACCACGCCACGAGAGCTACTGATCTGGTATGTTACACAACGTATTAAATAGTTAACATATTTTAGTTAAAACACAAAAAATGCGTTATTTTCCGAAAACATAATCTGATCAAAAATTCCTCTTGTACTATTCCGGTTCACACCAATGTACATTACTTAGATTTTTTTCAGATTTTTAGTTTAAACCATCTGGGCTACAGGGTGTGGGACAACATTTTTTTTGCACAATATTGGCAAAAATCGCGACAAAATAACTTATTTTGCAAAAATAAAATTTTGATCGTTAATCCACGTACCAAGGACTTTCATTTGATACCCTATAAAGAATTGTAAAAATATATATATATTTTTTTTTGATGAGCATATATTTGTTTATATTTTTAGGGGGATATGTTTTTTAGATGTTTTAGTATTTTTCCTATGTGCGGGTCAAATAGTTGTATAAGCATGCCAAATTTCAACTCTCTAGGTTTAGCAGTTTGGCTACAATTTTTACCAAACAGACAGACAGACAGACAGACAGACAGATAGACAGACGACAAAATAACGGTATAAGGGTTTTTTGGTCATACCTACAAAACCCTAAAAACAAATGATTTTAACTTGGGTTAGGGATAATTCTTACTTTAACAACCCGACATTAGTTTCAGTGTGAAATACTCGATTTTTCCTATAAATATTTAATTGCCTTCGTATCTCTTCATAAAAAGTTCTCAAAAACATCCTGAATAGAGATTTAAGCCTTAAAATCTTTCCTTAATAACATCATTATTTCTTTAACATTTATTTCAACTTTATCTCTATTATATTAATATAAAAAGTGACTTGGCAAACTTTTCGAGTGGCAAAACAAATGCCAGGTGGTCCTTTAAAATCTAATGAGCATCTGCAGTTTTGGAAATTTCCACTGCAAACAATTCGACCATTCAGTCAATCCACAATTTAATGATAAATAAATTGCAATGATTTAAATCGAGATGTTTATCAACATCTTTGATACAGATCATTGATGTTATCTGCTTGTTTAATTAAATCATCAATTAAATGCGTAGTTTAATTAAGTGTTTATGTTTAATGATTGTTACTGCAGTCTGATATTGCATTAAAACGTTTGCAAGCTGATAGACTAGCAATCTTGTCAAAAAAGAAAATATGAAGATGTAGAACTAGATGATTAGAAGAAGGGGAAGGATAAGAAAATATCGGAGGATTAGAACGAAAAACTGCTGAGTTAGAAGTAAACGAAGAGGAAAAATTTCAAGGTTTCGCAGGTATTTATAATAGTATGTGATGGCTGCTAACAGAGGGCCAACATGCTGAAAGCTTGGGATTATATTAAGAAGGGTATCAAATGAAACCTCTTAATACATTTACTTATTTTTTATTTATTTTTTTATGGGATTTTCACCAAACATGTTATCATAAAACTTTTATCGCCCACCCTATTTCCCAGAGAAATTGACCTAAAAATTTGAAAAAAATGTCATTAACATTGATGGGAACCGGAATAGTTTCAACAGTAAATTTTAATCAGGTTAGTTTATCGCAAAATATAGAATTTTTTGTGTCGTTGAAAAAATAATATTAAAAAAAAATATATATTTTGTGGTATCAAAAGAAAGCTATTAAGGCATAGATTAAAGAATAAAAAGTAAGTTTTTGCCAAAAACGTGCTAGAGAACTTTTGTCCCTTCTTATTTTCCAGTCAAAATTTCTGAAAAATATCTCAATAATGTACACTGACGGGACCCAGAATAGTTCAACAGGAATTTTTTATCAGATTAGTTTTTCGGAAAATTGGCTATTTTTTGACTGAAAAAAAAATATTATTTTAAATTTATTGTGTGGTATCAAAAGTTATCTTTTTAGTCGTAAAGTAAGGAACGGAAAGTAGTTTTTTAGAATTATTCTAAAACAATTTTTTTCAAAAATGTAAAAAATAAAAATACTGTCCTGCTTCCTTTAATGCAAAGTGGTTAAACGAAAGATCTGAAAAAATACTAAATAATGTACATTGATCTAAACCGGGAACATACAAGAGGAATTTTTGATCAGATTTCGTTTTTGGAAAATATTGCAGTTTTTGTATTTATGGTTATGGTTTTTCTGAAATTAAAAATATAATAACAATTTTTAACAGCTGAGAATCAAGTTTTATTTTTTTTATTTCACGTTTATGGCCTTTGTTACTTAGGCAATTAGCCAGGACAATTGTAATTTTTCTGAACAGGATTCCAACCCGCGACCTTAGCAACGCAGGGCACGTGTGTTACCACTACGCTACGCCGGTAGGCAAGAATCAAGTTCATGTGTAAAGAATGTAGTGCAGGGTTGCCCAACCAGTAGATCGCGGCGTGTTTTTAAGTAAATCTTTAAGTTTTCTCTCGCTTTTATGTAGTTAAAAAAACATTTTATAAACATAAAGTAAAAATTAAAACAAGCTTCTCGGTTCAAAACGGTTGAACAGCCCTGATGTAGTGTATAGTGTTAGTAGGCTTCGCATATTATATACGTCATTACTCAACCTATTGTTTGAATTACTTTAGTTTTTTGTTTTAAAGATACCAGAGAGCAATAAATAAGTAGTGAAATACTTATAAATCAAAAACCACACTGTTAATAGTGAGAAATACGTTACTGAAATTGAAAAATTTGGAGCCATTTATCCAGAGCCGCAGTAAGGAAAACTTGCGCTAGGGGCAAAACTGCGTTTTGGCGCCCTTGGCAAATAATTCCAAGTGATGAGCAAAAAAAGGTCCTCACCTCAAAAATTCTAAGTGAAGAGAGAAAAAAAAAAGGTCCTCACCTACGCAATGTGGCGCCCCTTAGTCAAGCTTATCGGCGCCCTTTTCCTGAGTGCACTAGGGGCCATCACCCCCTCCGCCTTACTGCGGCTCTGCATTTATCAATATATTTCTTATTGATTTAATGAAGGCTTGAACACTTAAGAAAATACAAAAAAAACCCTGAGATTTTTTAATTTAGTTTTGTTTAAAAAAATTAAATGGAAGATCTTAGTAGTCAACCAACGAATAAAAAAGATTAACAAAAAACTGTTGATTTTGATGTGATTATAGAACCAATATTCCTAAACATCCAGCAATTATGTTGACTTCTTACGGTTATTAAATACCTACAAAATCCTGAAATGTGTGAAAATTCACTTCACATATTTTTTTAAAAATATTTAATTAAAGTTAGTATCAATCTTGCATTTAATGCAGACATCTGCCTTAAATCAGTCAAAGCTTATAAAAAAATAAATATTCCACGAAAAATCCTCGAATGAATCCCTTAAATGCCAATCTGAAAAAAACGCTGATGCGGAAATGTCTTTCGAGCAAGCCTGCAACCGAGCTTAAGTTAAACAAAAACAAAAGACTGCATTCCCTTTCAGTTTTGTTATACCGTCAGCTGTCGGGTATGCGGCTGGCGGTTCGCGATTCGCGATGTAAACACACAGAGGCGCGTAGACTAGAAGAACCAAGGTCGACGCGACCTTGTTCATTTCGCTGTGCCGGAACAGCTAGCCTCCTAACCAGCTCTTCTTATTAGTTCCAAATGGGTGCCTCACGGCAGCGACACCGGCTAACACTGTGTCCTTACCTATTACAGATAGTTTTTTGTTCACAGAAAAAAATAGACGGCTTATAAGTTGTCCTATTTCTTTTGCAAAACTGGTATCCGGATTAGTTTGTTTTGTTGTAAAAAATGTTTTAAAATAGATTTCTGGTTATAATAACATTACGAATTTGTTTAGAACTTCTTTAACTGTCATACATTATAACCTTGACAGATTAAGATACAAATTGTTAATATAAAATCTGAAATTTTAATATTACAATTAATTTACCTTAAATTGACAAATATGCGTTAGATCTGAAGCTAGAAACTTGATTTGGACTCATCGTTGTTAATATTATGTATACGAGCCCTGTCCACTATCAGTTGGCCCAGCTACGAAATTTTTACTTATTGGTGTTCAATTAACAGAATGCGAATAGCTTATGAAATCTAGGTAATATTTTATTTTCAATTAAACATTTTAGAGATTTACGATTAATATTTACAACTATTAAAGTAAATTAATAAGAAAAAAATAATATTTCCATTGGAAAGCCATTAACTTGGAAACCTATTTCAGAAGTTACCATTGGGTAACGTAACCTTTCATTTTTATAACGGCATTAATTCTTCTAGGCATAGTATCTACAAGGTCTTGGCATTGTCGAGGAGTAAAATTAGCCCATATTTTTTGAAGCTTTAGTCTTAATTCTGGAATTGTTCTAGCCGGTGTTATACGCAATCGTTTTTTCATTTCGTGCCAAAGTGTCTCGATGGGGGATAAGTCTGGACTACTTGAAACCCATTCTAAAAGTGGAATAGAATGATCACGGAACCATTTCAAAGATTTTTTTGAGGTATGGAAAGCGGCTCCATCTTGTTGAAAAAAAAATGCATGTTCCATAGTTGGCAACAGAGACTCCTCTAAAATACTTAAAAATTTGGCTGTGTTAACAATGCCATCGATAAAGTGAAGTTTTCCTACACCTCTTGTAGACATTGAACCCCACACCATGACAGATGCTGGAAATTTCACCTTCCTTTTCAAGCAATCGGGATGATATGCTTCATGTTTCTGACGAACAACTTTGCTCCGGTTGTTTCCTACACACACTTCAAACCTAGACTCATCGCTCCATTGCACGCTGTTCCACTTTTCACAATTTCATATTTTATGTTCTGTTGCCCATTTCTGTTTTTCTTTTGCTTAGACGTCAACAATGGTTTTTCCTTGGCTTAAGAAAGTTGTATAAATTTCTGTAAATATACATTTAAGAGTCCGATTAAAAAAATATTACCTTGTAGGTTCCCAATCCTAATTTTTTAGCTTCCTTATGACATGTAGACCTTGTAACACGTCTTGCAAAACCATCGCTCCACAGTACACTCAATTGACTGTAGTTAGCACGTCTGTTATCCTTAATAATTCTTTTCAATGCACGTTTGTCATTGTCCGTCAGTGTAGTTTTCTCCACGTACCGGGGCTTTGGGGCAACTGAACCACTTGTTTTGTACAATTTTACAATATTTCTAATACTGTATCTTGACAAACCTAATAATTTTCCGATTATGGAATTGGTTTTTCCTGTTTTTGCTAAGTTCACAATGATTAACCGAATTTTTTCATCAATAGCTTTGCCTCTGCCCATGTTTTAAAATTATTTAGACTTAACACTTTTAATACATCACAGTCAATAAACCAACTTTGTTTTCCAACGCCTACTACGCATAGCTACCGCAAAAACCCAGTTATTTTATATACAGTACAAGAATACATGAACTCAAAAAATACGTTTGTTTTACGAATATTATTTTTATAATCACAAATTAAATATTACGGAATAAATTTTAACCCCTTTACTTCTAATATGATTATATTGTTAAAAAATGTACAAAGCAGCATTTACTTTTACTTATTATTTAATAATTTCTAAAGAAACTGAAAATTTCATAGCTGGGCCAAATGAAAGTGGAAAGGGCTCGTACATTAATCTTTCCATTTACGCGAGTAATTAGTGCCACGAAAACAGCGCGTAATTGGAGCAATTGAAAGCCGTGTAAAAAATGGGCATCTGTTCCATATTCTCAAATATCCATTTCTCTTGGTGAAATAGAATCATAAAAAAATAGATGTGAAGTGTGAATTTTCACACATTTCAGGTTTAGTAAGTGAATGATAATTATTTGGGATGCCAAAACAAATTTTATGTCAAAATATTTTTTTATGAATTTTAATTCGAATGCGTAATACCATTATTTAAGTTTCTAAATATGTGCAGTATTTTTTTTATGTAGCAAGGTTCATTAGGATATTGAAAATTGCGCCTATGGCTTCCATTGGTTGCTTAAATCATAAGCTCCGCCCCTCTGATTTCCTATACATTTAAACATAGAATTAAAACATAATTTCAACACTTCCCACTGGTTATTAAATTTACGTTTAGAAAAATTAAATGCAACATTTATCAAAATATAACTAGAATTTTGACAAAATAATTTTAACAAAATCAAAATGCAAAAAAAAAACAAAAAAAAAAATAAAATTGACAGGATTCGAACTGTAGTTTGCAAATTACGAAGAGAGGACAATACGGACTACGCTACGGGCGCTTACTTGTTAACTGTGTTACATAGCGAATTAAATCTTTAATATATTTTTACTTATATTACTGTTGTACTATTCCGGTTCATATCAATGTGCATTACTTAGAATTTTTTCAGATTTTTAGTTTAAACCATCTGGGCTACACGGTGTGGGACAAATTTTTTTTGCACAATTTTGGTAAAATTCGCGTCAAAATAATTTTTTTTTTGCAAAAATAAAATCGTTAATCCAAGTACTAAGGGCTTTCATTTGATACCCTAGTCAGAATTTAAAATATATATATATATATTTTTTTTCGTTGAGCACATATTTGTTTATATTTTTAGGGGGATATGTTTTTTTAGATATTTTAGTATTTTTCCTATGTGCGGGTCAAAGATTTGTATAAGCATGCCAAATTTCTACTGTCTAGGTTTAGCCGTTTTTTTACCGAACAGACAGACAGACAGACAGACGACAAAATGACGGTATAAGGGTTTTTTGGTCACACCTACAAAACCCTAAAAAGCATCTTATTCACCGTATTCACCAACCCTCAATAGTGGCTATTGCTTCCATAAATCATCTTATTATCTGTCTCATTTTGTAATACGAAACTAAGAGGGAAACTTAATTTTTTTATGTTGTATATTTAAAATATCATCTTAGGGTAGTAATTCTGAAATGGCATCTTTCAAAATATTTGACAATTCATAATTGACATTAAATTGTATATTAATTTATTAACACGAACGGCTAGTTTTACAATCGGCTGTTAAGTCTCTGGCTAGTGGTTACTGTGGAAACTTATGGTAATTATTATATTGCAAATATGTCGTTTGCCATTGATTTGAGATAACCAGCAGGTAACCATGAATTGTAAAACCGGCCCTAATGGTATAAAACACAAATTGACAAGTATTTGAAATATATTTTATACAACCAGAACAGAAAATATGAATAAGTGAACACAGTTAGATATACGTATATATACAAAAACACATATACATAACGCTTATGGAAAACTTTTGGAAAAAAATGAAACAAAATTAAAAAGAAGCGGAAAGGGCTAAATATATGGGAAATTGTGGGGTTGATAATGTACCACCTTTTATTATTTCTTTGGCAGAATTTTTGGAGGATGAATACACGGAGTAAATTTGGAATAATTAGAAATTAGGCGCTAGTTTAAATTTCGCTTGAGGGATGGAAGTCTAAATTTGTTTTCTTTTTATTCCCTCTTCACATGAACGACATGTATAATATTATACCAATTATATTATTATATTTAATATTATAAAAAATAAAATGCTCAATTTTTATAATATGTATTTTTGTTTTTTATTACAGTATTTCGTTAATAATCGTAATAATTTTTTTAGACCAATAATAAGGTCTCGGTGAATAGGGTCATTAATGTTACATATTTCAGTATAGTTCAAAATATCATTTTAATTACTTAAATTCATTCTTTTGTCGATGTTACGGGGGCGTAAAGAACCTCTCCAAAGTTTGCTGCTTACTTGCTCGTTTTTCTTTCTTTTAGAATGAGTTCATACGGTGCCATCTGAGCTTATAATCCCGTGCAGATTGAGCCACTTCTTTCGCCATCAGGATGTATGTTTTTAATAAAATCAATAGCTTTTTGAACCATAGATATGGTATCCTTAAACTGGGTTGTAAACCGGTAAGTTGCTTCTTCTTCATCATTTTCTTACTCTTCTTGTTCGCTATACTCTTCATGGTTTAATTCAATAAGATCATTAATTGTCAATTCAGCATCGTGTGATTGTAAAAATTATTCAGTATCAGAAGTATTAAAATCATTAAATCCTTCACCTTCCAATTGTTGTCCTATCACCACTATCTCGGCAATTCCGAGCTCAACAGTTTATAATAAACTGGAATCGTCCTATTAAGCTGGAAACATAATATGGCTAAAGATTTGCATTCATGGTTGAGTTTTCTCTTTCCACCCTTTTTTAATATTTCCGATGGCATCAGCGATGTATTATTGCGCCAAAAATCGAGCAATATTATATCTTTATTCGCCTCTAGCTTATCAAATATTTATTGAAAAGTGTATTATAAATATTTTTTAAAACTTGTAGATGCTTCCTGGTCCATGGGTTGCAATAATGCAGTTGTGTTAGGTGCCATGATTATTACTTAAACATTTTCAACCGCGTTAATGTGAATTCGCGTAAATGGAGACCGCGTAATTGTAGAGATTTGCCAAGGTGGCAAAATCGAAACTAATAGACAAAAACAACTTGACGTATTGTAATCTGACATCTAGAAGGAATTTAATTATATTTTTATGTCTTGATTAGTGTTTTCTTATATTTTATTTTCACTAATTATAAGGGATGTCTTTTCAATGTCTTGTAAGATGTCAATTCAATGTCTATCAGATTAGTTCAACACAATACCGCCAGACAGTCTCTCTTATGTTTATTTGCCTGTATCATTTCCGCTATAAGAATATCGATCGTAACGAGTGGTAACGAACCATCCGCCAAAATAACAAAAAGGGAATAAATTCATTCAAGATGTACTGTTGGACAGCGAAAAACACTTCTGGCATGGACAAAATTAAAACCCAATTGCGGTTTTTTATTAGTCTATACCGGCAATTTACAAGTTCTTCACTAGAAGATCTGAGGATTTAGAAAATACCATAGTCCAAGAGCCACCAATGCCCGGGGTGGCTCAGGACTAAGCAACTGGAGAAGCAATCAAAGTTTAAATAAAAAAATAAAAAAGATTACCAGTTATAAACTTTTGTTTTCATATTGAAGATTGTTCAGATCAACCATGTGATATTTATTAGACTGTGCAGGCGCAAATAGCCTTTGATGCAGTGCGTCAACCAACTATACATAGTTTTGTGGTCAAAATCGTTAAAATTAAAACCGGCAGTGAACTTTTTAATTATATACTACACTTATTTATTTATTTATTTATTTATTTATTTATTACAATAGGGCCACACAACAGGCAACTGCCCAATAATAGTGCGGCACAAATATAAAGAATAATTACATTAATTTAAAGTAGCAGTAACAAATAACAAAAAGCATCAAAATAATAATAATAAAAAAAAAAAAAAAATGAAAAATAATACAAATAATTATAAAAATAATAGTAATATCATTAATAATAATAACATAAATAGTTCATGAAAAGAGCGTAACTTAAGATTAAAACAATAATTTAAATTACATCGTTGATAATATTTTTGAATGTAGTTAAGTTATTACAAAAAATATCCGGTGTATGTACATTTTTACATACACTGTTGTATAACAAAGACATTCGCACAACCGGAGAATTCATGGCAGAATTAGTATTAATATGTGATAAATAAAATATGTCATTGATTCTGGTATTATAGTTGGGTGTGCGAATACCAAACTTAGACAACAGGTCAGGACAATCTACTTCATTATTCAAAATTTTATATAAGAACATACAGTCAATGACACGTCTTCTGTGCTCCAATGTTTTTAAATTAAATTCAGTATCTGGAAATTTGTAACTGATAAAATTAGTAAACTTATTTTGAATACTTTCCATACGTTTTATATATACATCATACTGAGGGTTCCAACAGGATGAAGCATATTCAAGTTGACTTCTAATTAAAGAAAAATATAGTAATAGAAGCGTCTTTGGATTAGTAAATATCCTACCAGTTCTAATTAGAAATCCGAGCATCTTATAAGATTTTTGAATGATATTATTAATATGAACATCAAATATTAATTTCGAATCGATAGTGACGCCCAAGTCTTTAATTGTATTAACTTTAACCAGGGTTTTATCATTAATATTATAATTAAATTCAAATATGTATCTATTACGCGAAAAAGTTATATGAAAACATTTAGATATGTTTAATTTAAGTTTATTTTCTTTACAATATTTAATTAACCGGTTGACATCCTCTTGTATTTTAACACAATCATTGTGTGATGTAATCTGTTTGAAAATTTTTAAATCATCAGCATATAAGAGGAATTTTGAATTTTGAAAACAGAAGTAAATATCATTTATAAAAATGTTGAATAGTAAAGGCCCTAGGTGCGAACCCTGGGGAACTCCAGATGAAATTTTGTTATAATTTGAAGTAAATCCATTAATTGTTACACATTGTTCACGGTCTGTGAGATAAGATCTAAACCAAGCAAGCAAACATCCACCCACACCGAATCCAGCAAGTTTATGTAATAAAATATTATGGTCAATAGTATCAAATGCCTTGCTGAAATCAGTGTAAATAGAATCTACCTGCAAGCGATTATCCATGGATTTAAGTATATAATCAGTATATAAAATTAAATTGCTGTTGACTGAGCGTTTGGGAAAAAAACCATGTTGTTCATTAATAATACGTGGCTTCACAAAAGAAAATAAAGATTTGTACACTAATTTTTCAAAAACTTTCTCGAATATCGATAGCTTTGAAATTGGTCTATAATTCTCGATAATATTTTTTTTACCGTTTTTAAATACAGGCACTATCAGAGCTCTTTTCCACATACTAGGAAAAACGGATTCACTTATAGATTTATTAAATATTATTGATAAGGGTTCCGATAGTGACTGTCCGCATCTTTTTATAAAGAGAGATGGTATATTATCTGAACCAGCTCCTTTATTAATATCAAGTTGCATAATACATTCAAATACCTGATCACTGCTGAATGACAAATTAGAAAGGTTAAGTGTTACAGATTGTTCATCAATATATGTTATAGTAGATGGAGGAGTATACACCGATTTAAAATAGTCAGAAAAATAAGCTGCAATCGTATAACCATTATCCGAAATTTGATTTTTATAAATCATACTATTTGGAACATTTTGTTTTTTAGTATTAGAAACATAGTGCCAAAACTTTTTCGAGTTTGAAGATATTTGTTTCTCAATACGCTGTATATATTCATTATGACAATTTTTCATTAAAGTTTTAACACGTTTCCGTAATACAGAGAAATCATTATAGTAAGACTGCAGTTTAAAGCGTTTATATCTTACGTGTGCTTTATGCTTCTCTTGAATTAATTTAATTAAATTGACACTATACCAATAAGGATACGACTTTTTACTCTTGTATTTTTTAGGAACAAATTTATTAATTATTTCATTAAGATTATGATAAAATATTGTCAATGCTTCCTCAGTAGATTTATTATGTAAAATACAATCCCAGTCTATACCTGAAAAAGCATTATCAATCCCAGCATAGTCTGCCGTCTTGTAGAATAACATCTGTCTAGGTACATCAGGTAACATTTTATACACATCTGTATTAACAGTAGCCACCAGGGGCGGATGATGTAAATCAATTTTCGTTAATTCACAGTCACAACGAATTACACTTATAGTTTCTATATTACTTACTACCAGATCTAAAATTCTGTTGTTATGATTCTTAATATTATTAAATTGTAATAAGTTACAATAGGCTAATGTATCTACTAATTCATTAGAGGGATTATTGTAAGTGTTACTTGGAGCGACATATGAAGAATTCTGAGAGACCCAATTTAAATGAGGTAAATTGAAGTCTCCTAAAATCAGGAAACTATCATCAGGAAACGTGTCTCTCAGATTACACAAATCATTCAAAAAATTAGATAAACATTCATCTTTACCGGGTGGATTATATACACAACAAATATGTAGGTTTTTGATACAGTTATTTAATTTAAGAGTTACCCACACAGCCTCCGACCTAGAAGACCAATCAGGGTGCTCTGTATACACAAATTCATTACGAATGGCAATCAAAACACCACCTCCATCAACTTTAGTGGACAAATCACTACACCTATCACGACGCACTACGGAGTATTCACTTGATATAAATTCGTTATTAAACACAGATGAATTTAAAAAAGTTTCAGTCAAGCATATCAGGTCAAAGTCACATGAATGAGAGTTAAGTTTAAAGATATTAGTTTTTGATCTTAATCCTCTAACATTTTGGTAGTAAACAGAGATAGCCATTAGAACCAATAAAAAATGTCAAAAAAAACAACACTATAGTTAATTCACACTTTAGGTCAGCTTCTGTAAGAACTCCAAATTGTTGATTGTATGTATACGTGAAGAATCATCCTTTTTAGCATAAATCTTGCAATTTTTTGTCCAGACGTATTTATAGCCCTTATTACGAAGAGTAACTCGAGCATTTTTAAACAAAATGTTATTTTTTAATGTTAAGTGTTCATTTAAATAGAGTTGCTGTACTGGACCATTCATATTGACATCCGTGCTGGTAATACTTTTTTTATTCTGTCTATAGGCCGATAAAATTTCATCTTTTACTTGACGAGAAGTAAATTTTACAACGATATTGCGAACTTGGTTAGTATTTTCGTGATTTTTTGACAATGGAATTCGATGAGCAGCATCAATATAATTCTTATCAACAGTAACACCTAAATGTTTACTAATATCCGAGACAATATTGAAAACGTTTTCACTGCGGGATTCAGGGCAGTTATGAATTATTAAATTATTCATTTTTGAATACTGTTCCATATCCTCAATTTTTCCGTTCAAATTAATTATTTCTTTTTTTAATTCTTCTTTTTCATTTAAACATACATCAATTAATTTTACTTTGTCTTCCATCAATTTTAAACTATTTTCAAAATCCGTTATTTTATTGCAACAAAAATTAACAGATTCTAATACTTTATTGAACCGTGAATCCAGTTCGGCAATAATATCTGTTTTAAGAGCTGTTATAGCGGCCATAAACTCATTTTTAGTGCAAAAATTTGTATTTATATTATTGACAGAGGGTTCAGTGTCGTCGAGCATTATAGTTGAAACATTAAGACAGTCAGAACGACAGTCTGCGCAGAACCATATAGCAGCATTATCCACGAACACCTTCAGTTGTTCTTCACTAATATTGATGCATTTAGTGTGAAAGGAAATTCCACATTTTCCACACTTCAAACCTTGATATTTCTTATAAATTTGTTTATTGCACTTTTTGCATGAGACGCCCATGATGTTAGATTAAAGAGCCGGTTGAAACACAACTTGTTCAAATTTGCACAATTTGGAATACACACACTTTCAACTAAATTTTAACTGTTTAGATAGAAAATTATTAAAAATATATTGATTTTAATTTATTTAAGTAATAATTATAACTCAAATCATCTCACAATATATGCAGAATTATCATTATTAATTTATGATACTTTAGAACAAATAAAGTACTGCAATTTTCACAGGTAATTGATAAAAATATACCAGAGAAAATAAATGAACATGTGCACTCTATCACTGCTAACACAACAATGTTACTTAGTAACAATTTTAAGTTTGACACAGTAACATATATAATATTTGAATTACATTAAGGTTAAATAAGTTAAAATTACTTGAATAAGTTCAATTTTTCATTTTTACTTCAATTTTCATTTTCAATATTTAGATTGTCAATTATTATCGTGTCACAATAATAGAAATCTGTTCTGACTAAATATAACTGTAAATATTGTGAATTATTCACATTTCAGAAATTGCCCCATTCTCGTTAAGATACAACACTTGTGTCATAGTGTAGGTAATAAATATCACAGCTTTGGGAAGTGTCCCAATGCATTCTTATGGAGAGTTAAAATTATGGTCGCCGTTAGGGAGCGATACAAGGGGAGTTTACAAGTGGATATAAGCAGCTTGTGGGACAAAATAGTTGTATGCTCGAAAATTGAGATTTAAAATAAGATTATTTTGAGAATGGGTGCATTTCCCATTAGCCCTTACATAAAAGATGCCCGTAGTTCAAGAAAAACTTGACTATCGTTGACCAATGAATTCTTATTCAACACTAAACTTAATTATTTAACAAGATGTTTTTAACAGGATAATTCTCCACGCTTTGTTTCGAATAATTCAGATTATTTAAAATAAAATTATTCAATTAGTTAAAAAATATTCAAATTATTCAAATATAAAAACTAATCTATTTTAAGATAAACATCCTCAAAGATTAGTTGAGCTATCACATATTTTTCTAGTTAAGTGTTAAAAAGATACGGAGTGAAATACGGTCGTATATTATATGATTAGTTTGAATGAACGTTATTGTTTAGATCAAATAGCATGGTCAAATGTTTATATAGATGGTGATAGGCGACAATATATTTTCAGTGATATGGACCTCGTAGTAATTAGAGTCAAAATTAATTACTTGAGTTTATAATTTATTGGTCATAGAAAGATAAGTTTATAAAAGGGTTTTGTTGTTAATGTGGAGAGCTGATAATTTTTACAAGGACAAAAAAATGGGGTCAGAGATCAGATTATTAGTTTAAGAAAAATGTTTGAAAAATCTTGTGAGAGACGAAGGATTCACGAGTAAACCGTCACCGTGTACGGACGAACCTCCACCAGCATTTTTGGTAGAGAAACCCGGTAGTTTGTAGTGGGTAAACCAGAAGTAATCTGGAAGTGTTGAGGACAGTTTAAATGAAATAAACGAACCTCGTTAACGAGTTAAACACCGTGAGTGTTGTGAGGTGTTTAGCGGCTTGTGAGGTGAATACGGTGATTGTGAGGTTTTGTGTTTGAGTGTCTCTCATGGGATTTTACAGCCAGCATTAAATTGTAAGTTCTAATGTAATTAATAACCTTCGATTCTAACTAAACATTAAACGTAGATTAAGTAAAATTCAGACTTTAATTCAAACACCCTTATTCCTCTCATAAAGAATCTAAGCAACCGACCGGCGGGTCCTTTAGGTTTTCAGACGATACCGCTCGCAAGTCTTGGAGTCCACTAGGTGGAGGGCCTTTCAAAGTAAGTACCATGAAGTACAAATGAAATTATTT
Source organism: Liopterus haemorrhoidalis (assembly GCA_963971575.1). Taxonomy (NCBI): domain Eukaryota; kingdom Metazoa; phylum Arthropoda; class Insecta; order Coleoptera; family Dytiscidae; genus Liopterus; species Liopterus haemorrhoidalis. Next base: position 192,862,741 of record OZ020611.1, read on the forward strand.
AAATTCACAACATACCATAATGCTCTCCTGATGACTTATAAAATATCAGAAAACATTCGGCATTCTTTAGGGAAAATTTCCACCCATATTGCTTAAGTCGTGCATATGCCGTACAGACCAAAAAAGAAGAAAATGTTTCGAAATCCGAAAATTAAAATCGATTAAAACGAAACATTTCGACATTTTTGTAATCCACGACATCCAATTAGTAGAAAACAATTTATATCGTGCAAAATTGATGCGTAATTTCGAAAAACACTACTATTTTGAATCTGCCACAGTTCATAAATAGGTGTTACGGGTTAAAATTATTTAATTTTTGTAAAAACACGTGTTCTAAATTGAAACCCATTATCATCAACTGCAGTATCTTTTGACGTCGGCTTTGGAATAGTTTGCGTTCATTAGATATCGAATTGTTACTACCAACTCCGCCATATATTCCAGTATTTGAAATCGTATTCATTTCCGGCCTGAAGCATTTTGGATTAAGGATACTCAAAGTTTACCACACTAGCGAATTTCCTAGCATTGTTCTAGATCTAGTATCTTATTTTATTTCTGTATCTAATTTATAATAAAGCTTTAGTATGTTAGACACGTGATTTTGTTTTAATACCCTCATCTCTCGGCATCATTTCACGCTTTAAATGAATGTGAGCAATTATTTTTTACATGCAAAAACTGCAGATGCGTAACATAATCTTAACCGTGTAAAGAAACTTAACTCAAAAATTATGCACGCACTTGAAAAAATTATCACAATTTAAATACAGGTGCATGTCAAAGCAACGCATAACAAAAAAGTACTAGCTAGAAACAGGATAGGCTTGAGAGAGAGAGAGAGAAAAAAAAAGACAATATGAGAAGATATAATTCTGTTTGTTTCAAATATTTTATTACTTTGTTATTGGGTTTCTCAACGGTTATAAGGGATTCTCTAAATGGATAAGGCTAAAATAAGGCAACTCATGCTGCTAAATGAAATGACCGAAAATGCATTTTCGGCCCAATTATATACTTTTTCATAACATATACATTACATTAATAACACTAGGTATATACAATTATTCATTTTTTATTACATACATTTGATAATAAACTCCCAGCCCCTGTTTTAATCCGTTTTGTGTGTATTTAAGTCTAGTACTGGTATAGGTCTAGATGTGGACTTCGAATGCACAGAATGTAGAGGCAATAGAGGTGGCATTAATATAATATCGTCAAGAGATTCTTGCAACTGCTGTAATTTTCTACGCATAGTATATGCATTAAACTAGTCACATGTATATTAAAGCGCAATACGCATGCCCAGTTACTCTTCACTTAAATTAAGTATATTTTGTATTTAATTTTAAAAGAAAGTATTTAAACAAACAGGTGTCTTAAAATTAACTCAAATATTCTTCTAAAATATAGTATGCTTACACTTAAATTAAAAAGAAGTATTTCAAAATTAAGAATACAAAATTTAAATACACCATTTTTAGTACCAATTTTTCTCAGTGTGCCATTGTTAATCGTTTGAATATCTCGATTTCTTTGCTAACAAGGCATAAAAAGAAGATTTTCTTGTGGCGTATCGTGACCGACGATAATAATAATAAAACATATATATAATAATTTACACTAATACACATAACATTAATACTAACATCAATTAATCTAATTATTCTAATTATAGTGCTTAATAATACATACAAACTTTTTTTTATATAATTTCTAAACCGTAAAATATTTTTAATCCATTTTTAAAAATATTTGTTCATTCATTTAAAAAATTAAAATTAACTTTAATTTTAAGCCGTAAATTATTTTACTAAAAATATTACTCTATGAGATATATTTTTAAAATTTTCGTGGTCCGAATACATATAGCCGCGGACCGGCGGATGAGAAACATCGCGGATGTAATATAGTTTTAAATATTTCAAATTATACTAATAGTTAGGATATCAGACTTATACATTCAAAATAACTTTTATCAATTAAAATTCGTTTATTACTCGTCATATCCTTAATTTGGTTCTTATTCCCTATGAACATACCTTTGGTTTTATCTACATTTATTTCAAGTTTATTAATATTTAAATAATCTAATACATTCTATTTCTTCATTTAACTCATCAATCACTTGATTTGGGTTGTCTCTAGTGTGAAATATCAATGTATCATCCGCAAATAAATTTATTTTACATTTTTTTCAAACATTTAACAACATCATTTATATAAATAATAATCAATAACGGGCCCAATACACTTCCTTGAGGCACCCCATAGTCATTGTTTAATATTTCCGAAGACCTACCATTCCAATTTTCCTTTGTTTTCTTTCAACTAAATAATTATCAAGTAATTTTAGAGCACGATGAAAAATTGATCTATTTCGACAACACGAAACGCAAGAAATCATGGGTTGATCCTGGTCAACCATCAATGTCAACACCAAAGCACAACATCTACGGTCACAAAGCAATGCTCTCTATTTGGTGGGATATGACTTGTATGAGCTGTTAAAATCAAAGGAAACAATCACCGCCGAACGTTATTGACAACAATTGGAACGGTTTAATGATAATTCGATGCGAAAACGACCATTAATTGCACCAAATTGCCGAAAAGTGATTCTTCTCCATGACAATGCTAGGCCTCATGTTGATGTATCCGTGAAACAAACACTGATGGAGCTCGAATGGAAAATTCTCTACACCCAGCGTATGCTCTGAATCTGGCTCCAAACGATTACGATCTGTTCCAATCGCTTTGGAAGATATTATATATATTTCCATAACTAGGAAAAAGTCGACAGTTGGGTTGGTGAATGGATTGGCTCAAAAGACAGACCATTCTTTCGTCGCGGAATTCAACTGCTGCCAGAAAACTAGTAAAAAGTCATAGTTTTCGAATCCAAATACAAGGTGTCTCAAAAGAAATTTTATATTTATTTAGCTTACTGCGTGAACGCAACGTATCCGAGGGGCGCGGGGGTTATGTCAATCGGTAGCCTGGCTCTTGGGAATTCAGTCGCTATGGAGCGTTTCTCGGGAGCAGACCGCGCGTTATGCGTGCGATAGTTTTACAAAAACGGTGATTCGGCGACTGTAGCGCGTAGAAAATTCTGCAGTATTCGAGGTTTTCGCCACTTAAATGATGCGCCAAGCATTCCTCTCATTCGACATTGGGTTAAAAAGTTTGAAGAGACTGGTACAACGCTGGATAAATCAAAATCCGGGCGACCTAGGTCATCAAGAACGGTAGAAAACGTGGAGAATGTTAATCAGTCTGTTCGTGACGACCCGAACCTTTCAATTCGGAAGCGCGCAAGTGCTTTAAATGTGCATAGATCATCATTACATCGCATTATGCACAAAGACTTAAAGTTGAACCCCTACAAAATTCAATTGGTGCAAGAATTAAAGCCCCAAGATGCCAGTCAGAAGCTTAATTTCGAAAATTAGGTGATTGAGCGATTTTCAACGTTTACCAACATTTTGTTTTCGGATGAAGCTCATTTTCATCTTAATGGCCACGTAAATAAGCCGAACTGCCGCTACTGGAGTGCAACGAATCCGAAACGCAAACATCAGAAACCCCTACATTCGCCTAAAGTGACCGTATGGGCTGCGATGTCGGCGCGAGGAATTATCGGCCCTTACTTTTTGAAGACGAAAGGGGGCGTGCAGTTACAGTGAATTCAGAGCGTTATGTGGAGATGTTAGACAACTTCTTGGTACCTGAACTGCAAAACTTTCCTGGCTATAACCAAAGAACATGGTTCCAACAGGACGGAGCAACTTCACACACGTCCAATATGTCTCTGCCACGTGTTCGTGAAATTTTCTCAGGCAAATTGATCTCCCGGAGAGGTGACATAAATTGGCCTCCACGCAGTCCAGATTTAACCCCTATGGACTTTTTCCTATGGGGTTATCTTAAATCTAAAGTTTACGCCAATAAACCGCTTCACTAGCGCATTTGAAAAAAAATATCCGTCACGAAATGGCAGCCATCCCTGAGTCCACCTGCCGAGACGTCATAAGTAATTTTACTGTTCGATTAAATGAGTGCCGAGAACGCGAGGGTCTACATTTAGACGATATTATTTTTAAGAAATAAATCCCCAAAAAGTGTATTTTAATAATTAATAAACATTTTTTCTATATACGGCTTACTTTTTTTTTAATCGATCCACTAAATATAAAATTTCTTTTGAGACACCTTGTACTTTGATTAATGTATTGACGCATTTTGTTATTGAAAACCTCCTAATATTGAATGTCCTAAAGTTTCGTCCGAAAATATTAGATGACATCATAACCCTCATGTATTTGCGGAAACGGAATAATGAATAAAATATGAATGATAAACAGCATTTACTTATGCATTATCAATACATCTGTCTCTCTGTATGTAAGTAATCTTTAATTTATATGTCATTACTATTTAAACATAGTACTCGAGCGACTGGTTAAGGATGCACTAAAATAAATTAATAGCTGATTTAAATTCAATACGGTAGTTCTTTTATTGATTTACGTTCAGTACTTATTTCAATTACATTATTACACTACCCTTGAACACTGAATAATGTCATTTTATGTTCTCCATTATTTATTAATAGGAACAGGTTAAAAACCAGTGCCAGTCAAAATTTAATTTACTTAAAAAACCTTGCTAATTATAAAAAAATCATAACTTCAGGAAAGATGATACATTTGTGATAACTGACAGTAGAGAAAAGTTGGCGTATTTCGATTAGTTTCCTAATTTTTGATAGCGCTGTATCTAATTATCCACCTATATTTTGCTAATACAATCACAATCTACATAACCTAAGACTGAAATCCTAACTACTATGTAAATTGAAATATTTAAAACTCTCTAATACATCCGCCGTGTTTCTCATCCGCCGGTTCGCGGCTAAATGTATCCGGTCCACGAAAATTTAAAAAATGTATATCTCATAGAGTAATATTTTTTGTAAAATAATTTACGGCTAGTAGAATTTAGTTAAATAAATTATATTATTAATTATTTTCATTTGTTCTTATATATGGTATTCACTTTTGTTAAAACAAAGAGGAAATTTTGAATACAACAGTTTGCTCCTTTGAAATTGTATGTCATGTTTGTATTACAAAACAGAACATCCATAACAAAAATTGACGTGAAGTGTGAATTTTCACACATTTCAGGGATTTGTAGATTTGTATTTTAGTCTGTGAATGATGATTATTAGAAGGTCAAACGATGAATGCCTGTCACAATTACAAGTGTTGGTTTTAAATCCTTTAAATCAATAGGCATGACAGGATGGTTGTAGTTAGATTTTTTCTACCGTGTATCATATATCTCTAATAATACCATAATATATATTTTAACGCATTTTTTTTTTTTTTTTGTATTATTGCAGAAACATCATTCAAATCCAGACCTGGCAACACTGCGGGCGATCTTTTGTCACGCAAGAACATAACGCCTACAGCGACATTGTTTATAATAATAATAATAATATTTATTGTTAGCAGGGCCATGCCCTTTACAATAGAGTTTGAGAAAGACAGAAACTAAATAATAGTTACAAAAAAATACATTTAAATAGTACACCATATTTTTCCTGCAGCATGCAACTAAGAGGGATATTTCATTTTATGTTTTATTTTTTATAATATCATCTTATGGTGGTAATTCTGAAACAGCACCTTCAAAAATATTTGACAATTAATTGACAATAATGACAATCGGGCATATACAGTCTGTTCCAAACGGTTAAGCGGAACTAAATGGGAATTTAGTTCTTTTAGGTTGTCACGAGAAGGGACCTTGCTTGGGTTATTTCATTTTTCACGTTGGGATGTCAAAATTTAAAATTCCAACAATGAAACCATGGAAACGAATGACATATGTCTAAATTAAATATTTTTTTATATATATTTTAATGACAAAAAAATAAATAAATGGGAAATTTGTATTAAGAATGACACAAAAAATCAAAATATAAAGAAAATGACATTTTAAAATGATATTAACCTTAACCAAAAAATGTTTATTGTAAGTATGATTTACAATGCTTAAACAAAACGGCCGAAAGGCACGATTTAAACGATGAAAGTAACTAGATTGCAAAATCTAGTTCCGCTTAACCGTTTGGAACAGACTGTATGTATAATTTTTAAATGATCATAACCGCACATATTTTCACATACTTCTATAAGGTCCATTTACAACACAACAATCACCAAAGTCATCAGATTGAGTAACGTATTTGGGTAACAAAATAAAGCATACTGTACAAGTAGTACTACAAATTAATACAATTACCACAAGTCCACAAGTATAGACCATTCACTAAATATTCAAAAATATCCAGTAACCTTGCAATTATTTTGTCTTTATTCCAACAATTTTATAAAGAGTTATGAAATGTGTCAAATGACAAATGGTAATTAAGTGCATGTTGTCAGATTTATTGTGGGCACCTTTATCAAAATATATTTAATTTTTTACATTGTTTATAATTGCGACTATATGAAAAACTAACAGATTCTCTACTAGAAATGAAATCCCAGCCACCGCTCAGTTATTTATTTATTTTCCTAGTCGATATTTGCAAAATAAAGTTACGTACCTCTTCTCTACCCGTAACAAAATGTATCCATGTATATACTAATATATTTTTTTAATTTTAGCTAAGATATTAAACGAAAATTTTAACACTTGGCAAAATTTAGTCAAAATGTAATGTATTTCGAAAATCAATTACCGTTCCTTAATCTGCGCTTAAAGAGCTTCCATTTAATATCCCCACAGTCAAATTTTCCAAAAACGAAATCGGTACGTTTGTACGTTTCCGGTTCATAGAATACATTGCTTAGAATTTTTTCAGATTTTTAATTTAACCCTTTAGGGTTAAAAGGTGCGGGACACTGATTTTTTAGTACTTTTTTAGAAAAAATCATATTAAAATAAAAAAAATAAATAAATAAATAAAAAACTACTTTCTGTTCCTTTATCTACGTTTTAAGAGCTTTCTTTTGATAACACACAATAATATTTTTTTTAAATAATTTTTTTTCGACGACAAAACAATCAATATTTTGCGAAAAACCAATTTGATCAAAATTTCCTGTGGAACTATTCCGGTTCCCATCAATGTACATTATTAAGATTTTTAGTTTAACCCCTCTGGGAGATGGAGACTGGGGGACAAAAGTTTTTTGCCATTATATTGACAAAAACCCCATAAAAAAAGATTTATCAAAAATAAAAATTGGTGCATCCATGCACCATTAAGAGGTTTCATTTGATACCCCTCAAAATTTAAAAAAATACATTTATTTTTCCATTAAATACATATTTGTTTATATTTATCCTGCGCTGTATTTTTTTGAACTCTCTATAGTTTTCCTATATGTCGGTCAAAAATTTGTACAATTATGCCAAATTACAACTTTCTATATTCAGCCGTTTGGCTACAATTTCTACCGTACAGACAGACAGACAGACAGACAGACACATGAGTGACGTTATAAGGGTTTTTTGGTGGTCATACCTAAAAAACCCTAAAAATTTATATAAAAATTGTTGCTATATATAATTTAAGCATCAACTTTATTTCAGTAGTTCTTTAAACAATAAATCTTCGATTTAACATTTTACAGTGACGACGAACTGGAAAGCTTATTTCAAAACAATAAAAAGTATGAACATACTACATCTTTACAAACTTCGTAGAAAAATTATAAAATATACACAAACTTTACATTCTGATAAATTTGAGAAATAATTTTCTAAATAAATCACAAGTTGCTAGCTGAGTCGGATTTACCATAAAGCAGGTTAAATTGCCGTTTTAGAACCCACATCTTTAGGGGGACCATTTTCGTAAGAAACCAACATTTTATTTACTTCAATCGCTCTGAGATTTTACTGCAGGTATTATGCCTGTAGTACACGATGTGATTTTTCGTTTTGAATCTTGTACGATTTATAGTACACAAATTATTGCATCGTGTACTACAGGATTTTTGTACGACATCTTGTACGATACTGAAAACCAACCAATTTTTATTGTCTCGACCTAAAATATTGGACAGAATGAAACAATAATGGCGCAGTATAGGATGCGTATATTCATGTGACCGTAGCGAACAACTGTTCATCTTTCAAACATATTTCGAGGTTATTTAGTATCAACTTTAGCAATAATTTTTCTTATTTTGTTTAAAATAAATTAGATTTAGCTGTTCACATTCTTATGACATTTATATATATGTTTGGATTTATTCAACATTTTATTATCCAACATACTTAGCTAGTGACTTATCTAAGGTGACCATTAAACATTCCAAACCGGGAAAAAAGTACCAGGGGAATTATTATAATATTTTTTTGGATTAAGTTTGTAGAATTTTTTTAAACATTTCTTGTCCACAAACTACAATTGACTACAATTTCTATACTTCTCATTTATTTATTCAAGTTGGGTGTTACGCATAAAACAAATTCAACGAAATCATTATTAATATAATATGTTTTTATTTTCCTTGGACTATTTTATAACGATAATAATGACAACAATAATATTTTTTGATAAACAAAAATCGTAGTTTTGTAGACAAAAATAATAATAACAAAAAATAAATAAAATATTAATTCCCTTTCAAATTTCAAATGTAATAAATTAGAACAGAAAACGGTACGGCTTTGCGAATCCAGGAGATTTACTGATTCGGGACAAAGATTAATATTATCATTCTTCAAAAATTGGTAAACTACCTTTCCACTCTAGGTTAAGTACCATTATTTGAATTCTGTCAACCTACAAAAATAGACGTAGTACGTAGACGTACAGATTCAAAGCGATAAATATTGGATGGTATACTGCAATAATAATTTTACATCCGATAACTCTGAACAAAATTCTCAATGCAATAATTATCGTACGACAAATCGTAGAAGATTAAAATAGAGAAATTGCATCGTGTACTACAGGCTTTAGAAATATTTTTAGTTTGAAAATGAAAGAAATAAAAAAATTATTTTTTCAGATGTTTTTCAGATGTTTAGGCGCTAGCAGGTAAAGGTTGTTGCCAGAACACGCAAACACGCTACATATAATTGTCCATGCAAGAAACATGGACTCCGCAAATCAACGCCAGCTAAATGGTAAAATTATAGGAATGCTTGGTATTCTAGGGATTACTACCTTTTCGCTTGTACCGCAACCAGGTTTAATGGTTGCCTCTATACTCGACTACATAGTACCTAAAACTGTTCACCTGTAAGTGTGTTCCATTACATAATGTTGACTTGTTTATGTTCTTCATTAGCATTATTGATGCACCTTCTTTCTAAGTAAAGGCGTGAGGAGATAATTCCGATGAGTTAAGAAAATTCAGGAATTCGACTAAATAGTAAATGGCATCTTGCTCATATACAACCTTGTCGACAGACATATGAGTACTGGAGAGAGATTCAAACTAACCCAAGATTACTTTCACAGTAAAAATTGTCATAACTTTGAAACTACTGAACAGATTTTAAAAGTTCTTGTAACTCTGAAGTACATACATCGTGTACTAACCTTGCAAGAAAATTCGTTAAATATGGACTTGTTGTCCATATTTAACGAATTTTCTAAGAATTTTCTCACGAAATTCATTAACATGGTTTTCGTTTGATCCGCGCGCACAAGTTTTATTATAATTTTGAAACTGCTGAATCAATTTTAATGAAACCGCCTAAAACCCTAAATGATGAACTACAGATAAAAAAAAGTTTTCGAGTTAAAAGCGCATGGTGAGGCAAAGAGAGAGACGTTGCCTTTTATATACGAGGGATGTTTCCTAAATTCTGGGAATTGTGCTATAATTAAATTACGCAGAACTTATAGGCAATGTTATTGGTCTTGACATGTTTATGCAACTATCTAGTGCAATATTGTTCAGTCTGATTTAGGTGTTCGACTGATAGAGACGAGTTTTCATAGCACTGTTTTTGTAACCATGAAAGACGCAGCAAAATCTCAAAGAGCAACAATTTTCTTTCTGTGGAAAGAAGGTGTGAAAACATCAGAAATTATTCAGCGTCTGCAAGGAGTATTTGGTGAGTCTGCAGAATCCAAAAGTACTGTTTATCGGTGGATCGATCGTTTTAAAACCGGTAGAATATCACTAGAAGATGATCCACGCAGTGGGCGCCCAAGCACATCGGTAAATGAAAGAAACATTACTGCCGTCGAAGACCTTACTGAAAGAGGAAAGGCGAATGACTATTCGTCAAATTAGTGTGCGCCTAGGGATAGGTACACGACAAGTTCATGACATCTTACACGATTCTTTGGGCGTTAGCAAGGTTTCGCTGCGCTGGGTGCCAAGGCTGTTGGGACCAGAACAGAAACTCAATAGGAGACACCGGAAAAGTTCTTTGAGGACGGCTTAAAAAAATAGTTTATCGTTGGGATAAATGTATTCAGTTAAATGGAGATTATGTTGAAAAACTACATTGTAATATTGACGAAAATTAACAAAATAATAAAAATTATAGCTAAATTCCCAGAACTTTGGAAACATCCCTCGTATATAGAGATAGATTATATTAATATCTAATATAAGGAGCCCCATTATTTGCTACAGCTTCAGGCTCCAAAAAGTATAAATCCGGCATTGGTTGCTAGGTAACTTATCTTCTAAAAAACAATGTTTTCAATAATACGTCAAAATTTTTATAAAACATTTTTGAAATTCTATATCCATAAAATAATTTATCCAAATCCATATATAATATCAAAATATTTATGCAACAAAATAAAAACAAGTCCAAATGGCATTTTTATCTCATTAAATTTTCAAATTTTTCATAATCTCCTATCAAGATCACGAAATTCAGAATTACCATTAACCAAACTAAAAAGTTATTGGGGTCAGAAAACCGACGATTTACTTGTAACTGCTGATAATTTGTTTTCTGAAGAAAGATATTTAGAAGTTTATGAATTACTGAACAGAATAAAATATATTAATAATGTGGATATCCAGTGGAGAATATGTAGGGTCCTTTTTACCATGTCAATCATCGAAAAAATGCCGCGCAAAATCAGGGATAAAATGATTTCAGAAGCTTACGACCTCATTCACAACTGTATGGAAATTGACAGCAAAAATCCAGAGGTATTTATTTTAGACTTTTAGTTTTTAGAATTCCTTAGGTATAACCAAGAATATAAATCTTATATTGGGTACATTCGATTTGACGCTCCGAGTGCTCCGAGCACGTTCTGTACACTCAAACTTGTTCGATTTGACGCTCGGAGTACACCCAATTGCATTCGTTTTGCGGTCGTGAGTGCATTTAGAGTGCGCTCTATGTGTTTGGGGTTTTCAGGGTACCGGCGGGAAAAGTACTACTATTTTTCGTATTTGCGACGTTTCTATTAACTTCGAAAGCTATATTGTGTTTGTAAATGCATAAAAATAATTAAATACACCGTGCATAAAATGAACATGGAAGAAACATGGTTATGTTCTATTTGTAAATTTATAGGAGCTCTCAATGTTGGCTGTTTTTCGAGTTTTTTGGATTTCCCTCTGGTCTCAGATGAATTTCATCTGGCACTGCTTACAGTTTTCCAAGAATATTTTCAAAAACTGTAGGAGATACCCGAAAATGTAATTTGAAAATCTTAGCACCGTATTTTCCGCAAATCCCAATACTTTTTCTAAAATATATAGTTCAGATTCATTAACTTCATCATTGAAAGATAATTAAACGGCAAATCGAAGTAAATAATAATGACTGACGTGAACTATTCTGACAGTTAAAACACCGCCTAAAATTGTAGGGTTACATTTTATAAAGATTGCGTCACAATCCATGCTCGCTCCGTGTTCGAGTTGTTGCGCTCCTTTAGGGCCAGTTTCTCGAAAAATTCAGTTGTAGATATCGTATCGATATAGTATCTATGTCCATGGATACCGAAACTTATCGACGCAATAGCAGAATTTGGGTTTCTGGGATGTATTTTTCTATTCGATGAGATATCGAACCAATAACTTATTGATACGTTATATTGCCAATGAGCACCCTTTATCGCATCGATAAATATGAGAATTGTCATCTAATGTCAGTTCTGACATATGACAGATAAGGTTATTTTGCAATTGCAATATATTTTTGAAAAAGATATATTTTATTACAAGATATATAGTAATTGCTTCTTAAAATCATATATATTAAGATATTCTTATACTGTTATAGAGGTAAAATGGACAATTCAAGTTCTGATGAATTTGATGAGGATGTTGTAATTGCAGTATGTTTATTACATCGGAGAACTATCAGAGATAAAAGTGACCCATTCCGCATTTATAGCGAATTAGAATTTATTCAACAATACCGGTTAAGCAAATGAAAATGCATGCAATTATGCTGTCTAATTGGAGGTGATTTAGAACCTATGACCCAAAGAAGTAAATCTATTTCGGCACAGCTTCAAATTTTAATAGGTTTCTAAATATGTGCAGTATTTTTATTTTTTATATAGCAAGGTTCCTTAAGATTGCGCCTATGACTTCCATTGGTTGTTTTAAGTCATAACCCCGCCCCTCTGATTTCATGTATTAAATTTCAACAATTTCCAATGGTTATTAAATTTACGCTTTTAAAAATTAAATGCAACATTTGCCCAAATATAACTAGAATTTTGAAAGAAATAATTTAAACAAAATGCAAAAAAACAGAAAAAATTAAATTGGCTTAAGAGCGGAGCGAACTTAAGTTTGCAAATTAGAACGCGAACATGCTAGACATTACACTATCATAGCATGCCGATTGATTCTTTTAGATTGTTGTTAGAAAGTTGTTAAATATTTTACGTAGTCAAGCAAAAAAACACAAAAAATTTTAGGTATTTTCCGAAAATATAATCTGATCAAAAATTCCTGTTGTACTATTCCGGTTCACACAAATGTACATTACTTAGAATTTTTTCAGATTTTTGTTAAAGCCATCTGGGCTACAAGGTGTGGGACAAATTTTTTTTGCACAATTTTGACAAAAATCGCATCTAAATAATTTATTTTGCAAAAATTAAATTTTGATCGTTAATCCACTAACTAAGGGCTTTCATTTGATACCCTACTCAGAAGTATAAAAAAATATATATATTTTTTTTCAATGAGCACATATTTTGTTTATATTTTTAGGGGGATATGTTTTTTAAATGCTTTCGTATTTTTCCTATGTGCGGGTCAAAGAGTTGTATAAGCATGCCAAATTTCAACTCTCTAGGTTTAGCCGTTTGGCTACAATTTTTACCGAACAGCCAGACAGACAGACAGACGACAAAATGATGGTATAAGGCTTTTTTGGTCATACCTACAAAATCCTAAAAATGATATCTTAATTATAATGATCATAACCAAAAAAATCTGAAGTCTGAATTGCAGTGCAAGCAAATATTTTAAATGACATTTAAAGTCATTAATACACTACTAAAGTAACCAAAATAACTAGATCGGGTTTGTCCTTACAAAAGTGAACAGCATATATTAGCTGTTCAGTTTAGCTTATTATTTAATTAAACAATAAGTGATCACTTCTCGTGATCGCTGAAGACAGAAACAGATTGTAGAGCAGTTTCCGACACGCCCAAATATTTTTATATGCTCATGAAGTATTATATCTTTTTGATACTAATACTTATTATATTGTATTATTCTAGCCTAGTACTATCAGCAATGGTAAACGTCCAAAATAACGGTGTCCGCACTATTAATTAGTGTTTCAATCTAATTTTTAAGTAATTTATTAAAAATTTAAAATCACAACCAAACTAGTCTTATATTTATTGTAACCACGTAATAATATTATTTTTCAGGTACATAAATGGATGGCCATTATCTTAGATGCGAAAAGCGGCCTTGAAGGTGCAGTTTTCCGAATAAAAGCAGCTCCACAAGTAAAAGAACATATGTTAAAATGTCTGGAATATAACCCAAGGGATGCAGGAATATTATACATGCTCGGTCATTGGTGCTTTGAAATGACCAGTCTCACTTGGATGCAAAGAAGTATTGCGTCAGTACTTTTCTTCGAACCACCTGAAGCTTCGTACCAGGAAGCGTACAGATATTTTATGAAAGTAGAAGATATGTACCCAAGAATGTACAGCAGTAACACTTTTATGCTTGGCAAATGCTGTTATGAACTAGGGATGTACTATAGGTAAAGTTTAGTTTTGTTAAGAAGTCTGTTCAATGACAAATGAATTAAACAACTATCAACTTATTTATATATTTCATTCTCGCTCATCCTTGCAAGGCATGTTGAGACAGAAATATATAAATAAGTTGGTTGTTGCTTCATTCATTTGTCACTAAATAGTCTTCTTTAAAAAACATAATTGAAATATTGGTTTATTAGGCTTGTTTATGTACAGACAGTGTTGTAATGTATCTAGTTACAAGTATCTAGATACAACTTAGATACTTTTTGCAATATGTATCTGTATCTGTATCTAGATATTTAACTTTAAGTATCTTGTATCTGTATTTCAGATACTTTGATCGTTACTTTATTTTTATACCATTTATATAAAATAATGTTCAAAAAATCATTCGATTAGTCTAATAAACATACTAGCTTTGAAATACCGCTAAGCGCCACATTGCTCGACGCTGCTCTGACTTTTTAGCCAGAGCAAGAAAAAGTGTTCGCAGTGCACTCTCAGAGCAGTTACCTTTCCCAATCGAATACAAATTTTATCAAATCTAGAGCAACTGCTCGCCCAATCGAATAAGAAACTTGCTCGCCGAGTGACCTGAGAGCATAGCAGAGCACCCAATCGAAAACGCTATTAGATTTGATTACTAATTATTGCGTACGTATAATTTTAATGTTAATAGTCTATCAATAATTATTAAATAAATTTTAAATTGCTTGATTAAAAGGAAATAAAATGTTCTGATGTATTAACAAAAATATTGAATTTTCCAGTATTATATTAACACAATTATTATTATTATTATAGAGCACGGTATTATTTGGAATTGGTGAAAGATATGCCGGTAATGAACGAATACCAGAGGATGCAGGCTGAAGAAGCTAATTTTTTAGCGGAATTACTAGATAAATATGATGTTGCAACTTTGGCTCTACATCAATCCACCTAACTAAAACTAATATGTACAAATATAAACTAAAAAGGGCAAAATATAACACACTATTAAAAATGGGAATTGTTTCTTTATTTTCTGTAAGTGTGTGTCTTTTGTGGGTGTTGATGATCATTCTGGCTAACATAATTTAGTTGTCGATTAACCTTTTCTGTCTACTGCCGTAGGTGGAGAAAATAGCTTTAACGAACATTAAAAACCGCACAAAATGAGGATTCTATTCAATCACTGGCGATCTATAATTGTTTTTAATCCGAAACCAGTGCTAAAAATGAGAGAGAATGTAAAATTGGTGATAAGTTGAAGGAGTGAAATAAAATTGTTAAGAAAATTATATAAAAGGAGTGAAAACACCTAGTTTGAAAACATCAAACTTACTTATGTCGATAAGAAATTTTGTAATTCGAAAGGTTTCTGAAAAAACTTGCATTAATACATGGCATTAAAAAAATAATGACATTTAGAAAAATACTGAAATCTTAAATTAAAATATTCGGATAAAAGTAACAGATTATATATACAGGTGGTTGAAGTTACATAACCCAATATACAACTTTTTTTTATTATTATATATAGGGTATAATATTTAAACAATTTGAAGTTTGCTTTGAGTTACCTGAATGTTCTCGACTTTTATAGAAGTAAATAAGGTTTTCTATATAACACGCGGTACCTACGGTTACGAAAAATTGTATTCTCTATAAACACTTGAAAGTATGGCAGTTTTATTTACAAGTCTTCAAGTGCCTTCCATTTTGTTTTCCAACACTTTCGCATCTCTACTCTTGAGCCATTTTAGCTCGGAGCATAATAAAAATTTGAAAAAAGTACTTTAAGTATGCACGATTTGAAAGTGAAATACTTTTTATTACTACTTTTTTCTATATACTCTTGGTCATCATTTTGTTTTTGCAACTTGCTCAGACGTCTCGTTTTCACACCCTGTATAGGTATTCCATTTAAAATTTTCATATAGAAACGAACATCTCTCGTATATGATAGTTAATTGTTTTTCTAAATATAATGTTACGAATACAGCCCTGACAAAGTATACCGTAGCCTTGAAACGAACGGCGAATCATAAACATTGAGTTACCCGAATGTTCTCGACTTTTATAGAAGGAAATAAGGTTTTCTACACAACACGCGGTACCTGAGGCTGGAGAGTCAGTAGTATTCGAATAGTAACGCTCGGCGAGTCTCAAAGAAGACTTAGTCAAGATAAGGTCGTCAATAAGTCAGTTTCATGTATTCAACATCAGCGTGGAGTTCTAAAGTGATTGAACGGAAGTGCAGATACTGAGTTAGTGGAATCTATTACGGTGACTAAGTGATTTAGTTAATCAGATACCTGGACTAGTCTGGACTGCATGGTGATATACCTATAAATATAGTGACTAGTAGTATTTATTGCTTATGTAATTGTTGTCTATTAATTAGTATGCAAGTCAAATAGTTTATATACAGAGTGTTTACGGTTTTTTTTTTTTTAATGGGTGATACTAAAGACACTGGATTATACAAAGTAGCGCAAGCCTTTGAAGAAGCCGCCAGACCCCAGGGTTTGATTGGCAACATTGGTTCCCCTATTAAGCAAACTAAAGCAGCAATTTTTACGTTCTTTGTTATTTTTAAGTTTGCGTCTGCGCTGTCACATCTCTATTTCTCGCTCTAATTTAATAACCTCCTTTGTCAGCGGTTTGAATATTTAAGGTTAAGTTTTATTTAAGTTTATATATTATGTCCATTTTATTTCATAAAAATTTAAAAAAATAATTGAAATTGTACCACAATTTTGTTATAGTGCATCTTTAATTAAAAAAATAGTGATTACAATGTTTAAAATAAAAATTTTGGTAATACTAGTTACTTATTTTTGTACTGTTGGAATCACTGAAAATCATTTGTGTTGGCGACATTTTTAGCCCCAGTATGCCCGCCGTTGCGCTACTTTATATAATCTAGTGACTTTAGGTGATACTACAGGTCAAAAGAAGGCGAAAAACCTAAAAACATCTTGGTAAAAGTTTTATAATAACAGAAATAAATTTTTTAAGTTTTGATTTTTTTTTTAATATCCAATGATAAAAGTGCATTTAGATAAAAGATTTGTCTTCTTATTCTTAACAATATTTGTAACATAAGTTTTTGCTGTTAAGTCAATTATAAGGGAGTAATTTAAATTTTAAATTTTTGGGGTTTTCCACCATAACTCTTCAAATATTTATCCAATCAAAATAAATGCATTGAGATAAAAGATTTGTCTTCTTATTCTTAATTTATTGTTAAATAAAATTTTGCTGTTCAAGTCAATAATAAGCGAGTAATTTAAATTTTTAATTTTTGAACAGCAAAGATTTATTTAACAAATATTGTTAAGAATAAGAAGACAAATCTTTTATCTAAATGCATTTTTTTGATTGTAAATATTTTGAGAGTTATGGCGGAAAAACCCCAAAACTTAAAAACTTATAAAATTAATATCTATTCTATTATAAAACTTTTACTAAGGTGTTTTAAGGTTTTCGCATTGTTTTGACCTGTAGTATCGCCCATTAAAAAAATAATAATAAGACCGTAAACACTCTGTATAAGTCAAGTTGTTGAGTAAAGAATTGAAATCACAACTAAATTCGTCTTATATATTTTATTGTAACTACGCAACAATAAACTATTATAGATCATGTACTTTTTTTATTATTTCGTATGGCATAATGCCTAGGTGTCAGAAATTTTCAGGTCGCGACTAACGCCTACTTTTTACGGTAGCCGAGACCGCCATCTTTACGTAACCTCTGAAGCACGCCCCATTTTGCCCAATATTAATTCAAAAATACAAGTACTCATTTAAGGGAATGATGAATAAGACTACGGTTAAAACGGCCAAGATTTCTTTTGAAAAATCTTTTGCCCTTTCTGAGGATTGAACTCACGATCCTACACTTACAAAGCGAATGGTATGACTACTACGCTACTGAAACTGCATGTATTATCACTCAACTTTAAAATTTAACATATATCCCATCTTCAATCATAAAAATGTTATGCAATTGGTATAACTGCAACCACCTTGTATACAGTAACAGATGTATAATAATTAATAGATTAATAACCGAAACAAATAACATATTTAAGACTCTCGAAGTAAATAATCAAGTATTAAATAAAAAATAAAACAGACTGAGAAAGGCAAGGCTGGTCCTAGCAGTATGTAATCAAAAATAGGTAAATTAATATTAGATATGCGATAAATAATTGCTGTAACTAATTTTTAATAGATTTTTGTACTGTATTTAGTTTTTATATCAGCTAATCATTTACATTAAAAATTAGTTACGCCACTGATAATGTGAAAATGTAACTTTGTTTTGATTTGCAAACGTTTATAATTCATTGTAAATAAAATTGTTTATTATAGTTCATAAATCTTTAGTTTACTACTAGAATTCATTAACCAACACATTAGAGTTAATGACTTCTATTCATCCGTGAGAAAAAATTATAATTGCAAATAAAATAAAATTGAAATTTAAATTTAAATTCTTACTCAAAATCAGAGTCATCTTTCAGGTGAAACTTGTAGCTTGTAGATATCGTTACATACCTGAAACAAATAAATAAATTAATTAATTAAAATTTTCTATATGTGAAATAATATATTTTTTAAACGGCCATATCAAAAACAGTTCTTTTTTTATCATCTAGTACAGATAAGTCCAACATTTTACCTTCCCTGGGCCACATTATAAGAAAACAAGTTATTTTGGGTCGCACATAAAATAATACTATTTTCAGGAGTTTTAACTTGCTTTAATTTAATTCACAGTATTGATATCTGATCGAAGTCAACTGCATATTTTTGCAAAAAATCTTTGTTAGCAATGAGAGAAATATGGGCAATTGGAGAAAAAAAAAAAAATAATAAAGATAATTTTAAGATAAGAATGATGTTTGAAAGTAACGGGTGTTTTTTTTAGAGGTATAGAACTTTAAATTGCAATAAAACAACGATGGATTATTCGATTGACATGAATTTTTTTTTATTCGAAAGATAATCTTGTGGCATTACATTAAATCATACCAACAAGACGGCGCAACATGTCACACAGCTCGTGCCACAATCGATTTATTGAAAGACACGTTTGGTGACCGCCTAATTTCACGTTTTGGACCTGTGAATTGGCCTCCAAGATCTTGTGATTTAACACCGCTGGACTACTTTCTGTGGGGCTATGTAAAGTCATTAGTCTATGCGGATAAGCCACAAACGCTTGACCATTTGGAAGACAACATTCGCCGTGTTATTGCCGATATACGGCCACAAATGTTGGAAAAAGTCATCGAAAATTGGACGTCCAGATTGGACTACATCCGAGCCAGCCGTGGCAGTCATATGCCAGAAATCATATTTAAAATGTAATGCCACAAGATTATCTTTCGAATAAAAAAAAATTCATGTCAATCGAATAATCCATCGTTGTTTTATTGCAATTTAAAGTTCTATACCTCTAAAAAAAACACCCATTATAATCAAGGCGATAGCGATGTATGGAGCGGAAATATGGGGAGGGATAGCACAAAATAGAATAGAAAAACTCCATCTAAAAGAGTGTTTCCCAACCACCGATCCGTGAGATTTTTTTGCTATGCAACTATTCACCTAATAAGTTATTACCCACTTAATTTTGAGATGAAAATCTCAGTCCTTAATCTGTTAATTGCTTACGTAACAATTTGTTTCTTTTTTCACTAATTATATGTGATTTTTTATTTGTTTTTTTTTTGTGTTGTAATCAGTGCAATAAAAAATATAAAACTTTTGAGATACACATTACTTTCTAAACTTGCCGGTCCGCGAATTTTTTCTAGGCCGCTTGCCGGACCGCCATGAAAAATGGTTGGGAAACGCTGATCTAAAGTACCTCAGATGGATATTAGGATTAATTCAATACACTGCCAACTAGAGATGGGTCGTTCATGAACGAACCGGCTCACTGCACTCAGTACACTGCACTCAGCCGGCTCAGTACACTGACCGAAGTGACACGGTTCACCAAATTGAAATAAGCCGGCTCACGGCTCACTGTATAGTTTCAAGTTTCAAGGATACGATTGGTCGGGCGATTGTGAGCAGTGACCGGAGTGATCCGGATCTGTATCGATGTCATGTTGAACTTCGCGAGAACTCGGCTTGTAATGTATTATCATAAAGTGTATTTTGTCATCAATTTGTAGGGCAGTTTATTTGAAACTAATAAGCTTAGTCTGTATTTTCTTACAACCTTACTATATAAAAATATTAAAAATACTGCCCAAATCCCAGATGTCCTATTTATAAGGGCAATAAACATCTCCATAAACTTAACACATCTGGTTTAAAATACAGTAGCTACATAAAGTGAATTGTTTGTTTCAAAAATGTTAGATAAGAGCCGGGGCTAAGCGACGTTCTACCTACGACCGAACGACCGACCGGCCTGTGTCTCGGGATCATGTTTACAGTTCATATATTGCAAGAACCGGCTCTAAGCAAGAGCCGGCTCTAAGCGACGTTCTACCTACGACCGAACGACCGACCGACCTGTGTCTCGGGATCATGTTTACAGTTCATATATTGCAAGAACCGGCTCTAAGCAAGAGCCGGCTCTAAGCGACGTTCTACCTACGACCGAACGACCGACCGACCTGTGTCTCGGGATCATGTTTACAGTTCATATATTGCAAGAACCGGCTCTAAGCGACGTTCTACCTACGATCGAACGACCGACCGACCTGTGTCTCGGGATCATGTTTACAGTTCATATATTGCAAGAACCGGCTCTAAGCAAGAGCCGGCTCTAAGCAACGTTCTACCTACGACCGAACGATCGACTGACCTGTGTCTCGGGATCATGTTTACAGTTCATATATTGCAAGAACCGGCTCTAAGCAAGAGCCGGCTCTAAGAGACGTTCTACCTACGACCGACCTGTGTCTCGGGATCATGTTTACAGTTCATATATTGCAAGAACCGGCTCTAAGCAAGAGCCGGCTCTAAGCGACGTTCTACCTACGACGGAACGACCGACCGACCTGTGTCTCGGGATCATGTTTACAGTTCATATATTTCAAGAACCCGCTCTAAGCAAGAGCCGGCTCTAAGCGACGTTCTACCTACGAACTAACGACCGACCTGTTTCTTGGAAACATGTTTACTTAACCGGATCACTGAGCCGGATCAATGAAGCGGCTCAACAAACTGAACGACCTCCACTGATCCGGTTCCGCAAACTGAGCCGAAATTCCCATCTCTAGTTCTACCTACGAACTAACGACCGACCTGTGTCTCGGAAACATGTTTACTTAACCGGATCACTGAGCCGGATCAATGAACCGGCTCAACAAACTGAACGACCTCCACTGATCCGGTTCCGCAAACTGAGCCGAAATTCCCATCTCTACTCCCAACTATTTAATATTAGAAGAAACGAAGAGGTGTCGAATACAAACGCACGCAGGGAAGTTGATACGATGAACGTACAAGGATAATGCTGGAAGAGTCAATATTACACTAATGCTGGAGAGAATTAAGTAGAAGAGAGTTTAATGAAATAGGAAAATCCAGATGGGAAAAAATATTACGAAAATAAGGGGTTCTCGACAAAATTAAATGAGGCAATTTGGAGACCAAGTACCGAAAATCATAATAGCAAGAGAAATTGAAATACAGATACATGCACAAACGAACAGAATAGAAAACGGCACCTTTTTCCCCATATATAGTCAAATAACAACCATCAACATGCCAAGGTATTTGACAGAAAACAAAAATATACAGCTTATAGCGAGATTTCGATGCGGGAATGAGACTCGGGGAAACATACCGTGGTTAAATCCAGAAAAGAGAAAATGCAGACTGTGTGTAAGGAGAGAAGAGACGCTGTGGCATATAATGTATGACTGCAAAGCACAAGAAGTGAAAATCAGTTTGACAGAAATTTTAGAAGTTTCCGGAAAAGGAGTACCCATAATGAAGAAAATATTGAAAGAGAGAAGAAACACAAACACGGAGACACGTAAGCAAAAACGAAGAAAACGGAAATAAGGCGAAGACAAACAAGAAGCCTGATCTAATACTAGACAAAATGTAAATCTTTTTCGGCCCAGGCCGATTCGCTTACTTTTTAGGCCGCTGGATGCCAAGGACATCTACGATAGTGATGTTTGTTCAATAACAAACGAATGTTTAAAATTATGTAGCAAATTATAAATAAATAAGTTTAATTTTTCTAATTAACATTACTTTTGGTCACCCAAAAAATATAATGTGCACCTTTGCCAAAATGTTCTTTTCCGTCCTCATCTTTTTGAAGGCCTCGGCCATAAAATTCAGATGCAGACGAAAAAGATCCACTTTTCGGCCAGAGTACACAAATAACTATTATTTAAGCCCATCAAATAATAAATGCATATGTCCAACAGTAAATACCTAAAGCTGCTCATATGGCACGCCGTATATAATGGGATGGCATCTTTATAACCACAATATTATTTATATTTTAGAATAAATAAAACAATACATAAATATATTTTAAGAATTATTGTAGATATTGTAAATATTTTTCATTTTAATGCAGTTATTGTCAAAAATATGCTCATAAAATCTGTGGGGTAATGCTGTGTTCAGAACCTCGAAATAAGGAATTAGAATTAGTACTAAGAATTAATGTAAATGTTTGTTATACGTAACTGTACGTTATCGTTCACAAACATCTAAATTAATACTTATACTTATGAATTAAAATTAGAAGTTTGTAGACACCAAACCCTTACAATTTATAATTGACGCATACGCAGTAAGCAATTGTCAACCTAAAAATTTCTATGACCATATTTTTTGTTTTTATCCACATCTTTATCTTTTCTATGAGCATATATATAAATTTTACCTCTATTTTAATTCTTTTCAGAACTATGAAACACTCAAAAACTCATTAGCAAATGTAAACAGCTGTCAAATATCGTTCGATAAAGTAGAAATCGATAGGAATTTTCTTAATTCAGTGTCTTAATTTATATTGTGAACACTACTTAATTTCTACGTACAAATTTTATGTTAAGTACTAATTTCACGTTAATTCTAATTTCTAATTTGGAGGTTCTGAACGAAGCATTAAAGCGAAGCATTAATGGAAAAGATAATAAAACATGTTTATTTGATACGTATTTCGGCCTATGTTGCCATCTTCAGAAATACAAAGGGTTTACAGAAATACATTCATATAAATCACATAAACTTTTTTTATTCTTTGAAACTACCCAGTGCTTTATTACCTTTTCCTGTTATTCTAAAGGTGACGACAAAAAAAAAATATAACAAAAACATGGACGCCGGGTCGAAGTGATGACAAACAAAGTAAGCAACTAAATATTTTGCGCCTAAGTAGATCTATAAACTATTAGTGAACAACATCATGCTAATCGTTATTTGAAAAGTTAATACGTATTTGCCATCCTTAATAAAAATAAAATTGTTTCTTTAATATTCAAAATACTTTATAAATTCAGATATTTTAAATATCGAAGTATTTAAACCAGATAACGAATCCTTCTAATTCTTGAGAGCATATTTTAAAATTTACCAAAACACAAATATTTTAAGTTATTTTTAATCAAAATTCTTTACATTTTTTCTTTCGTTACTGTCGTAAAATTCTATGTTTATGCTGCTTTTATAATATTTTTAACATATTTTTATAAAGCCTGTACCACTTTAGTGAGTGAAACACAGCCTAAACAACATTAAAATTAATGTTACATTAAAAAATAAATATGTATATTTATGTAACATATTAAAATTAAGGTAGTTCTTAATTTCTAGGAATTGCTAATAAAATTTTCATGATATTGTTCAAGTTTTTAATAACTAGTTTTTTGAAGGTTTATTTTTAGAAGAATAAAAAATAAATAAATAAATTGGTACGTATAAAGAAGGAATGAAGAGAATTAAAAATTTCTGGAACCAGGTACCCGATTCCATTACCCGCTACTCGTTTATTACCCATTAATTGCCTGCCCATTACCAGCTATTCCCATTAATTACCTGCTACCCGGTAATTAAAATTGGGAGAGGGCCAAAGGGCCAATTACAGCCCGCATCCATCTTTTCATTTTTCCTTGAGGTAGGGTACAATACTGACAGATCGGCTAGCGGGTTTTGGGTTACCCATAGTTAGGGTGACCATCCATCCCGGTTTTCGGTCAATTGTCCCGGTGTCCCGAAAACTGTTCTCGGGACGCCGGATTGTCCCGGTTTTTGAATCTTTCTGCTTTTCACTTTGAATCTGAGAGATGAGGACTTTTTTTTTTTTGCTTTTCTTCACTTTGGATTTGCGAGGTGAGGTCCTTTTTTTTTTTTTTTGTTCTTCACTTTGAATTTGGGAGGTGAGGACCTTTTTTTTTTCCTCTTGACTTGGATCTGGGAGGAAACAAAGACCTTTTTTTTTTTCCTGTGTCCCGGTTTTCCTTCACTGAAATCTGGTCACCCTACCCATAGTCATTCCAAGTATAAAACATGTTAATTAAAAAAAAAAAAAAACGCAGCGATAATGGAAAATTGACGTATGTCGGTTTCTTACGGTTACACATGTTTTGTTACCTACCTTTATAAAATAAGGCAACTACCGTTTTTTTTTTTTTTTTAAGGTCGTTATCAGAAATTGTCCAGAAGTCTGTCTAAGGCCTTATGACCGATTATAATTTACGTACTATTTCACTCACGCAGTTTGTAAAAGAATTACAACTGCGCAGTTTGTCAATCTTGCTTTGTTCCTCGTTTAAACATAACTACAAACGTATATTAATTGTTCGTGTTTGTCAGAATTTATTGAGTATGCCTTAGATCCTAGAATTACTCTTAAGTAAACCAATGGCGTAAAGCTTGATAGGCGTGGCTAAACTCTTAGTGGCTCAGACCTCTTAAAAACTGAAGGATTTTCATCTTCATTTAAAAAAAACTTTGTCCTAATTGCCATTTTAGGAGTTTTCTTTTGCTTAAATTTCCTATATGTAAGTGAAAAAGTTGTACAAGCATGCCAAAATTTCAACTTTCTATGTTCAGTCGTTTTGCTTCAATTTCTACCGAACAGACAGACACACATATGTCTGTCGTAGACTTGAATCAAACAGAGATGAGTACACCAATAAAAGTGTGCAGAAACCATTTTTCGTCTGGACGGGTCTAATTTACTTATAATAGGGGTGTTAGGTTTATTACTCATAGCCATCATAGTCGTAGAAGTCTTGTATAAGTTAGGAGCTTTCAACGTGTTTATATAAAATATCTATTTTATTAGAATACATCTTTTAATCTAAAATCGTATTTTTTAATACGAATTATGTGACAGTGAAAGACGTAAGTAGAAAAATTTGTCATTTATGACTGATTTAATATATGATAATTATATTAAACAGTATTTTATTTATATTTTTTCATTTATATTTTATATATAGCTTTTAAATCGTTCCCTAACTAATTCAATAAAATATATTATTAAATTTAATAATATTTTGTCACTGTAGTTATCTTGTTTGCGCAGTTTTGTAACGGTCGTATACTCTTCTCTGTTGGAATCATGTCTAGTACATCATGAGAGTGACTTTACAAGGTTTTTGGTCATATCTACAAAACAATAAAATCGGGGTCTTTTTAGGATAACGGTCTGCGACTGCATAGTACCTGTACAAACCACCGATCACATATAAAATTGCGCATTTAAGGGCAAACAAGAAGAACTCTTTTTCCCTACTCCTACTGCACTTGAATGGATCAACCAACTCGACATCCAACTATTAAGGCTTCCTTTTTTTTCTACTCTATTTCTTGCTTTCTACCCTACGAAATGTAGGGTATTCATTTGCTATTTTGCATAAATCACTTAAATTAATTTGTTATTTTTATTTTAATGTTGTACTAACCATGTAGCTATATAGAATAAATTATCTGTTTTGTCATTAATCTCAGCTTGAATAATCTCAAAATAAACCAATGAAATTTTAACAGATAGGTATATTTATTTCAAATTCAAGCAACCCGGAATAAAACCATCAAAAATAAGATATGTTGCAGACAAGGTTAAATAAAAATGTTCAATTACGTTCTCGTGCGAATTAAAAATAAAATAAATTCAAACAAATTCTTCGTACTTGAACCAGTATATACAGTATATATATAAGTAAAAAAATTGAACAGATTCCATTCCTTTGTTTCAATGCACGCTTTGATCTTAAACTTGCGAATAAATAACATATTCACGTTTCGTTGAACAATGCTGAAATATGTTTAAAGTGACCTCGTGTATAGAAGTGTGAATTTACTTCTTTTTTTTTTCTGTTTCTTTCCTTAAAAATAACTGCGCCGTAAATATTTCATCTGAGTGCGCAGAGGCTCGTTGAGCAAGGTCAGGTTTAGAATGGAAACGCCAGATGGTTCTGATTTAAAAACTGTTTTGGATATGATGCATACCATGCATAACCTTAACAGAACATGACAGTAATTTGTTGATATTTTTAGTATAACACAAAGTTCAAAATACAGATTTAGTTTAATAAGATTTATTGTTTGTTTTTGTATCATGTTTTGGTTTAAAGACCTTTCGAACACGCACTAAATATGTTTAAAGAAGTTCAGACATTGAAATGACGTCTGGAAATAAATTTAAGCTAAGGCCGTATTCTAGCCGTAATGCTGCAATACACGTCTCAAATTCTCAAGTGCAAGTAGTTGACCATATCTACCTAATTTTGTCATAAATACTTTTGTTTTCACTGTTTCACAAGATACTTAAAGATATTTTAATTAAATTTTAGTATCAGGTCGTCAAGGATGAAATTTGTAATTAATAATATTGCTGACTTTAACAGCTTATTATTTGACATTGGCTTGATATTTTACAGCTCTGTTTTTTTTTTTTTTTGTTGGAAAGTTGCACATCTCGCCTGTTTAAAAAAATCATTATGCTCTAAAAAATTTCAAAAACATTTTTTTAAAATTAATTTTGTTGAAAATGGAACGGTCGGAAATTCGCACTATTATGAAGTATGAGTTCTTACGTGGAACTACGGCATCGCAGACCGCACGAAACATTAATAGTGTATTTGGCTCTAGTGTTACTACGCAGCAGACAATATCAAATTGGTTCACCAAATTTCGTACGGGTAACTTAAAAACCAAACAAAAAAAAACTGGCTCATCTTATTGCATGATAACGCTAGACCACACACTGCACAAATGACTGTGGCAAAACTACAGGAATTGGAGTTGGAACTTCTTCATTATCCTACATACTCACCAGACCTAGCCCCCACTGACTACCACTTCTTCCGCAATTTGGACAACTTTTTAATAGGAAAATAGTTTAATTCTGACAATGCTGTAAAACTGACCGTCCAGGAATTCATTGACTCTCGTCCGCCAGCGTTTTATACCACCGGCCTGACCAACCTGCCGCTTAAATGGCAAAAGTGTATATATAGACAATATGGGTGCGCATACTTTGATGAATAAAATAATTCCTTATATACCTATTTGTAAGTTATCAACCAACTTTGCTTTTTTTTCTACAAATTTCATCCTCGACGACCTAATATTTAACCAAAGATTATATCAATGTTGATAGAGTTTGTGAAAATACTTGAATATTTGTCGGCAGCGAGATATTTTCTAAAAGTAATTTCTTTAGAAATATACGATTATTGGAAAAAAAGGACATTAAAAAAGTAAGTGGTTAACATCACCAATTACAAGTTTCAATTCTTGTTTTAACGATCGTGAAAAATGTCGGGAATTAAAGAAGGCGTATATCTAATGATGCATAAATAACGCTGAACATGATGAATACATGTGGTGGCACAAACTAGAAATATAAATCTGTTAAATGCAATAGTGGAACAAGCCATATTTTTTATTTCTTAGGAATTTTCCCAACCAAGCATGTAGATTTGACCATGAACATGCCAAAAAAACATCAATAAAAATTAATAATAATTATTGCTTTACGTCTTTATGATTGGGCTTGTATAAAACTTTATTGCAAATTTTAGTTTTTATGTTGCAATTAATAAATTCTTTGAATCCCAATAAACATTCACATATTTAATTAAATAAGATATTATAAAAAAATTGTCATCACAAAAAGTTTATTACTACTTAATGTATGTAGTAAATAGAAAGAGCTGGCCCTGTGCATAGCAGATATTAATATTTTTTCTTTTTATGTTGCTAACAATAATACGAGAAAACTCATGAGTCTCATAATAATTAATTAATTTATTGACTAGGGAAAACTTGGCTAATATGGTATACCATGGACCACAAAATAGTATATTGTGCAACTAGCGCGGAATGCCATATGTATTCTGCGCGTGTTGCTTACTATGTTTTTCCTCCGATTACCATTTTTCAATAAATAAATAATCAAGAAAATACAATATAAATATGGTTAACAGCCACAAATGCTCGTGCAGCCAGTACGGGAATGAAAATTCTCGGAAACTGCACATGCGCATTGCTGCGAATTTATTCTTTGCCGCACATCGCACATGCGCATTTATCATTCCCGCATCGCCTGCGCGCGCATGATGATAACATGCGAAATTAAGCTAATTTCCTGTCAACCAACAGTATCGAAATGAGACAGTTCCATAGTAGTGGTAGGAAAATATCTTTGTTCACATGTTACCTATATAAAGAATAATATAACTCTTAAATAGACCAATGGTGGTGGAGTTAGACAGGAATCATGACAAAATAAGATGAAATCATTCTCAAATGCTTTTAGAGGAAGACTCTAATGCCGGGTCAACACCAAACCAACAAAACGCGAACAAAACAGTAATATTTTTCGACAATTTTGCGAGATACCAGTTATATTTCGTGAACTTAGATTTATTGTCACTTCGTTCCGTCATTTGTCGGTAAAGATCAAAGGGTGTCTGCCTGGTTATCAATGCAGGCAAAACTGTCAGTGTGTACTTTATTAAAAAACCAGACAAAAACAGAACAATATTTTGTTTGAAGGATTGCATGTCAAGTGTCATATTGAATAAAAAATGGCAGGTGAAAAATTAAAGTGGACAGTTGAAAATACCTCGCATTTTGTCCCTCAATCTAATGTCGTCTTTTCATAAATCAGCTAATAATATTTCAATGCCATATTCATTTGTTTTACGTAAGGACACCCAAAAACGCCTTTCATTATTTCGGTGGAACTTTGAAGAAGTATAAAACAAGCAGCCATGCTGAGAATATTATCTTTTCTTTTTGGGTACATTCGATTTGACGCTCCGAGCGTTCCGAGCACGCTCTGTACACTCAAACGTGTTCGATTTGACGCTCGGAGTACACTCAATTGCATTCGTTTTGCGATCGAGCGAGCATTTAAAGTGCGCTCTATGTGTTCGGGGTTTTAAGACCGAGCATATGGAGTATGACGTAAAAAAGTGGGGGAAAGTTTAAAATTAAATTATAAATAAAATAAAAATAATAGCCTTAGACAAATAATATTGTTATTTGTCTATGACTACAGAGTACGGTTATTTTATGTATTTGTGAGGTTCTGTAAACAGTAAAAAAATTATTAAAATACACCGTACATAAAATTAAAATGGAAATAATTCATTAAATTAATTCATTAATTATTATTTAATTTTTAATTAATTTTATTTCTTCATTATTGAAAAAAAATCAAGGAAAAACCGAGGTACATATATAATTTTGATTCATGTCTGACGTGAATTAATCTGACAGTAAAAACGCCGCCTAAAATTGTAGGGTTAGATTTTATAAATAATACGTCACAAGAACGCTCGCTCCGTTAGTTCTCTATTCATGACGTCACCATCAACTGTTCGCTCAGCGCTCGCTCTACTCTGTACAACTCGAATGCACCCTTTAAGAACAAAAACTCCACATATTTTCACTGTTTAAAAGATTCGATAAAACAGAAAAATTTAAATAAACTATGGTCTATTTCAAAGTAGAAAAAAGTAGATAGCGCTGCAAACCGAGTACGCTTTACACTGATCAAATACAGTATAGCGGGAAATTTAAAATAAGTTACAACTAGGGCATGGGCGTAGCAACTGGGTTAGCAAGTGATTTTCTTTTTTTAAATATAAAAAAGGTTAATAAGATATTGAAATAAACAAGGCAGATAATTCACTTACGTTATTTATACGACATAAATTCAGTTTAATGGGAAATTTGAAAAAGTTAAAAAAATATTAATTTTAAAAATTATGTACTATATATAAAAAGAGAGATTTGGCTAAAAGAGTTTAAACAAAGCAATAAAACAAACAATATATCTTCAGAGCTAAAGTTTCTTATTTAAATAATTATTGTAAATAAAAATTTAAAATATATGTATATATGAAGGTCTAAAAATTATATCAATAACTTCTTCTTTGGGCACAATCAGCTGGGCTGTCTTTTGGCCTCACATTAGTCCTCTTTCTTGATCCGTTAATTGTCAACTGTCAAAAAATATTTATATGTCAGATAACCTAAAAAATATATAACTGCGTAAAAACAAATTACATGGAGAACTTTCTCCTTAAAATCTAAGCCAATAATATAAATAAAAGTCTAAATATGTAAATATTAACAAAATATATGAGAAAAATTAAATAATATAAATAATATATATTTCCAATGTACGACACTGAACATCTGTCAACTTGGACTAAAAACAATATTTTTACAGTGTAATAGGGATGACGATCTAAACCAATCCGAAGCAAGAACAAACAGCTCCTATCTTCTTACACACATTTTTCTACTTTGAAATAGACCATAGGTGTTGACGGGGTAAAACAAATCTTAAATGTTTGTTGACATTTTGTTGCCATTTTGTTTCTTGGCAGTGTGGACGTAAGTTTTTATTTAGTATTGTTACTACAAAGTTATTCTTTTGTTGTATTTCTGTTTTGCTGGGTGTTTTTATTTTGTCGGTTTGGTGCGGACCTAGTATAAAAGCATTTGCGTTCATGAAAAGTGATGTCAATGTCACTATAGTCAAAACAATAAGCTTCATGTCTACAATGGGTAGAGCATAAAGAAAGTATGACTGAGGATGAGCCAACCAGGAGAATCTATAAACCACAGTAGATCTAAAGCAGCGGTCGGGGAACTGGGGTAAATTACCCCAAATGGGGTAAAAATTAAATTTTTGGGGGTAATAAGAATGTTTTTCTAATTTGCTATTTTATAAACGTGTTAGTATTTGGGAGATAAGCACCTATTTTTTTGCTTGTCACTTAAATTTTTTTTTTACAAGCTAATGGGGTAACATCGGTGTAAAGAAATATATCTTTGGGTAATGGGTAAAAATGTTCCCCGACCCCTGATCTAAAGGATGCCTAAGAACCAGATGGATAGATCATATAAAAAGAGACTTAAAAACATTAAAGCAGGGTTGGGAAAATCTTTTGGCTGTCGGGTCACATTGCGTATGAAAATTTGACGCGGTACAAAAAATTATTTTTCAAATTTTAAATATTGTTTTTGTTACGTTTTATAAATTTTAAAAACAATATTTTTAAACCAAAACCTGTATTTATTATACAATTTAAAGAAAAAAATTTAAATTGGAAAGAATGAAAATTTGAAAGAATATTTGACAGACGGTAATATTTTTGCAAGACACAATAATTTATAAAATGCTTCGCGGGCCGCCATTTGCCCAGGCCTGTACTAAAGCCTGGTTTATAATAACTCCGTAACATAGCGCATAAGTAACAGAACAATGGGTTTGACCCTTCAAAACATCTGTTTATAATAAACAGAACAAAGAAAACTGTGTAATTTTTATGCTTATGTTCCATAACGTATCTATTATAAACCAGGCTTTATCTCAGGCTAGATGTAAGCTAAAACTCGATATAAAACTCAAAATTGCCTAGCAACGCAATGCGTTTTAGCTTACATCTAGTTTTAAGAATTTTATGCCACCGGGCATTTATGTAAGAGAGTGAAAGACGTTAGCTCGAAATAGAAATGGAAGGAAAAAGCTACTCGAGAAGGTCAAAAGCCATAAAAGATTGTCGTGCCATGATTATTTATGACTGATTAGAGCAGTGATGGTGAACCTCTTCGCAGGTGAATTTCTAATTTTATTGCTTTAAATTGCGAATAAAATATTTAATGAGTAAATAAAAACCTATCTTTTTAAAATCTATAGAACAACAAGGGTCTTTTATTGTACAGGTCGCATCAAATATGAACAGTATAGTAAAGAAATTATGGAGGGGCGACTGAGCATTCGACCGCTCTTGGGGCACTTCGTAAAAGAGAGAGGATATCCAACGTAATACTTGGTGGGATCCTAGAAGGTCTGCATTTAATACATGGAGACATTAGACTACGATTACAGTGGATGCTTGTTCTGACGAATACGTCAGAACAAACAAAACAGCGTATTGTTTATGGGAGTGGTACAGTACACACGTTGTCTTTTCCGATAACGTACGAACTCGTTAGAGCAAATTGGACATTGAACGATCACAAATTCGTGCGTTTATCTGGTCAAAAATAGACATTGGTAAATTAATAACATAAGTTTTTGAAAATAAGTCATGAGACATTAGACAAAAATAACTGAGGAACATTCGAATTATATAATTCCCAAAATAACATGTGGAAAATTCCATCCATTGCTGTTGAAATAAACAGCTGATTCATGTGTTTAGTTCTTTCAACGAAAATCAAAATTTTTAACAAAGAATTTTCCAAAAAAATGATAATCATTCATTTTGTGAATTACAATACTGACTCAAATTTTCGCCAGAATACACATGCACTGTAAACAGCTACTTCTGACGAACTGAGTTCGTAAGAAGTATTTTTCGCCAGAATACGCATCTACTGTAACCGTTGACAGTGATTCACAACCGGAGCGCCGTGCGTAGTTCGGATCAATTTATTCATGAACTGAATTGAACGAATTCTCATTCATGAGCTGTTTTTGATATTTTCCTCCCCGTCATCAACTATTTTGTGTTGGGCTATCACCCTCTCTCCATTATCAAACATTTGCTTTGGTTTTTTACCTCACAATCAACTTAAGTGTTTGATACCCCCCCCCCCCCCCCCCGATTAATCAACCGTTTGTGTGGTATAAGTATTTCTTACTGATTTTTACCCTCTCGTCATCAAATATTTGTGCTGGATTATCATTCCCCATCATCAATCGTTCTCAATTACACTGGTCAACAACCATTTTGGTTCTGTAAATGCATTATGCTTTTCTGACTAATTAGCGGGTGCTGATTTCGAATCTAACTTTAATTTTTGCCCATCACGTACAGTTTTTTTTCTGCAGCTTGATTTTTGCATTTTACAAAAAGCCAGATATAAACAGGTATCATATATGAACATATCTTTCAAAAATGTTTCTGAGCTTTACTTTTACGTCGAAAATTTCTGTCCGCTTCGCGTTGTAATATCCAGCAGTAATCGCCTAGCATATTTGCGCTGAAGCGATCTTGGTAGCTGTCGTAATCTTTGGTAATTTTACTGTATTTTTTATAATAATGTAATTCCTTATTTTTGTATCTTATTTATTATTTTATTTACTAATTACAAAAGACAATCATGTAACTAACATTTGTATTATATTTGTTTTTCCCTGTTTCTATGAAATATATATTGACGTTTAAGACGTCAACATGACAACATACATGTCAACTGTAACCTTAAAATATATAATAATCACCTCCACATAATAAAAAGGGTAATTTTAATAATACGTGAGCCTGTCTGGTTTCTGTGTAGGTCTTGTTGAATGTCGTATGGAAACAGGTGGTGGTGATGGAGTCACTGACTCATTTGAGTCTGTAACTTCGTTTTGCTGAGTTTCATTTTCTACTCTTGTTTCTTCAAATGTATTTTTAGATGTACCTTCTTGTATTGTTCTTTCTTGATTTTTCTCTTCCGGTTGTTCTGAAGCTTTTCCCCTAATGCTAGGTGAAAGAAAAGAATAATCTGAAACATAACATTTGTTTTTATTAACTAAATTAGTCTGTCTTTGCTCTTCCTTTGGTATGGTATTTTCATCTTCCTCTTCTGTCTTCAAGTTCTTGCCTCTTCTTTTTAATTGATCAACATGTCTTTTAATAATGTTTCCATTTATATTTACAGTGTAGTGTAAGTTTCCTATTTTGTTAATTATTTTTCCATATTTCCATTTTTCCTCTCCTCTGTAATTTCTGACCAACACTATTTCGTTTGGACTGTACTCATGTAGATTCTTCAACTTCTTAGGGAAATTTTCTTGTCTTACTTGCATTTCATTTGTAAAATTTGGTTTCATTAAATCTAATCGTGTACGTATATTATGTTTAAAGAGTATTTCTGCTGGACTTCTTTGTGTTGTAATATTCGGCGCTTTCCGTAGTTGCATTAAAATTCTGCATAATTTTAAGTTTATGTTTCCCGGTTCATCTGACATAGATTTCAGACTCTTTTTAATTGTCTGTACGTAGCGTTCCACTTGACCATTAGTTGCTGGATGGTACGTTGCTGTTAATTTGTGTCTAATTCCATTTTCTTTCAAAAAACTTTGAAATTCTTCTGAAACGAACTGTTTGCCATTGTCAGAAACCACAGTGACAGGTAATCCAAATCTTGCGAAAACTTCACGAAGTTTTTTGAATTGTCTTTGTAGTTGTAATTTTTTTCATAGAGAAAATTTCAATCCATTTTGAATATGCGTCAACAATGATAAGAAAATAATTATTTTGACTAGGGTAAGCAAAATCAATGTGTATACGATTCCAAGGAGAAGATGGATAAAGCCAAGGGTGATGAGATTTAGCGTTTTCATTTTGAGTCATATGACACGCTGTACATTTTGCTGCAGTTTGTTCGATATCATGATCGATACCTTTCCAGAAACAGTAACTTCGGGCTAACATTTTCATTTTTGTTATTCCAATATGGGCTTCATGTAATTCTTTTAGTACCTTTGACTGCAATTTTCCTGGAATAACAACTCTTATACCTTTGAAAATACAACCTTGTTCTAATGTAAGTTCTGTTTCGCAACCTTGATATATAGTATTTTGTAAAGAATTTCCTGATAATAACGCCATGTAAACTTTCTTTAAATCCTTGTCTTGTAATGTAGCTTCTTTAATTTCTTTTGCGGTCACTGGCAATGTATTTAATTGATCCACATGAAAAATAGTTACTACATCTTCTGCAATTTCTTCTGTATCTTTTATAGGAAACCTTGATAGGTAATCAGCATTGTTATGCTGTAATGTAGACCTGTATTTAATTTCGTAATCGAATCCTGCAAGAAATTGTGCATAACGTAACATCCTAGCTGCTGGAAGTGTAGGTAAACTTTTATGAGGATTCATTATTAATGTCAGAGGTTTACTATCTGTAATTAATGTAAATTTTCGTCCATACAAGTATATGAAAAATTTATGTAATGCCCAATAAATTGCTGTTGCTTCTTTATCAAGTTGGCTGTAATTTTGTTCTGCCTGTGTAAGTGATCTAGACGAATATGCAATGGGTCGTTCTGTTCCATCTGGCATTAAATGTGAAATGACTGCTCCTAATCCAAAAGGTGATGCATCCGTTGCTAGTAATAGAGGTAGTTTTGGATTATGAGGAATTAAGACCTTATCGCTTGTAATTTCTTTCTTAATTAAATCCAAAGAATTTTAGCAAGATTTTGGCCAAATAAACTTTGAATTCTTTTGTAATAATTTATTTAAATGCTGTAATACCATGGCCATATTCGGTATAAATCTATTGTAATAGTTAATTAAGCCTAGAAAGCTACGTAATTCGTTCACATTTTTAGGTTTCGTTGCTTGTAAAACAGCTTTTATTTTACTATCCGTTTTATGTATGCCATATTTGTCTAAACGAAATCCAAGATATTCTATAGAATTTTCAAAAAATTGGCACTTACTTTTGTTTAGACGAATGTTATAATGTCGTAATCTGTCAAAAACAGCTCGTAGTCGACTTGTTAACTGTTGTATGTCATTACCTTGTATACGAATATCATCGAAGAAACTAACAACGCCATCTAAATTTTGTAGAAGTTGATCCATGAAACGTTGCCAAATACTTGGTGCTACTTTTGTACCAAACATCAATCTCTTCACCTTGTATGCTCCTAAATGTGTACTAATCGTTTGTATCATGGAGCTTTTTTCGTCAACCTGCATATGTAAATAGGCTTTATGTATATCAATTTTACAAAATAACTCACCATTCATTTTAGAGAAAATTTCTTCCAGTGTAGGAATTGGGTACTTGTCATCTTTTAATTGTTTATTTATCGTAACTTTGTAGTCTGCACATATTCTAATTTTTCCACTTTTATTAATTACAGGTACAATTGGAGTTCCCCATGATGGATGTTGTACTTTTTCTATTATGCCTTCTTTTTCCATTTTATTAATTTCCTCTTCAACTTTTTCTTTAATTGCGAATGGGACTGGTCTCGGTTTCATGAAAACCGGAACTGTATCTTCTTTAAGAGAAAGCTTGCATTTAATTGGTATTTTTCCAATTTCATCTGTAAATAAATCTTCGTATTCTGTCAGTAATTTCTTGAAAACTCCTTTCTGTTCCCTTGTAACTTCTTTTGATTGTAAAGAATTTAGTGATAATAAATTTTGATTAAGTAAATTTAATGATTTAATCCATTCTCTGCCACAAATAGGAATTACATTTTTATTAAGCACAAACAGTCTTGTATTTTCTGTTTCCCTTCCATTGTATACAATATTAACATAAGCTACTCCTATAGGTTTAATGATTTCTCCAGAATAGGTCTTAAGTTTTATTGTAGTTGGATGTAATTTTAAATTTAAATTTAATAAATTGAAATCTTTACTATTTATTGTAGAAACTGCTGCTCCAGTGTCAAATTCCATTCGACACAGTTTTCCATTAATTTGTATATTCAGGAATATGCTTCCAGAGTCATTTTGCTTACCCATGGAATTCATTTTATAACATATGCCATTTATTTCTTCTGCATTACTATGCTCTTCATAGCTTGTAATATAATTTGCTTTCTTCTTTCTGCCAAAAAATGTACTTGCATTTGCTTGACAAACCTTTGATAAATGACCTTTTTTATTACATTTACTGCAGTTGTATTCTTTAAATTTACATTTATCTGCTTTATGATTTGTAAAACCACATCTGTAACAGCGTTCTCGCTCAATTTCCTTTATTACTTTCTTACCCGTTTTCTTCTTTGATTGCGATTCATTTTTAATTTTATGCACATTAGCAGTTGTAGAGGTTGTAGAAGTTGTAGCAATCTGTTTACTCTCCAGCTTTGATGCTTCGACAGATAGAGCAAAATTTACTGCGTCTTCAAATTCTATCGTCTCAACTTGTTGCAAAAGTCTCTCTCTTATGCTGTTATCCAACAAACCTCGAATGAACTGTGAACGTAGGTGTATATTTAAGGTTGGCTTTCCACAATTGCTACAATTAAAATTACAATTTGTTATAAGTTTCTTTAACTCAGCTACATATTGGCTAATTGATTCTCCTTCTTTCTGTAAACGCAATAAAAATTTGTGTTGTTCCGCTATTTCATTTGGAATTGGATCAAGGTGCTTTTTTAGTAATTTTATAAGTTCGTTGTAAGATTTTGAAGAAGGTAATTCGGGAGTGGTTAAACTAGTTAGTAGATTATAAGTTTTAGGGCCTAAACAGCTTATTAAAATTTGTACACGCTTTATATCGTTATCCTTTCCTGGGTCATCCCCCATAAGGTTTTTCATAGATAAATAATTTTCCAATCTTTGAATATAGTTTGTAAAGGTTTCATTTTGTTCGTCATAATGTTGAAAATTTATTCCCTGTACTGTATTTGCTTGTGGTTGAGCTAATTGACTAATAGCTTGTACGAGTGGTTGTAAAATTTGATTTGCATCCATTGTGTATCTTTTATTGTGTAATTAAAAAAAATATATACTGGCCTTTCTTTGATCCTCGTCGCCAATCTGTCGTAATCTTTGGTAATTTTACTGTATTTTTTATAATAATGTAATTCCTTATTTTTGTATCTTATTTATTATTTTATTTACTAATTACAAAAGACAATCATGTAACTAACATTTGTATTATATTTGTTTTTCCCTGTTTCTATGAAATATATATTAACATGACAACATACATGTCAACTGTAACCTTAAAATATATAATAGTAGCGAGATTCAATCTTTGCAATATCTTGATGGAATCTCTCACCATGCTCGTCACTTATATCACCGAGATTAGGAGGAAAGAAATTTAGGTGGGAATGGAAGAAGTGTATCTTCAAGGACATTCTAGCACCAACAAGCTGATAGGTTTGTAATAATCGATTCACAATACCTTCGTTGTTGTCAGCTCGGCGATTTCCCAAGAAGTTGCGGACCAAATCAATGAATGCAATTCATGCGTCTTTTTCTATTGGAGTCAGAGTAGCAGAGAACTTACCATCATCTATGAGTGAACGAACATGAGGGCCATTCAGTACACCTGCTTTCAACTTTGCCTTTGATACAACACCTTGGAATTTTGTCGTCAGGTACTGAAAACTTGCACTTGTTGGTTTCAATGTCTTGAAGTTTTTCACTAGACCAAGCTTTAGATGTAGTGATGGTAAAAACACCTTCTTGGGATCAACGAGCTGTTGGTGTATGCAGTTGTGTCGAACAGAGATGTCTTCGGTCTGACGGACCATTCCCTTTGATGATAATGCTTCTTATCGGCTCTGCTATCCCATAAGCAAAGAAAGCACATATGCTTTGTATAATAACCAGTCTGGAGACCAATTGCGGTGTGGTTCTCGTAAACTCTATGTGGTAGAGCAAAACTAATATCACACTCACAATCAGCACATGCGAATTATCTAAGATCACACACATTCATCACAGAACCATGAAACTTTTTTTATTTTGTTGACCAGTATTATCCTTTCCGTTCAATAACTATTTGAAACTAACTTGGAATGGATATTATGGTAAGTTTACCGAAATAAAAATAAACAAAAATGAGTGTCGTGAATTTTTCATATTTTATATTAGAATTTAAACACCTAAAAAAGATTGAAAAACACTGGATTAAAATGATGCCAAAAGCAGATACATCTGACAATGTCCCAGATAATTATTTTTTAGTACAGCATCTATGGCTATTAGTAGATACTAATAGCCATACAGAGCCCATCTGACTGTATGTCGAATAAAGAGGCAAAATCAAAACGTTAGTTACAATTTTTAGAGTTAACCATAGGCTATTAGCGTCTAGAATAGTCTATTAAACAGTATTAAGCCATTATCTAAATTCGGTCGGATGAACAGAGCACCGGGAAGCGAATCGTCGCAAAACTACCTAGAATACTTTTCCCACAAGGATTGGCCAGTGATGTCATAGTGTATTGTCGTCAAACCAATAGCAATTTAACTTAGGGACGATTCTACGCCCATTGCTTATCAATAAAGCGACTGTACGAATTCTGGTTTCTGCGCATGTGATGTCACTGGTCTGATCTCGTGCGAAGAGCACATTATCTATGCCCGTTCTACAAAGATGCAACTTGCACTAAATCGATTGGTCACATCTGTATATTTTAAATAATTGCCAATCCCGAAAATAGTTTTTTATTTCTTCATTTTTACAAGTAAACTTTAAATCAAATACATAAAGTCCAATATTGAACAGCTCTATAAATTCATATCAGGTTCAAACACAAATAAGTTAAATAAAACAGTAGTTGCAAAAAAGCGACTGAAGTAGAACTGTATTGAATCTGTTTCGACTGTAAAATGTAATCCTGTGTACCGTACTCTCAGACATATTTATGCGTTAACCAGACAGTATCAGTATCGCTCCTGCCTTTTATTTCCATGTAAAATCGATTCTGATTTGAGTAGCTAGACAACTTCATTATAACTTTATAATAAGAAAAAGATTAGGGATTATAAAACTATTTTTCTAAAGTATGGTTTTGTGTGAAAATTCGAAGAGGTAAAAAAAAACAGCATTAAAATGCAAAAAAATAACTGTATAGTGAAAGCAAAATTTCGTTTTTATGGCAGACATAACGTTAAGCTGCTGTCTAAATATAAAATATATTTAATAAAATTTTACAGGGCATGAAAAATACAGAGAGGGAATAGAGAAAAAACGGTATCTACTAAGTGGCAACAATTTTTTTGGTACATTTTTAGGGTTTTGTAGGTATGACCACCAAAAAAAACCTTATAACGTTTCTCATGTGTCTGTACGGTAGAAATTGTAGCTAAATGGCTTAATATAGAATGTTGAAATTTGGCATGCTTATTAACTGAGAGTTCTAAAAAACACTCGAGATAAATATAAACAATTATGTATTTAATAAAAAATGAATATTTTTTAAAATTTTGATCGTTATACCAAATGAAACCTCTTAATGGGTGAAATAAAGAAAAAAAAAAAAAAAAATGAAAAATCTTTTTTTTTTTATTGGATTTTTGCCAAAATTGTGTTAAAAATCTTTTGTCCCACACCCTATCTCCCAGAGTGGTTCATCTAAAAATCTGAAAAAAATCTCCGTAATGAACATTGAAGGAAACCGGAATAGTTCAACAGGAATTTTTGATCAAATAAGTTTTTCGAAAAATGTCAATTTTATTGTGTTGATGATAAAAAAAAAATATTTTCTTCAAATTTATTGTGTGGTAAAGAAAGCTCTTAAGGCGTAGATTAAGGAACGATTAGTGGCGGACTTTCGCAAAGAAAAAAAGACAATTGTCTTGGGCCCGTAATTTTCAAGGCCCCAACGAACCCTTCCCCTTCTCCTTTGAACTCTAGGTTGAGGGCCCGTAAAACAAAAATGTCTTGGGCCCAGCGAAGGCTTAATCCGCCACTGGGAACAATAGATAGTTTTTTGAAATTTTTTCAAAAATGTTTGAAACGTTTCATTTAGCACGATTTTAGTCAAAAATGTGCAAAGTTCTTGTCCCGCACTCATTTACCAAAAAGGGTTAAACAAAATATCTGAAAAATGTAGGTAATGTACATTGATCTGAGCTGGAAACGTACGACAGGAATTTTGGATCAGATTGTGTTGCATAGTTGCAGTGTTGAAGGAGAGGAGTTGTTAAACGCCGGTCGTGTTATACGGAAATTCGGGAAAAAATAATGAGCATGTCGACATTTGTGGGTTATGTTTACAAACAAGCAGTCCAAAATCACCACCTCAACCACCTCACAAAGTCACTGAAAAATTAAAACTGCAAGATAACCTGCACCTGTAAACCGTAACCTTTGTTAGAAACTCGCTGCCTAAAAAAAATAATTAAAAACGAAAGCAAACACTTCAGTAAAGCTGTATCAAAATATCTACGTACAATATTTGAGACCGCATGCCCTAATCCTGTATTAAAGTTTACACGGGTAGATATTTATGCTCGAGAAGGATTTTTACAATTGAGTATTTCTTATTTGTTGAATATTTTTAATAAATACTAGTTTGTTAAATATTAATAAGTTAACAATATTGACGTAATCGGTAGCTTTTAAATGCTTTTAGCATACTCTCACTCTTTTTCCCGTATTTATAGCATTTCCCATGCTTTTTTACCTATTTATCTCTTTCCACAACACCAAATATATTTATTATTTTCAGAAATTGTTTTTCATTTGGAAAAAATGGAAGTGAATGTTTCTCTCACTACTTTTCCTAGAGTGACAACCCAATACACAGCAGTTTGTGTTATGACTGCTCATTATAACACAAAATAATACAAAAAAGAATAATAGTTGCTAAATGTTACAAACAAACTGCAACATTAAAGTTTAAACACGATACAAACAACACGAGGTAGCAACTAGTAAACAATAAACAGTTACTCGTTCAACTAGTTCAAATTCAGTTCGCTTGGTGTCACTTCATAGCGCTGTTGAGCCCAATATATTTAACTTAAAGAGAAAAACAATATACTGACAAAAGAAAATTCAGCATTGTCTGCAAGTCAATATTTTCCATTTCCAATCAATTCCCAAACTATAAAACCTTTTTCTATCCAACAATACTTGTCAAACTTGACTAAAATTAAGTAGTTAAACACCAAAGATTTTATTTCACCACCATATATTCTTCTATTTTTGTCTCATTCATACAAATGCAAATTAAATTCATTCTTTTTATTTACTGAAATAAAATACGCCAAATACGCTGGAACTGAAACTTATAAAGTAAAAAAAATCTATTTTTTCCGAATAACAAATGCGTAAATCTTCTCACATTACAATTCGTATAATTTAGTAGTGTCGGTATTTAAAGCTTTCAATGGTACAGTCTCTTTGTTGTTTTTGTGTTGAAGTGACAAATGGCTTTTACATACATAATTAAATTTTATGCCATTAACGACAAATATGCAAAATGGAGTTATTTATTGTCGGTGAGATATAAATAAATTGTAATGTCCCATTATCGTTAAATTGTAATTGGTTTTAGGCTAGTCTATGGATTTTCTTTGGTCGAAGAAAAGCTTTCTAATGCTAATTGAATATAAATCTACCAAGTACACTGGAACACAATGTAATAATAATAAAGTTACAGAAATTTATTACATATTGGAAACGTGTATTGATAAAAGGAACTAGTTATAAAGTAAACGTGAATCTAGTAGGTCATGATTAATGTGATTCTCGAAAAGAATTCACCTAAAACACAATTTAATAATACCCACATAAGAGGTTTGATTACAAAAATTGAAATATATTGCGAAATATCTAATACGTGGAGAGGAAGAATTGTGTCTTAAGACGATGCAGCTGTCATTTTCGAAGTTATCGCCTTTTGATGATTTCGCCAAGTTATTTCATTGGAATTTTATAGTGGTTTTTGTGGTTTTCTTTGTCTCGGAGATTACAGATGATAACAGAAACACCTTAACTTTTGAAAATAGCTTTTAAGGGTTTTTAAGGGCTTAAGTGGTTATAAAGATTGTAGAGATTCAATCAACGATGGTGAAAGATCGGGTAGGCCTTTAATTTCTAAAACCAATTTAAAAATTAACCATGTGTGTGTATGAATCCATACCAATCGACGATTAACTGTTATTGTTATCTCCATTACGTTTCATTAAAGTTTTGGTGACATATTTCATTCTATTCTTGAGTAACTGCGAATGGGACGTAGTCCAGATTTTAATTGAGGAAACTAATTTTTCAACTCACTTTACAATCAAGCTATTAACATTTTTCAAGCATGTTGTTGACGATATCTACATAATTTGGATCTTTGTCATTTCCCAAAAACTATGATTAATAGATTTGAAAGATGGTACATCTTTCAAGTCAATTCAACCTTCTTTTTCAACCATCCAAAGTTAAATTTAAACTAAGCAACATAGCAACTACAGAGAACCCACGAATCCTTTAAGTTTTGCTTCAAAAAGAGCTGGAAATTTTTCACCAATCTATTTGAATCATTCACCATATTTGTTAACAGCTTATCAAATATCTTCATCAAGTCCAATTTAATAAGGGTGGGAGACTAACATTTCTCGAGGGTCTACTAAGTCATCTTAAGACCTGGAGTAAATGATATCTTCAAGGAAACTCATTCATGAACGTTGTAGGCGCCGATGCACGTTAAAGACTGCCGAGAAAGTATAAAAAGTCAAAGAAATCATTCAAAAGCAATGGGTGCGTTTTGTTGTGCCAATTCTGGTTTCGGTTTAATCGGAATACACATTTTGCTGCGACAATATTCTCGTTCTATTCATTCTACTCATTCGATGACTCGAGGTCGAACGACTGGAATGAATAAGTGTGGTGGGGATGAAAAGTAATATGTATTTGAATGCAGTTGTTTTCATTTGGTTTTTAAATGTATTAGAATTAAATCTTGGTATTACTGCTTCAAAATTATTTTTACTTTTAGCTATTTTCTCATTGTGTGTCCTAAAATAAATATATACCTATATGATTTTAATATAGTATTGTTAAATCTAAACTTGAAATGTATTTACAATTCAATTATTCGTTTTAAAACATTACGTTCTAGAATATTTGCTTCAAATATAAAGTTTTCTTATTCTGAATTTATTATTTAGATTATACATTTAGGTGAAATATGTTCGTTATTTGTTCTACAACCATATGACTTAACATCCATGCAAATGTCATTCCATGTTTACTTCACGATCAAAATTGTCGTTTTCTTGCGCATCAATTCTAGTACTTCGAACCAGCCACCAACAAAACGCACCCAATGATCGACGACTTGGTATCAGTACAATTACAGAAACTATGTCGCATTTTAAATTTTAGATTTTA
Organism: Liopterus haemorrhoidalis; assembly: GCA_963971575.1. Taxonomy (NCBI): domain Eukaryota; kingdom Metazoa; phylum Arthropoda; class Insecta; order Coleoptera; family Dytiscidae; genus Liopterus; species Liopterus haemorrhoidalis. The sequence continues at coordinate 192,907,264 of OZ020611.1, forward strand.
TTTTTGATAAAAGCTCTTAACTTTTAGTTTATGCATTACAGCGCAAATTGATGTTCGAAATAAAATCTGTCAAATATCTCCCTCGGTTGTTCCTGCAGATGGCAACTCATTTGGCAAAATTTTAAATTAAATATTCGCGCAGTTGCGGCTCAATTTAATCAATAACTCGACGAATATTGAATATTGTTCTTGAACTCGTCGAACAACTGCGGATCGTTCGCGGAGACTGTCCTTTACAGAGCCTCAAAGAAAAAGGTCTATAGGTGTTAGATCGTACGATCTCGCCGCTCATGATATCAACATGTCGGGATATGGACACGGACTGGAAATTTTATCTGTAATAAAGCTATTGTTTATCTTGTGGAACGTAGCGAGTCTTGCTGAAAAAACATATCCTCGAAATCTATATTCTCCAACTGGCTATAAAAAATTTGGCAACTTGTATCGATAGCATTCGCCATTGGCAATAACCGTTTCACCCTCATCGTTTTCAAAAAAGAACGACCTAATGATCACTCCAGCAAAATAAAACAAATCGTACTGTAACTCGACGCCGATATATTAGTTTTTCTTATTACACTCGAGGGTATTCACTTTCTTAGACATGATAATTTTTTTCCATCGTTGAATTGTTACAAAATTTGGTTGCTATTTTTTGTAAAAAGTGTGCGCTATTTGTATATATTCTTCCGTTTTAAACGCTACAGAAGGAATTTACCTGGTCTTTAGAAGGCTGAAGTTAATTAAAATATTTTTAAGAGACTGTTCGAAAATGGTGAGAGTCAAATTTCCAGTTTAAAACTGAAACAACTTATACGTAACGGACTTTATAATAAAGGAATTGTGTCCTTATTCAGGACATTGCACCAGTCCGCTCAACGCTCTTAATGAAGCAGTTTTTGGCCGATAAACGCGTAGCACTATTTGAATATCCTCCCTACTCACTAGATTTCCATGCAACCTTTTTCCTCTCAAATTTGCACTTATGAGAATCTGTTTGGAGCCAGTTATTGGGGTGAAGAAGAAAATTCCGGATCTTCGTAGGCAACGCACAGAAGATAATCATTTATTCACTGCTTTGATCAGAAGAAGACCGAAATGCAGCGGTGCGTAAATGCAGTATGTGATTATATTGAAGGGGAAATGAGTTGAAGTGTACACTTTCATCATTAAAATTAAGTTACTGTATCAGACTCGTTATTTAACATTTATTACGAAATTAATATACATGTGCATATAAAATAACATTTAAAAAAATACATACCAATATACCTAATCAATTTACGTATAGAGCCTTAATATTAGGATGGTAGTGCTACGCCACAAAGACCTGTAAGAGTCTGCGTGGCTTTCAATTTCTTGATATTTTATTTTTGTTCTTTGACGCATTATTATTATTTTACAAAAACAAGTAATCAAAATCTATACATGTAGCAGTAAGCAAAATCTATACACCTATCAATACAAAAATACAAGAAAGAAAAACAGAATAAAACGATAATAAAAAGAAAGGAACAACTTTGTGAAAATGTAATATTTAGGGCTAAGATTATGCGTCACTTAATGACATTTTTAAATATTTTTAATTTCCAATTCAGTTAAATTTCTGCAAAACGGTTTAGTCCAACGAGTTAAGTTAATGTTGCCGTTAACATTAACCATAGCAGGGCCGGCACGAGGGTCGTTGGCACCCATAGGCAGGGCCGTAACTAACTTTTTTCGAGCCTTAGGTAAAATTTTATAATTGGGCCCTCCTAAATATATTATATAAAATGATGTCCTTAAAAAAAAGTCCTTACTTCTAATATATAAGTAGTGACCTAAAAAAAAGGTCCTAACTTCTAAAATACAAGTAAAAAAAAGGTAATCACTACAAAATTACATTACGCTAGTTATTTTTACATTAATTTGGCGCCCTTTTCCACTGATCACCTGAGCCATGTGCCTCATTTGCCTCATCCTCGATCCGGCTCTGAACCATAGCCATAATTGTAAAATAACATTCTATAAAATTTTCCACCAGATCGCGTTACTTTTCTTCCTAATTTAAAAGCAAAAACAAAAAACAAGAAAAAAATACATTAATACTACATAAAATTGATGAGCAAATTCAATTACCTTGATTAGTACAACAAAATTTTATGCCCAATATAAAAACAACGAGCAAGTAGTTAAATAAAAGCATTTAATACATTACGTTAGATACTGTTAAGCAGAACCTTAACATAGATTTCCCATTACAAGTTGAAGTTCATGTGATTTCATACATTACCGAGTAAAATATCAGTGTTACAAGTGGCGCTACAGTGGCGCCGCGGATATGTACTACAACCGCGGCACATTCTTGACATTATCGGTGGTTAACCGAATGTGCTGATGCAGCTGCTTTTAAAAGGATTACGCTTAGAATGTGAGGTAATAGTGTAAATTACCTGGTGGATTACCACAGCTATGTACACGTGTTTGAATTACTTTTTTAAATGGAATGATATAAAATGTAACAGTGCAGTCATACCAATTAAATTGAATTTGCTTTAAGAGTTGGATATGAAAGTGGGTATTTTAATAGTAAATTTGAGATTATTGATTTTAAAAATGTTTTGAATGATATTGTTATATATATTTTGTTGTGATTATTTTCACCGTAACATACTTTTAATTTCTATAGTTTTCTAGGAGTTTATATCCTACCTTGTTTTCGGAAAATAACGCATTTTTTGTGTTTTTTGGTTGACGATGTACAAAAGTTATAGTTATGTAAAACACTATACTAGAAGGCGTATTCTAGCTTGTCACTTGATACGCAGCAAACTAGGGTTCGCTCCAGGTCAGAGGAGACAATTTAAATTTTTGTATTTTTTTCCTTTTTTATTTTGTCTAAATTCAAGAGCGTAAATTTAATAACCAGTTGGAATTTTGGAATTATATTTTCATTCTATGTCATGTATACGAAACCAAAGGGGCGGAGCATATGATTTAAAACAACCAATGGAAGCCATAGGCGCAATTTTCAAAATCTGAATGAACCATGCTATATATATAAAAAAAATACTGCACATATTAAGAAACCTAATAGACCGGGAGCTCATGACATTTTTGGTTTCCGATTTCATACAGCATGCCTTTTGGAGGAAAGAATATTTACCCTATGACAACAAAAAAGGGATGGTACTTAACCCCTGCACGCTTTCCGGTCATAGGGAAAATTGCATTTCCACTTGCACAAAATTTTTGTGTTTTTCTCTGACTTAATATTGCTTGCCCTTTTGTCAAAAGAAAGTTATAACAAATTTAAAGTCTTTTAATTATAGGCATGCTGTATGAAAACGCGGAAAATCATATTTTTTTCTTACAAGATCACATGACCGTTTGAGTCCTTTGGGACCCTCCGAATCGCATGCATATATTTAAAAGACTTTAAATTTGTTATAACTTTCTTTCGACAAAAGGGCAAGCAATATTAATCAGAGAAAAACACAAAAATTTTGTGTTTAAGTGGAAATGCAATTTTCCCTATGACCGGAAAGCGTGCAGGGGTTTAGTACCATCCTTTTTTTGTTGTCACATTTTGTTTGGTAAATATTCTCTCCTCCAAAAGGCATGCTGTATGAAATCGGAGACCAAAAACTGTCATGAGCTCCCGGTCTATAAATAATGGTATTAGGTATTCGAATTAAAATTAACAAAAAATATTTTAACATAAAATTTGTTTTTAAGGCTCTTAGATTAACAGACGATAAATTATTTTAAAAATTTCGTTCATTCGCCGTGATTACTACAAACCAAAATTTGTCCTACACACTCAGCATGCTCAGCATTATATACATGCGAAACCCTGCAATGTGTGAAAATTCACACTTTACATCAATATTTTTATATGTTTTGATCGAGGTCCCCAGAAGGGTCGGTCCAGAAATCTGAAACAAATCTGACAGTTGGTCCCAAATCAGAAAGAGAAGGATTTGTTTTCTCATGCCAGGATGGCATGATTAATAATTTGGCTTATAGAGCTCGCGTTTTTAAGACGACGGAGTCTACTGTCTGTAGAACATGCCAGCATCATCCTGAAACTATTATACATATCCTCTCTGCTTGTCCTTCATTTGCTGTGTCGAGTTACATTTCTCGCCATAATTCTGCTCTTCGTGTTCTGTACTATCACCTCAGATCTGCCTAGAATATTGACGCAACACCAATCGTTCCATACGTCCAGTGATGGCATCCCCCGGTTCGGAACCGGTTTAAATTGTGAACCGTTTCTTAAAATTATTGAAACCTTAGGGAACCGGTTGTTAGAATTATTAAAAATAAATTAATTACGCTGACTTCAGTTTTGAATCGTGCGCCGTGCCCTGCAGTGTTGCAAATACAAGGTGTCTCAAAAGAAATTTTATATTTATTTAGCTTACTGCGTGAACGCAACGTATCCGAGGGGCGCGGGGGTTATGTCAATCGGTAGCCTGGCTCTTGGGAAGTCAGTCGCTATGGAGCGTTTCTCGGGAGCAGACCGCGCGTTATGCGTGCGAGAGTTTTACAAAAACGGTGATTCGGCGACTGTAGCGCGTAGAAAATTCTGTAGTATTCGAGGTTTTCGCCACTTAAATGATGCGCCAAGCATTCCTCTCATTCGACATTGGGTTAAAAAGTTTGAAGAGACTGGTACAACGCTGGATAAATCAAAATCCGGGCGACCTAGGTCATCAAGAACGGTAGAAAACGTGGAGAATGTTAATCAGTCTGTTCGTGACGACCCGAACCTTTCAATTCGGAAGCGCGCAAGTGCTTTAAATGTGCATAGATCATCATTACATCGCATTATGCACAAAGACCTAAAGCTGCACCCCTACAAAATTCAATTGGTGCAAGAATTAAAGCCCCAAGATGCCAGTCAGAGGCTTAATTCTCAGGCAAATTGATCTCCCGGAGAGGTGACATAAATTGGCCTCCACGCAGTCCAGATTTAACCCCTATGGACTTTTTCCTATGGGGTTATCTTAAATCTAAAGTTTACGCCCATAAACTGACTTCACTGGCGCATTTGAAAGAAAATATCCGTCACGAAATGGCAGCCATCCCTGAGTCCACCTGCCGAGACGTCATAAGTAATTTTACTGTTCGATTAAATGAGTGCCGAGAACGCGAGGGTCTACATTTAGACGATATTATTTTTAAGAAATAAATCCCTAAAAAGTGTATTTTAATAATTAATAAACATTTTTTCTATATACGGCTTACTTTTTTTTTAATCGATCCACTAAATATAAAATTTCTTTTGAAACACCTTGTATAATATTTATTTTATAGGTTATTAATAATACGTTATTAAATTTTTTTTCTTATATTGGCGCACACCTAGATTTTTTCTACAGGAAAAATGTGTCCCTTATATAGTGTTTTAATGTTAGGGGTTCTCAAGCCCGTTAGCCCATATAGGTGCGTATCCTGAAATATGTGAAAATTCACATTTCATATAATTTCTCTAATTTTATTTAAAGTCTCCACCAGTTTATCTATTTATTTTTCAGTTCCGAGATTTTCTAAAATATTAACACGGCCTTGAGTTAAGCACATTAAATATTTAAGTTCACTTTAACCTAGCAATTTGAATAAATTTTATAATAAAATACATATTCTTCAAATAATTTATTGATCGCCTTACCAATCAATATTACAATTATTCTTCTATGAATAATTTATTATTGTTCAACGTGCTGTCAATCCATTAGTATTTAATTGTATCAAATAATCATAATTCACTCTGATTTAAATTCAGGTATCTTTACTTATCAAATCGTAAAATTTTATACAATGCGTGCTTAACTGATATTTTTTATCGAAATACAGGAAACTATTAAAATTAATGTGTGACATTCACATGTTTACCAAATATAATTTTAACTTTCGGACCTTGGAATTTTTGAATATCACTTTCATATAATTATCAAATATTAAAATATACAGTAAGATGCTCGTTAAAGCTTGATGCAGTTCAACATATATGTCGTGACAGAGTGTGAAGGCTGCGCGTGAAATTTTCTAAGCGATGACGAATTATATTTTTTCTCACACATAAATTTACAGTCAAGTGCATAAAAACATATTACTGTATATTTATTTGGAGAGAGAACGGCTCCGTATTATTACGTAGTACAGGGTAATTTTTAAATGATGCAATTATGGAATAGATACGTCTTGCGTGCTGCTTCAAAATATTTTAAACCGACCTATCTTAGCAGCCATTTTCTGTCACTGTCATATCTATTAAAATATGTTAGGTTATGTTAGTGTTATAATCTTGTTAAAATGCTTAAATATGTTTCCAGAAATAATTAATAATTGTCACTGGGCATTAATTACCATATCTAACACTCGTCGCGAGAATTTCTTTGAAAAGGAGTTGCCATCGTGTTTTGGTTTTTTTGCAAGGGTATATTTTTGAGAATTCAAATAATAAAATTTTAGGAATTTTACTTTTACAACAATAAACTTTAAATTTGAAACTTAAAATTATTTTTTAAAGTTTATTGTTCATGTAGACTTTTGTTCAAAGTTATTATCTAATAACTAAGTTTTATCTTTTTTTAACTTATTTTTATTTTTATTTTTAACTTATTCTCTAAGTAAAGAAGTAATTTGTTAAATTCTTAGTGGCACTGTGTCGACATTTCTGGTGGTCTACTCGATTATGTTTGTTTTATTTTATTTATTATTTTAAATACATTTTAATATTTCAAACTTAACTTTTTGTAAATATTAATATTAATAAATCAAATTCATTAATTTTAAACCGTATTACTTAACTTGTGTAAACCTTCACCTTTAAGAACTTAAGTGAACATTTAAGATCCAGACTTATTGACAAGATGCCTGATCAGTCAGTTGGTACAACAATACATATTATTTAATTCACATTATAATGTTGAACCCTGGATAACACTCACGCCTAGTACCCGGACTCCTTTAATCAGGAATCTCACTTCAGTTTGAGATTAGACGCAATATTATACCATAGGCTCGCTATTTAGTGGACAATAAACGGTACGTTGTAAAGTAACATACTGGGTTCGCTACACATTATTTAAAAATCACTTTGTATGTGAGGCGTTGTGATTGTTTCCAATATGCACTACTTGAAACAGCAAGCGTTTGGAAATGGATACCTACAAGGCCGTGGGACGGGGGAGATCTGTCCAATATACAAATAGACATAACGATCGCCAAGCGCAATTCTCATATAAAGTAAGCAGCAACGTTTCGACCGTTTTGATATTCGACTGTAATGAGTGGTTTTTAAGTTTGTAGACTGAACTAATAAATATAATGTACAAGTGTCAGAATGTGAATTGATACTTGTTTCTTTGACTGTTCTTTGCAACAGTCACTGTTTATCAGTCACAGTCTATCAGAGCCACAATCTATCATAGATAGACCGTAACGTAAAGGGTCGGTTTCTGAAAGCTTAGTTAACTATAACAAAATAGTTATAAAATGGTTGCTATGGTTACTTATGGGGTTGTTATATTGTAACCGAGTTTAACCAAAAGATTGATCTCGGCTAAGCTTTCAGAAACCAGCCAAAGACCGCCGTTTTACGAGATATTAGCCAAACAGTAAGTACGCTTAACGGCACGTACAACCCCCACAGATTATACATAAGTTTCTTATACAAAATTAACAATCTGAAATAAAATTACTAACAATCTATTTTCTACAATTCGGTCATTGGCCGTAAAATAACCTAATAGCGGGCAGTGTTAACTCCTTTAAGCTTACTTCGTGCCTTTCAGCTTCTGCTGTTTTTACTAACTAACCCTAACCTATCATTGACCAGTCGTTGTTAACACTGCCCACATTCGGTCATTGGCCGTAACATATACATTGTATATGAAGTTTTATAAAAATTAGTTCAGCCAAATTTGCTCTACACGTGTCCACGGACCGAAAGATCGACAGACAGACAGACCGACTGACATCATGCTAAATTTGTGGACATCCATCGAAATCTCGAAATGTTAAAATCACAGGTATGATCAAAATACCTCTCTTATACATGTGGCTGTCGGTATAAACCGGAGACTTCTGGTCAAATTCGAAAAGATGGAAACCCTAGAACTGTTCCAATTAAGCGCCGTGTTCGCCCAAATAATCGTGGCTAATTCGGATTCAACATTTTCTTCACATTGTGCCGAAATAAACGGCTACTTATGAGGAACCGATGACCCAATTAATCAGAATTTATTGTAATATCTTGATATCAAGTAGTATCCTTGTTTAGATAAGTGTTTCCCAACCGCAGATCCGCGAGATTTTCTTTTTTTTTATAATGCAATTATTCCCCTAATAAGTTATAACCCACTTAATTTTGATATGAAATTCTCGGTCTTTAATCTGTTAATTGCTTAAGTAATAATTTGTTTCTTTTTTCACTAATTATATGGGATTTTTTATTTGTTGTTTTTTTGTATTTGTAATCAGTGCAATAAAAAATATAAAACTTTTGCGATACACACTACTTTCAAAACTTGCCAGTCCGCGAATTTTTTCAAGGTCGCTTGCCGGTCCGCCTTGAAAAAAGGTTGGGAGACGCTGGTTTAGATACTGTTTAAATGGCCCCGTTTAGTATTATAAATTCAATGAACATATCCTGTATGTCATCCAGGATCTATAAGTTAAATTTAACGATAGCTGTAAAAGATGTTCCATATTTCTGGATGTAGTGAATAAATATTGTCGGAAAATGGTCTGGGAACTGTTTGTGTTCTTAAATTGTTAATTAAAATTACCACGGACATTTGGTTATGTTTAATTAACTACTTTGACCTTTTCAAAATAACTTTCACGGTCTTGATTCTTTTGAAATTTAATTTTTGTGGTTTGATAAAGCATAACGTTACGTAACGTATATCTGGTTATTATAAATAGATTTGATTTTGTTTTCAAGTTCACTATTTACATTTTAATTTATAATTTTGAATCAATTTTAAAGAAAGCGTAAAAATACTAAAACAAAATTCTGGAGGCTGGGATCTTCCTCTCCATCTCTATCTCCCATAAAGGTATAGTCAGTCAAGTTGACTTTTGGCCTTATTTTTTTTTTTTTGTAAGTAATTAAAGGTACATCAACATCTTGGGTTATTAGTACCCAGTATTGTATTTGAAAAGATATTGATATTATATAATAAGGTGTTGTACTATAATAATTGTGTTGCAGTCATTGGGGGATCTTCTTTCTTCATTTTGTAGCTTTGTATAATTTTTGTGTGTCCAATTCGTAGTCTAGTGTGGCCTTATTTAAAAACCTTTTACACTATAAGTTCAGTTTCATTGTCAATTAAGGTATTAGTGATTACAGTGCAAGCGTATACGTCGCGCGTATACGTTCGTAATCGGACGACTGAATCAAACATGTAGAATTAAACATGGGTGGTTACAACAGAAGAAAATTAGTCGCGCCAAATGCTGGTTACCGCTAGAAGTTCAAACGGGTTTGTATACTTCGCGCGTACATGTTCGAAGTGCATACACATTTTTAATTTGTATTCTGTGAATGAAAAGTTGATTTTGAAAAGCTCGCCCGAATACGGACGTAAATGCGCAGAATACAATTCGCGCGAACTCTCTTGCACTGTAACCGCAGTCTGAGGTGTAAACAGAGAAACGGAAGCAATGAAACGAAACGGAAAGTGAAACATGTCGATGGGAGAATCTGAAGTTTTACTATCCATATCATTTAAAATGATGTGTAAACAAACGTATTCGTTCAAGTCGGAATTTATTTATTAGCTAATCAAGATGTCAAATAGTTACGATTTTGGTACAATCTTGCTTAAGGCAGGCGTTCAAATGGCCATTGGACATCTGAGACTTTGATAGCTGCTTTCACTTGCCAAGAATCGTAGAGATGTACTAAGTTTTTCAAGTAGCGTCGTCGCCTTCATGTTTTTCATTTTATTGAGCATGCGTAAACAGAAGGGGTGGCGTCTTCAGGTCAGAACCTTCCCCGGGCTCGAAATATAATAGTTATTTAATAAAAACTAAATAACTAAGTAAGTGAAAATGAAAATTTTTAATGAACTACATGAAAATCAAATTATGATCAAAATCAAATTAATATGGTAGAGCTACATACATTGGGTCGAGTCATTAATAAGTTCCGTTTTCATATATTAATTTTACTTATAAAAAAAAGGGCAATGGTAGAGTGATTATTTTCATTTCGATTCATCACTCTCGTGATCGCTGAAGACGGAAACAGATCGTTGAGCAGTTTCCGAAACGTCCGAAAGAATTTTATATACTCATGAAGTATTATATCTTTTTGATACTAATTCTCATTATATTGTACTATTCCAACCTAGTACCCTTAGCAATGGCAAACGTCCAAAATAACGGTGACCGCATTAATATTGGACCATTGCAAAATAATTTCAAAGATATTATTACCAAGATATGGCGATTTGTTTGTAAGTAGACACAAATTATCAATTTCATTTCGCATTTATTTTGTGAAATAAACCGATTTAATCAATAAATTTCATCATCATTATTGGCGCGAGGTGAGCCTTGGCCTCCTGTTTCCAGGTTTCATGACCATGTTTTCAATCTATGTACATTCAGGACTAATATGATCAGTATTACGTCAATTTTTACCGACCGCCAACGTATATAAGGGAGGTATTGTGATCATAACGATTTTGATATTTCGAGATTTCGATGGATCTCCACGAATTGTCCCTACATAACGTTTTGACTATTTTTAGCATGATGTCTGTCGGTCTGTCTGTCCGTCCGTCTGTGTGTCTGTGTACACGTGCAGAGCAAATTCGACTAAAAGGATTTTTCTGAAACTGCATATTTATGCTTTTGACATCAATGGCACGAGTTGATCAACTTTTGGTAAAAATCGGTTGACTAGAAATGGGAGTTTACTCGTGTCGATTTTAAGATTTTTAACAGAAAAATAATTCGAAAAAAAAAATACTTAACAAAAGTTGCTATAATTGCAATAACTAATAACTTTTATTTGAAACATTTTTTGATAAAAGGAAAAAAAATTTCAATTTTTTTTCGATATTTAGTATCTATTTTTTCATACTTATATATAACGTTTCCATGGTCATGATAAATAATATCTGTTAGAAAATATTAGACCAAGTTATTTCTACTCTGCTGCTAGAATGTATTTTATACAAGTACTTTGTGATGGCGGTCGGTCCTGTTGTGGCCACAGCTGATTTTTTAGCATACACAGAAAGGCAACTATAGTTTATAGCCAGTTGCGAAAGGCTAAGTAGAACCTGTATAGATATTTTTACGCAAATTGTTTCACTTAAGCAGGAATTGAACTCACGTCCGTGCCTTTGCTCAGCGGTCGATTAGCAGATACAAGCTGTTTAACGCTTGCAGCTACAGGCTTACTCTAATCAATAAATTTGGGAACATTAAATGTAGTTTTTGATTCTTAATATTTCTTGTACTTTGTCTTTTTGCTCTAAAATTAATATTTAGAGATATTATAAATGAAAATTTTAACACTGTATTTCATAGGTTCAATAAAAAGAAATACAGTACTCAGCATATTTTAGTAAAGCATATTTTAAAAATATACTTATATTTACCCTCTGGAGTCCGTCTACCAAAGATTGGCACGCGCTGTTAAAATGTTAATACAACTTTTTCTAATTGTCATTCTTAAAATTTGCGAACGACAGAGAGAATATTAAAAAACTTTATACCTAGCAAAAAAAGGAAAGCTTTTGTACTGGTTTCATAGTCTCTTGGGAAAAATTCAATTTTTATAGCTATATTTTTACATAATAATATGCCCAGCGACCATGAAACGAAGGAGAAAAAAAAAAGGATTTAAGATATTACAATTTTATAAACAAATTCAATATTGCTTCTGAAGTAAGTGTTTCATTAATTTTAATTAAAAATAATTAGTTAAGTTATTTCATAGATGGAAAGAGCAAAGTAGAAATAATGAAGTCGATAAATTTTATTAAAAATATTATAATAGAGTTTACCTGTTCGAGCGGTAATTGAATTAAATCGCTTCATTATTGTTGAACGGGTTGTTATTTACGTTATGTACAGAAACACAAATTTTGATAGTAATGCATGCAGAAAGTCTGTAATCTACGCACTAAGAGCTTTCATTCGATACCTCAATCAAATTTTTATAATTGTTATTATTTATTTATTCAAAAATATACATCTACGTACATATTTTTCGAATGATATGTGTTCCCAAAAGAACTGTATATGACTGCCAAATTTCAACTCTCTGCATAGCAGGTCCGTATCGTTACAATTCTTACCGTATAGACGTATAAAACATCCCTGGTTTTACCTACGAAAACCTAAAAATAAAACTCGTGTACCTTGAACATATGATGAGGAACAAGAAATACCAGATTCTCAAACTTATAATACAAGGCTTCCTTGATTGATTGAATGATGCAGAGTTCAAGATCAGCGAGAAGAAGAAATCATGGCTAAAGAATATCTGTCAATGTTTTGTGTTTAAAATTGTTGACCTATTTAACAGTTCGAAGACAAAAAAGAATGTTAAATGTTATCCATCCTTCGTCATGGAGTTGGTACACGAAGAAAAGAAGAATAATCATACAGGGTTACTGTGATGATCTTCATAATTCTTTTTTAGTAGAATTTGTCTTTGTCTACAGCTAATATGAGGGTCATTCCCCGAAATAGATCGTAATGAGATTAGAAAAGATTTCAAACGCTTACTGCTACGCGTACAGTACGAGGTACAAGGAAACAGTAACACGTGACCACAGAGGTACGCGTGGCAAAATTGACGCTATTCCGCGCCACTTTGTTAGCCGTAACTCAGGTATCGGAGAGGCTTTAAGCGTATCTGACTGCTCAAACAATTCGTAATAACGAGATCAACAATGTTAAAGTGTAAAAACGGCGAACAAATATCCGTAACACAATGCAAAAGCGGAAAAAGTGACAAAACTTTCGGCATAACTTTGAAATGACGCAATATTTGCAAAGAAAATACGTCAGACGATATAAGATTCGGGTGTTAATAGAAAGAAAATAAAATGCCGGTCATAATGAAGGGCTACTGAGCGACGCCGGGAGAACACAGTGCTGGAGAGAGCATAGTAAAGCAGCGGCGCTTGATGTTAACATCGCTGCTAGCGCTTCCACAGCGGAACCAGCGGTGTCTATGTAAAAATGAATCAAATTTATGGAAATAGTTAAAGCAAGAAAAATGCAAACAGCAACAATGGCTATTTGCCCCTAACACCTCCCATTTAAATGACTAAAATATATATTAAAAAGAATAAATAAAACACAAAATAAATAAATAAAATCCTCCACATACTCAATAAAAGAAATTTTGCATGGACAAAAACAAATAAATTAGAATAAAAGTTTTTTCATAAATCTTACCAGAAGCAGGGTGATGGTACGAGACTGTAAAGGAGCCAGTTATCATAAGATATCAGGATCAAATTAATAACACATTAAAACAAGGTGCAAAGTTTTATATACAGGGTGTTTACGGTCTTCTTATTTCTTTTTTAATTGGTGATACTACAGGTCAAAAGAAGGAGAAAAACCTTAAAACATCTTAGTAAAAGTTTTATAATAAAAGATATATTACTTTATTAAATTTTAATTTTCTTGAGATTAAAAGAAAACGATAAGCACTTTTATAGCTTTATGTTCGTTAAGTTATCACTCTGCTGTTATATACAAAGTCTTACTCGGCGTATCCATGAATCAGCGTATGCTACAAAACCAAGTTATAATGTTCATAATTTCGGTATTTTACTATTTAATTGTATTTTATTGAAAAACAAATGATATTTGTTAGTTCGCATGTTACTACAAGTTTTTTTAACATTAATTTATCGCTTCCCTATAAAAACTTAAAAAATTAATATCTCTTTTATTATAAAACTTTTACCAAGCTGTTTTAAGGGTTTTCGCCTTTTTTTTGACCTGTAGTATCAGTCCTTAAAAAAGAAATAAGAAGACCGTAAACACCTTGAATAGAACTTCGATTCCCTCAGAAAAGTATCCGCCTGTTCCTGTCACCACATAAAGCAACTGACAAGTCATAGCACAGTGTACAAGTCTGGCAAATATCAGGTCTGGGAAAAAGTTCGTGGCGTTTTTGCCAATAGACGGCGCCAATTGCAATTAACTCAGGAAACACAAATCGCAGCGACACCACTAAGCGCTCGTTGGAAAGGTGACAGTTCGAGCGTTACTTTGAGTTTCTAAACATCAAAATTTGTGCAGTGGTTGGAAAGTTGTTTGCGTTTGAAAATGGAGAAAAGTAATGAAAAATTGCGCTATATTTTGCAATATTATTACGACAAAGGGAAGAACGCTGCGCAGGCTTGTGAAAAAATTTATGCTGTGTACGGTGAAAGTACTTTATCAAAATCTGCTGCGCGGAAATGGAAACGCTCGCTTTCGTTCTGGTAATTTTAATGTGAAAAATGACTCACGCTCTGGTCGTCCAATCAGTGAAAAAGCTGATGAAAATCTTGAAAAAGTCCAGCCAGATAGGCATATCAGCAGTGTCGATATTGGTACGGAGCTAGGCATTGACCACAAAACAGTTTTGAACCATTTACGGAAAGCTGGCTACAAAAAGAAGCTCGATATATGGGTTCCTCATGAGTTGAGCGCGAAAAACATGATAGACCGAATTAATATCTGCAATGCGCTGCTGGAACGCAATGAAATCGAGCCATTTCTGAAACGTGTCATAATCGCTGATGAAAAATGGATCACGTACGACAATCGGAAACGTAAAAGATCGTGGACAAGGAATGGTGAGCCGTCACAAGCGTTCGCGAAGTGAGGATTAACGCCGAACAAGGTGAAGCTGTGTGTGTGGTGGGACTGGAAGGGAATCGTCCACCATGAGCTACTTCCAGTTGGTCAGACGATTGATTCTCAACTCTACTGTGGACAACTAGATAGATTACGCCAGGCAATTGAAAGATAACGGCCCGAATTGAATAATGGGAAAGGTGTTGTCTTTTATCATGACAACGCAAGACCACACACTTCTTTGATGACCTGTCAAAAATTGCGGGAGCTTGGTTTGGAAATTTTGTTGCATCCACCGTATAATCCAGACATAGCACCCTCTGACAATCACCTATTCCGATCTCTGCAGAATTCTCTCAATGGAATTAAGCTGGTTTCAAAAGAAGCCTGTGAAAACCACTTGATTCAGTTTATCAACTAGAAACCACAGAGTTCTTCACCGATGGCATCATGGCTCTACCCGAAAAATGGCGAAACGTTGTCGATAATAATGGAGAATATTTGGTTTAAATAAATAAATTTTCACACTATAATAAAACCAGTTGAATTTTACTAAAAAAAAAAAAAAACGCCACGAACGGTTTCCCAGATCTCATAGAAGGATCTTCACCTCGAAGGAGGTGTCTTTGGGTCCACCAAAAGATGCCTATACGAAGGCGTGTGACAGCGGATTCCTCCCTGCAGTTAATCCTGCAGGAAGAACACCATGGTTAAAGGTCTCCCTTAATCTGCCTCAATTTTACATTTTGTATGCTGTTCTAATCATGTTGCCATTTGCCTATGAATTGAAGTCTATGATAGATGTTTCAGATGACTCTTTGCGTCATCTGGAAATATGAAACTCACATCAATCATAGGAAGGGTTGCCAACTTTTTCTGAGACAATTCCTGAAACATATTGCTCAAAACTGATATATATGTATGTAATTTCACAATATTTTCCACTGAGCAACCACTTAACATATCACACCTAGAATTCCGAGGAAATTTTTTTATGTACAAAAAAATATGTAAAAAAATAATAACACAGTTTTTTCATGTGTTTTTTATTATTATACGAGCCTGATGGTCAACTTTTATACATCTTAATAATAATAATAATAAATCTAAAATCTAATAGGAATAAATCGAAAATTATATTGTTATAAATCAGCAGTCGGCAACCGCGGGCCGCATGTGGCCCTTGTAGAAATTTTATGCGGCCCGCCAATATCCGCAAAAAATTGTTTTTTAAAGTGTAAAAATTTGAAATTGGAGGCGAGATCGTGTTTGTTTCTCTGCACTTTAAAAAAAGACGTGAGACCGTTGTTTCACTTTCATATGGAAAGGACACCAAAATATTTTGTGCGGTCCGCGCCATCCTGTTAGGTCAATGTGACCCACGGTCCAAAAAGTTAGCTCTCCGCTGTCATAAATAATTAGGAACTCAAAACAAAAATTATTGTTAAGATGTATGTACGATCAAAAAGTATTTTTTAAAAGCTTTCTCTGAAATTCCGGGAAATTTTGACATTCAATCTAGATTCTGGACAGTAACTTCAATTCCTGGACAATCCAGGCCAATCCTGGACGGTTGGTAACCGTAATCATAGGTCTAAGGGAGGCGGCTTTTGCAGCTATTTTCATCGCTTCATTACCTTTACCAAATGGCCGGTATCCAAAACAGCTCCGCCTCACATTCTGAGCATTCAGAATGTGGAGTAGTAACCGAATCTTTAATACAAGAGCACTAGATCTGGATCTTGTGTATTGTTCAGAGCGCTCAGCGAATTTATCGAAATAAATGAAACTCATTGCTAATTCATTGTTTGATTACTCTCCACAAACGACACTGACAGTTAGCTATTATCGCCAGCTGTTTTGCGGATCTTTATTATTCTTTGGTACATTAAAATATACAAAATAAATTGAGAGGAACATTCTGCTCATATTCTTATCTATTAAAATGTCTCTTCTCTCTTTAAAATGTAAGCCAAGTTTTTATATTTATAACCCAAATATTTTATCTAACATAAATACACGACAATGTATAACACACACATTTTATACATTTGATAAAATTAAAGTCGATGTACAGATATTCTTAACTAGACTTGGCAATGATATATAAATAGTTTCAATATTTATAACGTCTGGTGTGCAGTTGCATGTAGATATCACTACGATATTTATTGAAGCAATTTAGTGCATTTACATCTACTTTTTGATGTACGGTAGAAAATACTTTACGAAAATATCGAATATAAATAGTAATTTACAAAAAGATATACAAAGTGTGTCAGGTATTAGTGACTTGAAGGACGGTGATTTTTAATGATCTTTCACGAGCTTAAGTTGATCTTTAGCGGCGATTAACCTTTTTTAAATACTCTACATAAAAATAGATGTAGATATTTCTACTTATCGGTTCTATTTACGTTGGTACTATTTTTGATATTGCACCTTCAACCTGCTGTTGCAGATGCAACTATTGCCAACCTTCGGATTTTAAATCTTGTGTAACTTTTTAGGTTCTATAATTTGGAGGAAATATAGTTCAGGGTTCCTACAAATTATAAATTGTATAATTTCCTGTTTTTATCTACTCAATAAATAATAATAGGTTCCAAACGTCTACAAGGTGCATACGGTTAGAAAAGTTTGAAATTTTTAGATCTCCAGACATATATCGGGTGTTACACGAAATGTACATGAAAAATTTGTTTTTCCTTTCGCAAAATATGAAAAACATGAACTTTTTTGTGTACTTTTGGGAGTAGTTGTCAATCTAACTAAGGTAATATATTTGCATCTAATGAAAGTAATTAGTAAAAATCTAGAAATGTTTGTCGATAGGTGTACTTCTGCTATTCCACAATTATTAATGCTAAACTAGCTCAACCGGTAATGTGGCGGCTTTGTTATCTGATAACTGCTGATTCAAAGCACCAGAAATATTATATATTTTAGATAATATAATAATTTATTTATAATTTTACTTAATTATTTTTTAAACTTCATTAGCCAGCCGTCGTAACGTAGTAGCCCTGTTTTGCTAAGGTCTCGGGTTCGAACCCCGTTCAGGTATGGAATTTTCAAATATTAGAATTGTCCTGGATTATTGCCGAAGAAGTAAAAGCTATTAAAAAAAATAATCAAAAACCCATTACACTTAACCACTTCACAGAAGAAGTAATTTCCCGTGTTTAAAAGCTTATAGCCCATATTTCGTGTTACACACTATATTTGAAAGTCAAGTTGTCAGCGTGTCATATCAATGGGTCCTATTATCCCTGCATAGTGTGAGGAATACGAATTGGCTTCCCTGGTGAGAAGACTATGGTTTAGAACAGCGGTTCCCAATCTTATTTCTCATATATGCCCCTTGAATCTTCAATATTTGCACCCATCCCTTAACTCTCACGTACCCCTTGATTAGACTTTTCATTTATAAGTAGGGGGTACTTATAAATGAAAAGTCGGGGATCTTTAATACACGCCCATCCCTTTTCCTCAACTTTTTATTTTTAATTTTCTTAGGTTAGGTTATGTTAGATAATGATATTTATATGCTTTTATTATTTTTTTATATTAGCGAAGATCAAAAAAACTAAAAGCAACATTAAAATAATTTTTACCCACATTAAATTATGTTGAAAGTAGAATAATTATTCGTCAAATTTTAAATACCAATTACTCATCTTGATATGTGAGTTTTCCATCTTGGTTCATAATAATTTTAATGCGATCCTTGAGATTGTTTCATGGATCCGAGTTTTTTAAAATCAGATTCAAATAAAGACAGATATAACCAGAAATCGGGAGCTGCGCCAAACTTATTGCGATATTTATTCTTAATGTACACATAAGAGGAGAATGCAATCTCGACTAGCTCTGTCTTCACGAAAGTTTTTGATACTCTTCTTTCACTACTGCCCAAAAGTCAATGAGATTTATTTTATTGAAATCAGATTCAAAAGAAGAATCAGTCGACAGTTCAATCAGTTTTTCTTATTCAAGTCTTTGTAAAACTCTGGTGTTTTCGCCATTAACTATATTATTTTTGCGTACCCCTATCCGGTCCTCCGCGTACCCCCAAGGGTTCGCCCCCAGGTTGAGAACGAACGGTTTAGAGGTTACCTCTAATATGGATATGGAAACCGTAATACGATGGACGACTATGAAAGTGAGTTTTCTTGGTAACCATAACTTTTTACTCATTCATTCGGATTTCAGTTGTTATTCAGGCAAGAGGTTTGATAGTTTGAACCTCAGGGCAAAATATAATTAGAATTCCGTAGTCTGTGACATAAATATATTATAATAGGTATACATTTTAAGTATTAAATACTTGAGGCTAAGTCAAACATCCGCGGGTTAATATTTTATTTTTTAAATAATTCTAATAATACTGTCCGAATACACAGTTACGTGCTGCCGTGCGAAAAAGTACGAATGAATGTAAAAAGTACGGGTATTATGTGATGGATAAATAATAAAGTCGTTCTTATTTGCAAATAACTATCATTTAAAAGACATAACAATATTAATTATATACAAAAGTATTTCTTAAATCCCTAATAAAAAATAAGAACATACAGGATGGAAATTATATCACTACGGTTTAAATAACATCAACTATTGACGAAATATTCAGTGAAATCAAGAAAATAATGTTCATTTGTCACTTCATAAAAACCCCACCAAGAAAATGTAGACGGGATCGTCACGCGTGGTTCGTCCACCTGCGTCCAAACATTCTCTAAGCCCTCCACTAGAATCGAACCCAAATCGTGTAGGTGTGCAAATTTTCATTAAAACCTGCGGCATTTGGGTTCGATTCTAGCAAAAGAAGTTCCCACAAATTCCCGCACACGGGCACCCGTCACACAAGCGGCGACCTTGCCTATACAACTTAAACAAAATTATACAGATAAATAACAAAAATTGCTTTCCTAACCACTTCAAACATCCCTAGACCATTTTGATGAGTGCACTTGTTACAAATCACTAATAAGTTCTGAATATATTCGGAACTTACCTATGATTGGCTATGGTTAAGCGGGAATTTTTAGCAAAATCGCCGCAAATATAGGACTCTCGAGCCGTAGTATGGCCATGCATGACCTGTAAAGTATTCCGCGGATATTAAAAGTTTGAGAAATATTCTGTTAAATAAATTAGTTAGATTAGTAGTTTGTTTACTCTTATTTTGAAGGCCTAACTATATAATTTCGTATGTAAGTTACATTGGTAAGATTTTGGCACATATCAACTACGGTTTTTGTCTTTTCAACAATATTAGTTCGGAATTCAAATCTAAATAGAAAAATTACTCGATGTTATCTTTACAAGTAGTACCTCTATAAAAAAGTAGAATTCGTATACTGTTTCCAAGTAGAAATTATATAATATTTTCGAGTTTAATAGAATAAGTTTGCTGTCGTGAGAATTTGTTTTTAGAATAGGTGGAGAACAATTTAAAACATATGAAGGTCAGCAGTGTTCGCCGACAAAAGATACATATTTATTTTAAACATCCTTTACCTCAAAACTAAAATAAATCATAAGAATAGAGCAGTTACAATAAACATCTAACACTAATTTATTACACCACATTTATTGAGACATTTGTTTTATTAGGCTCATAGAAGGAAAAAAAAATGTCAATTGTAGTGGATCCTCACTGAATTCAACAAAAAATCCGTCACAGATATATTAAGAAATGTAGTAAAGAATCTCTCATTCCATTAAATTTGTGAGCACAGGGTAAAACGAAATCCATGTTTTTCGTTCATATTTAACGCATTTTCTTGAAATTGTCAGCGACAACATAGGTTGTCAGCGGCAAGGTTGGTACACAATTTATACACTAATCAGAACTGAAAGAATTTTTAAAATCGGTTCAGTAGGTACAATTTTTTTGTTGTAAATAAAAAAATGTTACTGAAAATCTTGTATTTTCGTTAAGTATTATATTGTTTTACATTTTCTTGAAATTTTAAGGACAATAAGAGTAGGTATTTTCAACAAAAAATAATAAAAATAAAAATAATAATAAAATAATTAGGTCAATAATAACGAATTATCTCCGAGTGAAGCAGGGCGGGGTTATAAAGAAAAGGAAGCTAGAACATCTGAAGGAAGCTTGAACATAAAAATGAGAAACGAGCATAAATACCGTATCCTGCCATTGTACAAAAAAAGATTGAAGACAGAAGAGACTAAAAAACAAGGATCTCCTGGCTCACTAACGTGAGAAAATGGTTTGTTTTGACATTCAAAAAATTTCGAATAACAGGGGCAAGGTGCGAATTGTCATGATGATAGAACTAACGTTCAGAACAGATAAGGCAAAAAAAGTAGAAAAAGAGACATAAATCGTTTGATATAGATATATTAAGTCAATCTAGCATTCCTATTTCCAATTAAATTTTCAGCGTACCCTCTATGTACCCGGTACAGAAATTAGACAATTATCCTTCCCAAATATTGATCCATTGACAGCTAAATTACCCTTTCATCAACTAAAAAACTACAAAGCCAAATAGTCTGGATGTAAAATAGATTAGTCAACTTCAATGTCAAATGAAATGAAAATGATTAATTAAAACAAACTTTTCAATAAAATTATCTCAGTACATAAGAGCATTATATTATTCAAACATTGGCTTGGCGTAATCAATATCCCAGTTGGATGTTTTACGGGAGATATATTACTAAGATTATTCATACGCCGTAGTGGGTAAATTTCAGCTTATTGGCAATAAAAGTAAACACGGCTTGTATGATGTTCTGTATTGTCATGCAAAGCGAAATGTTTTGTATATCTTGTTTTAATATTTTAGCGTAGTATGATAGATGTTGGTTTGTTATCGTGTTTTCGTGGTAAGATGGTTACTTACGGAGCACCGGAATACCAGACATTACCTCGGAATTTTCATTTTGCAATACTTTTCTATATTTCCAATTATTTACTGCTTAAAATTAATAAGTACCCATTTATACAAGGATAATCGATTTATGTATGTTCTTGTTATACTTCTTTAGAGCACATTTTTTACAGTAAGTTATAAACGTACTCTGTTATTAACCAAAGTTTTTATTTCTGACCACGAGTTGTCAGTGTATGCCATTTCTTTTTGACTGATCTTTTCCATGTTTTGAGGTACCCCCTTGGTGCACTTGACGATCCCAACCTAAGGCCATCATAGTTACGCTGTTAATAGCAAATCTCAGAATATTTCCACTTAGGATTACTTATTTCCAGTCTAACGTCAGTCTAGTAGCAGTTTTTAAGTAAGTGTGTAGGTATTGCGATTTGTTTCAAATAGCGCTTTCAAATAACGATAGGTACTGTATTTACTACTAATATATTTGTCACGGGCTTTTCCACTATACAGTTTATTCTGTGCGGCCGTCTTCTAGTTCTTCAAGATCTCAAAATCAGCCTTTCATCATTAAGCGTTGTCCATCATTGATATTAAGGTGACGACAAATGATCTTGCATCATATGCATCTGCTACCTTGTGAAGTGCATAATAGGCTTTTACGTTTATTCAATCCACAAAATTGCTCAGATTGATCTGGTGACGTCACAAGATTAGTCGGATTTCTCAGATTTTGTTAACAATTTCGTAAGCATGTAATTCTGAAGTTAAGTAGTGACGTCTGGTGAGGGTGGCGCTAAATGCAACTGTCAAATTTCTGTCGTCGATTATAACTGCTACCGCATATTGTTTTATAAGTGTGGGTTTATAAAACAATAATGGAAAGCTATCAAAAACGGCACTTATTTCATCCATTTTGTTAAGTTATGTTTACATCACTTTCCAATAGGCTGTAAAATTTAATTTACCCGCACTAACCCCCACCACCAGCAATCCTGCTAACTCCAACTTACTTTACGAACGGATCGAGAGCAATTGGACCGCTCGGATTAATCTGATTAACTAAACGTAAACGCATATTATGTATCAAGCTTTTGAGCGACCAATCGCTTTATTCTCCACAGATTAGGCTGTTCTGTTGTGTAGTTGCTCTCTTTCATTTCTCAAATTTTAATGTTCATGATGATTTCTACGTCCTTTTCCATTTGATATAACTTAAAGTTAGTAACTTCTGCGATCACCATTTACACAAATACTCATATCTCTAAACTTACTCTTAAAACAGTTTACAATTGTTACAACATGGTCGGACTTAGTTCACGTCTCACCCCAAAAACTATTAACATTGAACGCAACCGGCTTGTTTAAGATACTGCTGGTTGCTGGCTTAATTTCATATAACCTTCAATCGATACAAATTGTAGTCCTGGTGGCAGGACATTTGCTACATCCATGGACGTACTTACGCACGAGTACTTGAAGCGCCAGCATGGAGCATCGTAAATAGGAGTCAAAAGTTAAAATTTACTAAAAGTTTTCAAGAAGGGATCAATGAAGAGTAAGTTCGGTCCACGATTTTATAAAATGATACTAATGCACTGACCACTCAAGTAGGTAAAAGATCTATTGTGAGTGTATCAAGTTTTTTTTTTTAATAAGTTAATAATTTCGGAATGGCGTGGTGGCTTGAGAATCGTTACTTTTTAAGATCGGAACAAAAATGTAAAAAGCAACTTTACTGTCAATTGAATAAGGGCGCCCGGAAATTGAAATCATTATTAATATTGCATTAGTTAAAACCTTCCTGTTATAATTCCGCTATGCATTTATCACTGCTCAATTTTAATTTCAAGTACCACCATAATAACGCAAAAAATAAGTTCATTTTTTACATAATTAAAATAAATTTTAAAATAATTTTTAACTAAATTTTTAACAGTTTTTGTATTTCAAAACGCCATTCATATCACAAATAATAAAGTTGTAAAAGACTGACCACCATTTTCGTGTTTTTGTTTTTTGCAAATATCCTGACCAATTTAGTGTATATGTACGAGGTGTGTAAAGTAAGTAACCGGACTGGCAAAATATCGTTTGATCTGGCAACCTTTGGGACGCGGGATTTGGAGGGGCAGCAGGTGAACATGTGATATACTTCAGTACGAGTTTGAACTCGCTAGAGTAAATTTTGTTGTCCGTAACGGTTTTTTTCGTGAAACAGATTTTTCTAGTGCGTTCTAAAAAATCAAAATTCATTTCGAGCAACAGTGTGCTATCAGGTTTTGCTTCAGATTCGCAACGGAAACTTCAGCAGGCCTACGGACACAGTGTTTTGTCAAGGACCCAGGTTTCTTGGTGGTTTAAGGCATTTTCAGAAGGAAGAGAATTGATTGAAAATGAATCACGCAGCGGAAGGCCTACATCTACAAGAACCGATGAAAATGTCGACAGTCTGAGGGATCTTGTGCGTTCAGATCGTCGGTTGACAGAATGATCGTGGAAGAGTTGAATTTGACTCATACTACCGTTAAATCAGATTTTGACCAATGAATGATCCAGGGATGAAATAAATACGCTTTGTCACACAGCAATTTCAATAAACGAGTTTTTGGCCAGTAAAAACATTCCTGTGGCTCCTCACCTTCCTTATTCGCCTGAAAAAGTCCTTGTGATTTTTTCCTTTCCCAAGATTAAAAAATCACTCGAAACACACTCGAAAACATTCAAACGTCCTAAACCGACCAGCTCAAAGCTATTCCAGTATCCGAGTTCCAGCACAGCTACGAGGATTGGAAGAACCGTCTCCAGCGCTGTGTGGCTTCCCAAGGAAGTTATTTTGAGGGAAATAATATTGAATTATAATTCTATTCAAATAAAAGTTTTATAAAAAATCAATCCGGGTATTTAATTTACACACCTCGTATGTGCCAAGGATTAGTCTTGCCATCTAATTCATATTATTTTGCGAAAACATTCAGGAACACTTAAAGATTTTGTGTAATGTCAATTGGTTCCTCTCATATCACGCACCCATAGATGACAACAGACTTGATGTTTGTGTTAAATAGGTAGAGTATAGTGTAATGCAAAACCTTGGAGGAATTCTGTATTTTCGATATTATTAAAAGCATGTTGCGCCTATTTAACACTAATTTGTACATTATTAAAGCTACATCCAGTTTTTGTTACAATACTCCCAGGGAGGCGCACACCCAGGAATTTTTCTAGGGTGGGGGGAGCACAGAAGACGAAATTATCTACATTATTAAGAAGGTTCTCACTTTTAAACTACAAATTATGACCTAAAAACAAGAAAGTCCCCGCAACCAAAATATAAAGACCTAAAAAAAAAAATCCTTGCTTCTAAAAGACAAGTGCTAAATGACCTTAAAAAAGGTCCTCTAATCTCTAACCTCTAATATTAATTTTTATCAAAATACAAGTGGTGACCAAAAAAGTCCGCACTTGTATTTTGATAAAAACACGTAACGACCACATATTTTTGGAGCTCGGGGGAGGGTCTCATCACTTTTACTTTGACAAAAATAAGTAAAATACACGTGTTTTTGGAGCTTCCGTGAGTCCTTGCCTACAGGGTGCGCGCCTGCTTCCCGGAAACAATTTTCAACAAAAAGTCTTTGAAAAAAAAAAAACCTTGTGTACACTAAGGCCGCGAACATACACCGGCACCGTCTTTACTGGCAACAAGCGCTTATCTGCCGCAGTATCTGTCCATGTTTTCAAATATAACCGCACACGCTGCGTACTGGTCGGCGCCGGTCGGTGTCGGCTACCCGTTTACCGAAACGTTTAAGCAGCTTGTTGTCAGCGCCGAAACAAAAAAATATTTAAAAAATCTTGCATCATCTTCTTTTAATTGAGGAAAAAGGTGGTGGTATTTCCCATATTTACATCTCTCTTGATTTATTGCATGTATACCTTTTCTTTTTGGTTCCATTTTTAAATATAGTGATTGTGTAAAAAAAAACTCATCCAAAGATGAATCGGAACTCGCCATTTTCACTTATTTAAACATATAATTGAGCCAATATACGAAAGAGTAGCTATACACTTTCAAAACTTGCGTTCACTCTATGCTAGGCCAATATAATTAAAATATGTACGATAAATAGGAAAAATAAATAAAAACTTCAATATGTAGGTTATGTCATCTGTCAGTGTCACATGCAATATCAGCGTTTAGCGTGTGCTCAACCAGTAACCCAGTACGCTTGTTTTCGGTACCGATTGTCAGCGCTTATTTACCAGCTTTCTGTATGTTTGCGGCCTATGTTCGGAGACTTACCCTTACTTACTTAATTTAGACCTATTTCCCCATAAACCCATTTTTCGAACTGCGAACATTACATTTTGTCTTCGAGTAACAATTTTGTCGACTCTTTAACGAAATATATTTCAAATTACTCCTACATTTCTACATGTAATTAATAGTGTGTTATTTTTATAGTTACAAACATTATTATAGTTTTTAGTTTTCATTTGTAGTGGAAATTTCCTAACCTTAGAAAAAGATGAGCGGAAATAATGACTATCATTTTCTTGAAATGTTAACTATGACTCAACATTCAACAATTCTACTCTTAATTAAACGTCTTAATTAAAACTCTCAAAACAATCATTTGTTAACGACAAAACATTAATGATAAGAAGAAAAAAAAAAATCATTTTACTAAATTACGTTTGACAGATTTATAAATAAAATACAAAAGTCCATTTGTTTCATTAACATGTTTATTATCAATCCTATTTTTCTTTTTCTTTTTTGTTAATTAAACTTTAAACAAAGTTCAAAAAACAAACAGCAAAGTTTAATGATTTGCCAGGATTTTCAAATTATTTTGATAAAACCATTTTATACACAGACTAAACATATCAGGATTGTTTGTTGATTTTAATTATTTTCAACTGTTTTTGTAATACAGCATGTTACCTGGATCCATCATCTAATTTTATAACAAACAAAAATTACATCAATCATTTTTTATTCTGTTTTTTATTATGGAAATTATTCAAGCGTGAAAATAAATTATATTATAAATTAATTTGTGAATTAAATTTAATTATAAATATGGTATATACCATATTTAAATATAATACTGGTTGGCCAACAATTAACTTTTCAACTTATACAGGGTGTTTTTGGGACTGTTTATGCATTGCTAACTTATGTATTTATTATAAAAGATACAAAGTAGGTTAAATTAGGAAAGATCAAGCATTTTACAAATAAGAATATTAAATTGGAAAAACAATTGAACATAAAATAAACGAGTTATATATAAAAAAAAAATTAAATGAAACAGCCTGTAGTTTTTTAGACTACATCATAGAAAATGTAATTTTTCGTTAGCAAAACATGATGCGCATTATGGATCTAATAATCTCTATGTTTCTTAGCCATATTTATAGTCAAATAAATACAATAGTATATTAATAGTCAAAGTCGAGAACTAATTAGCAATGTTCTTGATTTTTGTAAGTCTATATTATTTACAATCTACTTGAAATTGCTGGAGTTTGGTAAAAGAAGCGGGACGGGGGTGCTCTGGCTAATAAACAAATCGACAAAGTGAACGTCAAATGCAGTAATCACTTAAATCAAGCAGCTACGTTTCTATAGTTTTGTTGTGCGACTGTAATGGGAGGAACTTGTGTTTGTAGACGTACCTAACTGATAAATATAATGTACAAGTGTAAGAATGTGAACTTGTTTCTTTGACTTTCTCTGTATCTGACACTGATTTTCAAAGTTCCATCTCTATGCGCACCATAAGCCACGCCCAGCCACGAGAGGTCTGTCCGGCTGTACGTAAGTACAGATATGTTTATTAGTCCCTAATATTATGAACATGGAACGGAAATCGTATTAGATGTATTCGGACCATATAGAAATCATTTAATCTTTATCTTTAAAATAAACATTAGTTTTGGGTTATTTTTCTAATGAGATATTTATCTAAATTATTAGCGATAACTATCATTTTTGAATATGATGAAAAAGACCAGATTGCCAGGTGTGCGTGATGACATTTTTTAGTCTAGCAATGTGCCTCGGGCAGTTCAGACTAGACCGTCTTCAGTTAAAGATATAGTTTTGAATGTTCGGTCGAGTCTAGTTAATAGCAATAATGTAATTTCGTATATAAGTTAGTGTAGTGCCCAGGTAATGAGATATTCATAATAACTTTTGACGATTGACATTTTATCAGACTATTTGTATTTGGAGACAATAGTGAGGGTTATGGTGTCCTGTGGACTAATTAGTGTTACGTGTGTAACAGAACTTTTTAAGAGTTTGAGTGTTTGTGAATAATATGTGTCTCAACTTTGGATTCGCTATTAACAACATAATTGTAAGTCTAAAGTGTAAAATAATATAAATAGTAAACCGTAATTAAAGTAGGTTAGTTAAAATGTAGAAAAAACCGTTCGCGGATTATGAACTCATCATGTAAGACACTTTGAATGCTGAGTGTATATAGTAAGTACATATGAAATATATCAATATATTTTAAATCATATCAGCCAACCGTGACTTTCATTCATATATAAGGCCCCCCCTCCTTCTTTACGAGGTGAATCTGCGAAGGAAACTTAAACACTCGTGGACCAATGGAAAAACCTCGCAAAAGATGAAGTGATCATCTAACCAAAAATCTATCCAGTATTTGTATATATTTATTTCCGGTTATTCAACAAACCTTTTCTACGACAGTCAAGTTTGGCTTTATTCAAAATTAAACTTTTTGCCATAAATATTTACACACATTGCCTATATACACATTTTGTATCTTGTGATACATAAAATATACTAAGTAGAAGATTTATTTTATATCACTCACAATCACCCTGAAAGGTAATTATCTTAGACTGCATATGAACACATATATGTACATACAGATCAAATTACGACATTGTTATAGCATCACAAACGGCAACATGTTGTCAGATTAGAAGTTTAATCAAAACAAGAATTTTAACAAGTTCAAAGTTTTGTTATCAACAAAAAGTTATCGCAATTAATGTTGTAATGCTAATTATGATTAAAACAGTGCGTGCAGGAGCGCACGATAACAACCAAACGTATAAATCTCTAAATTTCTTCTCAAACTAAAAAAATAAAAATAAAAGTAACCGCCGTCGTCTAAACAGTGCGTCAAGATATGACCGAATGTTGTGCCAACTTATTCCAAAAATTCCTTTTTATTCAAAATAATCCCTTTCCGAATCTCTTCATTATTGACAGCAGAAGTGATTGGAACGAGTAGGCAAGTCTCCATTGTTGTCATACCGACACTGCTCTTTACTCAGTTCTCTTTAGCTCATCACTATTTGGATTCCTTCTGTCTAGCATTTTCTAGATCCTCAGTTTTTCTCCTCCCTTTTGGTGTCCATGATAAAACTTGTTTCGGTAGCATTTCTTCTCCAATTCGTAGTATATGACCGTACCATCTAAGCTGATTTGTATGATTAACTCCCATAATTCCCTAGTTCTTTTTTCTACACCTTTTCTTTCCTTGATCCCGCCTTTTCCAGAATTCCATTACTGTCACATTGAGAATTTTAATGTTATTTTTTAACAGCCAACCTTCACTGCTGTAAATTGTAATACTCGCAACAATTGTGTTGAAGGTTCTGTGCTCGTTTTATTTAGATATTTTTTGGTCCCTCAACACACTATTTAACAGTGTTACAGTTCTCCTACACAGCGTGAATCGCTTTTGGGTCGCTTTGTTAGAGCAGTGTTTTCTAAAGTGCGTTCCGTGGAAAAACTCAGAGATTTAGTGGTAAGATGTTAAGCTTAATTTTATAAGATTTCTGTATTGTTTTTATGCTCATTAAGTTTTGTTTTTTGTCGATTTTTCACGAGCTTAAGCCTCCCCTCAGCACTAAAAAACACGCTTTTAATGGACATATTTTTCTTCTAATTGAACGTGAGCGCTCGCAAAAATATGTTTACTTCTGACCAATCAGCCAAAAAAAAAAAAAAAAATCAGGGTGCGTGCCTTCTAACTTCAAATAATATCAGAAAATTTAAATAAAAACATACCTTTATAATCGTTTTTTTCTGTGTTTATTATGAATGAATACTGTGGATTTGTCCCATTTTTATTTTATTAGTTGACAAGAAATTGATTTAATTCTGCATGTTACCTTCAGCACGCGCTCGTGGTTCAAGAAAATAAATTTGCTCCATTGCGCATGTGCAGTGTGCGAGAATGAAAAAATTTGAACCAATGCGCATGTGTTGCGGTGCGAGAATTTTCATTCCCGTACTGCTCAGTGGAAATAAAATATCGGCTTGTTCTAGCCAAGTCTGCTATGATCAAACTAACGAGAATATGGAAAGATAAGAACATGCGAACACTATGAAAATAAACTAGTTCAATCTCTAGTCTTTCCAATCCTCCTCTATGCTGCGGAATTCTTGATATTGAATGCAACAGACAAGAGTAAGCTAGACTGTTTCGAGTTATGGTGCTGGAGGCGTATGTAGCGACTACTTCTGCACCGCAAAGCATACTAATGCTTTTTTTAAAATTATTTTAATGGCCTTTGCTGCTTCGGCAATTAGCCAGGACAAGTATTATTTTTGAAAATCCATGCCTGAACGGGATTCGAACCCGAGACCTTAGCAACGTAGAGCACATGTGTTACCACTACGCTACGCCGGTCGGCGTACTAATGCTTCAATTATAGAAGAACTTCAAATTTCAACCAAGCTTTCTACGCGTGTTCAGCAAAGAATCCTCCAGTATTTCGGTCATTTTTCACACAGCACATTTGACAACCTACAAAAAGTGGTCACCCAGGGCGAAATTGAAGGTACCCGCCCAGGAGGAAGACCTTCTAAAAGATGGATAGACCAAATAAAAGACTATAGCGGGTCTAAGCTAGATGTCAGCCGCACCAAAACAGGAAACCGGCAGAAATGGTGCGAGATTGTACATACAGGGGTACGTTCCAAAACCTATGGAGTTTACTCTAAACTTAACTCTGAGTTTAGTAAGATCGTTCCAAAACATTCGAGTTTCCGGTTTGAGTTAACCCTAGAGTTTACTCTTTTAACTCTGCTTGCAAGGTGGGTAATATTTACTCCCATGCGCAGAATGCGTACGCATGTAATGTAAGTTTTGACATATCGAAATTAACAGAAATTAATTATGGCAAACAGGAATTATGGAAAAAAATTCACAGAAATTCATGATTCTGAAATAAAAATGAAATCTTTTACTTAATTATAAATAGGTATTTATTATACAATAGTTTGAAAATATTTATTAAAATTACCGTTAATAGATATACGTTGTTGACTCAAATCATCAGCAATAATAGATACTTCCCTCTTCTTTTTATTCATCACTATTTAAAGATATTAATAATTATTTAAAATAATATGGCGGGAATTTTCATATAAGCACTCCTAACCTTAACATCGCTGTTCCAAAACATGATCACATGACCACATTATCTTAGAGTAAACTCGAACTCCAAGACTTATGTTTTGGAACGTACCCCAGGCTGACTATAACTACACGCCTCACGACCAAGAGCGAATTTACGCACAGGCTAAGTAGGCTAAAGCCTATGGCGTCAAATTTTGGGGGGCGGCGAATATTGTAAGAAACATGATAATATTAAATTTACTAAGGTGGCAAGATCATAAATCCACCCCTGCTCATTACTCCTCAGCACTGAGGAAAACGACTAGATAAGAAGATTTATTGAAAAAGTGTAATCGAAGGAAGAGCACAGAGTGCAACATGGGCAAAAACCATATTCAGCGTTATTTGCAGAATATACTATTATAGCCTAGTCACTTCATATTTCATAATTTTTTTTTATCATTCTGCAGTTTGTCGCAGTTCCTAATGTTTAAGAAATTAATTTTGAAACTATTCCATTGTCACACAATAGGTTTTTAGTAGCTCCATCATTCGAATACATTCATACAACCTAAAGCGGCGTCGAAGTATTAATTTATTTGTCAAAGTGTCGTATGTAAAACTAAACGTTTAAACACAACAGCGACGGTGCGAAAATATAGGTGTTGCTACGCTTGATCTTATTGCTGATTAGACATCACTATGGTGCGGTGTAATTAATAGCATTCACTGTGTTACACTTCAGGGTGCGTAATAGATTCTGGTTAACTTTAATTAATCAAATACGAAAGAGCAGTTTTAGTAACATTTACCGTAACTAACGACTTAACACGATAATTGGATATTTTACTGTATCGGAACATTTTGCCGAAAACTTTCGTACAGATGCCTATTGATTAGCAAAGCACATATTGTCATTGCCAACGAAACTGGATCTTTGTAGATCGAACCACATCGCACAAATCGTGGCTGTCGAACAATAAACAAGCTCTGCAATTTTCAATCATGTCGCGTTATTAATTCGCTAACATGCATTATTGGAAGCAACGCTAGTTTATATTTAAAAAAAAATAATCTGATCAAAAATTCTAATCGTGTTATTCCGGTTCACATCAGTGTGCATTACTCTTCATTTTTGTTTTAAACCAGGCATTCTGAGAAAATGTGTGGGGGAGTAAATGTTTTGGCGCATTTTTAGCAAAAATTGCATCAAAATAAAAAATATTAAAAATTAATTTTTCTTCGTTGACCAAGGCTTCAAGACATATTGGATGTTCTACATTAAAATATCCAATCAAAAATTTCGATCGTACTATTTCATTTCATATCAATTTGCGTAGCACTGATTTTTCTTCTGATTTTCAAATCAATACCCCTGTAAAATAGAGTGAAGGACAGAGGTTTTTTTAACATTTTGTCGAAAATGGAATAATATATTTTTTCCCGTCAATTTCGTTAATGGCTTTTGGAGGTTATATATCTGCATATACAGTGTAACCTCTTTAATCCGACTACACGTAAATTCGAACATCCACTAATCCAAACACTGAGGCGCAGCAGTTATAATTCGAACACCGTATTTTATGCCGAACGGCGTATTTAAATAAAAGTACTATTTCAAATATGGACTATATGGACATAAAAATAAACTTTACTATATTAGCCCACACATTCAGTAGTAGTT
The DNA here is from genome assembly GCA_963971575.1 of Liopterus haemorrhoidalis. Classification (NCBI taxonomy): domain Eukaryota; kingdom Metazoa; phylum Arthropoda; class Insecta; order Coleoptera; family Dytiscidae; genus Liopterus; species Liopterus haemorrhoidalis. The sequence continues at coordinate 192,940,056 of OZ020611.1, forward strand.
GACTGCTCCTAAACCAATTGGTGCATTTGGAAACTGCCAGATTTCTATTACATATAAAAGTCAAAAGGAGACATAGATGACAAAGTAAATGTTCAAAGATTGGTTTTATTCAGAAAATTATACCACCAATACGACACAAAATTAGTCACTGATGATAAACTAATTTCAATTATATTCCTAGCTCAAAATTGCACTCCACTGTTGCAACCGATGGACCAACACGGGAATTCTGTATCCCGTGTTGGTAAAAATTAGTTATAAAATTACATTACCGCCAAAAGTTACTAAAATTTATTATTTATTATGAACAGAGGAAGTTAAAAACATAATCAATATCACATAATAATTGAGCCAAAATTAACAAATGTGGCAATATCAAAACGGGCAGTAGGTAGCGGAGAAAGCTTGTGAATTGATGTTAACCTGAAATTGAAATTATCCAACAAAACATTAAGAAAGATGTTGAACAAAGTGATGTTGATTCAGAAATCAAAACAGGCAAACGTGGAGATGCAGTATCTAGTTTTAATACTTGTCTAATATGAGCACCTGAAAATAATGTAGAGCATTGTTTCCCAACCTTTTTGACTTTCGGAGCCCTTTTCAGAATCAATTTCTATGGCGTAGCCCCTTAGGCCTATCTTATGTCTTACAAATTAATTCTGTGTAGAAGTAATGTTACGGAGGAGGGGATAGATTTTTTTCACTATAAATTTCGCTATTGATTCATTGTTCTCTTTTACAGCTCACTTTTTAATAGATAAAGAAATTTTTTATAAAATGAAGCAAATAATCAAAATACACGCAAATTATTCAAACAATGCATCTCGCCGATCACAGTCCAGCTATTCATAGTCATAAACAGGCTAGAGCCAGAAATCACTCGGACATACATTCAACTTGGAAAATTTTCGTTAAGAATGTAATTTCCAGTTTTCTAATTTTATTTCCAATTCTTTTGTTTTTATTAAATTTTTATTTATTTTATTTCCTGGAATGACTGCGGAGCCCTTGAGAAGTGCACGCGGAGCACAGGTTGAGAACCGATGATGTAGAGCATAATTTAATTTCTGTTGCGAGAACTGAGGAGGTCAAGCGAAGAGAGCAGAAACAAAATCGACGAAACAAAAAATTAATAGGGATTTTTATAAAAGTGAATACCGTATGTATGTAACTCACTGTATACAGTTCGTTTATTAATAAAAGATATCGAAAAGAACTTAAAATTCTTAACTTTTAATAATAAGAACAAATCGCTAATCCGAAAACACCTTTGCATTGAGCTGTTCGGTTTAAAGATGTTGAACTATATATGCTAAATTTTAACTCTCTGGATCCAGTCATTGGGTCACAATTTATACTGTTCAAAAAGACATATACATGAGTGAAAGAAAAAGGATTTCTTGGTTACCTACGAACCCTAAAAAAACAGATAAAAGCAGAATTCAGACCATGAAAAGAAAACTCCACCTTATCGACATTACTATAAGTGAAGAAATAAACATGTTTTGCGTGCGGGAAAATACGAAAATACAAACGAAACTGGTCGTCATATATTGATAAAAAATACCACTTGCAGAATTTCCAAACAGGCGGTGCTGTATAAACCACAAAAAGTGTGGGACCGAGGAAGACCAAGGAAGCAATGCAAGAAGCACGAGTGGAAAAAGGGTTTCTTGGTTATAGCAACGAACCTGCAAAAAGCAGATGAAAATAGAATTCAGGCCATGAAAAGAAAACTCCACCTTATTGACAATATAAGTGAAGAAATAAACATGTTTCTCATGCGGCAAAATACGAACATACGAACGAAACTGGTCGTCATATATTGAAAAAATTACCACTTGGAGAATTTCCAAACATGCGGTGCTGCATGAACTACAGAAAATGTAAGACCGAAGAAGACCATTGCTTCTTTGGGAAGCAATGGGTGCCGGAACAGACATTTAAGCCGTAGCGATGATGTTTATTGTCTTATAGAACCGTTTACATTGACCGAAATTCACAATAATGAGTAATAATTGCAAAATGTTCGGCCACCACCACAAACCCAGGGTCCGCGACTACCAATACAGCGAATATGGACTCAACCTCGACTGTATAGAACACTAAAACGTCTTCAAAATCTAAAATGCATTTACCTGGTAATCCACGTCCCCAGTGCTGAGCCTGGGCTCCTTGTATAATCGCCGTAACAGACATCATTGGCTTATCTTTCTTCAACATTGTTATTGCACTGATAAACACACCGAGTACAGTAAACACAGATTATTCTACAATGAACACACCAACGAATTACTACAAAGATAGCAGACGTCAGTTCACTTGCACTTTCAATTCAATGCCGAAGAAAATAACAACTGTTTAAAGTAGGATTTAATAAAGTTTCTTTACTTATTTCAGAAAAAAACACTAAACATTAAACAATTTATATGTTAATATACAATATAAAATTTTCAAAATATTTTTTTAACCTTTCTTAACAATTCATATCACTTTTCCTTTTGTATACAATTCTTTCTAAAATATCACAAGCATATCACAACAAATTTTACTTTCTTTTCCAACTTTAACCTTCCAGTTTCCTTAAATTCCAAAAGAACATTACCAATTTTTTATCGAAATTCTTCTTAACCATCCAGTTGTCAAATCTTATTTCCAAATAAAATATCAGAAATTGTTTCACAATTTTAAATAGAATCAAGATAAAATCGATTTTTTTAAAATAAGTTTATTAAATTTTTAAAATGAGAGATATTAATTTTTTACTTTGAGATGAAATCTAACAAGAAATTTCTAAATAAATTAAATTTTTATATAATAAATTTTAATATTTACATTATCTTCTTATTAAATATAAGAAATAGAATTATGTTGAAATATTGAGTTTAAATTTTATGAATTTCACCATTTTGATATGTTTTTTGACCAACAACATTCAAATTTTGGCGCTTAATATTTAGATTTTAATTTTACACAAACACCTTAGTATTATTATGCTTTTATAGAAGTCAAAAATATGTAATTTACATTCTTACAAATTTATATTATTAGTAAAATATTACGTTATTTTAAACACTTATTTAATTTAACCCGTATCTATTATTTTAACAATTCAATACTTGACACTTAATTGAAAACTTTCCAAAAAAAAGTACATAAACACCTGTTTTATTGATGGGTCAAAAAATATAGTTCACCTTAAAAATCTATAATTTATTTTAAGTTTGTTTTTAAACACTTTTATATAATTTTACCCGTATCTATTCTTTTAACAATTCAATGCATGACACTTATTGAAAAACTTTCCAAAATAGTACAAAATCACATTCTAATCACTGTTCACAGCCTTGTTTTGTTTAGTATCGCGGGTATAATGTGACGGTTTAGTGCGTACAAAAGTGAGATATGTGAAATAAGGCGAAACGACCTATACGTCTAGCCGTTCGCAGACACACTGATAGACGAGACGGACGGCTCAGTTCAGGGTTGTGTGAGCAGGACGGTGCGATTGCGCGTCATTTACAAACCACGCCAGTTTTATGTATGACCGACGAATTTTGATGGGAATTTATTAAATGTTTATTTGGAGGACATGTTTCTGGTTACAGGATTTTTATTTATTTTTTTTTACTTATTTTGAATTTATATTTTAAAATATTTGTGAAATGTACAAGTTATTGTAACATTATAAGGCGCGGAGTTTTCTGAAAAGTATAATGTACATGCTGTCATTTCAAACTTTTTATTGTTTTACAAACGGATCCATATTCTTGTTAAATATTAAGCTAGTTCGTTAAAATAAAATAATATCACTGACTACCAGTGGCGCCTCCTAATGAAGAGCAGAGCCGTAGCAATGTTTTTGGCGCCCTTGTCAAATAAAGTAAATTGATTAAACCAAAAAAAAAAGGTCCTCACCTCACAAAATCTAAGTGATAAGCAAAAAAAAGGTCCTCACCTCCACGCCCCTGGCAAGTGCCCCGATGCCAACCCGTTCTTACGACTCTGATGAAGAGCCAAGGAGCCAGGCTCTACCATTACAAAATTATGGCAACACCATCACAAATAAATCATTGAAAAGCTTTTACTTTCTTTAAAAATACCGATAAATACAAATAAACATACACTCGTTTGATGCGACGAAGCACGCTTTGTATTTATTTAGACGTGCGAGCCAAATTTAAGCTGGCTCCGTTATAATACGGTTTGTAGGCCTCCGGGTGAACGGGTGGCCAGACCATGCGTTAGAATTACATTAAAGCGAGCCAGCTGTATCTTGGCTCGTTAGTTTGAGTTACGGTTGCATATAGAAAGCATCGCGTATTATAGTGTGTGTGTGTGTGTGTGTGTGTGTGTGTGCGTGCGTGCGTGCGTGCGTGCGTGCGTGCGTGCGTGCGTGTGTGTGTGTGTGTGTGTGTGTTGTTTTTGTTAGTATTAGAAATGAACAGTATCGGTAACCTTTTGAAAAAAAAACATTTTCTTCGTATTCCTTTGAGGAAAAACTTGAAATAAAACTGGGTAGACCGTTACAGGATTTGGATATTTCAAAAATTCAGAATGTTTCTGCCTCTGCTTCTAAATCACGTACAAGAAAATTTAATAGAAACATTTACTTAGAGAACAATTCAATTTGCGGATGCGACAAAAAGCATATTTTTTGTTTTCCTTGCGTTTTATTTGAGGGAGAATTAACATGGACGAAGCATGGTATTACGGATTTAGTGCACATCTCGTAATTAAAACGCATGGAAATAAAAGGTACATATGAACAATGTTTTTAGTTTTTTTATACTTGGCAAATCAAATATTTTAACTCATTTGAACTCCAATAGAACCGCAATAGTAGAAAACAATGAAAGAGTTGACAAAAACAGTTATGTTTTAAACATAATCATAAATTGTATTCGATTACAAGACAACCTGCTACCTGAAATTTTGGTAAGGTACTTTCATTTAATTTAAGTATCCATATTTAGGTAGATAAGTACTTAATGCATTTTTAATTTTTAAATCATTTCTCAATTTGTCTACATTAAATTTTTTGTGTCGGTGTTTCTTTAATTCGTAAACGAGGTAATAAATTACTGCAAGCTGAGCTGATTCAAAACTTTGGGTAAAATGGGGGGGGGGGAGTAGGGATTGGCCCTACCACGCAATATTGTCAAGAGCCGCCACTGGTGACTACTATGTCTAAAGCTGCATCCATACTATGCAAATTATTAAGTGTCTTTACCGATAGCCAGGGAAGTCCACACTGTTAGTTCAGGGTAGAGCGCATCAGTCTGTTATCAAGCCTGTTTAGCATAGCTTATGAAATACGATTTCTAATCCCAAATTGTATTTGTAAGCCGCTTGGCACAGTTGGCATGTCCACACTATGAGCGTCGGCACGGCTTATCGCATTGGCATACTGCACGGCCTGTTGGCATGAGCCAATGACACGTCCACACTTGTATGAGTTTGCCAGTTAGCTTTGCCACTGTGGACGAAGATTTAGAGAAGGCTCAATGTTAGAAGATACACCTATACGCGAACTAGAGTCCGCTCGTGAATATTACCCGACGTGAAATGAATTGGATTATATTGTTTGAGTGGTAGATGAAAACTCGGGTAACATATGGGCATTTGAAGCATCTCTAAGTTTATTAAATGGACTAGGTCCAAATCAAAACGAGATTTCCGCGCAGATTAAGTGGACAAGCGCGCACCCAAGGTAGGGCTCACCGGTCTGAGTCCCCCCACCAAGATAAAAAAATACGTGGATCTAGTGTTTTTAAGCAATACACTTGAATTCATGAGCTTCATTTTAGGTCATCAATGTATTTTGGAAAATAAAGTGTTTTTTGGCCAGCACTTGTTGCCTAGTAATTTACAGATTTCTACCCCTTTGAAATATTTTCTCTAGTATTCTGAGCGCCTCAACCAGAAAAATTACTGAGTACGCACCTGATGTGGGGTATCTTTTTATATTCCGACGCCTCTAATTAGTACATTTATTAAGATATCCTAGATATAAGCTAGAATCCCTATCCTTTACACTGTCTGCTTGTATGTCTGCACGGTAGAAGTAGTGGCCAAACGGCAGGATCTAGATATCTAGCATTGAAATTTGGCATGCATATACAATTTTTTGGCTCGCAGGAAAAATACTAAGACGTCAAAAATCACATCCTGTGATCAGTCACACTGAAATAGGGGAACTAATTTCTTTATAAGAAACCTACATTTGTCGCGTAGGATTACTTCTATTTTTTCTACTTTTTTTTTCAATTTCCTTGCACAGCATTACTTTTCTTATTTCCTAATGTAGATAGATATGATAGACGCAGATATTTAAAAACAAATTCCAATAATTAACAAACGTTCATTCGTATATAATATCTTCATTATACGCGTACAAACGAAAGTAAAAGCGCATATCCATCCGCACTTGACCCCTATTTTTATAGCGGATTTTGTTCTTCTGACGTCAAAAATTACTAAGCAACATGTATTTAGATTCATATTCCCCCTTTAATCTGATATTTCATGTGCCTACATAATTAATAAGCCATAACGATAAAAGGAATCTCTTTTTTCGACATTGTTGACATTTCAGATACGAATACTCGATTTGTTTGCTTTTAAATTAATGTATTTGTATTTGGAGAAGGTCAAATACTCTCCATATTTATAAAGTAAGAGTTATTGAAAACTTCAAACGGTAAATTGCAAGTTGTTGAAAATTGTTCACTCTTCTGCTGAAGTGAGAAAATTCAATATCTTAATACTTTTCTCCATTGCCACAGTTTTCTCTTTCATTTCCGAACGAGAACAACATTATATTCATAATCACATATTGATCACACTTAAACCAAAATATTTGAGGCAGGCAATGTATCAAAATAGCTTTTTTTTTAGTAAATAAAAATTAGTATAGGTAGAACTCAATATACGCTGCAATTTCATTCCTAGGAGAACCGGAGTAAACCGAACTGGCGTAAAATGAACCTAACTTGTGAGGGTATAGGGTTAGGTTCCAAGCAGTGGCGGCTCGTGATATGAAATCGCGGGGGGGCTGCAACTTTCGAAATTTACAAACACATAATAAATGCGTGGTTTGATAAAATTTCGAAGTTATCGTCAAAATTAAAAAAATAAATAAATAAATAAACATGAATAAATATTATTTACTATCCATAAATTTTCATTTTGGTATATTCCAAAATCACTTAAAAATAAAATCCATTCTTCTCGTCTTATTTCTAGCGAAAAGGTCAATAAGATTTTCTTTGATATCTGTGCGACTGTTGAGTAATTTTTTCTCAGTTGAAATCATTGCAAGTGCATTTAACCTATCCTGATTCATTACTACACTACAAACTTAGCAAAGGAACTGCTTGATGCACATTGCCGCATTACGTATGTCACTGCGAGAGTAAACGCATGCGCGCGCATCAATATACGTCATATTGCTATATGATATGACACTGTGAAAAACACAGTTTAGCTAGCGTTCTTCGCTCTTCTTAGTGCTGAAACTTGCAGGGGCGGTTCGCGTGCTGCTTGCAAGATGTATTTTTAATTTTTTTATACAAAATAAAGAGCATAAACAATTGTTGATGATAAAATTAATTATTACACGCAAATATGAATAAATTAATAAATATATCTATATATCGACAAAAATAGGGGGTGCTGCAGTTCCACAGTGCCTATACACGAGCCGCCCCTGGTTCCAAGTAAATAAACAATAGACATAAAGGGTATCTATAATGCTATTTTATTTGACTTAGTACTCGTTGGCTCGTACTTAGCGTTTACTTTTGTAGTCTGCTGAGCAGATTGCTTGATTTTATCTGCAATTTTCATAATGGTAGTAACAGTTGAAGGCAGTAAATTCATTATCCTGTAGACATCGGGACGTTTTCCCCCACTTCCCATTCATCTAATAACTTCCATCTTCTTCTCGAGGAAAATACAAATTCTAGCCCTGTTAGGTCCATCTTGAATTAACATTTTCTTCTTCTCAGACATGGTATTTGTTATTATGTACCCTTTTTGTATATGCGTATGCAAAAAAACACCTACATATTTTATAGAAACAAATAAACTAATTTAATTACGAATAACTAAGCTAGATATTCGCCAGACGTGTAGAAGGATACTTAAACGCGATCAACTGGATCAGTAGATCCAGTCCAGTTGTCGCAGTAATTTCCCGATCAGATCGGGGAATCCCAGGCGTACAACAGAGCAGGCGTAAAAGTGAATCGACGTACGTTGAACCGGCGTATATCGAGTTATACCTGTATTATTATTTATTTTAATATTATTATACTGATTAGAGCAGAAGCCAGTGGTTTGTTGTGTTCAATGACAATACATATACATACATTAATATTAAAACAAATCATAATTGAAAATGTTACAACACAAAATATTAACTGGTAATTAAAACATCTAATATCAAATATATATTTTTATTATTATTATTTTAGAGAAAACAAGAAGTCAATTATGCTTTTAAAACTGTCGATGGAGTGGGCCAAGACTGCTTCACCCGGGAGAGAATTCTAGATGTCGAATATACGGTTGGACCGGTCATTTTCTTTGCTGAGTTCGGAATTTTTCATGCTTCAGCTTTAAGTGGTGGTCACGAAGACGTGGGTCAACATTGAGATAATAATGTGAAGAATTTGCCTCTTGTTATCCGACACATCTGGATCAGGTCACCACGTGTTCTTCGATCTGCCAATAGGGGGGAGACCAAATTTTTCTAAACGATCATTATATAGTAGGTGCTTTAAGCTTTTCGGGAGTTTGGAAGTCTCTGAACCCCTTCTAACTGGATGTTGCGTTGTAAATAAGGTAACTATACAACAAATGCATATTCAAGTGTCTAGGATAAGTACATTTTGTGAATTAATCAAGGAGTAAGGTGTGGGTAAGATTTACGGACCAGGTACAGAACTTTATTGGCCTTTTTGACTACTTGGAGAATGTGCGCGGACCAGTTGAGGTTCTAGGTTATAGTAACTCCTAAATCAACTACAGACTCGACGCATTGGAGATAACATTGCCCATAATCTGGTACTGATGTCCTAGGTTATTCTTACCTAAATGAATCACTTATATGGATATGCTGAAGGGAAGAAGCCATTTTGTGCACCACGCAGTGATACTGTCGAGATCTTTTTGCAGAGTTTTCCAGTTGGTTGATTTATCATAGATTTTTTAATCGTCTGCAAACATATAGCGTTCGAGCAGAAGATCAGTTATTAGGTCTACAATAAATATTAAGAACAAAATTGTTCCTATTACACTACCCTGTGAGACACGCTTGGGACGGGGCAATATCCGTAATGTGACGATCCTTAAAGCAGCGGTTGCTTCGGTACACAGTTATAACAACAGGTTTCTTCTGATGCTATAATGATTAAATTTAGTAAACAGACGCCTCAGTGCTACTCTGTCGAAGGCCTTAGCAAAATAAAGTAGATAACATCCATGAGTATTGAATCAACCAGATGTTTTGACCAGGTATTAGTTGCAAGCAACAATCTGGAGGCATTTTTCATTAAATTTCCAATTTTTGATTAAATTAATTTTTCGAAATATTTAGATATTTTAGGATCGTCGAAAAAATTAATTATTATTTGAATATCTTGCGGTGTTGCAATCATGTTTAAAAAACTATTTATTTTAATCCAATTTATGTAAAAAATGTGCTTTTTTTTCTCAAACGCAATTTTCAACCTAGTGTATCTCACCAAAAGGGATTGATCTAAAAAACTGCAAAAACTTAAAACAATCCATATTGGTGCTAACCGAAATGTTTTTAAAATTTCAAAAGAAGGCATATATTACCTTAGCCATAAATTAAAAAAAAATCAGCCATGAATTAAAAAAATAATTTTGTCAAAAACACAAAAACTGCAATATTTTCAAAAAATGCATTCAGATCAAAAATTCCTCTTATACATTTTCGGCTCAGATCAACGTACATTACCTACCTATAATTCTTTAAGATTTTTAGTTTAACCCATTTTTGGATAAAATCGTATTTAAAAAATCGAATTTTTAAAAACTACTTTTCGTTCCTTAATCATCATTTTAAGAGCTTTCGTTTGATACCACACAATAATTTTTCTTAAAATATATGTGTATATATTTTTTCATTATCACAAAAAAATCGATATTTTTCGAAAAACTAATCTGATAAAATTTTCGATTTAACTATTCCAATTCCCATCGTTATACATTAGATTTTTAAGCATATTTAGATCACCCCATTGGGAAATAGGGTGGAGGACAAAAGTTTTTTGGCGAAAATACCATACAAAAAAGATTTTTTAAAAATAAAAATGTGTTTATCTACGTATTAAGAGGTTCCATAGGATACCCATCCCACAAATTTAAAAAATACTTATTTTTTTCATTAAATACATATTTGTTTATATTTATCTCGTGATATGTTTTTTGAACTCTGTATTTTTCCAATATGTAGGCCAAAAAGTTGTACAAGCATGCCAAATTTCTACTTTCTATGTTCAGCAGTTTAGCTACAATTTCTACCGTACAGACAGACAGACACATGAGTGACGTTATAAGGGTTTCTTTGTGGTCAAACCTACAAAACTCTAAAACGGACATAGAAGAAGATAAACATATTGATTAAAAAATCTCCGAGACTGAGATAGAACCATTTCCCATGTAAAATTGTCCCAGACATTCGAAAATCGGCCAGGCATTCGGAATTAGATTAGTTGACTAGCGTTCTTACACAGATACCTTAGAAACCCTTATATGTGTGAAACTTCACACTTTACATCATTATTCTTTTTTTAACTATCTTCTCAGATATTGAATTATATAGTAGAAGAAACTTGAGGTGTGCCCAAAGTTTGATAAACTCGTCACAAAGAGACGACGTTAATTTACTGCATTATATAATTCATGTAAATGGTAATATTCGCATGTTGTACCTGCACTACAAGGTGTATTCCCAAAGCTTTTGTCATTTGTATGAATCATACATTGTGTTGTGGTTCCTTCTACTCGTGCTAATTCGATTACATACCACCAGAGGACTGGTAACTTTAACACGGAACATGTAAATAATTCCTAGGAGATATGCTAGGATGAGCAGAAAATAATGTTTGAATAACTTTTACATAAACATTGTTTAAGGAACAAATTTGTTACATAATGTCTTAAATATAAAAATACTTGTTTTTGGACAGTGGCACCTAAACTCTCTTCCTCATGGAAATGTTGAGCTAGCTTATTATAAAAGGCTGGGCAATTTAAATTTTAATGCGGGCCAAGTAAGAAATTTTAAATTGTAATGCGGGAAAAACAATAGATATATCAAGTCTACGAAAAAAATTAATATACAGTACACAAAAGCGGCGGTGCTGAAACATTCAAATTTGAATAAACAAAGCATGCCATGCTTTCAAACTAATAAAGAATTTGTAGAATAATGCTCATACGCAGACTCGATGTAAATCAGGACTCAAATATAATACCTGTTCTCCCGGATGGTTGTGAAACGTGGTAATCCACTAAACCAATCATATGTCGACTACACAGTTTCATCATCAATCGCTTGTGTAGAACATTACACAAATTCTGCTCAATGACTATCTTCAACATGGATTTTTGAAAAAGAACCAAACAGAGGTACAGGAGCGTAGAGAGCTAAAGACGGGCCCGGGAAAAAGTTTTTTACCAGGTCCAGAAAATAAATAAAAGAACAACAGAATGAAGCCCTGCCCGGGCACCTAAGAATGGCCCGGGAAATTCTACCCTCTCTCGTTGGGCCAGCAGACACATCGAAATCAAGATAAAAGCACGAAAGTGGAGATTGATCGGTCATATCATACGAAAGAATCAAATAACAATCTACAGAATTACAATAGACGGAAGCCTTTGATTTGAAAATTATATTTTTTATAATATCAAAATCTGTCAAATTAATAATAAAAGTATGCAAATTTTCATCAATAACTTTCGATCTGTATTTTGATTTAGTTTCATGAATGCTTTGAATACCGCTGGAAAATGCGTCCCAAGACATTTGGCCAAGATAACAGTCAACAACAAATCAAAACAAGACTCTACAATACAATCACCGACTTGAAGCCAGTGGCAGATAGACGAATTAGATGAAAACATTTTATTGACAACCTATGCTCTTTTTAGAGGCAGTCCAAAATCACCTCATGATGGACAAGGCTTCATGATGATGATGAACAGTCAACAATCGGCACGGATAAAGCAAAAGAAGAGGAAGAAGGAGACTTTAATACCTCATATAAAGGACGTATCACACTAGAACGCTAACCAAGTTTTACTTTCGTAGGTTTTTTTCAGGTTCCACGTCTTAAGGTTTTAACTTTCCACACAGTATTTGAATATTATTTAAGACTTGGAATTTTTTTGTTTGCGCATGCGTACATCGTGTTATTTTTACTTTGAAAAAGTTTTACTTTGAAAAATTTATTTGTGAGGTCTCACTAAATTAATTAGTTTTTCTTCCAAAACCTTTTTTTTTTAAATATTACATTCGAAAATAACAATTATACAACAAACTAACCTCAACATAAAAAAAGACAAAGACGCAAAACAGCTAAGAGCGAGAGGACATCAGTTGGCGTACGCGCTTTTTGACAAACCTGGATAAATAGACAGAGGAACTGAATCTTATTCCATTTGCCTAGTCTTTAAAACCTAGGTTTTTTTTCAGACTATCACACGCAAATGACTTTGATTCGAATGCAAAAACTTAAATTTTCCGAGTCAAGACGTTAATATTAACTCTAGTGTGATGAGGCCTTTAGAGTCCGTAGATATAGTTATGATCAGTTTCAATATAATTATCAAAATGTATTAATAATACGGTAAATAAGGTACATCTGATTCAATAAGAGATTTAAGACTCCTCTTTAGAAACGCCAAGCTGAGGCAACCATAATACATAATAGTTATTTAGGCATGCATAGTTTCGAAAGGTGGGTTTTTGTGAAATAATATCAAAAAGAATGACATGCAGCCGTTAATACGGCATGTGATAAAAACAAATCAGGATAAAATAGTTAACAGTCAAAATTTTTGGCAACAAGAACTATATAAGCCTAAAAAGGTGATGAAAGATTTTGGTAATAATAATGAATGTCCATTGGATAATATGGAATCAAGCAATTATAGTCGGATTGCTGATAGGTGACTGTTACATGTATGTATCAAGTAATGCATTCATATAATAATCTAGTTACCATTTTTCAGCGATTTTAAAAATGTTTTTTGTTATTTGTCTTAGCTGTCAGTGTCTGTTAATAATATTAATTAATAGATCTTGCGGCCAATTATTAAATTTACAAACTTTAATTTTAAATCTGCTGGAAAATTTTAAATCCGAAAAAGAGAACAATGGACCACTTATTTCTCTATCTTGTGTCCGTCAAAGAGTAGCAGCTGCCTTAAAGATTTCGGAATCAACAATTCGTAGAATTATAAAATGTAATAAATCTGTAATAAAACTTCTCACTAACAAAATCACGAGAAAACGAAGGAAATTAAAATCTGAACCAGTTTATTTTATTTATACATTGGTACAAACGTATGGTCATGAAGTACTAAGATTACCTCCTTATCACTGCCAGTTTAACCCCATTGAACTAATTTGGGGTATAACAAAAAATTATTATGATAGACATATTGGTCAAAACGGATATAGTGATAACGAAGTTTTGAAAATGTGGCAAGTAGCCTGTGATCAAATTAGTTGTGAAACTTGGGCAAAATCTGTTAAAAAAATCGAAAATTTAATAAATGAATGGTGGGAAAGGGAAAGGATTGTTGATGGTATTAATCCAATAATAATAAATACAAGAAATGACAGCGATAGTTCAGATGACTACGATATCATGCATTACAATGACTAATTTTTTTAAATATAAAAATAAACATTTAAATACAACTTGTAGCAATATATTATATGAATAAATATATTTTTACTTAATATTTTATTACTTTGTACTTACGGGAAACATAAAAATTTAATTTAATTAAACAACAAATTATAATCCAAAATTTACGTATGAGTATAAGTTTTTCCTTATTTATAATTATTACCTTAAAATTAGTAATTTTGTTTGTTTGAGTACTGCTGTAAATTTATTTTCATGCTCAAATTAGTAAAGATATCTGCGAATCATGCCGTTTCTCTCTAATGCTTTGTTTTTTATTAAAATAATTTGTAAGGTTAGTTGTCAACTTGCGTCACTATACGTTACTATGGGTATGCAAATAATTATATAGATATAGACAGAGAAAGCATATAGTTATTGTATATCGATACTTGTAGCAACGAACAGTCACCTATCAGCAATCCGACTATATTTATTGTACAAAATGGAAGACCTGATTGGACTGAGCAAGGTGGTAGCCTTTTGTCAGTGTAATCAAATATATGCAGTGCAATCAGTACTTACGAAGAGAGATAAAAATAGAAAGGTCAGTGGGAAGGGCTCGCAAAAATGGAGAGAATTTAGTGCCCAAGTAAAGAGAGACAATTTTGTTCAGTACTAACAATTATAATCTTCTTTGCAGAGAACTATAGGGAAGAAGACATAATTTTGAACTCTACCAACTGTATACCAAAGTTGATATTGTCAAATTCATAAAAATAAGTCAACTACGATGGATAACTCAAAAAGAATGACAGTGTATAAAATGGGCTCCTAAAGGAAGTAGTCCCCAAGCCCCTAAACAAAGAAGGTTAAAAAAAGGATGTTGAATCGAAGTGATGAACAAAAAATCGGGCTACTTTGGGTCTCCAAAACTCGTCTATGAATATGGTGATAGATTCCAGAATATGAATCTTTTCCCAATAAGTTAATGGTCATAAAACATAAGATATGTTTAATAGTTAAGCTTGTCCTTTTCTTCAAATAGTATGGATCAACAAAAAAAAGAAAACATAATAACAATAATATTTTTATAATTTGAAATAAAAAATAAATAAATAAAATAATAGCTGGTTCTCGCAAACTGTCTCTAACACAGCACTTTCTTTAGGAAAAAGATTACCTGGAAGACCTAGAGCATCAAATCGACGGAAACCTCCAAGTAGAAGACTGGAAAACGATTGTCATAACCGAGTAAAATGGAAGGAAATCGTTGACAAGGTCAGGGCCCATCCAGGGTTGGCAAGTCAGTACTGATGATGACTGAAATTCTAACACTAGTTTCAAACTTTTGAAACGAACTCTTAATATATTATCGTGCTTTGATTCTAGACCTGCTTAATATTCCTCAAAGAAAAATTGATTTATAACAAATATTTTTGCAAATTAGCAAGATAATAAAACTATTTTAAAATACCCAAATATTTTAATTTACGTCATATGGCGTGATAAAAAAAATATCAAAAGAATATTAATAGCACAACAAACATCAAATGTATTTATTCAGAGTTTTTCTAGTTTTAATAAAGGCGATGTCATGTATAGATTATGCCTCAAAATAAGATTACGGGGTCAGAAAAGTGTTATAAATAATATTTCATTTATAAATTGTATCGATCGGTCACACAAATCGAACAACCCTACGACTCAACCTTGGGGACATATTAATCGAACCTGAGAAATAATAATAATAGATGCAC
This sequence comes from Liopterus haemorrhoidalis, assembly GCA_963971575.1. Lineage (NCBI taxonomy): Eukaryota > Metazoa > Arthropoda > Insecta > Coleoptera > Dytiscidae > Liopterus > Liopterus haemorrhoidalis. Next base: position 192,955,714 of record OZ020611.1, read on the forward strand.
AGTTTTGTGTAACTTCTGAAGTTGAATTAACTGGAATTGAAACTGCATCGTAGCTATTATATAAAGGAGTCACGACCGATTCAGTCTTGGAAATTAGGCCCGTAACTACAGCATGGAATAAGTAGCTCCTGCCACAGGCGCAATTGGTGTAGGACGCAAAATTTTTACTTGCCTCAAGTAATTTATTGGGGTGTTACATAAGTCTGTTCGTTTTTTTTTTCAACTTTTATTCAATAAAATATACGTTCTAAAAAAAAAATTTTTTATCAAATGTACTGTTCATTATTTTCTATCACTTTGGGAAAACGCTCAGGCAAGTTCATAATGCCATCTCTCCAGAAGGTTCCGTCTTTGCTCTCGAAAAATCTGTAGAGGTGAATTTTGATATCGTCCAAAGATGCGAAATTTATATTGTCCAGAGCATATAGTCCAGACATCGCACCATCCGACTACCATTTATTCTGCTTTCTACAAAATTCCCTTAACAGAAAAAAAATCGCATCTGTGGACGATATCAAAATTCACCTGGACATATTTTTCGAGAGCAAAGACGGAACCTTCTGGAGAGATGGCATTATGAAATTGCCTGAGCGTTTGTCCAAAGTGATAGAAAAAATGGACAGTACATTTGATGGCATTATGAAAAGGTTAAAAAAAAACAGACTTATGTAACAACCCAATATAAAATTTTCTCTTCCCGGTCATTACATGAATTTTAATGCCCCACCAATGCTCAATGCTTCACTTGAATTTTAGAACTTCCTCCCTCCTCCTCGAGTGATTTTTATTCTTTTATTAAGTTTTGGATGGGCGCCTGTACTAGAAAGGGAGCAAATTAGACACGCCTTCTGCGTTTAATACCCTTGTTACTGCCATGTGAGAAATAACAGTTAATTAATAATATTTGGCATTCGGCATATTTGGTTATTACCACTTATTTAAGTTCATTTGTGTGTTTAGGTTCCAATAAATGCTATGACAAAAAAGAACTTGCACTGACGATCACAAACAAATTAAATTTGTTGCAAAAGCGAAACAGATGTGCGTAAAAAATGCTGTAAAAGGGTCTAGTATCATAGATATAATTATAAAGACGTCAAAATATAATGTAAACTTTCAGGCATAAAACATATTCGATTCTGTTGGGAATTGAATAAACTTTTGCAAAAACTATTTTGCAATCAACTTTTTGTTTCAAAAAATTTATGTGAAGTCTGAATTATCACACATTTCAGGATGTTGAAGATATTTAGTTAGTGATAACAAATTGTAGGTACAAATTTAAAATCTGAAATTTCAACTTTTGAAAGAATATCCACTTGCTACGGTTGTAAGTCGGTATGGAGACAACCGTATTTGAAATGAACTCGCATTCAGACTCAACTATAGTTATCCGGTTCTAACCAGTCAAATAAATATTGTAAGCACAGTGTTGCAAAAAATTATATAACTTTCGAAGTAATTAGGGGAGGGAAGAGTAATTGCGAACATCGAGCAATGCCAAACGCCCATTTATGTCCCATGTTGGCATCACTTGTGTTTCACCGACCATTCAGTTTGAAAAATAAGTGCGCCACTTTTGCCCAGTTCAACCGTAATAAACTTAGGTAATCATTTGGAAAAGTTACGGCGACTAAAAATTTTTCACGTGTTGCGATATTATTACGCAGTGTGCTATATTAAGGTAAGTTGACAATATAAGTTAACATTTTGCAAAAGTTTCACAAGGGTTACGATTTCAGAGTTGTTGTCTACCTCTACGCATAGCAGCTTCAAGATATAGATGTTTGTTTATTAACTATAACCTAAAACAATTTCGATAAACATTTCGGGCAATGCCGAACACACTTTTCGGAATTACTCGACATGTATTGTAGTGCATTAGATAATCATACTTTTATAATTCATTATAATTTTATAACATCTATTAATATATCTAATCATATTTGGCTTCAGATGCCTAACAAACGTGAAAGAACGACTGGAAAATGTTCTTGTTCAGAAGACAATATGAAATCTGCAATAGCAGTCTGTCGAGAATATGGTAAAAATAAAATTTAGTATCTCTGTGTTGCCTGTGGAGGCTAGATACACAAGCTCTACAGTTGAGTGAATACATCAACAAAGTATATATGTGATTTAATATTTTATAATTGCTCTACTTGGGTTTGTGACTTTTTTACTCCGTTCGGTATTAACCGCCACCTGTACAGTATTACCCGCAACCTTCGGGTAATGCCGAAATCGCAATGTATTCAATATATGCTACATATATGTTCTCCTAATTAAACTGGGTTGCTCCATTTGTTAAAATTTACTTCCTTAGGGTTTTCTTTGTTATCTACGGCAAGTCGCAGGATCCTAAATTCAATAATTTCAGAATTATTGATATTTTCCCTTAAGTGTTCGCAATTACCCTTCGCTTCCCTATAAGATGAAAAATGCTTGTGGTACTTTTTCGGTTCACATTATTATGCATTACCCAGATTTTTTTCCGATTTTTAAATTAACCCCCTATGGATTAAGAGGTGTGCGACAAGAGATTTTTGGTCACATTTTTGATAAATATCATGTTAAACTAAAGACATTTTTTAAAGTCCACGTTTCGTTCCTTAAGGTGGCTACACACGTAACTGCAAACTTGACAAGCATGCATGAACAATGTTTTTTTACAAGTAGGTTTTAGTGTCTGTAGGATATTTTTGCGCAAGCATTTTAACTGTACAAGCCGCTTGATGATGAGATGAATTTGAATCATGCAAGCTTGGAAAAGCCGTGCTTGCGCAAGTGAAACGGAACGTGTGTACCAAGGACGTACCGGCTTGTACAAACAAACGTCAGTCGTGAGTAAGCTCTACAGGTGTAACTCATTCCGGTCGCGAGAAATCGTAATGTTGCTGTTAATAATTCGTGGGGGGTTATAGCTTCTCTCATGATCGTATCTTTCTTTTTAATTAAAGGTGTTACGAGTGACAAAAGGTTCATATAAGTTTCTGCACTCATTCTGAGATAAATATGCCAATCACGCGGATATATCTTCAATTCACTCAGTAAATTAATATGGGAATAGGTTTTTCTTTTCACTAACCACTCTTTACACCATATATCGCCTTTTATCGTTTTCCTCTTGTGGACAAGGCAAAAAGTAGTCAAAGCGAGCGCATCGTCGTCCGAGTTCAACATAGTCCAAGCGCAAACTGGCGCTTGTTCAAGAATACTTGTATCGCGTGGTGTCGAAAGGAAATTTTCCGTGCTTGTACAAAAAGATTGAACATGCATGCTTGTCAAATTTGCAGTTACGTGTGTAGCCACCTTTACACAAAATATGGAGGAACAAACGATGGTCGGCGCTAAATGCGTAACATACGAATTTTCTAGCGGTTGCCGGAAATCACACAAGTACCAATATTCCATAAGGTAGAGCAGGATTATCCTTAAGTAGTATAGATCATTGTTTCTCAACCTTTTCTGGTGTGGGGCCCCCCGAAATTATGTAAATATTGTCCGCGGCCCCCCTATATAACCCCCCCCTCATATCAAGATAGAGGGAACACGATTTTTCTCGAAAAGACGACGTTAAAGCAAGTTGTGAAAAATTTTGAACTAAAATTTATCCAAAAAATTTAATGGCAGTATTGAAATTTTCCGGAATAAACCGGAAGTACAGGATATGAAGGACAATTTCGAATATTTAAATGGGAACGTATGTCATATTGGGTATTTTTGGATAGAGCTTTTCAAAAACAAACAACTTTTCCTACATTTTTTTAACATCTTTTACGGTTGACAAAAAACTTTGATAATATTATATGACGATTATATTCCCTATAATGACTTGAAAGTAAAGTATTTTTATTCACAAGTGTTTAAAGTGCTTCCCATTTTGATTTAAACACATTCGCATCCTTACTCTTGAGATATTTGCAGCTCGGAGAGTAATTAAAAAAAATATTAAAAAAATATTGTATTTTCAAGTCGTACTTACTTCAAAGTACAACTTGAAAGTACTTGAAGTACCTCCAACGCGAACCATTGTCATAGAAACACATCAACCGACACATACACTTTATTTTGATATTGTTTACTTATAGCCTGTTTCTTTGGTTTAAGCGGAACTAGATTTTCAAATCTAGTAATTTTTATCGATTGAAGCTTTTGATAATTTTGCTTAGAAAAAGCCCATTTTACTCATTATAAAATTAGCTAGTGACAACTTAAGAAAATTTAAATTCCATTTAGTTCCGCTTAAACGTTTAAAATATCCTGCATTTTCAAATTAGTTGTCAAAATAAGTATATTAGATATAATAATAAATAAGAATTATTTTATTCATGTCATGAAAGGTATATTTTTATGAATATAAATATAAGATACTCGTATTTATAAATATGAATAAAATTTATATCTTGCAAGATTGAGCGCATTTCCATTATATTTTCATGTTTGGATCTTGTCTGACTTCCCGGCCCCCCGGTTGAGAAACGCTGGTATAGATTAAGCCTTTGCCTGATATTCTAGAATTTGCCACACTCGGTTAAAATGTGTGAAACAGACAGATCTGTGTCACACATCTCCCAAATAAGAAACTTTTTACCTAAAAAGATATGATTTTGGCTACACCACTCATGCCCTATACGAAAACGTGTGATGACGGTGTAAAATAGCATAACCTTATTCTTAGCAACAAACGATACAAATGTATGTCACTTTATGTTTAAACTCTGTATATATCATTATACAAATAAAAAAGTTAGCTATAAATATTTTTAGAGGCACATATTGAATTCGTAAATATGTTCGACCTTGGTTTAACATTTGGCAAGCATAAACTTCTCTTCTTTGGATTTATATGTTCTAATGTCTTGAATTACAAAAGGTAAATATTTTTAAATTTGACTCGTATTGCATTGCTTTGTTTTTACTTTTTTGTTATGTTTTACTGAGAATTAATTCAATTAAAACAATGGCGAAACTAGAAGGTTATTTGATTTTGTTATTGTTGCATTGACAACTCTGAATATGTCACAAGTGTACTACGATATGAAACACCCAGGAACGGATGTAGATATTATTTTACAATGTTTCTTATTTTTTATCAGGTTGGCGCTGTTCATATCAATGAATTACACGATAAAAAATAATTAACTCTCTAATACTCCGAAGTATGTGACTATGAAGTTCATCAAAAAGTGATGAGATTAAAGTTTTGAAATTGCGTATTCAATTAATTGTCCAAAATTATAGACCCCTTCAATATAACATATATTAAACGCAATGCACTTGTGACAATGATTTTCCAACTTTTTTACCAGTCGACTTCGGTAAGGCTCCTTCTAGTGTCGATATTAGCATTTTGAAGGAAGTCGGCAGTCTTGAAATGATAAAACCTTTCTAATTTGAGACATACCTTTTCAATTATATCTCCAGGGACAAGAAGAAATACATTCCATTCATTTTTTTCCGATACGTATTCATTCTGGTATCAGGACATAAACCCCCCGCCAAAAATCCCCTGGATATTAACCCCCCCCCCGTACAAAACAAACTCTCTGACAATTAACCCCCCATGTAGAAAACCCCCCGACAATTAACCCCCCCTCCAATTTTAAATAAGAAATATGTTTTCCCATTGATTAATAGTCCGCCGTATGATGGTGTTTGTGGTTTTGTATGTGGTTTTTTATGGGCGTAATTGTCAAGGAGTATTTATGCACGGGGGATTAATGTCGAGGAAGTTTCTGACGGGGGGTATTTGTACAGGGGGTATGTGCCCTAGAACCTTTCATTATTGCACATTCTCTATCTACAATTTATTTAAATAGTGCCAAAGATTCGCTGTAATATTTTATTTTTATAAACTGTGAGCTGTTTCGGAGCCATACATATGTACATATAGGACGTACTATAGCTGAGTAGAAACTGATATTGGTATTTCTTGACAGGAGTTTCGTTGTGAAGAGCAGGCCGAGTGCAAAATAAGCTGTTTGTTATTTCGTGTTGTATCAAATTTACTTCATTTATCACAATACCTTGGTATTTGAAAGTATGAAGACTATCAAAGGTGTTACAATTAATTTGGTAACACCTTGAAAAGATGCCCAAGTTGGTCATCTTTTCATGACTGCGTCTACTAACCATGAGATATTTTCTTTTTTTTTAACTTTTTTATTATTGACGTTGAATTCTACTTTTTGAGCTTTGACATCAAAAGGTCAGTTAGTTAGTTACGTCTTCAACCTTATTTGAAATAATATTCAAGTTATCTGTATACCCTAAAATCTTGTGATACCCATTAGCCGTAGAGCACAATGTTTGGTAGTAAGAATTTTTCGTAGAACTATCAACAAATATTTATTCGAATTTAAGGACTACATTCATGGCCGAAGCGGGAGTCAAACCCGGAAATATATTCATTTCGTGTATGATCCTTCTAGGAATTAATTAAGGAGTATTTTAATTACTTACATGATCAGTTTATGTTAGAATATAATATGGACAGCTGGAACTTACCTGAAAGAAACAATATTTAGTACACAAACAACGTAATAATAAGAAGAATAAGATACAGGCTTCAAAATTCATGTAGAAAGAGTACCTTGCATAGCATGCTTAACAGAGGTTAAAAAAAAAAGATGTTAAGAGTGAATTTTCACACATTTCAGGATTTTGTAGCTATTTAATAAATGTAAGAAGCCAACAGAAAGCTGGATGTCTAGGACAATATTTTTTTCTATAATCACATAAAAATCAACAGTTTTTTGATAATAATTTTTATTCCTTATTTGAGTACTAAGAGCTTTCATTTAATTTATTTAAACTAAATTTAAATGTTACGAAAACTGTTCGAAAAAATACTAGCAATTTATTTTTTGCATTTGCTTCGTATCTAAGTCATTTAATTATTACTTACTTACTTACTTAATTCTAAGCCTTTCTACCTTTCGGTGTAAGGCTGTATTTAATTATTAAGAAGTAATATATTAATAAAAGGCTTAACTTTTTTCATTTTCAGAAACATATTTCTCACTATTAATAATGTGTTATTTGATTTATACGTATTTCACTACTATAAATGATAAATTCCTCTTTGATACCGTAAAACAAAAAATTAAAATAATTCAAACAGTAAGAACACAGTAAGTACACACATGAACGCTACGCATTATATAACTTGCATTACATCATAACGAAGTTTGACCCGCGTTTAAACTCGATTCTCAGCTGTTAAAAATATATTATTATATTTTTAATTTCAAAAGAAATCATATGTACCCATATATTTGCTATAAATACAAAAAATCCATAACATTATTAGTCATAATTTAGGCATGAATTAAAAAAATAATTAATATTGTGAGAAACAAAAACTACAATATTTTCCAAAAACGCAGTCTGATTCCTTTCCAAAAATTCCTTTCGTATTTTTCCAAATCAGAGCACTTAGATTTTTTTCAGGTTTTACATGTTTGGAAAAAAAGGGGTAAAATTAAAAAAAAAAGAAACTACTTTTCGTTTCTTAATCAACGTGTTATGAGCTTTGTTTTGATACCACACAATACATTTTAAAAAACTTAATATTTTTTCAACGACACAAAAATGCAATATTTTTTGAAAAACTAGTCTGATCAATAATTCCGCTTGAACTATTCCGTCTTGCATCATTGTACATTATTGAGAATTTGTTCAGATTTTTAGATCAACCCCTCTGGGAAATAGGTTGGGGACAAAAGTTTTTTGGCAAATGGCGAAAACCCCATATTTCAAAAATAAAAAATTCCTTTTTTATCCACGCATTACGAGGATTCATTTGATACCCGACTCATATGTTAAAAAAATATATTTTTTTTTTTCACTAAATACATATTTATTTATAAATATATTTTTTAACTCCTATAGTTTTCCTATATGTGGATCAAAGAGTTGTACAAGCATGCCAAAATTCAACTTTCTGTGTTTAGCCGTTTGACCAAACAGTTCTACCGGACAGACAGACACATGAGTGACGTTAATGGGTTTTTGGTGATTTTTTAATCCTACAGAATTTTTTTTATAAATGTTTCTTCAGGTTCATTGAATTTTGGGAACCACTGGTTAAAACATCGTGAATATTCTTTTTTTTTTTTTTTTAACTTATACATATTTAACTATATTTTCACATCTGTATCTTAATATGACTTTATCTTTGAACAGGCAGTAAAGATAACTGATGATATATTAAATTTTTTATAATAACGCACATAAAATTTTGCTCAGCATGTAATGTTGTCAAGATGAAACCATGACAACATCATCAACATCATTAAATATTTGGCTCCGAATCAAGAATCTCATTATATGGATATTCTAAACATTTTGTTAGATCATTTATTTTCATTACTGAGTTTGACATCCTATCAAATGCAAATTTATCGTTACTTTTATTCCTATTTTATACAGTTCTCTTTATTATTTTTTATCTTTTGCAGAAATATTCCTATTAGGTAAAGCTATAATTAAAGATATATTAGTAATAAGTAAATTCAGAAAAACTTATAAAAATATCACGACTCCTAAGAATTAATAGACTGTCAGAAAATAGATTGCATTATGAAAGCCAGAAAACAGATTCCAATATGATCAGATCATCATAATGTATTTCTAAACAACTTGTTCGGTTTATTATTATTATTATTATTATTATTATTATTATTATTATATATCAGATATCCGATCAACAATAAACTTAAAACATAATTCCTATAATTAATTCATCTTAATTCGTACTAGACGACTATCTGCACGGCCTTGAAGTTAATGAAGAAATTATTAACAACATCCGATACCCCGATGACACAGTATTACTTGCGGCAAGCATGGAGAGACTACAACTACCAGTCGACCGAGCAGGGGTTACAATAAGAGAGTGCAGTCTGGAACTAAACGCCAAAAACAACAAGTACATGGTTATATGCAAGAACCTACAAGTACTCTTAACAAACGATCAATACATCGAAAGAGTTGCCAAAATTATATACTTCGGGATGCATCACGAACGATTTGGGGTCACTCAATAGAGATCAAGAAGCAAATAGAATATACCAAAGTGATATTCATCAAAATTAGATAGTTATTATGTTGTTGAGATCTAAGTCTAGATCTAAAGAGTCGCATAATAAAATGTTTTGTCTTGTCTACTCTCCTAAATGGCACGAAAGCCTGTAACATGTAAGAAGTTGCCGAAAAGTTCAAGCCATTGAAATGTGAATATTCCGGCATGTGCATACTCAGAATATTCTAGATCAACCGAATCAGCAACGATGAAATCACCTGGAGAGTAATTTTCTAATCTAAAATCATACAAGTCGTACAGAAAATGAAACTAGAATATCGGTTTCAATCACACGAAAAATGAGCACAAATAGCGTGTCCTTCAAAACATTGTACAGGAAAAAATTGAAAGAAGAACAAGCCCCGAAGGTAACAGATTTCACAGACCTGAGGAAATTGGTCGGTGCGAGATCCACAGAGCTATTTCTGCAGAACTGCTTTAAAGTACGGACTGTCATGATAATAGCTAATGTTCAGAACGGATAAACAAAAGAAGAAGTAGAACTAGTGCCTACTTTATCAGTTCGTATTTTTTTTTTTTTATTCTTATGTTGAAATCCAAAATTCGAGGTCCACCAAATTCTACTAAAAATCCATATTTATGTATGGGTCTTCACAATATTAAACTTGACGAAGCAAAAAGGAAGCATATATCGTCTTTGAAAATAAACTATTATGCCATAGCTTCGATTCAATCCAAATCGGTGTAAAAGGAGAAGTTTAAGAATGAAGATTATAATCGAAGCCGAATATTGTACAGATAACAAGAAACAGACGCGAATACAATAGTTAGGAATCAAAATAAGAAGTTTATTTTTTGTGTAAATTTGTTACAGACGAAAAATTGATTATGTACAACAATCTTAAATGCACAAATTTATGGGTATATCCCAACTAACCTCAACGGCAAAACCGCAAAACCACGCCAAAAAGGTCCTTCTGCGCTAAAATGATCTAAATCAACTGGCCGACGAAATTGAAACGAAAATACTGGACAAGGAAGCCCATCACTTTGCTGCAGGACAACGCTAGACCGAATATTACTTACTAATCAACAAACTTTAATTCGGACTGCCAAATTTTTCCGTACTCACCCGACTATTCAGATTATCATTTATTCAGGTCGATGCAGAACTCTTTAGCTAGACTGCGCTTTCGAGATGTGACTAAGATACGAAAATGGATCAATGAATTCACTGCCTCCAAGAACTGGGGTGTTTGCCAGGCAGGATGGTAGAAAATTATAGAAAGAACGACTAAAATTTTACAAATGGACCAATGGACAAGAGCTCGGTTACATTTTTATTTTTAATACTTTAATTTTTCTGATTTTAACATTTTACTTTTTCATGATAATGTCAATAATGGGTCGGGCCTCATTTTGTTGCAATAATAGCTTTCACTCTTCGGGGAAGACTTGACACTAAACTTTAAAGAACAAATTTTACTTAATTTCTTCCGAAGACCAGCTTCAAATTCCGGCATTGATTTATGCCGAACTGGTCATTCTTAACAGACATGTCAAATCATTCCATAAGTATTCGATTGGTTTTAAATGGAGACTTATGCCCTTTTCACACTAGAACTTTAAGACGAGTGAACTTAAAGTTCACCGATGTTTAACATCGGTATGCTTTCACACTTGATGTTTAAATCTCCGGTGCTGTCATCAGCTACAGTAATTTTGTCCTTAAGTTACCGTTATGAAATTACCAGTTTTGAACTGTCTGCGCAGACGCACCTTTTGAATTATTATAAACAAATATGGATATTTCATTTCATTCATAAAGACACTACAATAAAGAATATATTACACTTGTATTAACATGTAAGTCGATACATTTTATCTCAATTATTGTAGCTCTGTATTTTATTAAATACATTATTAAAATAAATAATTTTATTATAACAATAAGTATAAACTTCTTATAACGTCGATATAATACAGTATTCTTGTTTATGATAATATAAAATGTTGACAGCACAAATTCAAGGAGTATTTTTTTATAATAGAAATTATGTTGGCAATGCGGACGGTGTTTAATACGCAGATCTCTGTCTTAAACAACGCTTGTATTTAGACGAGGCCATACGGTTTCACATTAGCGTTTAAAGACACATTCACTTTAACATCCGATCTTAAAGTTCTAGTGTGAAAAGGGTATAACAACCTTAGATTTATGTCAGGATGCGTTCTCTTGTTGAAAAAAACAATTGTTATTGCCATAGCACATCCAAATTGCTGGGAACTTTGTATTATCTAAAATATTTAGATAATAAGCAACCTTCATTTTAGTACCCATAACAACCAACGGTCCCAGTCCATATCAACAGAAAGAGCTCCACTTAGAGGGATGTTTGCTACATTTAGGGAGGTGTCCAGTTACTTCTTGTTGGATAGTGTATTTATTTTCTTCAAGTCAAATTATAAAACAAGCAAGCAAACGTAAATAATTATTTTGTTATTTCGAACTTAATATTCATAATACAGATAAAAACTACTGAAATATCATTTGTTATTTTTAAGGTCATGCACTAATATAGCTTTCATGAATTCTATCAGAAAGGTTATCTGAAACTCAAAATTAACTATTCAAAACATACAAGAAAACAGAGCTGTTTGGTTCATATTTACTTAACAATAAAAAGTAAGGTGCAACTAAAGTACTCAGTAAACAATGGTTCCAAACAAAAATGTATCCATAGCAAGCTAGAAAAACCGATTTGTTCAAATAATACGTACGCGCGTAATATATTTACACAGCACTTGAAATACATGAAAGGTGACCAAAGAGTACTTTTGACAGTTTTTATGTGCGTGTCTCGAAATATCTTCATGCTACATTTATTTGTTTCAATTATTTTATATTAAAAAGAAAAAATTATGTGTGGTATGAATTATCACGTGAATTATCAGGTCGAAATGAGTTTCTCGCTCATTATCATTTGCTAAGGGTAATAAATGGAATCAAACCAAAATGGAGGCCAATATAAGTTGTTAAGTTACTTTTTGGACACCCAGTACCTATAAAACCCGAAAAAATGTTGCTATCTATAAAAAAAAGTGATGAACAACATGCGACCTTCATTCTATACCCTAGTTCAGAACTGTTCCAAAATAAATAAATCCACAGTGAGAAAATTTCTTTTTTTTATCCAACAAAATTAGCAGTCAAGTGACATAAGTTTTAAACAAACTATGAATATATCTTTAAATAAACAAACAGTATCATACTTAATTTTTGACAGTTCTATAATTGGCAACAATGATTCAATGATGTCACGTATTTTTATACTTTTGTAGTTTGACCACATTAAGACTGTCGTAAAATTATAATCAAAACACCAAATTAGTTTTAATGATAATAAGTTGTAAAATGTATTTGATTAGGAAACAGAAAAAAATTATGTGAAGTGTAAATTTTAACACATTTCGTGATTTCGTAGATATTTAGTAAAGGAAAGAGCCAACCAAATGCTAGATGCAAGAGGCATTAGTTTTCTATAAAATCAAACTTAACTTTTTTTTTTAAATTAATTTTTATCCATTAATCTATGTTCTAAGAGCTTTAATTTTATATTTCACTTAATTTATTTTTCCAAAAATACTTCATATCTTTTGAAAATGCAATCTAATTAAATATTCCGAACGTACTGTTCCGATTCACATTAATGTGCGCTATTATGAATTTTCATATATTCAACCAGCCCCTCTAGATAATAGGGTGGGAGCCTAATATTTTTTCGCACATTTTCGTTAAGAATTGCGTCACTATTAAAAGATATTTTAAAAATTCATTTTTGCCCATATTCAAAACCTGCATTTCATGCCCCACAAAAAATTATGCAAAATAGTAATAATAATAATAATATTTTGTACAATAAAAAAATGACGTGAAGTGTGAATTTTCACATATATCTGGGTTTTGTAGGTATTATATATTATATTATTTGTAGTAAGTGACAACAAATTGTTGTTTAGAGTTATACAAGCGTATTAGAGATGCACCCGCATCATGACCCAGCTAGAGCTGTCCAGTTCTCCAGTATGTCATATGAATAATGTAAGAACGGTGTTGCAAAAAAAAAAATCGATAACTTTCGAAATAATATCAGGGTTCGGTTCACATTAATACGCATTGCTAAGATTTTTAGTTTAACTCCCCCCGCCCTTAGTTATAAGGTGTGGGATAAGACTCTTTTTGGCAAAATTTGTATGAAAGAAATTTTGAAAAACTACTTATTCCTTGATCTATGTCTTAGGAGCTTTCCTTTGATACCACACAATAAATTTTTAAAATATAATAATTTTTTTCAACGACACAACAAATTCGATATTGAGAATGTTTTCAGATTTTTAAACCAATCTCTCTGGGAAATAGGGCGGAGGACAAAAGATTTTAGACACATTTTTGCCAAAATAAATTTGGTATTTCAAAATATTTGTTTGTTATATTTATTTGATATCCACTCAAAATTTAAGAAAGAAATTTATTTTTTCGCTAAATACATATTTGTTTATATTTTCCAATGATGTGTTTTTTTGAACTATCAGTAGTTTCCCTATATAAATTTCTCTTTGTCCACAATTTCCATCGTACAAATGGACAGACACATGAGCGAGGTTGGAGTCCGCGTAAAGCGAACGCGACTGCACGTAAAGCGAGTCGTCGCGTCGAACTCTGCGTAAAGCGAATTATTGCGACTGCCCGTAAAGCGAGTCGTCGCGTCGAACTCCGCGTAAAGCGAATTATTGCGAGTCATTTACGAAATGCCTGCTAAAAATGCGCGGGTTAAGGTAATTAGCGGTTTACAGCTGTCGACACGACTCATGCGGTCTTAATGACGTGAAAGAGCGCGCGGTGCGACCACCGGCACGCGTAACAGAACCCCATAGGGACCGGACCAAATTGGGCCCCGATGACTCTGGGATAACACAATTGCACGCCACTGAGCTCTAATATGAATAAATATACAAAATTACGTGACATGTATGGAAAATAAAAATATATAATTATGCATGTTTTAAAAAATAAAAAATTGTGTAAAATTAATTTAATCTGATTTTATTTCCAAATATACCATGTAAACAGAGAACCTTGTGTTTCTCTGCAAGGTTATCACTGTATATGAACGTTTGGCTGGTCACGTTTATTACGAAACATTTTTTTTAAATGTTGGCCATGTGCATGACTGTACATTTTAACATGACAGAATGTCACACATCTGTACAAGAACTTGCTTAAATAATTATGTCATCAGAAATACACACTTTTTTTATTCGTGCAAACAAAAATGCCGACGTGAAAATAGATGCCCTAAAATAGCCACCCTGAGAAATAAAATGAAATATGTAATAAAAACCAAGCCTGTTCTCGTTTTTATACGATGCGTGAGAAAAAAGTGATTCTCGAGATTGTCAACACTGCAAAAATTAGGCTAAAAAGCTGAGAGCTATGTATATCCGCACTATACCTTCGATGCCAGTTTCAACTCGATAGTTTGAATGCATGTGGTTCTATCATTTCTTTAAGTCAGTCTAATGTCATGAACCGATCTGAAGAATAAAATATTAGACATTGTAAATCAATATAATTTATTATATTTTTTTAGTTGGAATTGTTTTAATATTTGTTTTTAAGGAATAACGTAAACTTAAGAAATGTAATGAAGTCACGTTTTATGATCGGATTAAAATATTTGAATTCATTGTTATTTTATTTATTTTTTTTATTTGTTTATTTTACATCGGCCTATTTCTGCAACGAGGCTAATCGCCGATGCCGGGGGCGAGCTCCTACACATGGATGAGGGGTGAATGATTGTGAAAATGGGAGTAATGTAAACATATTATTCTCGCCCGAATAATATCACCAACGAAGGAGGTTCGAACCACCGACCGGACAGTTCAGAATGTTCCACCAGTACAAACCGCACGACTTAATGCGCGCGGCCACTCCGTTGGCTCATTGTTATTTATTATGTGAAAAAACAAAAGTAATTAGTAAATACGTGCCAAATGGTGCACTTCTGTGGAAAATCTATAAGCCACAGACGATCGTATTTAAGGAGTTGTTTTATGTGTTGTTATGGACAGTTTCTTATAGGTTTTGTCTTTTAATTCAACCGGGCGGCGGGTGCTCTCGCGGCACCCCTGGATCCAAGTTATATGAATTCATCGAGTTCTAGGAATATGGTTCGATAGTAATATTCCTTTCTTCTTGGCTTATGGCTGTGTGAGCAATAAATACACTGCTTATCGATCATTCGTTATAGCGCTTTTCTTTATTAGAGTCCTTATTAATAACACTAGTAAACAAAAATGAACTTATTTTTTGTGACATGGGCAAAACATAGTGTATCCCACTTAAAATTTTACATAAAAGCCGAAAATGACACCATTTCTATCACCCATCATTTCTTTGCTATGAGAAATTGTTGGTTTCTAACGAAATATAGCGATAGACGTATTATTATTAATTTTAACTTACCTCAAAATGTTGTTTTTGATGTTTTACGTCGATATTTTGTTTCTGAGGCATACCTTATTAATATCCAGCAGTAATCAGCAAACAAATTTGGATTCCATTTACCCTGATATCGCTTTTCCATGTGCGGTAATGCCTTGGTAAACCGTTTACCATGTTCATCTTTTACTACAATCCAGACCTTCTGGCAAGAAATAAACAGAGCGATCAAGAAACCTTGTCCGTTATGCAACACTTGACAGAAACATTTAGTTATCAAACTTATTTCCAAAGACATGTACACATAGGCGTACATTCTATTTTTATTACCATATACAAATTGATTATTAAATGAACACTATTTTTCTCTACTTCTGTCTCAATTTTTTCATACTTATATGTAACGTTTCCATGGTCATGATAAATAATATCTCTGTTAGAAAATATTGGGCCTAGTTATTTCTACTCTGCTGCTAGAATGTATTTTATACAAGTACTTTGTGATGGCGGTCGGTCCTGTGGTGGTCACAGCTGATTTTTTCTCGATAAGCACAGCATATCTCATATTTTTATGATAAACGTACAGAGAAATGGATTGGGATTGATATTACCGACCCGACTAGCCCATTTGTAATAAATTCTTCACGGAGCGCCCCAAAATCCTCCAAAACCCTTTCAGCTCACCGGGAATCATCCCAAACTCCAGATGGCAACACTGTAAAAAATTTTTACTACAATAATCGTAGGTTACCTTTTAACCTACAAATGATATGGTAATGTTACAATAGCATTGTAATAGTACAAGTTTGTGTAAACGCCATTTACCACATTTAGTAAACTTACCCAAAATTGTAAACAGACGATTTACAATAAAAAGTATACTTATCTTCATAGAGGAATGTTACATGAAAAAGTAATTTGGTGATTTCCATTAAATTGTATACTTACAGTTTTAAGGAACTTTACTTAAAAATGTTTCTTCTTTAAGCTGTTCGTACACCAACCATTTAGTTCTTTATTTTTCACTTGTACATATATGTATCTACTCTAAGCGTATTATGGGCAAAAATGGTACACAATATTTTTGAGGAAGAAAATATACCAATAAAAATTATTTCTGCAAAATATTTGAGATATGTACATTTATATGTACATGTTCATGAATGTAAATATTTAATAATAATCGAACAGAAATAATTTGTTGGTGACTATTTTTAATAATAATACGTTTAAAGTAGATACATATGTATATGTACAGGTGAAAAATGAACAATTAAATGGGCATGTGTACGAACAGGTTAAAGAAGAAACAATTTTAATACATGCAATTGTGAAACATGTATAGTAATCTGATTACATATTTCATCATTCTTTTTTCTTGTTTTATTTTGCCTAATGACTAATTCAACATAAACTGAATAGGTAAACATAAAGGAATTCAAATTCTTGAATAGGTAATAAAAGGCAAAATTGAAACAATTCTATCAGATAATTAACAGACAAGCTTAAAAGAAATATTTGTTGAAAAATTATTAGAAGGTATAATCTGTCTCAATTTGTAATACGAAACTAGATCTGGTTACTTTGGTGACTGTTGTGGTGTAAACAGACTTTGTCGTATGCGTGTGAACCAATACTATGATAATAATGTAAATGTATTGTCAATATACAACATAAAAAATGAACTTTCCCTGTTAGTTATGTATTACAAAATGAGACAGATAATATATATATATATATATATATATATATATTTTTTTTTTCAATAATGGGATTTTAGAGTTGTCAAACAGTTTTGAAAATTCATTTTATTAAAAAAAATTATAAATAATATTTAATTTTTTATAACATATGTAAAATATATATAAAATCAGTCTCACTTCAATCTCTTTAATCACAAAACACATGTACACTAAAATCACAAATTATTTGCAGTGAGGGTGTAAATTTTACAATCCTTGTAAACTATTGCTACACACAGGACAAGTATATATTTCCATACACTATACACTATACTGATGCACAATATAACACTTTAGAGCTTACACTTGACAAATACTTAATAATATTCGATACGAAACTTTTAATATATTACAAACATAGCACAAACAAAACGTAATGGCGACAACGGTTAGTAGATAGCACGCGGTCTCGTAACAATACGCGCATGAGCGACTTAAAAAGTTACATAAAAATGTAACATTACTACAATATACTTGAAAAATTGAGATTATTTTACATTTAGAAGTAATTTTTACTACAAAAAATATGATATTATGAAATTTTTGATGGGTATTTACAACTTTCTAGTAAAATTACAATCAATTTTACTAAATACTGTATTTTTCCTAAAAATAAAAATGTAATTTTCAACTTTTTTGTGCAAATATTAGTATCAATATTGTAAAAATCGCTACAATTTTATTAGTTGGATTACATGGATTTTTTACAGTGAAGTCCGTCTCTGAACGAACATCAAATTTGAAAACAAATACGCCGTAAAATTGTAATTCTACGTAAAATTTCCTTCCATAATTTTGTTTACCTCAACTAAGCTGAAAATTCATTAAAAATTTTCCAGTTGATCAGACAATGCTGCGTCTTCGTTTTAAACATTGAATTTTATCAGTTAATTCAGATATTTTCGTAATGTTGGCTTTCAACACTGTTTCAAATTGCAACTTCCTCCGAAGATAAATACTTTACAGCTTCTGGCAAAATATTTAAAATAAATCTTTGTCGATGCGAGATATATAAATAAACTCGGCTACGTTAACAGTATGCAGTCAGCGTGTAATTGAGAAAACATTGCTATTCTTATTTTCGGTACTGTATTTACTGAAATAAGTCAGCACTGATTAATGCACAACAGTAGCGTGGCTGGTATTCAGGAGATATTCAGTGTTTCTCTCCCAATCCTCTTTATTATTTTGTACTCTTTCAACCTCATCCCGTGTCTAGGGCCCGATGTTAAATACAATGTAACAAGGGTCGCCGCAACTAGAGCCGCAGTAAGGGGGGGCGGAGGGGGCGATGGGCCCTAGCGCACTAAAGAAAAGGGCGCTGACGGGCTTGCTAAGGGGCGCCATTGCGAAGATGAGGACCTTTTTTTTTTGCTCGTCACTTGGATTTTGGGAGGTTAGGACCTTTTTTTTTGCTCATCACTTAAATTTTGAGAGGTAAGAACCTTGTTTTTATTTACCAAGGGCGCCAAAACACGGCTCTGCCCCTAGCGCAAGTTTTCCTTACTGCGGCTCTGGCCGCAACCTTTGGGTGCGTCGCACCCGGGAGACGGGTTTTAGAAGCGGCAAATTTTTATTTTTTGAGCTTAAAATTATTTAATTGGTAGCACAGAAAGATCAGTGTTTTAAAAGTTCGGTAGTATTTTCAGCGAATGTGCAATGCATTTTCAAAAGATTGGGGCGGACCACATAAGGCCCTCTGTGGAACAGAGTCGGACCCGGGCGGGTACGCTCGTGTCGCCCCTGCATGTAACATAAATATATGCTCTCAATAATCATCTTCATCATCATCAACTATGTCAGCCATCGTCGGCTGAATATCTCCCCTAGTTTTTTCCACATCGCTCTGTTGTTTGCTCTTACCATCCAGTTAAGCTGGCCATATACTATCGCTCCATCCGTCCAAATGGAGTGATATCATTCCAAAATTTGACCGTGAATGGGGAAAACCAGGTGGATGATGTGGAGTGACAGGATGAGTTGGATCCAATCAGTTCAAAATCCATTCGTTTGGACCATCATCCATTCAATCCCACTGATGGTGTGTGGAGAAAACCACGCGGAGTGACATCAAGCCATCGCTCTAATCGTATAGTGTGTGGTGATAAAGTGGTCCAAAAAGTTTCATTCTGTCCGTGGCCGCCCAGCCGTTAACATCGTCAACCATTTTAACTTGTGATTGCACAACACTGTTTTTTATTTGGAAACTTTTTATTTTATTTTATTTTAATATTTATATTATTAAATTTATTTTTAATTCATTTATTAAATAGTTTTCAATATATTTTAATAAAATATAATGACGACTGGACACGAATTTGTGCTAGAAGTGATTCAAAAATATCAATATTTGCCATGTTTATGGCAGGTAACTAACGCAGACTATCAAGATAAAATAAAAAGAAATTTGGCTATTGACCAATTAGTGTTATTTAGGAGTAAATACATTACTGTAAACAGGGAAACAGTCCTGAAAAACAAAAATTTCTTTGCGGTCCTTCATGTAATCCCGCAGGCAAGCAATAATTGCTTTGCAAGTCTCCGGTATTCGCGACTGCAAATAACAGGGAGACATCTGGTGGTGACTGGCTAAATTAAACAGAAGCGTATATTTGGATAATATTTGTAGCGTGTTGTGCTGCAGTTTATGTGAATTAAGAAGTATTTTAAAATATAGTGACTTAAATACAGTGCTTTTTTGCCGAAATATGGTTTGAACAGATAAATATTAGGAAAAAACTTCTGACATATACGCTTCTCGTCCGCCATCAGCTGTTGTACGCAGCGCCACCAACGTTAGTTTCAGTCGCGAATAATATGACCCAATACTGAGGAGAAATGGCAGTTGCATATTTAAGTTCTTCATAGGTGCACCCCGAAGCCAAAAATTAAATAGTGGCCATCAATCTTTCATGAGGGGTGATACTCTTCCTCGACACAGTGTCTTGCTTTTTAATAATTGGAGTAATCATTTCTAATAAATGAAAATATCTCTCTTCATCCATACGAAGATAATTGCGCCAATCTGTTGGCTCCAAATAAAGTTCTTTCACTAGGTTCACATGAGAGAACCGCTTCCTCTTCAGCAACCAATCTTTTGACCATTTAGTCTTCTTATTTTTCTTTTCCAAAATTAAGCAAGCGGCAGCAGCCAAAAGCAATTCTTCTTCATCCATGGAAAATAGACTGCGTGACTGGAGTGAAGATGTATATGCTAGGTTTTTGGGTGTCATCCAAATGGATTACATCCGAATGGAGCGATAGTGCAGCTTTATGTCCGGCTTGCCTTTTGATGTCTTGGTCTCCAATCCATTAATTTTCGGGTCCAACGATTATCATTAGTACTGCTAATGTGGCCTACCCAACTCCATTTTAGTTGATATATTCTTGTGAAAACATCAGTCACTTTTGATGCACTACGAAGACTATTGCAGTTATGCACTTTATTTTTTTATAGAAATATAATAATATTTAACAGACAGGATGTATGAAGATAAGGAGAACAAGAATTTTCTCGTAAACGTGACGTGTGAGCAGGCTTGGAAAAAATTGTTGATTAAAGTTTACCCAAAAAATCAAATGGTATTTTGGATACAGCTTTTGGCAAGAAATAACTTTTACTTAAATATTTTTAATATCTTTTACGGTTTCTGAAAAATTGTATTCTCTATGAAACTTGACTTGAAAGTAAAGTATTTTTATTTACAAATGTTCAAAGTACCTTCCATTTTGATTTAAACACTTTGGCATCCTTACACTCAGAGCATAATAAAAAAAATAACAATAAATAATATTTCAGTTTCAAGCCGTATTTACTTGAAAGTACTTGAAATTTTTATTAGGTTTTTATTGGGTTGGCATACGGTTCAACCGAGGAAGCTATTGATAACTTTTTGAGTTGATTGAGTTTTCTATTTGATAACTTCTTTTTCGCTTAATTTTGTTAAGCGATGTTATTCGTTCGCACCAGAACTCTCTTGAACTATATATTATTTTCTAGAAAGAAAATTTTAAAAAGCTTTGATAAATGTTTTGGGTCTTTGTCCAGCTAGAACTGATGGAGGCATAACTAAACTTCAGTTTTTAAGAGAAGTCTGATCAAAGCCATATGACGATGATGTTATAATTAACGTACTGATGTGTTTCTACCTCACTCAGTCTGGCAGCTTGTAGAAGAATTACAACTGCGCAGTTTGTCAATCTACTTTATTCCTTGTTTAAGCATAGCTACGACAAACGTGCATATTCAATGTGCGTGTTTATGAGAAATGTGTGTGAGTTTGTGTTAGATTCTAGCGTTACTCTAAGTGAACTAATGGCTTAAAACCTGGACGGTTTGGCTAAATTGTAACATCATATACTTCGTAAATGACCTTGATCAGACTTTTCTTAAAAACTGAAGTGCGTATCTGGAAGGTTACAGAAATATACAATATGTTTAATCCATTATTTATTTAATCCAATAGATTGGACCTACACCATACCATGAACAGAACCAAAGTCTAGAGTCCTATTTCTACCAACAAATTGCTCTTTCTTGTTTATCGAGGATCCCACTCTTTATTGAACGATCTCTAACAAAGTTGTACCATTAGAACCGAAGAAATTTATGTTGTTGCTCCGCAAGATAGTTCTCAAGGTATTGATTTAATGGTGTTTTAAAATGTTTGGTTCTTACCTATTTTTTCTGCCATTATTGTATGTATAATGGAAATGTATAGTGGATATTAATAATTTGATAGAAATAAAGCTGTGGTCTGAAGAGTTTGAGAAATACAGATACAGCGTTAGGTAGAAAAAGGATTATAATGCAAAATGTGTCATAACTGGAGTGTCGTTTTACAAGTCGAAGTAGTTTTCTAACAACAACTTTAAAACTTAATTAAACCCATAAAATATCCTTAGGTCAGCAACATAATAATTAATTTTAAAAAGATATAATCCGCACAATAACAACTTCGTTATATGCAGTTAAAGAATAAAGAATAAAAAAGTAGTAGGTGCAACAATGTAGCATAGCGTGTTTAAAAGTAATTTACGATGTAATTATTAAAAGTGTAATGACAAACAAAGAAGGCAGGACCTAGGCCAACAATATTTACCATCAGATGGCTTCACCTTGAGTTCATTTAATCCTTATCAGTAGCCTGATAAAACACAATGCACTCACGCAACATTGCATTATTAAATGTTATTGTATTATTTGTTTTACGTTTATTGCAATACCATTCAATGGAAATTGTTTTTATTACCTTTGTCGTTATAAATTTATATGAAAATCGTAAGTTATAGTAAATTGTGTGTAAAGTTTTCTAGTATTGCAGTACAGGTGCACTTTTATTCGAAATTCTGAAAACTGGAAAGCTACGAAAACATTTTTCTGTGAATGTCGTCTGCACAACAAAGTTCCTATTAGTATTCTCGCAAAATGGGGAACCCGGCCGATACCAGAATGTTACGGTGGAAATCCCAACCAAACGGTCAGGCACATATTCGGGTTTATAGGGAAATAAATTTAAGATCATAGCGCCGCGGTGTTGTATTTTGGAACGTGGGTAGAGGGTACCTAATGTTACTGTGAAAGTGAAATTATAGGAATAAATATGTTTTACAATATTTTGTGAACCTGATTTGCTATTTTATCAACAAGTAAATTAATACAAATGTTTATAAAGCCATATTTTGGCATGACACGTCTCTAAAAAAAATTAAAAACTATATTTTGTGTTGCAGGTTTTGGTGATAAAAATTTTCATAGTGGATTATTTCAAGTTTAAAGATGGAAAAATTCACGCGTTGTATATGAAGGAGAGGAAGTGTAAGCAAATTTTCATCCAATGGCCCACTTTTTTTTCCAAATTTTGTTTTTCTAATCCAATTTTTACGACAATTTACAACTTCCCTTACAATTTTGTTATTATTTTAACATTGTAGGTGGAAACCTGAGGAACGATAATTCAGGGTTCCTGTTTTTCCTTGACTTGCACATGGGTACAGAACAATAAGATCTATCCATTTTATTGGACTTTGCAAAAACCAATCGACATAAACAAACTTAAACAGTATGACTAATGCCAACGACTTCTACTTTGAAGTAAGTCATTAAAAGTTCACCACTAAGAATCTCTAATCTGAAAATGTCGATATTTTAAATAATCCAATACGAAAATGTTATCGCCATAGCCTACAACATTCACAAAATATAGTTTTTAATTTTTTTTAGAGACGTGTCATGCAAAAATATGGCTTTATAAACATTTGTATTAATTTACTTGTTGATAAAATAGTAAAACAGGTTCACAAAATATTGTAAAACATATTTATTCCTATAATTTCTTTCACAGCTATGTAACAATAACATTAAGTACCCTCTAGCCACGTTCCAAAATTGAACACCGCGGCGCTACGATCTTAAATTTATTTCCCTATTCTATATCTAAAAAGTTAAAAATTAACTTCAAGGTCGAAGTTAAAAAATTTTAACAACGCTTTACATATTTCGTTATTCTGTAACTCTATGGCGTTGAAATTTTAAGCTCGATGTGGTTAATTAATATTTGAAATTTTAACTCCAGCCAAATACATGGTGTTTCCTTTTAACCGATAAAATTGCCAGTCTATTCAAGAAACACAATTTAAAGATTGCCTTTATACCTCCCTCTATAATATCTAATTGTCTTTTTAACGCTAAAGACCCTATTAAACCCCTTTTTAAGTCTGGAGTCTATAAGTTGACTTGTGAGTGCAGTTCCCTTTATATTGGTCAAACAGGAAGGAATGTTAATATTAAATTAAAGGAATTAAAATATATATTAAATTAATCTCGATATTTATCATTCTACTTTTAGTGACCCTCTGAAAAATTGTAACCACATTGCTAGAGGTTATTCCGTTAATCCTAAATATTTAAAACCATTACATTTTGTAAACAAGGGCTATAAACTAAATTTTCTTGAATCTTTAGAAATATTTAAACATCTTAGGCAGGGCGCACCGGTCCTCAATGAACAACAAGATTTAGTTTATTCGCCTATCTTCCGGGTATTTGTTAATTAGGTTTTTCTAAATTGTTAGCATATAAGGGTAGTACACTGACTGTTCTACATTAATTTGTTTTTGAACACTTGACAATGCCATTGTACGGCGAACCTATAGTCGTATTATTTTACAATAAAATTATATTTTGCGTAGCAATTTTGTGTTTTATTTATCTTGTTAATCGTCTCTACCGCCAACTATACTTTTTTTCCCAATCTGCATTATAGTGCACCAACCGTCTTCTTTTCTTTTCCGGAATTTTCAAACTACTTTCACTATCGGACATTTTGAAGACTAGAATAAGTTAAATTAAAATTCATTTTTAATTTAATAAGACAAATACAAACAAAAATTAAATGAAATTTACCTTACATATATAGGTAATAATTTCTACAGCAGCTGAACTGATTAGACAGATATCAAAATGATTTTTATTATGAAATATAAACACACGGTCGAGATAAACCTAGCTTATACCCTTTTCACACTAGATCTTTAAGATCGGATGTTAAAGTGAATGTATCTTTAAACGCTAATGTGAAACCGTATGGCCTCGGTTAAATACAAGCGATGTTTAAGGCAGAGATCTGCGTCTTAAACTTCGTACGCATTGCCAACTTAATTTCTATTATAAAAAAATACTCCTTGAATTTGTGCTGTCAACATTTTATATTATCATAAACAAGAATACTGTATTATATCGACGTTATAAGAAGTTTATACTCATTGTTATAATAAAATTATTTATTTTAATAATGTGTTTAATAAAATACAGAGCTACAATAATTGAGATAAAATGTATCGACTTACATGTTAATACAGGTGTAATATATTCTTTATTGTAGTGCCTTTATTGTAGAATGAAATGAAATATCCTTAATTGTTTATAATAATTCAAAATGTGCGTCTGCGCAGACAGTTCAAAACTGGTAATTTCATGACGGTAACTTAAGGACAAAATTACTGTAGCTGATGACAGCACCAGTGATTTAAACATCAAGTGTGAAAGCATACCGATCTTAAACATCGGTGAACTTTAAGTTCACTCGTCTTAAAGATCTAGTGTGAAAAGGGTATTAGACCACCAAACAGCATTTACATCGTTGATCACACTATTTACGCGGAAGCTTACGTCTAAAACTCCCCGAGCGGCTCGAGGATTCCCCGATATCTAACGCGTCCCGCGACCATTAGCCTGTAACTCATCTGCCAATGCCCGAAACTCATACATATTAGGAACGAAATACTTTTCATAACTGCATCCAGCACTTTTTATGCCATTATTTTATTATTTTACAGTCAAAATCTTTTAATTTTCTACCTGCGGGATTATGCGGGACGCGGGACATATCCCTCTTGTGCAGGATTGTCCCGCGCATTGCGGACGTATGGCATCCCTGATCAGAAAAAACGTATACAATATAGAATTAGTTAATTAAGTTTATATCCTAGGGATTACATTGCAATATCTTCTTAGGCAGGTAGGTTTTACAAACCCTCTGCATCGCGGGTTCAACCAGTTCCTTAAACCATTAAACCATTTGACAAAACGACACTTTCTTTCTTCTGGTTTTGGCATTGGCTGCGAACTCTTAAACTGTTTTAATTGTACATTATTTTGTATTATTGTTTTCTTGCTGTATGCTGTGTATTAAGAGTATCCAAATTCCTGCTTGAAAATTTGTTTTGCTAGCAACCATATTGCTGAAATATTATTGAACAAGAACGTTTTTTAAACCACCTAACTCAAAGTGGATAAATTCATTATCATTGGCGCGACAGCCCGACCTGAGCCTAGGCCTCCTGTTTCCAGGTTTCATGATCATATTTTCAATCTGTGTACATTCAAGAGTAATATGGTCAATATTAGGGTTGTACATCGAAGGCAAAACATCGATATTTAACATCGATGTTTTATTAATATTTAAATTATATAGGTTTTATTTAATAATGTAAAGATAAAATACGAAAAAAGTAACACATAATACAAAAAAAGCATTTATTAGATTTTGAAATAGAAATATTCCTTTTTAATAGTAATTAATTTCACATTAATATTATTATACCCAATATAATAATCCTAATTTGTACCTACAGTCTATTCCAAACGATTAAGCGGAACTAACCGCAATTTTTATTTTTGTAATTTGTCATTAGATTTTTTTTTATATATTGAAGTTGACTTTTCCTGAACAAAATTATCAAAAGCTTCAATCAATCGGTAAAAGTAACTAGAATTGAAAATCTAGTTCCGCCTAAACCAAAGGAATTTACATTTTTAACCACTATTTTTACATTTCTAAAATGAAATATTGGATTTTATTACAATACTAATATAGTAATCTTAATGTTAATTTTATATTACTTAACATAAAAATAACACTGTCATACACAATTATTTTTATACTTTTTTAAGTTGAAATAAAGTCTGTTCCTTTGGTTTAGGCGGAAATAGATTTTCAATTCTAGTTACTTTTACCGATTAATTGAAGCTTTTGATCATTTTGTTCAGGAAAAGCCAACTTCAATATATAAAAAAATAACTAATGACAACTTACAAAAATCCAGGGATTGGAGGAATAACAACTGGGAAAGTGTCAACAAGACTCAAAATGAAAAAGTGTGTTGGCGTCGTTGGTCGTTCGCATTGTTTGCAAAAATTAGAAGTTTCTTCTTATTTTTTCGTATTCTGCTAACTGCTAAGAAGAATAAGAACCAACACTATTAGTATTGTTATATCACAATAGATGGCGCTTATATTTTGTGAACTAATTTTAATAAAAATTAAATTTTTAAGATTCCAGCGCCTCTAGCGGTAGTTTCTGAATTTCAAACTTTAAACATCGACATCGGTAGTAGACATCGATGTTTTTTTCCCATCCCTAGTCAGTATTACGTCTATTTTTTAGCGTATACAGAAAAGCACCTACAATTTATAGCCAGTTGCGAACGGCTAAACAGAACCTGTACTTTGTATAAATATTTAATTAATTCACATAAGTAGCAACTTAGCAGTCAATCAGCATGTACAAACGATTTAACGCTTGCGGCCAAAGACTTGCTCCCTTAAGTTACATAGTAAAGCATAAAAATCAATTTCCTACAGTTTAGTTTTACTGTAAAAAAAAAAATCGTAACATAAACACATCACTAAAATTTTAAACTGAGAGCAAACGTCATTGTTACGGGAGCATAAATTTAAAATTCCACCTTCAAGTTCTCCTTGTTCATTTATTCACATGTCAACTAGACTACATCATTCTTCAGACAGAGAATAAATAATAAAAAATTGATAAATCGTCGGAAATATCTGAAAGTTAAATGATTTGTTGCATGCGTTTGACAGATGAAGAGAGAAGAGAAAAGTGAATTAAAAGCGTCTCGTAAACTCTAAACAAACAGGTCTACCAAAACAAGAGTGAAAAAAAATAACCATACATGTCTATGACCTTGAAAATGATCAATTCATTTCTTTAGCTGATGCTGATGCTGTGCTGACGATCTAAAATGTTTTCTACGGAGAACATCAAGGAGAACAACTCATTGAAAAGAGCATCGTTTTGTTTTATTTCGTTTTATATGTGTCTTTGGGCTTGGATTAGGTTACGTAAATAATGACTCGTCTTTTCATTTATGTTTTGGACATATGTATGTGCAATGTTTGTTTATGTAAACAATGTCTATACGTAGAAACACCACGCAACACTGCCAAATTAGCATTTTTATAAAAATATAAACATTCGTAACGATTTCCTTTTCAATAATTTATAACATCTTCATAAAACTAGTTCTTTTTTACTTCAGAGAGTTTTTTAACTGGTCAGACTTTTTATTGCTAAAATATATTTAAATTAAAACCTTTAGGGTGTTTGAAACGCCGCACCTCGAATAACCTCTTTATTTTAAGAGATACAAAATATTCATCACAAGAAGAGTTAAACTAGACAAAAGGGCCCACTTAACAACTATAATAAGAATTCTGCATCACTTCCGGTTTCAGCGGAACTGTTTCAACTTTTTATCTAGCATAGGGAATCGGTACTTTGATTTCTGTTTCTAGAAAGTACATTAAATCAGCTTTACAAGGATATCAAAATATCATACTCTAATTTTAACCATTTCAAAATGGAGACCATTTATTTACAAAATAATAAATCATAAACAATTTTTATTATATATATATTTTTCTATTAAGCCAATAATAAGGGAGATATTTTATGTTTTTAATAAACAGTTTTAACTCCGAAACACCCCCCCTAGAATATAAATTTTGATATGTCTTATAGCCTATGTTCGAATCCTGGTTTCACTCTATCATCATACCAAATTGCCTGAAAATATGTTTAACAGTTTTTGTGTGAATCTCGGACAGACAGACAAAATTTGATTTTTTTTTTGCTGTATTGTCTTATAATCGTCTGAAATGTGTAGAAACCAAATATGAGGCTGAAAAAATAAAAAAAAAAAAAAAAAAACAGATAGCCTTCAATTTTATTAATATAGATGATCGATAAAAAGTATTAGTTTATAAAGACAGTTTGAATAAGGGGGCAGTGACCACATATTTGTATAAGTTATATTAATATATAAGTTTACCAATTTTCCAACAACATTTAATTTTTTTTTCACATAAAATTTTTAAATTTTGGTCAAAAAAAAAATGACTCCGATTTTAGTCAAAATATAGTTTTAAGCTAATTTTGGAATGAGAGCTATGAAAAAAAAAAAAAAATAAATTCATGCTTTCCTAGTTTCTGAGTTAGAGCCGATTTGGATCAGTTTTTTGCCTATAATTCCTTTTCCTAAAACTTTTTCCCAAACTTCAAAATGGATCAAATTTTGTTGATCTATGACCAAAAATACATATTTATACCAATTTTCAATAAAATCAGAGATAAAAATTTTTTGCTTCAAAATCACGATTTAAGGTCCCCTTACGATTTTTGGTCATTTTCAAGGGTTTTGCATTACTGCCCATACAAGACTTAATAATTGGTTTAATTAAGACAAAATTTTTTTTGGACTAAACAATGTAGTAGAATTTTAAAAATTCAAACCGCAGATTTCTCTCCCTAACCATTTCTTAGTTAGGATTTATCAAAATTTTCAAAATTTTTTTTTATTTACGATTACCCGGTTTCGGAACCGGGTAATCGTAACCGGGTATCGCGAGAATTACAAACCCGTTTTTACCCGAAAAACCGAACTGGGTACCCGAAAAACCGGTTTCGGTTCCCAGCACTAAAATTATCTCGCCTATGGCCATGGCTAGGAATTTAGGAAGTTCGCACTATTTTCTGTCTGACTTTATTTTATGGTTTCGGTTCCCAGCACTAATTTTAATATATTTATGTTTACAGTTTACTTACATCAACATCGGGAATTTGTATTCCTCTGGTGTTTTCCCGACCCTAGAACCGGATATCTAATCTAGGAACTCGCAATCGCGTATCTGGAACCGGGTATTCGAAACCGGGTATCCGAAACCGGTTATCCGAAACCGGGTATCCGGAACCGGGCATTCGGAACCGGTAATCGGAGCCGGGTATCCGGGTAATGCGAAAATTACAAACCAGGTTTTATCTGAAAACCGGAGCCGTGTACCCGAAAAACCGGTTTAGGTTTCCAGCACTACTTATAACTAGTTTTAAGACTTTTATGCAACCGGAAATAAGAGAACTGTTCAACGAAATGAATTCTACTTGCTTGTTCAACTTCAGGAAATCTTTTAATTTCGCCCAAAAATCCAATTCAAAAACTTAATTTAAAATATTTAAATAAAACCAGTGATATAAATAAATCCTGAAAAGTTGATGAAAATTTTTAATAACCTCCGAAATGAAATGTTGATATTATACAAAGTAATTTAACTTTTATGCCCAGTAAAAAACATATTCTAAAATATTAAGAACATCATATTTTACTTTTACTTTTTTCTTCACAAAAAATACACGAGTCATAAAAATAATGAAGGAAACTTAACGTGACGTATAAAAGAGTGGATCAAAGAGCGCAAACAGAGGAGATGAAAAAGTTGATATATCCTCTGTGAAAGAGCAAAAAGCAAGGACTGAATAAGTATGATAGTTACGAGTTTCAAGCCCGTCACATTACGTCTGTGCCTGCTACTGACAGGACATTAGCGTCGTATTAAGGATAAATTTCCAGGACTGTTGGTAAATGCCCCTTTTTCTCACTAGAATTGGTCGTTTCTTTGATATTAAGTCCAGGCGGACTACAACTTGAAAATAATATTTTTGTTAAGTGCCAGTTACTTTTTTTTTCCTTTGTTCATTCAGGAAACATTTTTATAAAGGTTTTTAATAAATCTACGAAGCCGGTTCAAATTTAACTTTTTTTTCACTGGTCGATACAAATTTTGAAATAACATTATATATATCCATCATTTTTACGGTTTTTAGTTCTTTTAGTTTCTTTATAAAACAACTTACTGCATCATCTCTTATTACTTATTATTAAACACAACAAATATACATGCACCAAAACGTAACAATTGTATATTTTGAGAAATTTAACTATAAACAGTAAAGCATTTTATGAAAACTTAATGAAAATGTTTTTCAATAATGCTATGAATTTTTTTTTAAATAATACTACAAAAAATTTCCATTTTAGTTTTTTTAAAACGTCAATTAAACTAAAAAAAAAAAAAAAACGGAAAGTAGCCAGCATTGGTCAAAACCTCTACCGCCCACCAAAAAATTCCACTAGTGGGCGGTAGGGACCAGGTTGAGTACCACTGGTCTATACGGTATTTTCTAGGGTTTTGTACGTAAGATCAAGAAACCAAGGTATACCAAAATAGCCATAATGCTGCGATATTAAAATCTAAGTCCTATAATATGCGTAATATTGTGCAAATAAAAATCTACGGGCGTTTTTAGGGTATTGTAGCTAGAACCGAAAAACTCTTATAATGTCACTAATGTTTCTGTCTGTCAAGCTGTGCAGTAAGAACTGTGGCCAAACGGCTGGACTTAGAAAGTTGAATTTTGGCATGCTTGTAAGAGGGTTGTCTTTTATATTTCGGGATTGGGCTGAACTAGTGATGTCATTTGACAACTGACGCTTCTATCGTCAGTTGTCAGTGAACGTTTTGACGTACGAACGCTATTTGTGTTGTTTGCAGTAACTTGAAAAAATTAATTTTTGCTAAAAAAGGAATTAAATCATGAACATTTTCGAGCGATTATTTTTTACAACGTTCGACGTGGATTAACTTAACAACAATGCATTGATGAACTTAATTCGACTTTTGGCGATGAAGCACCATCAAGGACTACTGTTTATCGATGTTTTGCCGACTTCAATTGTGGCGGTAGTTCGCTTAAGGACGAATTTCGTGAAGGTTGTCCAAAATCGGTTGTTGTTCCGGGAGACATTAAAGCTGCGCGTGAACTGATACTGCAAGATCGTCATGTGACTTATCGTGAGATTGAGGTATCCTTGGGCATTAGTGGGACCAGCATACATTCACTATTGCATGAACATTTAGTCGTCAAAAAAATTTGTTCGTGTTGGATCCCACATAATTTGACAATCGCAGTGGAAAAAGCCTGAATCAGAGTGGAAAAAGTTCTTCGAAAATTGGTTCAAACGCATGCAAAAGTGTATTGATCTTCTAAGTGGTATCAAAAAAAGCTCTTAAGACGTAGTTAAAATAACAGGTAAAAGACCAGGTGCAAAAAGCAAAAATTCACGCCAAAAATGAATTTTCTAACATTATTAACAGTATTTCGTAGCTATTTAGTATGGAAAATATTTTGTTGTTTATTACATCAAACTGAAGATATTTTTGAAAATATATTTTGGCCATCGGTCTCTTTTTATTTGAATAAATTAACATCGAATATTTTGTACTCTTTCGCATCTCCTTAATCTGCATTTCTCCAGATTTATAGATTATTCGTTCTTTAATCTACGCTTAAGGAGAATTTGATACCGCCAATAAATTTAAAAATATATTTTTAACGATATTTTTTCGAAAAATATGTTTAAAAATTCCTGTATAACTATTCAGATTCAAGACAATTTCTATTACTTAAAATTTTTCAGATTTTTAGATCGACGTCTTTGAGCTACAGGATGTAGGACATTCTTTATACATGTTTTACAAAAATTGCCTCGAAAAAATAAATAAAAGAGCGTCATTTGTACTGTAAAACATTCAACTGTAAAAAAGCTAATTTCTTGGGTTTAAGCGGAACTAAACATGAGTTACTTTTCAAGTTGTCACGAGAACCTAGTATGCTTAGGTTTACTAAAATGCCAAAAGGGAGACGAGTGACATTTATTTTAAAAAATAGAATATACACATTTATGTAAGAAAAAAAATTTAAGAAATGAGAAATTTCTATTAAGAGTAAACAACAAATCAAAATGTAATGAAACTTAACCTAGAATATTCAATGTAAGTATTAATTACAAAGTTTAAACAAAATGGCCAAAAGCCCAATTAAATCGTTAAAATTTATTAAATTTCCAACTCTAGCTCCGCTTTAACGTTTGGAATAGACTATCAGATCAATTCTGTAAAAAGTTACTATGTAATAACGTTACTACAAGATAAAATATTATAAAAAGTATAATGACTTTCATTCATGATAGTAACTGACCTTGCTCATAGTGACAAATTTAGTTACTATTATCATAGTAAGTGAGTTACAGAATTGGTCTGTCTATATAGTAATACTAAATTTCAACTCTCTAGGTTCAACCGTTTGGGCACAATTTCTTCCGTAAAGACAAACAGACAGAAAGGCAGGCAGAGAGAAAGACGGCAGACAGAGCTTTTGTCTTATTACATTGACAAAGCTCAAAGTGACATTATCGATGGCGGCGCTGTTCTCCAAGGCAATATGGCTGTCGTTTCTAGTACTCAGCTGTCAATATGCTAATAGCGAACAGGTTAATTTAAGCACAGTACATTTTTATTTTATGAAAATGTGAGTAAATATTTGCATCGAGGTGTATAACAGAAGGTGGGCATCAAATTACAGTATTTAAAGTTTAATTTCAGTAAAAGTGTAATTTGTAATTGAGCAGGTGTTAAATGCCGGGCACGTAATTTTATGTGGTACATCTGAGTGTCAGTCATCTGAATTTACAATATATGTATTCTGTTTGCAAACAAGTGCATTATGTTCATTGCCTCATGAAAAAAAAATAGTTTTAGTTAGACAGGAGCAGCTAAAAGTTAACTCAAAATATATTCCCACGCCTTCCTCCTGTCCATAACTAAAACTTTTCCCAATCTGGACTTAATATTAACTTTCCCTCCATTTTTCTTAAGAAAAGAAAAAAACTAAGATGCCTATCTTTGTCCTGTCTTGAATGACAGCCAAAAACACAACAATTTGTTCTACTTTTATAGGTTTTCACAACTTTTATCGACATTCTAACAAAAATTCAATACTAGAACATATGTAATAAGTTCAAACAGTACTAGAGCGCCTAGTACAATATTTGACCACCAGACTGCGTATGTCAGTTCCCAATACCTTGGTATACATACCCTTAAAAACCTTAACTCAGGATTATATTGAAGATTTAATTTTCTCTCCAAACATGACTGCTCGTCCAGGCAAAATAACTTTAGCCAGATTGCAGGAAAGGAATCTCTGTAGGTACACATCCCATAGAAAAGTTACCTTAGACGCTTTAAATTTTTAATTTCACTGTAAAAAATCTTGAAATTTATTCATTTTCAAGCATAAACAAGTTAATAAGTCGTTAAAACTTCCATTCCAACAACAAAACTACGCTATAATTCAAAAAACATTGTTAATAAATAAAAAGTAAGGTCCAGACATGTTTATGTTTCTTTTTAAATAATTTGAGCGTCTGGCTGGTGTCGCCGCCTATGTCAAACTTTTATACAAACAAAGCTCATCAAAAATCCACTCTTGGGTGGCAAACATTATCCTCTATTAACGTCTGTTTTTATTTCAGTAATTTCTTCATTTACACTGATGCGTAGGTAGAAAGGTTAACTACCACATTTTATTTATACACAAATAAAACATACGAACTTTAACAGTTGTCTACGTGTGAAAAAAATAATTTATTATTATGAATTTTATGTTTATAGTGTTTTATGTTCATGGTTCGTTTCGACTTGGGTAACATCTTAGGTTATGACAACTTCGTTAGAATCTGCCATGATGTTCTGGAAAACGACATTTTTTTAACGATAAGTATAAAACGTGAAAAAATATAGTAAATGTAAAGGGTATTTAGTTTAGGGATGCACCGATTAATTGACAGATAATCGGTAATCCGTCATATCAGTAGAGGTGGCAACTATTAATCGAAGGATTGAAATAATCGATTATTTTGTTTCAGTTAATCGATTAATAATTAATAATATTTTTGGTTTCGATTAATTAATAATTAATCGATTAATTTATTATTAATTGTCCACCTTTATTTTTGATAACTGCTTCACATAGTTTAGGCATCCTATTTAACAATTTAAAGAGTCCTTTGAAATGTTACACCATTCTTCTTTTAAAATCTTCCACAAATCTTTAGAAGTGGGGCACACTTTCTCACCATTCTGTCCAATTCATCGCACAATAGTTCAACGGGGTTCAGATAAGGAAACTGTGGTGGCCAACCATAACTTTCATTACTCTTTCAGTAGACCATTAATCCCAAGATTATTAAAGTAAAGGTTGTCTCGTAACTTCTGACCAATCAGAGCGTAAGAGGGAATACGTCACAAGTGTGCGTAGTTCAAACTAGCATACAAAATTAATATAGATGTTGCATGTTTTAAAATATTTTTATTGACTATATTCATAATAAATATTTATTTCAAGACAGTTCTACTGAATAAATTATAAATAAAAACCTAAGAAAATTTTATACTGATTTATATAAAATTTAAGGTGATGGGTATTTGTATTTGTATGTTAATAAATAACAGTAAAATCGAATACAAATATAATTTTAGGAATATTTAAATAAAAATAGAAAAACAAATTGCTATAATAATATAGTCATTAATAAAATTGGAGGATATATCATTTTTTAAAAACGGCTGGACGTATTTTAACGAAATTTGGTACAATAGAGTAGAACCAGGATCAAATATAGGCATGATATCTCAAAATTTTCTTTCTTAGGGGGTGTTTCTGGGTAAAAACTGGCACTAAAAAACTTAAAATATTTCATTTATAAACAGAACTATCTTAACAGAAAAAACCATACAATAAAAATTGTTTCTTATAAACAATCTTAGTTGTTCTATGCATTTTTTTCAATTTGATGAATATCAGGGTAGTTACGGGAGTACACCCTAAAACTAAAATATTGAAATATTACACTTCACATCAAAAATGAGTGTAAAAAAAATTATTTAGAACGAAGAAACATTCCTTTCAAAGAAATAAGATATTAAAACGAAAATCAAAAAAATCAAACTTGACATGTATATAACATATACGATAAACAAAGACTGACGTCCCATTAGCATACAGATGACGCGCATCTTCGCTATTTACCCCCACCACTACAAGTTGCGAGACAACCTTTACTTTAATAATCTTGCATTTATCCGAGTAATCTCGGTAAAGCTTGGAAGAGTATTTAGTGTCATCTTGCTAGAGCACAAAGCCCTGCACAATAATACCCCATTATTGCTCTCTCTTCATTATTCCTTCGATTCTATGAATATTGTCAACTGCATCGCCACCAAAACAGCTCTACGGCATCATAGAATCACCACCAAGTTTCACAAAAAGCACCAAACATTGGTCAGATGTCCTCTCCTCTGTTGATCTGCGGACGAAGACTCTTCGGTGAGAACAAAAAACTTCAAATTGCACTCGCCACTCCATAGGACTGTCTTCTAGTCTTCAAGTGTCCAATTTTTATATTCTTTGGCTCATTGCAACCTCTTCTGCCTATTGAAGGTTCGTAACAAGGGTTCCTTTACAACTAGCCTGCCATGAAGGTCCAGATTTAACTGCGATGCTATTTCTGGTGCAGTACGGCGGTTACTACGCTTGCTGGTTCCGACAACAAATATTCCAATCTTCAGAAGAAGTCGTGCTTCTGGGTTCTCCATCACGTGTTTTGCTGGATATACAGAGCGATCAAGAAATCTTGTCCGTTATGCAATAGTTGACAGAAACATTTAGATATCAAACTTATTTCCAAGGACATGTACACATAGGCGTACATTCTATTTTTATTACCCTACACGAATTGATTAAATGAACACTATTTTTCTCTACACGCCAATGACAACAGGTATGAAGTTAGGAACACATATTTTCGTTGATTCTCGGGTGAGTTCGGGAGAACGAAGTAATCTGATTGGTTCTTTGTTAAATTGGGTTTTTCAGCTGTAGATTAGAATACAGTTTTGATATTTTTAAACTCACTGTTTACTGTTATGTAACTGACAAGAAATTTTGATCGCACGGTACTATCATTAGTATGAAATTGCTTTACGTTGTAGTCGCCTGGCGGGTACTTTTGCCACTTTTATGGTTGGCAATTATCAATTAACGTATTTTTAATTTAAAGTTCTTTCGTTTTCGGCATGTTGATAATCACAAACTCTAAAACTCGTAAAAAAAAGTTTAGTCCTAGAAGTGAGGAAGTCTAAAGAGGCACAAAGGTCCCTCGCGCCGGCCCTGTGGTCACCTTATTACTAGAAATTAATTTAATATTTTCATTCAGTAGTACGATGTTATAGATAACTCAGTCTTTCCTATCTAAAACAAACATACAATTTGGTCTGGTGTTGTTTGCAGTGTAAAAATGCCCATGCAGTTTTGTGCAGGAATCAAGATAACCGAGCGGTACGCTATAATTTAAACCTGAAATCACATTGTGAGCTCGGCTCTGATTGGGTAGAAGACCTTGGATAAGCGAATGTCCAAATACTATACGTTTAAAAAACATTAATAATGTATATTTACTGTTAAAAAATACATTATATTTCAAGGTTTATTAAATTGTTGGAAATTATTGAACTAATATTGTTTTAATTGAGTTTGTTGTTAAACGAGTTATTGTAAATCTCCAACAACGATAATATTAATTGCCACATTTAGTCATTATTTTAATCAAAATTTAATTTGAATTTTAAAAGGTATTTTATCCTTGGGCAATAAAAAATCATTCTAATTCAAAAAATTATCGAAAAAAGGTGGTCTCAATTTATTCATCTACTTGTGAAAATGTGTGTAAAATGGTCTACAACAGTGTTTCTCAACAGGTGGTCCGCGGACCACCAGTGGTCCCCAGAAAAATTTTAGTGGTCCGCGAAAGTTTTTATATGTGTTTTTTGTTATTTTTTATACACATTTTTTATGTAAATAATTTATATTTTGTTTATTTTCTGTAAACCTTCTGTGATTTTTTACAAACAAAATAAATGTAATTAGTATAACATTAAATATATTTGTTTTCTTGCAAAAACTGTACCAACAATTATTATTAGTGGTCCGCGTTAGAAAAATATATATTATACTGGTCCGCGGTGCGTTTTTGGTTGAGAAACACTAGTCTACAATAGTGTATATGTGCCGGAAGGGTTTTCGTGGCATATTTTTGTGAAATAGCTTGTTTTTTTAAAATGAAACATGTTGAACAGATATTACAAGTTTTTATGTAGCGCTTCCCATACCCCCGAATATTCATCTTATTAGAAATTGTACTGAACAGCAGCCCTCGAAAAACCCATTCGCACGCTCGTTTTTTTGCGAGTGGAAAAGTGCCTTTTGCTTCCTGAGTAAGCTTCCTTTTTTGCTCATCACCTAGATTCCTTAACCCCCTTTTTAACAAGTTATCATAACAAACTGCGAATAACTGATGCCTATAATTTTCGAGGATTGTTGAATATAGAAGAATCGCTTTTTCAATCTAAACAATTTTTATTATCAGGTCGTCAAGGATGAAATTTGTAGTTAATAATATTGCCAACTTTAACAGCTTATTATTTGACATTGGCTACATATTTTACCGTTCTGTATTTTTATTTATTTTTTTTTGTTGGGAAGTTACACATCTCACCTGTTTAAAGAAATCATTGTATGCTCTAAAAAATATCAGAAACTTTTTTAAAAATTAATTTTGTTGAAAATGGAACGGTCGGAAATTCGCATTATTATGAAGTAAGAGTTCTTACGTGGAACTACGGCCTCGCAGACCGCGCGAAACATAAATAGTGTATTTGGCTCTAGTGTTTCTATGCAGCAGACAATATCAAATTGGTTCGCCAAATTTCGTACAAGTAACTTCGCTTAAAAGCCAAACAAAAAAAAAAAAAAAAAAAACTGGCTTATCGATCACAGCAGAAATATACTGGAACCGACTGGACGAAATGATACAAAGACTTAAGAAAACAGCAAGATTGGTCGACAGATTGACTTCTATATTATTGCATGATAACGCTAGACCACACACTGAACAAATGACTGTGGCAAAACTACAGAAATTGGAGTTGGAACTGCTTCATCATCCTCCATACTCACCAGACCTAGCCCCCACTGACTACCACTTCTTCCGCAATTTGGACAACTATTTAATAGGAAAACAGTTAAATTCCGACAATGCTGTAAAACTGGCCTTTGGCCTGGAGATATTAAGTTTAGTTGAAAATATATCTATTTACGCGAATCTCGGACATACAAAAATTTTATGGTAGATATTATCTTATAATCACCTGAAACTATTGTTTTCGAGTAATGAAAAAAAAAAAACAATTATTTTCAGCTGAACAGTTTTGTTTTTATTTTATTTATTTTACATCGGTCTATTTCCGCAACAAGGCTAATCGCCGATGCCAGGGGGCAAGCTCCTACACCTAGATGAAGATTGAATGATTGTTGGTGATATCATTCTCGACCGAATATTTTTACCAGTCAGATCTGCGCGATTTAACGAGCTCGGCCACTCTGTTGACTTAGCTCAGTGTTTCCCAAAGTGTGGTACGCGTTCCTCTGGGAGTACGGGAAGGATTTGTAGGGGGTACGCTGTGAATGAGTGACGAGGAAGTGTTGATTTACGCTTTACAATGATAGCCATAAACAATGCCATCAAACTCATTAACTAATATAAATATAATTAATGTTATTATATCAGCTTTTCCCAAACTGCGCGCCGTGGCTAGGCTGCAGGGGCACCGCGAAGACCGAGGACCTTTTTTTTCTTCACTTGAATTTGGGAGGTGAGGTTTTTTTTGCTCTTCATTTGCTTTTGGGGAAGTAAATTTTATCAATTTACTTCATTTGCCAAGGACGCCGAAAACATTGCTACGGCTCTGATTGAATGTATTGACTTGGGGCGCCGCGGGAAAATTTTAATACATTAAGGGCGCCCGGAACCGGAAAAGTTTGGTAACCACTGTATATAATAAAATTTGTTATATCTTTTATTACTATAACCATTATAACTATTTAAATAATAAATTTTTTGATTGTTAATAAAGAAAATGCGATTTTTCCTAACTGAGGGGGTACTTTGCGTTACGAAGACTTTAAAAGGAGTACACAGATGTGGACACTTTGGGAAACACTGGCTTAGCTGAACAGTTAATTACAACTATTTAAAGAATTGAAGTTCCACTTGAAACAAAATTATAAAACTGTGCCACTGGTACAAAACGGTTGAAAACCACTACTCTACAATAATAGCATTTTGTAACCATTTAAAGGAGCATATAATGAAAACAATTTTATATTTATCCACTATTATTAGAAAGGTTCTATAACCTGTCTTGTTATTCGCTGCCATATAAAACCGCATTGAACGTCTCATAAACGATAATAATAACCGCTGAAATGGATTAGACTTCAGAGCAGTCTCCGGTGACCTTGAGAATCGTCGCA
This sequence comes from Liopterus haemorrhoidalis, assembly GCA_963971575.1. NCBI lineage: Eukaryota > Metazoa > Arthropoda > Insecta > Coleoptera > Dytiscidae > Liopterus > Liopterus haemorrhoidalis. The sequence continues at coordinate 192,995,917 of OZ020611.1, forward strand.
AGCGGAACATCCGGCAACGGTTGCCTTCCCGCCTTTTCGTGTCGTTTCCGCTCGCTACAGTCACAAAAACTGACAGTGACACTGAACATCTTCTAAACACATCTGCAAAGCAATGATTGCGTGAAGTTCCATGCTATACAGAAATAATTAGTTTAAATATGTTGTCAGCAATATTTCTCTTTTATTGTGAGTTTTATCAAGATTTTTGTTGTGACGACAGGAATGAGAGATTTTAATCATGAGAAATATAATTTAAGATAATTATAAAACGGTAATATGTGTTCTAATGAACAAGAGAGCAACATATTTTAGGTGTTTCAGCTCATACGATTATTTTGTGATACATACAGGTGATTAAACATTCATTTTAGAACTTATATCGGCTGCCATTTAGGTCTGGTTCAATTTTGACAGTTCCTGTATTATAGTCGAGAAGAGTAGACGTGGCAAATTTGTTAGATACTTTGTTGAGAAAATCATAATAAGACACGAAGCTTACTAAAATTTTGACGCCGGAATTATTTTCCTTGCATTTTTTAAAATAGTATATTATTATACGAGTTTTATAAGACGATGTATTGTCACACGAGTTGTTTGAAGTACGAAGAGCGAAGCGAGGAGTGCTCCAAAGATACAAGTGTGACAATACGCCGTATAAAACGAGCATAATATACTATTTTTTATACTTTGTATCACTTATTTTATAGAAATTTTTAAAATTTCATTTATAAAAAATATCGGAATACAATCTATGAATTTTTGTGAAATGCGGTCACCATAGCAACAATGTATAATAAAACAATTTCTATGATAACACAACACAACAGTAATTTGACAGATGCAAAACAATGTACATGCTTCTTAAAGAATAAATCTGCAAAATATTGTTCATATCTGTCAAAGGATATAGCAATGTCTAGAGTTTATTGTTTATGCCGACGAAACCCTAGACATTTCTATATGTAATTATATTCGTAGATTCTTAGAGAATAAATCCGCAAATATTGTTGATATCAGTCAAAGGATGTAGGAGTGTCTAGAGTTGCTTGTTTATGCCTACGAAACCCTAAATATTACTATATGTTATTTTATTCGTAATTTCTTACAGAATAAATCTCAAAATATTGTTCATATAGGTCAAAGCATATAGGAGTGTCTAGAGTCTGTTGTTTATGCCTACGAAACCCTAGACATTTCTATATGTTATTTTATCCGCAGTTTCTTAAAACAAATCCGTAAAATATTTTTCATATCGGTCAAAGCATATAGGAGTATCTAGAGTTTCTTGTTTATGCCTACGAAGTCCTACAAATTTCTATATGTAATTATATTCGTAGATTCTTAGAGAATAAATCTGCAAAATATTTTTCATATCGGTCAAAGGATATAGGAGTGTCTAGAGTTACTTGTTTATGCCGTAGATTTATATATTTATATATTCGTAGATTTTTAAAGAATAAATCTGCAAAATACCTGTCAATCAAGAGACAGGGTGTCCCCAGTTAACACAAATATTATAATTTTTGAAAATATATATTAATAAAAAAATTGTTTAATCAGTATTAAAGCAATATTTTATTAAATCAATGTGTATGACAGTATAATATTTTCCTCTATTTTTTATTATATCAACAACATAATAATATAACATGGTAACGCTGCTCGCACTCTATGATTGATAATATTAATAAATTGTCTCCATTATTATTTTCGCTAACATGTATATATTTTTCGAGAGATGTGTTTTGTTAGCTCATTATTTTCCTATATGTGGGTCAAAAAGCTTTATATGCTTGCCAAATTTCGACTCTATAGGTTCAGCTGCATGCTCATAATTTCTACCATACAGATAAGCAGACAAATGAGTGAAGTCTAAGGGTTTTTTGGTCATACCTACAAAATCCTAAAAACGAAAGATGTTGCTGTATTGTGGTGACAATCTTTGCAATATCCGATAAATTAATTCTTCTCTGGTTCATTTCAACATTTAAATCGTTGCTCTTCTTATTTTGAGTGATGATATAAGGATTTCTTAGTTATATCTACGAAAACCTAAAAATGAATGGAAGATTCTATACCGCTCATACACAGTTTTATAACAAAATATGAATTCAAAAGAAAAGAAAGAAAGAAATCGCGTGCTTCTGACCTAAAATGTTCTATTCATAAATAAAAATCTATTAAGCAAAATCAATATTAGCGACAAACAAAAATACCTTTTAACAGTAAATGCACTTTTCTTTTAGAAAAACATTCCAACAAAACAAGCCTATTGAACAAGAAAAAAACAACTTTTATACACCTTAATGTCCTTCAATTCATAATACATGTTTATCCAATTCGTCCTTGGTGTGCGGTCTGTGACAAGTTTCCAAGGACGGAAAAGTGGGACAGTAGTTGCAGTAAAACAGCCCCTGTGAAATTGCACAGTGCTCTAAATCTGCAGCGAAGGTCGTGGATGCACAACTATGACCCAGTTCTCCGCTGCATCGAATATCGGTAACGTTTCCGGTGTCGTTCTTGACCCACTGTTGTTGCTATCAAGGTTTTCACATCTCTTGGTGGTTTGTTGGGAAATTGTTATTAAGGCTGTTACATAAACTTTTATTAAACTTAAAGCAAGAGATTTTTAGAGTAACAGAGATTGTTGTTCTAATAATGGATACATTTACGAAATAACAGCAATAACAGGCGAGGACTAGAAACATTTATCGGGCAGAGAAATTTCTTAGTTCTGTATAGGAATAGGTACATAAGGTAAATGTTTCTATGTTCTTTCTTTGAAGATGAAATAAATTTGACTTATATCGTATAATTGATTTATTTATTCGTTTCTTAATAAACAAAATCGGAGGCTATATCTGTCTTTTTATTTTTTCAGTCTCATATATGGCTTCTCCACGTTTCAGATCATTATAAGACAATATCCACAAAAAAATGAATTTTTGTCTGTCTATCTGTCTGGACAAGATTCACGCAAAAACGGCTGGGCAGATTTTTACGTAATTTGGCATGATGATAGAGTGAAATCAGAATTTGAACTTATAGGTAGAGCCCTGCGCGGATAAGCTTTTCTGTATCCGCATCCGATCCGCATCCGCACATCCATGATCCGCATCCGATCCGCAGCTTTTGTAAATAACAAATCCGCATCCGATCCGCATCCGCAAAAATATCCGCACTATCCGCACTACAGGTTTTGCTGTCAGTTTGGAAAGAACTAACATATTTCGCCTGTTTTGGTAATCTCTGCTCTAAAACGCTACTGAACATTTTTGGATTTACCAGCTTATTTATTACTAACCTAACCTAAGGGACCCCAAAAGTTTTAAGGCCTAGATGCGTTAATAACTTATTTAAATCTAGAGAGAGATAACAATTTTGGGGGGCGTAAGCGTTCTTTTTCGTAGGGAGTAAGTGGCGTCCTGCTTTTTTTAATATTGAATTTAAAAAAAAAATCAGAAAAGTTACTTGATAGAAGGTGCTTCATATTTTTAGGATCAAGTAATTCTCTTACGCCATTTCGCGCATGAGTTAGGCGTTGCAACTTTTTCAAATAGCAACATGTGTCATTTTTCAAATTTTTGGGATCTGCAAGACTTTTTACTTAGGGTAGTATAAAAAAATTGACAGGTTACATAATAAAATTTTCGAGAAAAAATTATGTAGGTAAATTTTGGTATTTAAATAAAACTTACTAATCAGTCTTATGTAACAAAAAAACCTTTATCAGATTTAAAAGCCAGAATTAGAGCAGAGGTAGGAAGAATTACGTCGAAAGTGAACCAGGAAACTTTTGTCCAAAATATTATTTTCTATAATATATTCAATAATAAAAAGAAAGTTAAGTTGATTGTCTCAACTCAGTCTTGATCATGGACAATTGTCTTAATAAAAATAACATAAAGTGAGATTGAATGCTAAAAAATATCATGTATATACAGACAACCGAAAATAACCGAGGACTGCGTAGTCAGAACACAATTGCTTGTTTCTCCGAAAGTAACCGAAGATTTAATGTTCACGCGGATATTGCGGATAAGCGGATATGTCATTTAATCCGCATCCGATCCGCATCCGCTTGGTTTAAATGATAATTTATCCGCATCCGCAGAAAAGTTGCGGATATCCGCGGATAATCCGCGGATACCCGCGGATTTGCAGGGCTCTACTTATAGGCGGGCTATAAGGCATCTCAAAATTGTTATTCTAAGGGGGTGTTTTCGGGTTTAACTGTTTATTAAAAAACTTAAAATATCTCCATTATTATTGACTGTGGCGCCCGCTCCTGGCCCAGGTAGGGTAGGAGTACACGACGACACACAAGGGTTGACTTTGAAATGTCAAAAATATAAAGGCGCGGTGCGCGGATCGGAGAATGTATTATAATAAAAAATAAGGTCAGGTTCTTGGTGCAAATGCGTTGCCAATAAATTGAATAGAAGAGAGAATAGGTTTTGGGGATCGCTAATATGTTAGGGAAATTTACAGTGTAAAAATAATAATGACAGGTGGTGTAGCGATGCCAGGAATAATAATAAAAAATATTATCAAAAAAATAGTTGGAAAAAAAAACTTATTCAAAAAAAAATAATTAGTACAAAAAAGTTTAAACAATTATAATTTTTGCGGACTGCAACAATTAATAGCGGTAAGCGCAGTGGTGAAATACACTGTAAATTAATCCCACAATAAATTCATAAAAAATCTTAATGCTAAATTTAAGGAAAAATTTATATTAAAAATCTACAAAAAAAAGGATGAATTTAAATGATTTCTCAACGCAAAATGTTGAGAAATGGGTACATATCTACTAGTAAATTTATAACAAATATATTTGACTAAATTAAACAAATAAAATATTATTTAAGCAGAACAAACCGCAGGAAGAAACTGTATAACACGAGTTCGTACTGAGTGCAGCGACTATGACGTCACTCAATAAAATGACAAATTTTGAAATAAATTTAAAATAGACAGTATTTATAAATAAAATTTAGGAAATTATTAACAACCTTTCTCTCTGGTCTCACAAAAATTTAGTAATTAATTAATTACTGCCACAATGACCTATTTTAAGTACAAAAGAAATCTGGAGGGAAAACTCCAGAAAAAATGGTGTTAGCAAGATATAAATTTAATAATTAATATACCCTGGTATATTAATTAACAGTTTAAACACATCAGGGGATCCTGATTAAATTGAAACTGATTTTAAACTATTACAACAATATAAAACTCAAAAACACGTCTGCTCATCTTGGTAGAAAATTATTAATGATAAAAAATTAATTTGGTGGCCATGTGTCTTACCAGCGGCTCTATACAAGTTATATTTTAAGAAAAACAAATTGTTATTTTAAATAAATCCAAATTAGGTTTAAAATAATACAATAATAAATTATTATAGTATTATATAATATTATATAAAATATTATTGTATCGGGTAAAATAAATGGTAATATATTTGTATTTTGGAAATAAAATATATAGTGGTTCTCAACATGTTTTTGTATAAAACGAATATATATTTAAATTAGGTAAAAATTGATAAGTAAACGGAAATAAAATATAATTTAAGTTATAAAATGAAAAATACAAGGTGATACACCCTAAGCGGGCGCTTAATTGACTTAACGGAAAAATATATTTATTTTTTATATTAAGAAAACAAAAGATTTTTGTAAAATGTATTTTTTCAATTTGGGGAGTTACGGGGGAACTAGCAAAATCGTATCATAAAATAGTTTACTTTTAAATTACGTTTAAAATTATTTACTTAACCGTAAATACGTATATAACAAAAATTGTTTATAATAAGATAACAAAACTTTTTTGTTCTTTATTCTTTTTTTAATGGCATAATTTACTTTATTTGTGAAAATTGTGAATAAAAAAAAAAAAACACTGAAAAACGGTTCGACAGAGACCTCCGGTTAGAATTTTTAGATTATCCGTTGTTTAATTAGTCCAAAATAAATTTGGGGCTTTAATCGTTTGACGCGTTTCGAGATTACGACATTTTTTTTAATTGCATAATTTACATCCTTTGTGAAAATTGTGAATTCTTAAAATCGATTAAAGATAGACCTGCGGTTGAAATTTTTAGATTATCCGTAATTTAATTAGTCTAGAAAAAAAAAAAAAAAAAATTGAAAATGGTGCTTTAGTCGTTTAATGCGTTTTGAGATTATGACAATTCTTTTAATGGCATAATTGACATCATTTGTGAATTAAAAAAATTCACAACTCAAAAGCGGTTAGAGAAAACGACCTGAGATTAGAATTCCTCGTATGTTTATTTAGTCTATAAAAAATTGGAGGCCTTATTCGTTTTGTGTATTTTAAAATTATAACAAATTTTAATATGGCGTGATTTATAGAAATTTTGATCTTCGCATGGACGTTGTTCAAAAACGAAATACGATAAAGATCTCCGGTTGAATTTTTTAAAATCTAGAGTTCTTAATAGACTTGTCATCATATTTTAAAACAAAATAAAATTGTGAAAAATTGTCATTTCTTTTTTTAAATTTTTTGAAAATTTGTAAAATTCTTCTATATTTTTTAGTATAAAAAAATAAAGCCCGTTTTTTAAGCCCATAAACCAATTATTAAGTTTTGTATGAGTAGTAATCCAAAACTCTTGAAAATGGCCAAAAATCGAAAAAATCCTAAGGGGTAGACCTTAAAAAAAATTTTTGGTCATAGATCAATAAAATTGACTCGAAGATTGGGCAAAAGTTTTGGAATTATAGGCAAAAACTGATCTAATTCGGCTCTAACTCAAAAACTAGGAAAGCAGGAATTTTTTTAAATATTTTTTTCATAATCCTCGCCCCAAAATTAGTTTAAAATTATAGTTTGGCTAAAATCGAGTGAAAAAAATTATGACCAAAATTCCAGGGGATTTTTTTTTTTGAATTTTTTGGAAATCTGGTATACTTATACATTTTTAGCCTTAGTTCACAAATATATGGTCACTCTTGATTTACGGTCAAGAATATTGACATTTCCGGCAAAAAAAAATTAAAAAAAAAAAACTAACATTTACTTCGTATGTATCATCTATATTAAGAGAATTGAAGGTTATATCTCTTTTTTTATTTTTCTGCCTCATATTTGGTTTCTATTAAAGATGGGTCGTTCATGAACGAACCGGCTCACTGAGCCGACTCAATACACTGACCGAAGTGACACGGTTCACCAAATTGAAATGAGCCGGCTCACGGCTCACTGTATAGTGTCAAGTTTCAAGGATACGATTGGTCGGGCGATTGTGAGCAGTGACCGGAGTGATCCGGATCTGGATCGATGTCATGTTGAACTTCGCGAGAACTCGGCGTGTAATGTATTATCATAAAGTGTATTATTTATTGTCATCAATTTGTAGGGCAGTTTATTTTAAACTAATAGGCTTAGTCTGTATTTTCTTACAACCCAAATGAGTTTTAAATGTCAAAGACCTATCAAGAGTGACACCTAGATATTTCGGGTGTTGATTATGGCATAGTATGGTTCCATTAAAATTGACTGACAATGTAGTATTTGCTTTACTATTGTGCAGATGGAAACATGAAACCTCAGTTTTGGAGGGTTTGGACATAATCTCCATTTTGTGAAATATGAATGGAGTATTGACAAGTCTTGAGACAGATCGTGTTCGGCACTCTCAAAGTTCCGGTGTTGTATTGCGAGAGCTATATCATCTGCATATATAAACTTTCTGGCATGTGTGGTCGGAATGTCGGAGGTATAGAGGAAAGTAGTGGGGCCAGTACAGAACCTTGTGGTAGACCGTTATGTAGCTGCCGGGTTTTACTATTACAGCCATTTAGACATACTCTAAATAACCTATCTCGTAACATGCTACTTAAGTAGCATGGGTAGTGGGTAATAACGAAGTACCCGATTCCAGAAAATTATAATTCTCGTCATTCTTAGTTTCATTCCTACTAATTAGCATCCAGAATACCCGAACAGTACATTCTTAGATAAAAGTTGATGTATTATTTACGTGTTATTATTTATGTTTTATATATTGTGCAATATACCTATACAAGTTTAACTGGGTCGTAATTATATTTATTATAAACGTATAAATATTATACCTAATAGTTATTCAATTATTACTATTTACAATACAAATTTTCAAACATTACCAGAATCCTGCGTGGATCGTGTTTATGAAGTTAAGTGTACTTGGAAAATGAATACAGCGATATATGTACATCTGTGCCCACTCAGGAAGGGGAAGAAATAAATATTTGTATTTTTCTGTTTTTGTGTTAAATCTATTAAATCCCCCCCCCCTCAATAGACCTTGTTACACATTGACGTAATTAGTCTGTCTTTTTTTCTTATATATATATATATACACAGTGGTGCACCCAGGAATCCCCATTCCTGGGGGGGACGGAAGACAAAATTATTTCAATTATGAATAAGATTCTCACTTCTAAAGTGATGATCTGAAAAAAAGGTTCACACTTCTGAAATACAAGCGATGACCTAAAAAAGGGGGAGATTTCCAGCATTCTTATTCATTTTTTAAAAATAAAATTATCTGTATTCAAACTTGCACTTTGCAAGCATTTTACTGCAAATGACTGCAGCTCCGAAAATTTATAAGAAGCCGTTACCCCCACACTATGCCAATCGTCGCGTTACCATAACAAATCGAGCTGCCAGTGCTTACAGCACATAATACATCATAATTTGTAGACGAACTATTAGGTTTTTCGCATAAAAAGCATTACTAGTGAGGGTTTTTAATCAAAAATTAAGGATATAGAGAGTGAAAAATATCATAAACTTCTGCAATGTTTAAATAATTTTTATTTTGGGGGTACTTATTTACCCGAAGCCACTGATAGCCAGGGGCGGATCGAGGGATTGAATCGGCCCGGGCGATTTGGATGATTCGGCCCGGGCTCACGGGCTTTGTTGACCATTTATAAGGAATGTTTAAGAGTCCGGAGTCCCCGGGCATAAATAAAGACCAAAGTATATTTAAATAAACTTATTTAATTTGTATTTTTAATATTAATTTTGAAAATAAAAATATAGCCTCTAAAATAATGAAAAAATGTTAGAAAAACAAAAAAAATGTGAGTGATTTCTAGAATAATATCATAGAATATATCAAGGTATTTGAGTGGAAAGCGGCCGTCGCATCGGCCCATCGGGCGATGCCTGATCGCTCGATAGATCGATCCGCCCCTGCTGATAGCTACAGATAAAAACACTTGGTGGTTTATAATAAACCGCTGTAAATTTTAATAACTAGTTTCCGGAAACCATCTTATATTTTAACAACCGGTTTCCGGCAACAGGCTAGATGACACCGATAGATACGTTGTTACCTAGCGGTGGGCAAACTTTTTTGAATAGGGCCAGTTTGAGTAAATAGTGTGACTAAAAGGGCTGCCCAAATAAAAAAAAAAATAATAATAATAGTAATAACTAATTATGTGTAAGTTGGGACCGAAAAAAATAAGATACTCATAACAGAAAGTTACGAAAACGCGCTCAGCGTTATTGGGTTAAAATAAATCGATGCAAAAATAATGCAAAGGTTATAAGTCGAGTGCATAAAAGTAACCAAAGTCTCGTAACATCATTGAATTATATGTATTTTATTGGTCTTAATTTTGATATTTCATTAAAGCGATCGTGAATGTCGAATACCAATAGACTTGTGGCGCCAGCAAATTGAGACCTATAATCTTAACATGTAACCATAAAAACATTATAAAATAAAACATTTATCTTAAGGCGACGCATAAAATTTTTAATTATTTATTAAACCTCTATAATCACTTGAACTATTCTCAAGCAACAAAAATTCACCATATGATGTACAACGTAGGTGTCATTCGCGATTTCATGGTTGTTAAGTTTAGAATTAATTACTCGTAATTGCAATACCAACATTTAATTAATTTTAAAACAAAAATAAATGCCAATCCTTGAAAGATGCAGCATAACCTTCCAACGGATTGTAAAAGATTTTACAACAAATTAAAAGATAACTGTGCAACGTTTCTTTGAATACGACTATAATATCATTTTCCTAAGGGCAGATACTCATCAGGGCCCCGAGGAGTTGGGCACAATTATAATTTTATCAAAACAACTGAACATGGGGCACTACAAAATATTGTCTACAATACAAGACCGCCGAAAATAGGCTTTATTTAGACCTGGAGAATTCTGCACGATGGTTACAGGATTACCCTGTATACAGGGTGTTTGTTTGAAACGGGGCACCCCGAAAATCTCCTTTATTTGTTCTCCTTTAAGATACAAAAAATCATCAGAACAAAAGTTAAACTAGACAAAAAGGCCCATCTAAAGGTTACTATAAGAATTCTGAGGCACTTCTGGTTTCACCGGAAATGATGTCAACTTTTGATCTAGCATAGGGAATCGATAATTTTATATTTTTTTCCTAAAAGTACATTAAAATAGCTTTACAATGACACCAAAAAATCATATTTTTATGTTAACCATTTCAAAATGGCGACCATTTATTTACAAAATAATAATCAACATAAGTTTTACAAAGTTGAATGTAGCAAGCTTTGAAAACAATAAAAAAAAAAATCAAATTTCAATCAAACCACCATTATTGTCCACACATTTTCCGGGATATCCAAGAGTACACTCTTGGATTTATAAACAATTTATAAACTCTTCTTATTATAAACAATTTTTATTAAATAAATAATAATTTTTCTATTAAGCCAATAATAAGGGAGATATTTTAAGTTTTAATAAATAGAATATAAATTTTGAGATGCCTTATAGCCTATGTTCGAACCCTGGGTTTACTCTATCATCATTCCAAATATATTAATTGCCCGCTTTTCTTGTTAATTACTCGCTACTCGTTAATTACTCGCTACACGTTAATTACTCGCTACCCGTTAATTATAGATGGAAAAGGTTTCCAATCCTGGAAAGAGGATGAGAAATATTTTTTACAACAAAATTCTCATAGGTAAACCAATACTCAAAATAGCTCATTATACCCGTTAATAGTTATCGGATAATGCCACTTATATGTCTGTCTGTGCGAAAGAAATTGTGGTCAAATGGCTAGCCTAAGGAGCTAAAATGTGTCATGCATTTATAGATCTTTCTTTGGCCCACGTATAGGAAAAATACAGTCTTCAAAAAGATATAATTTTTAGGGTTTTGTAGGTATGACCAAAAAAACCCTTATACCGTCATTTTGTCGTCTGTCTGTCTGTCTGTCTGTCTGTCTGTCTGTCTGTTCGGTCAAAATTGTAGCCAAACGGCTAAACCTAGAGAGTTGAAATTTGGCATGCTTATACAACTCGTTGACCCGCACATAGGAAAAATACTAAAACATCTATAAAACATATCCCTCTAAAAATATAAACAAATATGTGCTCATCGAAAAAAAAAATATTTTTTTTAAATTCTGAGTAGGGTATCAAATGAAAGCCCTTAGTACGTGGATTAACGATCAAAATTTTATTTTTGCAAAATAAATTATTTTGATGCTATTTTTGCCAAAATTGTGCAAAAAAAATTTTGTCCCACACCCTGTAGCCCAGATGGTTTAAACTAAAAATCTGAAAAAATTCTAAGTAATGTATATTGGTGTGAACCGGAATAGTACAACAGGAATTTTTGATCAGATTATGTTTTCGGAAAATAACGCATTTTTTGTGTTTTTAACTAAAATATGTTAACTATTTAATACGATGTGTAACATATCACAACAATAACTCTCGTGGCGTGGTTGGATTCGTCATGCGCTTAATAATATAAGTTAACTTGCAAACTAGGGTTCGAATCCTGTTGATTTTATTTTTTATTTTTTTTTTTTTGCATTTTTATTTTGTTTAAATTATTTTGTTAAAATTCTAGTTATATTTGGTAAATAGTGCATTTAATTTTTAAAAGCGTAAATTTAATAACCAGTGGAAAGTGTTGAAATTATAATTTAATTGTATGTTTGACGAAATCAAAGGGCGGGACTTATGATGTAAGCAATAGGGATGGGAAAAAAATATCGATGTATCGATAACATCGATGTCTCTCCTGAAAACATCGATGTTTTTACCATCGATGTTCAGGTGGCGATAGTATCGATAAAACATCGATGTCTGCTACCGATGTCGATGTTTTGAACTTTGAAATTCAGAAACTACCGCTAGAGGCGCTGGAATCTTAAAATTTTTATTTTTATTAAAATTAGTGCACAAAATATAAGCGCTATCTATTGTAATATAACAATACTAATAGTATTAGTTCTTATTCTTCTTAGCAGTTAGCAGAATAAGAAAAAAGTAAGAAGAATCTTCTAATTTTTGCAAATAATGACAACGACCAACGAAACCAACACTTGTTGCTCTTTGAGTTTTGTTGTCGAGCCATTTTTTGTATAAGTGAACGAGGTAAATAAAGTGAAATTTAATAGAAATAATCTTATTACAGAAAAATAATTTGAAAAGTCAAATTATAAATATATCATTTAAAAAAATATCGTTTGTCATATTTCATTTTGAATAGTGACATCTTAAATATTTTGTAAATATAATACTAACCTAAAATAATACAAACTGTAAAGCCCTTTTTACAATATAACCAAGTTTATAAAAGTCAGTAATACACTATAAAAATCACCAAAATAACCAGATTTAGTTTGTCCTTACAAAAGTAAACGGCTTATATAAGCTGTTCCAAACGGTTATAAGCAGCGGCGGGACATTTGAATGTGTCTGTTACACAATCTATTTAAAAAATTTATAAATGCTTTTTGTGTATTATATGTTACTTTTTTTCGTATTATATGTTACTTTTTTCGTATTTTATCTTTAAATTATTAAATAAAATCTATATAATATAAAAAAATATTTTTTTTTTTATATTTAATAAAACATCGATGTTTCCGATACATCGATGTTATCCCTTCGATGTTTTTTCAACATCGATGTTTCAGCGCCGATGTTAACATCGATGTTCAACATCGATGTTTTGCCTTCGATTTACAACCCTAGTAAGCAACCAATGGAAGCTATAAGTGCAATTTTCAAAATCTTAATGAACTTTGCTATAAGGGAGAGTTGGGGAATGGTGCGCAGCGGGTAATCGTGCGCACCAAGTTATTTCTAATTTCGCGGGTTATCTGTAGTGCTCGACCAGTGCTACTCTGTGCTAGACGATAGGAAAATTGTTGGCGCGAGCATTAGTGAGGTTAGTTTGCATACGACCGCCGTGAGATCGACTTATCGATTTTTTAACAGATTTTTATAATTTTAGGCATCAGAAAATAAGGCGGTAAGTCCACAATTTTTATCCAATCGTTTGAAATGAGATGTCTTCTTAAAATCTAGTATTTGGTGAATGTTTTGGCACATTTGAATGATAAATAAATAAATAGTTTTTGTCATATCATGAATTTATAAAACACAAACACAAAGGGGTAATCGTGCGCATTAATGAAAATCCACAGCCAAGTACATCCAAAGAGAACTCTTTTCTTACCATGGCTCCTATACCGACAAAAAAAGTTACCAAAGGAGTTAAAAGAAATAGTCAAAAGAAACAATGTTCGAAAATCCTTACAAGCACACCTGTCAAGGAAGAATTAGAAATAGCGCAAGAAAAGAAAAGATTAAGAGAAGAAAACCTAAAGAAGAAGGAAAAAGAAAAAACACTCCAAAAGAAAACTGTAAGAAGATGTTTGGGCGAAGAAACAGAAGACAGAACAAAACATAAAGGCAAACAAAAAATGAAGAGAGAGGCAACACCTGAGACATCTGACGATTCATTGCAGGAGGATTTGTCTGACATATGCGACGATGACGAGTTGGACGATATAGATTTAAGTTTCATAGCACCTTCTCCAAAAACACCCTCCAAACCTAACGAAATATGTTTTATATGTGGCGAAATTGGCAAGAATGAAGAATTATGGTACCGCTGTATTTTATGTTCTTCTTGGAACCATGCAGACTGCACAGGTGCAGACACTCCAGAAAATTATAAATGCGACTTCTGCTTACATTAAACTTAAGTATATTATAGTTGTAACTAATTTTGATGTTAATGTTCAACAATAAATATTTTTAATAACAAAGATTTATTGCGCACCATTACCTAACCCGTGCGCATCATTGCCCGCCGGGGTGGGTAATTGTGCGCAAATGCAATTTTTTACTTTTTTAAATGTCATGCCTGTATAGTAATATTTTCTTTAAATATTGTTTTACATATATAAAGTAGAATAAGTGGTGTATCTCATAGCGTTATTGATATTAATTTATCTATCATAGTCTTGCCACAAATACAATTTCCGCTTAAGTGCGCACCATTCCCCAACTCTCCCTTATAAAAAAAAATACTGCATATATTTAGAAACTCAAATAATGGTATTAGGCATTCGAATTAAAATTACTAAAAAAATATTTTGACATAAAATTTGTTTTGGCATCCCAAATAATCATCGTTCAGTTACTAAATACCTGCAAAACCCAGAAATGTGTGAAAATTCACACTTCACATCAATTTTTTGAGATATATTTACATTTGCCTAAAATAAGCCAAAAAACTTTTGTCCCCCTTCTATATTACTAGAAGCATTGATTAAAAATTCTGAAAAAACTTAGTAATGCACGCTGATGGAAACCGAAATTATACGCTCAAAATTTACGATTGATATTGCATTTTTAACTTGTTCAATAAATTAGTTACTTTTTCTAATGTCACTAATATCACTAATGTCTAATGTCACTAATAGCCAAAAGCAGCTGAAGTGTCTTAAAATAAAAAAAAATAAAAATCTAATGTATTGTGTGGCATCAAATGATAGGAAGCGGATTCGTACACTAGCGGACAAAAACAAATTTTTAAAAATATTTTAATTTTGACGCGATTTTCGCCAAAATCACTACTAGAATTTAAAAAACTGAAAAAAGTAATGTAGATTGATGTGAACTGGAATAGTAGGCTCAGAATTATTTGAGTTTTTCAAAGGTACAAAATTTTTGATTCATTAGTACGAGTATATTATTCATTTAATAAAAATTAGTACGCTCAGAATTATTTAAGTTTTTCAGAAGATACAGAATTTTTGATTCATTAGTTATATTATTCATTTAATAAAAATTCTTTTCCGTTTTAAGTAAAAAACCTCGCAATAATAATTTTTACGTCTCACAAAAATATATTCTAAGAAATACGCTATTTTAAAAGAATGTATAATAAATATGTTTTTAGGAAAACATATGAATATAAAATTATTTTTCCGAAAGAAAAACAAATCATTATTATTCTAAAGCAGTATTTATCAAACTTTTTAGATCGAGGCCCACTTTCGAGCTTTACCTCTGACCTATAACGGAGAAAACGATCAATAATGTTCATGTTCTGGAATTTCGTATTTTTACTTTTTCTTTTATTCATATCATTTTAGTTTTAAAAAATACCAAAATTCCAGGAACAATTGTTGCTTACAGAACCTTTCGTTTCAAACAGTTTTTTTTTTTTCATTAACAACCTTTTTTTTTAGACCATTAAATTGTTAAAAGTATTCCTTAGATCAGAGGTGTCAATTATTTTTAACGATAATTCTATGTTGCCAGATAATTTTTACGACCATTCTACTTTCCCAAAAATTCAAGCTTGGGACCTACGACCAGTAGGAAGCATTCGACGTTATTGACACCCCTGCCTTGGATCTATTCTTTGATCTCCTATTTTATCTCCTTTGTCTTGATAATTAAGAAAATAATTTTAAAAAATTGATGTGAAGTGTGAATTTTCACACATTTCTGGGTTTTGCAGGTATTTAGTAACTGAATGATGATTATTTGGGATGCCGAAACAAATGTTATGTCAAAATATTTTTTTATGAATTTTAATTCGAATGCCTAATACCATTATTTAAGTTTCTAAATATGTGCAGTATTTTTTTTATATAGCAAGGTTCATTAAGATTTTGAAAATTGCGCCTATGGCTTCCATTGGTTGCTTAAATCATAAGCCCCGCCCTCTGATTTCGTCAAACAGAATTAAATTATAATTTCAACACTTCACACTGGTTATATAATATATATATACCAAAATATGACTAGAATTTTGACAAAATAATTTAAACAAAATAAAAATGCAAAAAAAAACAGAAAAAATAAAATTAACAGGATTCGAACTCTAGTTTGCAAATTAAGTTACATTATTAAGCGCACGACAAAACCAACTATGCTACTAGAGCTACTGATCTGGTCTGTTACATACCGAATTAAATATTTAACATATTTTAAAAACACAAAAAATGCGTTATTTTCCGAAAACATAATCTGATAAAAAATTCCTGTTGTACTATTCCGGTTCACACCAATGTACATTACTTAGAATTTTTCAGATTTTTAGTTTAAAGCATCTGGGCTACAGAGTGTAGGTCAATTTTTTTTTTTGCACAATTTTGGCAAAAATCGAATCAAAATAATTTATTTTGCAAAAATAAAATTTTGATCGTTAATCCACGTGTTAAGGGTTTTCATTTGATACCCTACTCAGAATTTTAAAAAAATATTTTTTTTTTTTCGATGAGCACATATTTTGTTTATATTTTTAGGGGGATATGTTTTTTAGATGTTTTAGTATTTTTCCTATGTGCGAGTCAAAATTTGTATAAGCATGCCAAAGTTCAACACTCTAGGTTTAGCCGTTTGGCTACAATTTTTACCGAACAGACAGACAGACAGACGACAAAATGACGGTATAAGGGCTTTTTGGTCATGCCTACAAAACCCTAAAAAAGATAATTAGAAATATGTATGTCTTCTGCCTATATCATGTTATGCATTTAATCTACTCTCTTTGCATTCAATTGTGCAAATTTTAATATCTGTTGTTATTACGCATTATATAGGGGAAAAATTTTAAGATCGTAGCGCCAGGCGGATTTTTTTGAAACCATTCTAAATCAGATACCACTTGACATTTACTAGTAAATAATAGCGAAAATTGTATCAAAAAACGACAAAAAATAAATAATTGTTTGGGATTTTCTGATTTTGTGAAGTGACATTACTTGTAAACATCTAAAATACTACATTTTGTGATCTGGTTTTAAGTTATGGCGGTTTTCCATTGTCGATTATTTTAACTATATTGGGGGAAATAATAATTCCCGTGTTGTTTACCAAGGGGTAGAAATCTACAATGCTGGGCATATAATATTGTGTGGAGTCACTGAAAAAAACAGAGAGTTCATAAAGATTTATGCATTATACCTACAGACTTGTGCATTAACAAACCCACACACAATAATAGGAATTTTCAAGATATGCGATAATAAATACAAAATTGAAAATATTTTTTGTAGTCACTATCATTAAAATGTAATGAGCAAACTTTGATATAAGGGCTCACTTTTTTTCCAATTTTTAAATTGTTTATCTAAACATCGCGTCGATTCCTAACCTCTTGCTTTCCCAATTTTGTTTCGAACCGTACGGTGTCTGATATTAGTGGAAACAAATGAAACGATATTTCCGGGTTTCTTCTTTTCAATGAATTGCACATAGGTACACAACAATATGTATTATACATTTTTCAATGATTATAATAAAACTTTAAAAACAAACTTCATACAAAACCAATACACAAAACGAAATGTTATCTGATGTACACAAGTTCATGAAACGCTCACCAGATGGTAGGGTGCTTAGCTGCAAATTACAGTGACTGTATAAAGACAGTGTGGCCATACGATGGTCTCATTTTCTATTGGTCGAGCTTTAGTCCGCCATGTTTCTACCAAATTTGTTACAGATTATATATGGTTTACATGTGTTTAGCTTGTGTTTCAACATATTTAACTGATATTTTCAAATAATATACGTATATTTAGACGTTTAATAGTGAATATTATTGTGTTTGTGATGAGT
This sequence comes from Liopterus haemorrhoidalis, assembly GCA_963971575.1. Classification (NCBI taxonomy): domain Eukaryota; kingdom Metazoa; phylum Arthropoda; class Insecta; order Coleoptera; family Dytiscidae; genus Liopterus; species Liopterus haemorrhoidalis. The sequence continues at coordinate 193,013,850 of OZ020611.1, forward strand.
AATGAGTAATGTAGATAATGTAAACTGTGCACATATTTTAAATTGTCACAAATTAAAATTAAAAATAATGAAACGTTTTGTTATGTTTAGGTTTAAAATTGAAGGAAAAAAAAAAGGCTAAATGAACATAAAAAAACATTATGCCAGTAAATCAATGGATGGTTTCACAATTAGTATTTACTTTCATTAATTTTAATGTTATTCCATACTGATTTTATTTTATTTTTCACCTGACCATAATTTTAGTTGAATAAATGCATAATTGATAATATATACATCAGTTTTCTTTATTAATATATCATTTATACCATGAGTTCAAAAAGAAATTTCATAAGGGTTAGCTATGGAAAATAAAAGTAATGTCAACAGAAAGCTTTAGAATTAATTTACTGTCTGAATTAATTAAATCACTCTTGTTGTCATAAGTTATTTATTGTTACATAAAGCTTGTAGTATACATTATTTTATTTTTCCATAGCCAACTCTTATGTAATTTCTTTTTGAAGTCAGGGTATATAACATGTTCAAATTAGAGGAATGCTGGGTTCTCTAATTTTTATAGAACCTTATCATCATTTTTTCTCTATCTTTTTATTCTAATTCTAATATCCTGTTTGAACTTGTTTTCTTAAATTTAAAATATTCAAATTAAAATGTAACTCCCGTTTTTATAAAAAAAAAAAATGTATTAGTTTTTATAGGTCCTCAAATAAAATTATAAAATAATAAAAACATATCTCTTTTATTTCATTTCATGTCCTTTTTTATGATTTTTTTTCATTTGTTTTCTTTTTATGTTGCAAACATTTCAAAAAAATACCTTCATTGGTAGGTAATTTTAATATTTATCTTAATAAATGTTGAATCATATACATGTTTTTTCTTAATAATAAATTGATATTCACATATATATAAACATAAATACGTAAAACTATTAAAAATTTAAGAAATATTATAATATATTAGGATATATTAACATTTATTCCATACTAGCTGAGTACCCGTGCTTCGCTACGGTATACTGACGGACGCATTAGTGTAAAATCCTCAGTTTGTTTTTAAACATGTGTATGGGTAACCTTTGTAAGCAAAAACCTAGTCGATATCTCATCTGTCCTAAGAGATGTTGAGGAAACCATGAAAAAACATTATACCCTTTTACACTATATAGGGCTCGAACTACTGAGTAAAAAAACTGTAAAACTTTTTAAACATTTTAGAAAGACATATATATGTTAAAAGGAATATTATAACTCAACAAACGAAGAAAATGCGAAGAGTTTTATAATTCTTCTCTAGGGGTTGATTAGGGTATAATTCTTCTCTAGGGGTTGATTAGGGTATAATTTTGACATAACTTTATATTTTTATGGGTAACCTTTGTAAGTAAAAACCAAGTCGATATCTCAATGGTCCTAAGAGATATTGAGGAATCCGTGAAATCACATTTCAGCCAATTTCACCCCCTTAGGGACCGAATTTTGAAAAATTCCATATTAGTGGGTGCTTACGTCATGGAGGGAATATATTTCCCGAATGTCTGTATGTCAAGGGACGTTCTATCGAATAAAAATACCAATTTACCCCGTTAGGAATGAAATTAAAAAAACTGTAAAAACGCTTTCTAAATATTTTGAATAGAAACCTATGTACCAAAATGAAATGTTATAACTCAGGAAATACAAAGGTTTCTATAATTCAACCCGAATGTAGATTCACCCGTTTAGGGGTTGATTAGGGAAAAATCCTGAATAAAAAAAAAAAATGTATTGGTAACCTTTTTAAGAAAAAATCAAGTCTATATCTCAGTAGTCCTAAGAGATATTGAGGAATCCCTGAAATCAAATTGCATCCCTTTTCAACCCTTAGGGCTGGAATTTCATAAAACCCCTTCTTAGTGGGTGCTTACATCATGGACGGAATATAATTACCGAATTTCATGTCTTTATGTCCAAGAGATGTTCAATCAAAAATGAGTGTTATAACTCAACAAAGATTGGAACTAAGAAACTGGAAATACGAAGGGTTCTATTTAGAGGTTAATTAAGACAAAATTCTGAATTCCTATGTTATTTAAACATTTGTTTAGATAACCATTGTAAGTAAAAACCAAGTCGATATCTGATTGGTCCTAAGAGATATTGAGGAATCCCTGAAATCACATTTGACCCCCTTTTTAGACCCTTCGAGGTCAACTTCGAAAAATCTCTTAATAGGTGCTTACGTCATTCACCCCGATTGTAGATTCACCCCTTTAGGAGTTGATTAGGACAAAATCCTGAAATAGGTTTTTCGGCATTTGTATGAGTAATCTTTGTAAGAAAAAACCAAGTCGATATTTTATTGGTCCGAAGAGATATTAAGAAATCCTTGAATTGACATTTCACTCCTTTGCACCCTTAAGGGATGCAATTTTAAAACACTGTCAATATTATTTGGAGATATTTTAAAAAGACACTTATGTGCCAAAAAGAAATTTTCTAACTCAACAAACTCAGGAAATACGACAGCATGTTTAATTCACCCCTGTTGCTGGCAGGAGCCTCTAAGGAGGTCCTTAGGTCCCTAACGGAATATGACTTGGGAGAACCGCTCCCTCGTCCCACCCGTCAGCAATCTACCTAACTAGCTCAGTTGCGGTAGAGTTCACTGGATGTCGGCTCGGCTTGAAGAGCCTAACACTTGACTAATGTCTCTCTGAAAAGTACTAAAGGGGGTGTCTACAAAGAATACCAACGAATACAAGTTAGGCATTTATTGAGAAATACAGATCGACAAGACACGCAAACGGTATGTCGAAGAACAGGAAATGGAACAAGTATATGATGTGAACAAACATCATATAGCTAAACACAGTATTACAATACTAACAAGGGGAAATGGCTGAGTCTACCACTCCAAACACTTCCTCGTGAGGCGAGAAGGGGTTGGGAATGATAGGCGGGGTATACAGGGTCGAGGAGGCTTCGGTAGGGGACGGTGTCCGGGTTTACTGCGGTGTTCCGTCGTTCCTAGCTGGCGAGGCGTCTGGTGTCTCCGGTGGCGATGGTGTTATGGATCCAAACAGCTTCTCGCACTCCTCTTCCAAACGGCGCAGGAGTTCTGTCTTGGTCCCGGGTACTTCTAGGAGGGGGCGCTTCTGTGTGAAGGCCAGCGGAAGGCTTGGGGACTCAAGAAGAGCTGAAGGCTTTCGTAGTGGTGTAGATGGCGGAGTAACAGGTCCGAAGAGCTCGTCAAGGCGGGCCTGTACTGAGCGCCTCTTCTTTGCGGCGGCCGGCACTGGTCCTGGAGGCCGTGCGGCGGCGGCGGTTGGTGGCAAGTTGTCGGTGACAATGCCCTGGTTCGTTAGAGTACCCACACGGTCGGTTGTGTCCGATGTGGCGTAACTCTGTCCTGGGGTCCGCACAAGAGCTGCGGTTGGTTGCGTTGGATTCCAGGCGGCGATGCGATGCTTTCGAGCATCGGTTCGAATTCGCGCGCCGGGAAGAGCGTATCTTGCCCCTGGGAGCCGTACGGGAGCAGCGGTCGGTTTCGCTAGCTTCCGGATGATGTTCCCAGTCCTTACATCTGCCTGTTGCGACTTTTCCGCGGGCGCGGGAAAAAGTGGGGCGCAACTTTTATTGGGGCGCACTCTCCCAGATGCGGCCAATCGACAGGGCGCAACTTTCTGGGGGCGCCTTGCCTCGGGCGCTACCAAAGAATGGGGCGCCTTTACCGGACGATGTTCTTCCCCGGGCGCGACCAAACAATGGTGCGTTTCTTTCAGGAGGCGACTTGCCTCGGGCGCAGCCAAACAATGGGGCGCCTTTACCGGACGATGTTCTTCCCCGGGCGCGACCAAACAATGGTGCGTTTCTTTCAGGAGGCGACTTGCCTCGGGCGCAGCCAAACAATGGGGCGCCTTTACCGGACGATGTTCTTCCCCGGGCGCGACCAAACAATGGTGCGTTTCGTTCAGGAGGCGACTTGCCTCGGGCGCAGCCACACGGTGGGGCGCCGCTTCAGATGACGTCGGAGGCGGAAAGATCCAAGCTCTAGGGTCTCCCTTCCTGTAGAGGTGGAGTTGGGTTCCCCTCGGGACGTTCTGGTAGGCTACAGCCGTCTCCACCAGCACTAGGCGATGATGGAATGCCGAGCGCTGTACGTAGCGTTTGTGAGACGCCTTCCCTCGTCGTCGTGCCAGGACTGCGATGGGTGTCGCGTAGTGGAAACGAACGGGAGGGGTTGGTACGTTGCTGCTCGCGTCAAGCGAACGTCTCCGCGTTAAGCGAATAAGTTTCCGCGTTAAGCGAACGTCTCCGCGTCAAGCGAATGTCTCCGCGTTAAGCGAATGAATCGGAGAGGGCCGCGTCAAGCGAACCGTTGTTGCGGGCCGCGTCAAGCGAACCGTTGTTGCAAGCCGCGTTAAGCGATCTGAGCCCAGCTTTACGCGAGCTATACTGACCAGGAAACACTGGTATCGGTTCTGAGTTCGGAGCCGATATTTATACAAAATATTGACGTCATTCGGTGAATTCCCGGATTTCAGCCAATGGGTGCTTAGCCCCGCCCATTGATAGGGTCGTTTTTAGCAAATACCAGCTAAAAATGCGCGGGTTAAGTTAATTAGCGGTTTCAGGTGTCGGCACGAATCACGCGATCACGATGAGATGAAAAAGCGCGCGGTGCGGCCACCGGCACGCGAGCAATCCGCGGTAACACCCCGATTGTATATACACCCCTTTACGGGATGATTAGGAAAAAATCCTGAAATAAGTTTTCAGGCATTTGTATGAGTAATTATTGTAAGAAAAAACCAAGTCGATATCTTATTGGTCCTAATAAATATTAAGGAATCCTTGAAATCACATGTCACCCATTTTCACCCTTTGGGGCTGAAATTTTAAAAAACTGTCAAAACCATTTCGAAATATTTTAAAAATACTAAATCTGAAATAAGTTTTACGTCATTTGTATGAGTAATCTTTGTAAGCAAAAATTGGACCTAAGAGATATTAAGAAATCATTGAATTAACATTTCACCCCTTTTCGCCCTTTAGGGATGTAATTTTAAAAACTGTTAATACCATTTCGAGATATTTTAAAAAGACACCTACGTGCAAAAAATAAATTTTATAGCTCAACAAACATATGAAATACGACGGGATGTATAATTCACCCCGTTTGTAGATTTACGCCTTTAGGGGTTGATTAGGACAAAATCCTAAAATAAGTTTTTTGGCATTTGTATGAGTAATTATTGTAAGAAAAAACCAAGTCGATATCTTATTGGTCCTAAGAAATATTAAGGAATCCTTGAAATCACATGTCACCCTTTTTCCCCCTTTGGGGCTGAAATTTAAAAAAACTGTCATTTCGAAATATTTTAAAAATACACCTATGTGCCAAAAAGTAATGTTACATCTCAACAATCACAGGAAATACGACGGGATGTATAATTTACCCCAATTGTAGATTCACCCCTTTAGGGGTTGATAAGAACAAAATCCTGAAATTAGTTTTTCGGTATTTGTATGGGTAATTTTTGTAAGCAAAAAGCAAGTCGATATCTTATTGGTGCTAAGAGATATTAAAGAATCCTTGAAATCACATATTACCCCTTTTCACCCTTTAGGGGTGAAATTTTAAAAAACTGTCAAAACCATTTCGAGATATTATAAAAAGACACCTATGTGCCAAAAAGAAACCTTATAACTCAACAAACACAGGAAATACGACGGGATGTAAAATTCACCCCGATTGTAGATTCACCCCTTTAGGGGTTGATTAGGGCAAAATCCTGAAATAAGTTTTTCGGCATTTGTATGGGTAATCTTCGTAAGCAAAAACTAAGTTGATATCTTATTGATCCTAAGAAATATTAAGGAATCCTTGAAATCACATGTCACCCCTTTTCACCCTTTAGGGCTGAAATTTTAAAAAACTGTCAAAACCATTTCGAAATATTTTAAAAATACACATATGTGCCAAACAGTAATGTCACATCTCAACAATCACAGGAAATACGGCGGGATGTATAATTCGCCCCAATTGTAGATTCACCCCTTTAGGGGTTGATAAGGACAAAATGCTGGAATTAGTTTTTCGGTTTTGTATGGGTATTTTTTGTAAGCAAAAAGCAAGTGGATATCTTATTGGTCCTAAGAGATATTAAAAAATCATTGAAATCACATATTACCCCTTTTCACCCTTTAGGGGTGAAATTTTAAAAAACTGTCAAAACCATTTCGAGATATTATAAAAAGACACCTATGTGCCAAAAAGAAACCTTATAACTCAACAAACACAGGAAATACGACGGGATGTAAAATTCACCCCGTTTGTAGATTCACCCCTTTAGGGGTTGATTAAGACAAAATCCTGAAAGTTTTTCGGCATATGTATGTGTAATCTTTGTAAGCAAAAACTAAGTCGATATCCCATCGACCCGAAGAGATATTAAAGAATCCGTGATAACCCAATACAAATCTGGAATAAACATGGCGGCTACAGTTCATATGGCCACACTGTCTTTATACAGTCACTGTACTGCAAATCCCTTAAGCTAGCTAAAGCACAAATTTCCGCTTTTTATTTTTCATTTTCAGAACCACTGTATTAAAATATTTTATGAAAACATTTTCCTTGTGATCTTTAATATTAAGTATAGGAGATTGCAGCTAAGCGATACGCTAACTAGCGAACAATATGTAAAGCTCTACAGCAGTGATTCTCAACCAAAAATTCACCGCGGACCACTGTAATTACATAATTATCTAACGCGGACCACTAATAATAATTGATGGTTCATTTTTTGCAAGAAAACAAATATATTTAATGGGCTACTAAATACATTTATTTTATGTGTAAAAAATCACAGAAAGTTTACAGAAAATAAACAAAATATAAATTATTTACACAAAAAATGTGCATAAATTTAAAGAAAAAACTGCAAAAAACACATACATATAAAAACTTTCACGGACCACTTAAATTTTTCTGGGGACCACCTGTTGAGAAACACTGCTCTACAGTATACATTATCCACCTATCATTGCTTTGTTTACATAGTGCTTAACTGTTTCTTAATTTTGTTATAGTTTTATTGATATGGCAGGTGTTATTATTATTATTATTTTGCTTGTTTGTTGGCTTTAGCAGCTTTGGCTATTATCCAGGTAATATAGTGTTCTCTTGTTACTCATTTATTGTTATTGTTAGTTTGTTGATTGTGTTAATTTTTTGGTTTTGTCGTTGACTTCAAGGACATTTTTTATGTGTAAATCTTTACGAAAAAGAAATCCTGAACTTAGTTTTCATAAATTCCCTGTCGATCCGAAAAAAGTAGAGAACGGAAATCAATTATTACGATATTGTGAGCAGACACAAGATTTGTATTAATCGACTGAAAATTGTTAAAAAAGTTGTGAAAGTATCTTCTCTTAATATTGCAGAAAACGATTTTTCCAAAGGTAGGAACATTTAAAATGATTTAACAAAACTGTTAAAATGATTAAACACTTACAACTCAATTCAAAATTTAAATAATCAAGTAATGAAAAACGTAGGTCGGATTTCGCACAAAATATTTAAACAGTTTACTATGCCTCCTGTGTAATGTCATTCTTATTATTGGTGGCAGTATACCTACTGGATATCCATACACTACAAACATTAACAGATAAATTATATTACAAGTATAATCATAAACCGCTTAACAACTGTTTAACAAAAATATAATGCTATACGTCTACAGGTAATAAATACAAATTAAGTATACTGCAGTAGTTCATAATGTAGCCGCCTTAGCACCACAGTCTTAAAATCTGAATCCTATTGGCATCTGACACTACCGATAGAGGCGTTACTGCATTCACATCATGGCTGACTTTGGTAGGATATTTTTGACAGGTTCAATGGTATCTTCATGTGATATTTATTGAAACACACGGGAACACACTCTAAAATGGTCTTTAACTGTCTTTCCACTTCTAAGAACATATTCCCATGCTTGTCACAAACTCGACTATCCTACAACCGTCAGTTTCTCAAAATCTCACTAGAGGCGCTTCAGTTATTGTCAGTTGACAATAATATGCGTAGTATTGTGCAAATATTAACCTACTGGTGTTTTTTATATATCGTTTTTAAATTCTAAGATCTAACATTTGTTTTTGTCCTTCGGTTTTTTATATATTTGAATCATTTATCCGTTCCAATAAATATGCGTAATTTCCTGCCTAATAACAATTAACTACTTGATTATATTTAAAACGGATACGTATAAAATTATATAGATACGTAGGTAATACGATTAAGTCCATATATATTTTTTTCTTTTGTTGGAAAACCAAATACAGGTTAATTGTTGTATTGCCTAATCTAAAGTCACTAGATTATACAAAGTACCACAACGGCGGCCATGCTGGGGTTAAAAATGTCGCCAACACAAATGATGTTCAGTGACTCCAACATTACAAAAATAAGAAACTAGTTTTTATTTTAAACATTGTAATCACGATTTTTTTAATCAATGATGCACTATAACAAAATTGTGGTACAGTTTCAATTATTTTTTTTATTTTTATTAAATAAAATGGATATAATATATAAATTTAAATTAAACTTAACCTTAAATATTCAAACCGCTGACAAAGAAGGTTATTAAATGAGAGCGAGAGGGGGAGATATGACAGCGCAGACGTAAACTTAAGAACGTAAAAATTGCTGCTTTAGTTTGCTTAATAGGGGAAGCAATGTTGCCAATCAAACCCTGGGGTCTGTCGGCTTCTTCAAAGGCTTGCGGTACTTTGTATAATCCAGTGACTTTAGCCTAATCGGTGCAGTCATTTATTTGAATTAAACCAAATCAAGTTTATAATCCGAATTTTATTTAATCCAACTTTCCGCTTAATTGGGACAGTGATGGTCGTTATTAAACAGCAAACTGCAAAGGACGTGGTGTAGTTGAGATTACACAGCAGCCTAATCAGTTATTATGAATTTGCGTTTGATTTATTTGATTTATTTTGCAGCAAAGATTTATTTTGTCTTTCTATACTCTATCACCTTTGTTCCTTAGAGTAGGCACGTAAATAATGAGATTTTAACTAAATAGGTCAACTCTAGCTTAATTGGTGTGGCCACTTGCAAAATATGTTACCAATGCCTTGGCCGCATAAGGTGTAGGGTGTGATATGGTTTTCTATTTCTAGACCTCCGGTATTATGTGAAAGCCACGCGGTCTGCGTGACGTTTTCATAATCTCAAAGCACTCCTTTCAGGCGTGCACTTGTTTGTTCGCATGTGACTCTTTTTTTAAGAATTCGTAGATAAAACCAAGAAACCCTTATACCTGTACTAAGACAAAGATGTAAAAATTATGGAGCCCTACCTTATACATATATGAACGAATTGTTACGGTTAGCTATTATAATTTAAAATATATTGATACAGATATTACTTCATTTGTAATTACGATATAAATACATACATACCATCCTAGGATTGCAACATAATGAGTTCAAAATCCGCCAGCGGTTTCGGATATGAACTCTCCGGATTCTCCGACTGGTTGCATTGATTGTTAGAATGGATTTAAGGGTTGTATAATTAAAGTCTTGTTAAAGGTTGCTGATTCAAGTTACAATAAAAAACATGTCTGCACTTATCTTTAAGTTCCCATTCTATGAAATACATAATTTTTGTTTCTCACTAAATATTTTTTAATCTTTTACTCTAATTGGATAATTAGGTATTATATTTCTGGAACAATAATAAAATTACCTCCCTTACAAAGCTTCGAGAGGGCGGGGGTTGTAACATGGCCATAGATATTTTGGGTGTAGAATACACTGCGTGGCTGTTGAATGTTGGGTGGGGTTTTCACACACCTTCTTCTTCTTCTTTGGGCACTATCAGTCAGGTTGTCTTTTGGCCTCACTCACATAAGTCCTCCATCTCGATCTATTCATGGTCAGGTCTTGCCAAGTACCCTGTATACCAATACTTGTTAGATCTTCGATTAGTTGATCTCTCTATCTCTTGCGAGGTCGTCCCACTGGTCGACGGGTATCCAATCTTCCTGCCATTCTGTCCTCCCTCATCCTCATAACGTATCCTATCCACTGTAATCATCTGCCTCTAAGTTCTTGTGTTATACTTGGCCTTGAATACAGTTCTCGGATATCTTTGTTCTTATAGATTCTCCATTCACCATTAATTTGAATGGGACCAAAGATTCTGCGTAATATCTTATTTTCGAAAACTAATCAAGTTTTCTCTCAAATATTATAACATTCTTAAATACTGGTATCAGGTCGCGATCTTAAGTTATACTAATTGACGGACCGTACTAAGCGACGATTTAACCACAAAATGGGGGACGCGCGCTCCCCTCACTATTGCGTCATCTGACCTTGAACTCTATTTCGGTAGACTTTCTTCTCATCAGCTCAGTTATTATATTGTTACTAGCTTTTATAGTTTCGGAATTATTAAAAGAAGTGTGGTTTACACTTTCTTGGGACACACGGATTTTACCGAGAGACCCAGTACTAAAACGAAAGAATCGCCATATTCTACATCAATAAAAAAAAAAAATGATGTGAAGTGTGAATTTTCAGACATTTCTGGGTTTTGCAGGTATTTAGTAACTAAATGATGATTATTAGGGATGCCAAAACAAATGTTATGTTAAAATATTTTTTTATGAATTTTAATTCGAATGCCTAATACCATTATTTAAGTTTCTAAATATGCGCAGTATTTTTTTTATATAGCAAGGTTCATTAAGATTTTGAAAATTGCGCCTATGGCTTCCATTGGTTGCTTAAATCATAAGCCCCGCCCTCTGATTTCGTCAAACAGAATTAAATTATAATTTCAACACTTCCCACTGGTTATTAAATTTACGCTTTTAAAAATTAAATGCAAAATTTACCAAAATATAACTAGAATTTTGACAAAATAATTTAAACAAAATAAAAATACAATAAAAAAAAAAACAGAAAAAATAAAATTAACAGGATTCGAACTCTAGTTTGCAAATTAAGTTACATTATTAAGCGCACGACAAAACTAACTACGCTACTAGAAACTACTGATCTGGTCTGTTACATACCGAATTAAATATTTAACATATTTTAGTTAAAAACACAAAAAATGCGTTATTTTCCGAAAACATAATCTGATCAAAAATTCCTGTTGTACTATTCCGGTTCACACCAATGTACATTACTTAGAATTTTTTCAGATATTAGTTTCAACCATCTGGGCTACAGGGTGTGGGACAAAATTTTTTTTGCACAATTTTGGCAAAAATCGCATCAAAATAATTTATTTTGCAAAAATAAAATTTTGATCGTTAATCCACGTATTAAGGGCTTTCATTTGATACCCTACTCAGAATTTTAAAAAAATATATTTTTTTTTTCGATGAACACATATTTGTTTATATTTTTAGAGGGATATGTTTTTTAGATGTTTTAGTATTTTTCCTATGTGCGGGTCAAAGAGTTGTATAAGCATGCCAAATTTCAACTCTCTAGGTTTAGCCGTTTGGCTACAATTTTTACCGAACAGACAGACAGACAGATAGACGACAAAATGACGGTATAAGGGTTTTTTGGTCATACCTACAAAACCCTAAAATTGTATTTGTTGTTATTTTATAAACAAAATATACCTTGTTTCTAAAAATCTTTAAAAAGTGTGAAAATTCAAATTTCACTATATTTTACAACACTGAAGAAGTAGTTGGAAGATTGTCATTTTCGTATGACTGAAGAGATATAAACTGAAGAAATAAATGAGTAATTTCCAGAAGTACATACGCAAAGAAGAATGCAAAGTGCTTCCAGAAGTAGATAAAAATGTTGGCAGTGGTTTGTTGTTTCTGCAGAGGACTATTTTGAAGTCCATCATTTTAATTCAAAACATTTTATTAATAATGTTTCATGACGTTAGTTCAGGTTCTTTTGATCGAATCAACTGCGTACTCTTGAAAAAGAGGTCGTCTATTGTAAAACGATTTTTGGAATTTCTAAATTGCCAATTTATCTTGCGATCGGTCTCGGCTATCAGTATCAGAATAGCGAACATTTGTCACTATCACTTTCTGATATAAATACTCTGATGAAACATTTAACAAGTGGATAAGATTGAAAACATAATATTTTACGTGGTCATCTAAACAGAAAAAAACTAGTTTTACGGTGCGCGGTACATCACATCATAATTTTTATTCGACTTAAGACACAAGCTACCTACTTATTTATTCAAGGTCGAGCAAAAGTAATTGCGTTGTTAGCCATTAATAGCAAACTTAAAATAGCATCTTCTTGCACTTGTATACGAGAATTATTGCAGTTGAGGGTGTGTGTTTGCGTGACTTTTACTAATCACATTATAGACATTTTGATTTCACTTGAAATTATTATTAAAATGCCATTTTAAGATATTAATTTGTTCGTGTCATAAACTTTAATGAACGTGACATATCAATTTGCATACTGTTATAGGGGTGTTAATTGCTCCAATAAAAAAAAGTTTGCCAAAAAAATTTTCAATTATGAGATAAAAAATAATTTTTAAAAATTGATGTTTGAAGTGAACTTTCATACATTTCAGAATTTTTTAGATAGGACATTTTTCTGTTCTAAATCGCATCAAAATCAAGAAATTATATACAGGCTGTAACAAGAAACATGGAAGTTGAAGTAGTGAAAATTTTTCTGTGAAGCTGTTTATTTAAAATTTATGTTTTTAGGGTTTCATAGGTATGACCAAAAAACCCTTATACCGTCATTTTATCGTTTGTCAGTCTGTCTGTCTGGAAAAAATTGTAGCCAAACGGCTAAAATTAAGTGGGTTTTACACGATTCAATTAATTCATTGAACAAGTTCTATTTTCCGTCAAATTTTCATCAATTTTTTAGGGAATTCTAGGTATATTTTTATCTGTTAAGACAGCGTTTCTCAACCGGGGGGCCGCGGCCCCCTGGGGGGCCGTGAAGGCTTCGTCAGGGGGCCGCGAATGTTTCGATCATACAAGATCGAAACATGAAAATAGAATAAAACTTCACTCAATCTTTCAAGATATAAATTTTACTCATATTTATAAATACGATTATCTTATATTGATATTCATAAAAATATACCTTTCACAACATAAATAAAATAAATATTCTATTTATTTTTATACTTAATATACTTATTTTGACAACTAATTTAAACTACAGACTATTTCAAATGTTTAAGTTATCACTAGCTAACTTTATAATGAGTAAATGAGCTTTTACTAAATAAAATGATCAAAAGCTTCATTTAATCGATAAAAATTACTAGATTTGAAAATCTAGTTCCGCTTTAACAAAAGAAACAGACTATAAGTAGACTATATCAAGGTCAGATAAATTGTATGTGTTGGTTAATGGGTTTCTCTGACAATGGTTCGCGAGGTACTTCAAGTATTTTTAAGTGCTTTAAAGTAGGTACGATTTGAAAATATTTGTTATTATATATTTTTTTAATTGCTCTCCGAACTACAGGTAACTCAAGAGTAAGGATGCGAATGTGTTTAAATTAAAATGAAAGGTACTTTGAACACTTGTAAATAAAAATATTTTACTTTCAAGTCGTTATAGGGAATATAATCGTCATTTAAAAATATATACAGTTTTTTGTCAACCGTAAAATATATTAAAAAAATGTTTAAGGAAAAGTTGTTGAAAAGCTCTATCCAAAGATATCCAATATGACATACGTTCCCATTTAAAAATTAGAAATTGTCCTTGATATTCTGTAATTCCGTTTTTTTTCGGAAAATTTCAATACTACCATTCAATTTTGTGGATAAATTTTAGTTCAAAATTTTTGACGTGCGAGCAACGTCGCCTTTTCGAAAAAACTCGTGTTCCCATTAGATTGATACACCATATATATATATATAGGGGGCCGCAGACAATATTTTTATAATTTGGGGGGTCCCAGGCCATAAAAGGTTGAGAAGCACTGTTTTAAGATATTGCCAACTGTTCAGTTGTAGCATAACCTCGAAACATACTCTTATTTGTGTTTCAGTTTCAAATTTGACATAACCTCAAACGTTCTAATTTATCATCATCTAGGTTATTTCTTTTATTTTTGTTCACAGCTCGTAATTTTGTGAAGATTTTTTCAATATTTTCATTTTGATAAATATGTCAACATGTTTTACAGTTGGTAATGTAAGAATTTTCAAAAAAAAAAGATAAATAAATTGATGTGTGTAAAGTGATGTTTTTGTTCCCAAGGTTACCAATAAATTTTTCAATTAATTGACACAAAACTTGATCAATTTGTTGATCAATTAATTGAACTGTGTAAAACTAACTTACGAGAGTTGAAATCTGGCATGCTTATACAACTCTTTGACCCACACATAGGAAAAATACTAAAACATCCAAAAAACATGCCCCCCCTAAAAATATAAACAAGTATGTGCTTTACGAAAAAAAAATATTTTTTTAAATTCTGAGTAGGGTATCAAATGAAAATTGTGCCAAAAAAAATTCTCCCACACTCTGTAGCCCAGATAGTTTAAGCTAAACATCTAAAAAAACTCTAAGTTATGTACATTGGTGTGAACCGGAATAGTACAAGGAATTTTTGATCAGATTATGTTTTCGGAAAATTGCGCATTTTTTTGTGTTTTTTGGTTGACGTAAATATTTAATATGTTATGTAACACAATAAACCAATACGCTTTCATGGTGTAATGATTAGCGTTTTCGCTTTCTAAATTGAAAACTAGGGTTCGCTTCCAGTCGGAGACAATTTAATTTTTTCTGTTTTTGTTTTGGAATTTTTATTTTGTTTAAATTATTTTTTCAAAATTCTAGTTATATTTTGGCAAATGTTGCATTTAATTTTTAAAAGCGTAAATTTAATAACCAGTGGCAATTGTTGAAATTATAATTTAATTCTATGTTTCAAAGTATACGAAATCAGAGGGGCGGAGCTTATGACTTAAAACAACCAATGGAAGCCATAGGTGCAATTTTCAAAATCCTAATGAACCTTGCTATACATAAAAAAAATATACTGCACATATTTAGAAACCTAAATAATAGTATTAGGCATTCGAAGTAAAATTAACAAAATATTTTTAACATAAAATTTGTTTTTAAAGCTCTTAGATTAACAGATGATAAATTATTTTAAAAATATCGTTCATTTTGCCGTGATTACTACAAAGCAAAATTTGTCCTACACACTCAGCATGCCGCCTTCACTTATTATATACCTGCGAAACCCTGAAATGTTTGAAAATTCACACTTCACATCCATTTTAGAACTACCCACTAGCACAGCGAAGGCGAACCTTTTCCTAGACGGATCAAAATTGAATTTGAAATTTTGTAGATTCAAATCGCGGGTCAAATATATAACACTTGAATAAAAATCTGCCGCTTCAGGGTGTAAATAATTGTGTCTATTCCCTGATAATCTCGTTAACTCTACCTGAGCTAGCGCCCTTATATTTGACGTGTATAATATAGGTATATAATAAGTAATAGTTGAATTCTATCTCGCTATCATTATCATATTTCTTGATTTCCCTACCCCGTTTCGTGAATTCGCTAGCTTCCTCCTATTCAATGCAGTTTTTAATAAGATTATTTAGGGGGCATGAGGAGTGTTGCTTATAAGCATGAAATTTCTCATTTATCATTTACTTAATAACAAAAATGAATATGAGAAAAGAACCTATAGACAAACGGCAGGGCCGTAACGAGGATATTAAGCGCCGATGGCAAGTGTCCAAGTTGCGCCCCTTCGAATATTTTGGCGTCCCTATTGCGAATTCTGATGAGTAAAAAAAATGAAAACGAATCTAATAAGTGATGAGAAAACCTCCTCACCTCCAACATACAAGTAATGAGCAAAAAAAAAAGGTCGTCACCTCCAAAATACATGTGATGAGTAAAATCAAACAGCAACTAAAAATTTTGGGCCGGAGGCGGGCGCCTCTTTCGCCACACCCTAGTTACGGGCCTGGCAAATGGTCATAAGAGAGACTCTATCTCTCGGCGGAATTATCTAAACTAACCAAATAGACAATTTGTTCTGACACACGTGTTACATATGTTTGGATTTTTAGATTTTGTATCTGTTTGTCATAAGTGAGATATTTATTAAGAAAACATAAATCAAGACAAAAATATTAATAAATTCTTTCTAAATGTCAGATTACAACATATTATCAATATGTCAAAAAGTTGTTATTGTCTATTTAGTTAGTTTCGATTTTGTCACTTTGGCGCTGCAGTCTTAAAAGGGGTTACCTATTCCTCTCTGTTCAATACAGTTTTTAATAAGATATTGGGCTCAACAGCGCTACGAAGTGACGCCAAGCGGACTAAAACTGAACTAGGCGAAACGAGTAATAGTTTATTGTTTACATCTGGTTTACATGTGTTTTCTCGTGTAGTTTGTATTGCTTTTAAAAGTTAGTGTTGCAGTTTGTTTGTTATATTAACTTTTGATAGCAATTATTATTCTTTTTTATATTACTTTATGTTATAATGAGTTATTATAACACAAATTGGTGTGTGTTTGGCTGTCACTCTAGAAAAGGAAGTAACAAAAATATTTACTTCCACTATTTTCCAAATGAGAAACAATTTGTGAACTGTTAATAAATTTGGTGTTGTGGAAGAGATAATAACAAACTAGTATTTATTAAACAAATTAAATAAAAAACAAACACTAAATTATAAAAATCCTTCTCGAACATAATTAAATATATTCCATATAGAGTTATTGGCCATATATCAAGCCACACAATATATCTTACAACTGCCAAATCTCCTGGACAAAACATCAGTTGCTATATTTTCAGACAGCTATAGCGCCTTACAGATAATTGCAAATCCTGTATTCAAGAACAATGAACCAATAATATATAGAATAATTAATAACATCCATCTATTCAAGAACCACAAGGACACAGAAATTAAATTAATATGGATTAAAGGGCACTCCGATATACCGGGCAATATTATAGCGGACAATAAGGCCAGAGAAGCTGCAAAACATGGCACACTCATTAACGAATCACACTTTCCGACTGAATATATGTCAACTATAAAAAACAGCTGTTACACCGCATGGCAAATTGAATATACCCGGCAATCGGAAAATAAAGGAGAATTTTATTATAACTTGCAAAGAAGGATTAAGACACCATGGTACAAAACTGTCTCATTTTCCAAAAAATACAGCTCTGCAATCTGCAGAATGCGCTTAAACCATACGCTCGCTCCTGTACATCTGTGTAAACTCAAAATAATTGATTCGAACACATGCACCCATTGCCAAAATGCAGTTGCAGATACAAATCACCTAATATTATCCTGCCCAAATTTCCAGGCACAACAAATACAGTTTATAGAATCCCTAATTAAAAACAAAATAGTACTTCCAACCAACATGAATATTATATTAAAAACTAGAAACATTAACATATATAAAGCCCTATGCGAATATTTAAAAAACACTAAAATACAAATATAAATCATTCTCATTAAATAATATCTCTATTCTCTATTGTAAACCTTTCCAAGACCCCCCTCCAACAACAATGTTGTTACAACATAGCTGCGTCGGGTCTCGCCAGCGACCTCCCAGCTCCCTTCAATCATCCTTCCCCCACTCCTACTCATGTACATTAAATAAAATTACAAAATAGCTCCAGACCAATTGCCCTAAATGCAAAGGTCCGAAAGGAAAGAAAAAAAAAAAAAAAAAAAAAAAAAAAAATTAAATATCTACCCGTGTAATTTTAATGCAGAATTAGGGCAAGCGGTCTCAAATTCTGTACGCAGCTTTTCTAATACATTTTCACTGAACCTTCAGTGCCTGCTTTTGTTTTTAATCAATTTATTTAGGCAAGGAGTTTCTAACAGAGGTTGCGGTTCATAACGTTGTAAGACAGGTTTTTTAAAAGTAGACCACAGGCATTTTAAATCTGTGCTGGTTAATATTTCCATACTCAATATATTGTTTCTGGAACAAAAAGAAAAACCAACAGAAACCACACAAAAAAAAAAAGAAAAATCAAATATTACAATCAATCAATGCCCTGATCTTGGCTTCTTTCATTTTGGTTTGTTAACCACCTGGCACAAAATAATAGGATAGCTGAAATGTGTTTGCATGTAGTTCCTGCTTTACATGTGCAGGGCATATTTAAAACTTCAACATCATTACTAAATTTTAAATTCCCAGTGACTTCGTGAGGTGGTGTTCTCAAACTGCTTGTATAACCCACATATGTCGACAAGCTCATTATTTTTGTCCAAAATTCCGCACAACATAAGATTTCTGGCGTTTAACAACTCTTCTCCTTCAACTACACACCTAGAAGAAGGTGTTCTAACACCTAAAAAAATTAAAATAATTGAATAAAGATAGCTGTTTATTATCCATTGCAAATCGATGATTTAACATGTAAACAAATATGGACAACTTTCACATTACTCGTTTCAATCAGCTGTTCACAGCGCTCGTAGCGCCGCCATCGGGCATTGTTGTACCCAATATATTTGGGGAGCTATGTCGAGAGCTACCTATAAACCAAGTATATAACTTATTATTTACTTAACATCAAAAATATACACAAAAGAGTTGTTAGAATAAAGAAATGATTGTGTTGTCCTACTTGAAACTGAAATATCTCACTTATCATTTACGTTACAGCAAAAATGTACCGTACGAAATATGGGTATTCCGTCTAGTTTAAATTAACAAGCGAAATATGATTATCCAGAATATGTTATTCTGACTTTTTCACAATAACTAATATTCAGCAAAATTCCTTCTGGGATTTCTTGTAAAAAATATATTACTGGTAGCATTTGGTGTGAATAAAAATTATGTCCTATAAAAATACGAGGCGCCAGGTAAAAAACAAATATTTTGCACAAAAAAACTGACACAAGTTAAAAATATTTCAAATTTTGAAACAAATTTTAATGAGCCAAAACAAGTTTTTAACAAAAATTTATATTTACAATGTTATTTTGAAATCGAAAATAAATTTATAGAAGGCAGAATATATCAAATAAATAGCTATAATAGCTATTACTAATATGATGAAAAAATGTCGCATGTTTATAGAAGTATACATAGGTATACAAATATGAACACACAGTAGTCCCTTGTTAATCGCGGGGATAGGCACCAAGCCACACCACGGATAATGAAATCCGCGGATTAGTGTGAACCTCTTCTAAATTACGATTTTCTTCCATTTTATCTGTTGTTCTTGTGTACTGAAAGAATCTAATAAAAAATAGTGTACAGTATTAAATAAATAAATAAATAAATACAAATATATTTTAATCTATTCTTGTTGTGGTAATCTAAAGGCCCACTATGCCGCTGTTTGCCAGTTGGCAAGGCCAGCTGGCAAAGCCAACTGGCAAAGCCGACTGACAAAGCCAGTGGCTGTATAAACGTCCACATCTGTGTTGGCATTTAGTTTAGTCGCACAATGTTCACCGAGGAAGATTTACTAATTGCTTCAGCTGATGTTATCATACTTGACAGTGAAGAAAAAATAGGCAAACGGCGCAAACGACGGTTTTGGGTACGTCCAAGTCTTCAAAGTAGATCACGCACCGGACTTATTACCTTCTCTCTCTTTTTTTATTTCGCGCGAAAAATGACACACCAAGTTCTTGATTTTTCTATCAATTTCTTCTTTTTGCACTCCAAAACTAACCGCAATTTCCAATAGAGCGTCACATCTCTTATTCCTGTCTTTATAGTCCTTTAAACGACAGTCCCACAAAACAGGACGATCCCGGTATAAATCGATCAAATTAGGCACCTTTTCGTTTGTCCACTCCATCTATAAACAACGTTGCTCATCGGCGTCTGAATCACAACCTGAATTTAAGCCTAAAGCCGCGTGATGCCGGTTGGCACGTCCCCACTCTCCGTTCTTATCGGCTTTCTTTGAAGGAGACCGACACTCGAGCGATTCTTGTTGGCATGCCGCTGGCACGATGGCATGTGCCAACGGTCACGTATACATTACTTCTGGCATTGCCAAATGGCCTTGCCAACTGGCAAACTGCGGCATAGTGTGGACACCGCTTAACAATACCTCCGTGATGAAATGAAACGAGGTAAATGACAGTAAACATTGTGTTGTAGCTGATCTTTTTATGAAACGTCAGAAGGGTCATCTACTTCCGGTGATTTTCAGGAGAAAAAAATTACGAGATTTCAACCGCGGATAAGTCAAACCGTTATAAAAATTATTTTGAGTATTTATTTATCCGTGACTATTGTAGGGTTTTGTAGGTATGACCACCAAAAACCCTTATAACGTCAATCATGTGTTTGTCTGTCTGTCAGTACGGTAGAAATTGTAGCCAAACGGCTGAACATAGAAAGTTGAAATTTGGCACGCTTATACAAGTTTTTGACCCACATATAGGAAAAATACTGAGAGTTCAAAAAAACACATCTCGAAATAAATATAAACAATTATGTATTTAACCCCTTCAGTAATCAATAAAAATATTTAAAATGGAAAAAAACATTTGTTTTTTATGAATGAATTTTATTTACTGAACATATATATCCTTCATAAAAGCCATTTCGGGCCCAAAGTGGGATTGAAAGTTGGTATTATGGTGCAGAGTGTGGGTCGAGAAATAAAAGAAATTCATAAAAAAAATATTCATTTTTATTCATCATAATTAATAATTATACCTTATTAATGCAAAGAATTCTACATACCATGAATCGTATTTATTTTCGTCCGAGTACATTCGGGAGTGATCTTTTCTGCAGGTAAAGCTTGCCCGAGTTATCTCGGGTGTGGGAATTTTCGCACATAATAGCCGCCCGAGTATACTAGGGCGTAGTCCTACAGCGGTTAATAAAAAAAAAAATTGAGTGGCATGCCAAATGATAAGACGTTTCATTCGTGGATCAACAAACAAATTTTTATTTTTGGAAAATCATTTTTTTATTGGATTTTTGCCAAAAATGTGTCAAAACTTTTGTCCCCCACCCTATCTCCCAAAGGGATTGATCTAAAAATCTGAAAAAAATCTCCATAATGAACATTGATGGGAACCGGAATAGGTGAACAGGAATTTTTGATCAGATAAGTTTTTCGAAAAAGGTCGATTTTTTTGTGTCGATAAAAAAAATATTTTTTGAAAATTTATTGTGTGGTATCAAACGAAAGTTCTTAAGACGTAGAATAAGGAACGATATATGGTTTTTGGAAATTCGTTTTTTTTTGTAGCACGAATTTAGCCAAAATGTGCAAAAGTTCTTGTCCCACACCCTTTTACCAAAACGGGTTAAACTAAAAATCTGAAAAAATTATAGGTAATGTATT
This sequence comes from Liopterus haemorrhoidalis, assembly GCA_963971575.1. NCBI lineage: Eukaryota > Metazoa > Arthropoda > Insecta > Coleoptera > Dytiscidae > Liopterus > Liopterus haemorrhoidalis. The sequence goes on from OZ020611.1 coordinate 193,035,241, forward strand.
GATCTGATCCGGAAACGTACGAGAGGAATTTTGATCAGATTGTGTTTCTGAAAAATATGGCAGTTTTTGTTTTTGACAAAATAAATTATTTTTTTAATTCATGGTTAAAATATGGCTAATAATATTATGGATTTTTTGTTTTTATAGCTAAGATAGAGAGTGTATTTATTTGGAATTACAAATATTTAAAAAATAATATATTTTTTTAATAGTTGCGAACTGAGTTACTCACACCACACCACACTATACTCTACACTGTAAAATTTTTTATTAACATTTTTACTTGCCCGACCTTAATATATAAGGGGCAAGTATTGTAATCGCGAAAATTTTCGATGTCGAGATTTTGACGGATGACCACGTTTCATGGTCCAAGGAATCCAAAAAACCTATTTTCGAAGTGCCGTCCGTATGTGTGTGTGTCTGTGTTTCTGTGTGTATACACGATAACTCAAAAACGGTTTAACTTAAAGAGTTCGTTCTGGTACTAAAAAATTCTCCTATTAAATGAGAAGAACCCTATTGTTTTTTATGAAAATCGATTGACTAGAAATTGGAGTTTACTCGTGTCAATTTTAAGATTTTTGGGAATATTTAGCAACAGAAAAATATTTCGAAAAAATTTATTGAACAAAAGTTACTATAAATGCAATAACTAATAACTTTTATTTGAGACGTTTTTTGATAAAACGAAAATATTTCGAAAAATTTTTGTAAAATTATTTTAAATTTTTCCAAGTCTCAATATTTTCATACTTATATGTAACGTTTCCATGGTCATGATAATTAATTCGTAACTAGTAAAGCAAGCCTTGGACAAAAATTTGTATAGAACATAATTTGATGTATTTTTGAAGATTTATCTTAACATTTAATTTTTTTTTTTTTTAATTTACATTTTTTTTTAAATATTTTTTTTTATGGGACGGCAAGTCTAGCGGAGGTTTCCCTTCGCCACTGGTTTTGTTTACATTTCTTATTATCTTATGAAGACTTCAATACGAAACAAATGCAGAAAAAACGCTGGAATATTTGGCAAGTTATTTAAATTATGTTTAGAAATATTAAATGGAAGCTCTTAGTTCTCAAATAACGAATAAAAGTGATTATTAAAACAACTGTTGATTTTGATGTGATAAATATACCTAGACATCCAGCATTATGTTGGTTTCTTACACTTATTAAATACCTACAAAACCCTGAAATGTGTGAAAATTCACACTTCACTTCAATTTTTTTATTTTAATATCTTTAACGTTTTACGAATAATTGCATGCTCCAGTGGCGCATCCAGGGAGGCGGTCCCTCCCCCCAAGAAGGAGGGAAATTTTTAAATTTATTATCGCCATGGTTTTAGGTAAATATATGAATATAGATTTAAAAGTAGAGAGATGAGGACCTTTTTTTGTCATCACTTGTATTTCAGAAGTGAGGACCTTTTTTTTTCATCACTTATAATTCAGAAGTGAAAATCTTTTTTTTGTCATCACTTGTATTTTACAAGTGATGTCCCTTTTTTTGTCATTACTTGTATTTCAGAAGTGAGGAGCTTTTTTTTAGATCATCACTTTTTTTGTTTTTCGGCCCCCCACCCCCCCAAATTCCTGAGTGCGCCACTGGCATTCTCTATAACGTATTGAAAAAAAGCGCGCACCCAGGGGTAGGAAATGGAAATTTTGTATTAAGAATGACACAAAAAATCAAAATATAATGAAAATTACATTTTATAATGATATTAACCTTAACCTAAAAATGTTTATTATAAGTATGATTTACAAAGCTTAACCAAAACGGCCAAAAGCTCGAATCAAACTATAAAAGTTACTAGATTGGAAAATCTAGTTCCGTTTCTAGTTCTAGTTTTCAAAAAAAGTTGGTTTTGATGTGAAAAAAATTGTCCCTGGCATCCATAATTTTGTTGCCTTCTTTCAGTTACTAGACTCCTAAAGTGTACGATATCCAGAAATGTGTGAAAATTCGCATTTAACTTCATTATTTTGTACCAGTATACCACTGGTCTAACTTAACCGCGAATTTATCTAAGTATTTCTTTAATTACAGTATGTTAATTTCCCAGGGTCTGCAGTTGAAATTAAGATGCAGTCAGCAAATAGTTAGTATATTAAGTTTCATCTTCTAAGAATTTCTACAAATGACGCAAGAAACAAAAAAATGTACTTCACTTAATGTTAATTCATTCACCATTGTTTTAGAAATCTGGGGACAATCTGTCTGTAATTTAATAAAAAATAAAATTCTGCATAAAAATTATAATTAATTCAAGCTCAGTACCAGACAGAATAAAAAAATTATTTTAATTAAAATGTCGTTAAGATATCTTGAATCTATGCAAGAAAAATGTATGTGAAGTGTAAATTTTCACACATTTCAGGGTTTCGAATATAATTTTTGTTCGCTAATAGTAGACTTCGAAAGTGCGTTCGATTCGATGGAAAAGTGGGCAGTCATAAAAGTAATTACACAAAGCAGAATAAATTATCGATGTACTAAACTGATAAAAAGTATATATAGTAATGCTACAGCTAACGTAAAACTCCACACTAAAATGGAAATTTGGGATAGAACGCGGTGTACGACAAAGCGATCCGATTTCTCCCAAATTATTCAAAACAGCTTTGCAGTCGGTGGTTAAGATCTGTGACTGGACGAATCGCTGTCTAGATATATGGCGGTATGCTGAAGTGAAATGTTAAGTCGTACATCGACGGATACGTCCGAGATTGAACGATGCTAGTATTCTGAAGTGTCGCTATGTTAACATTCGTCGATGTGAGTTAACATTTTAGGTGTTGGATTAACCGCTAGCAAAAAGCTTGACGGAATCGAAAGTAGATTGGTATTAAGTGTTATTTTGAACAGATTTTTATTATTATTTAATCAAAATCATTAAAAATAAATCTTGAAATTATTGCATTTATATTCTAATTTAAAATATATTGAATTTCCAACAAATATACAATAAAAATAAAAGAAAAAATATATTTAATAAGTAAAAAAATAATTTTGAAAAATATTTCTTCATTTGTTTTTAGTTCCATTTACATCGGGTTGGTCAGAATACCGATTTTTTCAGCTATGTTAAATCTACTAATAGAGCAATGTTGTTTTCATTGGTGTTGTTAATTTGACGGGTGTTACGACCGAAACTTCAGAATACCGCCAATGATGGAGTGAGACTCAACCATCTTAGATTCGCAGAAGATGCAATTTTACTATCCGACAATGTATAGTGCGTTCAAAGGTGAGTTTGCAGTATAGCTCTTATGGCAAATGGGAGCGGTGTTGCCAAATGTTGTAAAAGTGTCAAATGTGTCAATTATAATAATATGAAAAACTCGTATGATTTACAAAAATCAACTCTTATAAAACTCAAAATAACACTCAACAAAAACAAATGGCCATTTGTAGAATACTGCGTCTTCACAGATCAGCGCGTTTTAGAGCTGGCAACGTCGACAAGCAAGAAAAGGATAGCGTCATTGTATAAACCCATTAGAGAGTATGAAAAAGAACTACTCCATATGCCCCGTACTGCAAACTCACCTTTGAACGCACTATAGCAGACATGGTGAACATGCTGGAAGAACTTAAAAACAGATAGTCGGCTACAAATATCTAGTGCATACATAGCATTGGCCGAGATAACCAAACTCATGAAATGAAACACGGCATCAGTCTACGGTGGGTGGCTTTTGGCCACCAAGTTGGGAGACGTTTTCACGAACAACTTACCAAATTGCCTGCAGAAAAAAGTTTTCAACCAATGTATACTACCCATTCTAACATACGGATCGCAAAAGCTGACATTAACAGTCAGCTGAAAAATTAAGAGTGGCTCAAAGATCGATGGAGAGATCAATACTAAGAATTACTCTAGCTGATCGAAAAACAAATCAGTGGATTCGAGAGTTCAAAAGGTCGCACCTGGGCGGCAGAATCCAGGGGCGGCCGGATAGAAACCGTTTGTGTTGTGGCTAACGACCTGAATAGATTTCAATTATTTAACGAAATATTAAGTTTTAGGGAAATATTTTCCACTTCTACAAATAATTACTTTGGAGTCCTTTGGGACAAAGAATAAATATCTTCGTTTCCTAATTTTTCTCTAGCTGTTATACTTTTTTTAACTGCCTGTAACTGTGGAATCAGCGGAAACGAGTTTTTCTAAATTAAAATTAATCAAAAATTAGCTTACATCATCGATGTCACAGGAAAGACTAAGTAATCTTGTATTATTGTATTGTGAACGGAGAAAGATATTTGAGAGAAATTGGATTTGTCAAAAATAATTTATTTCACTTTCAATATATTTAATACTAAACTAATACTTGTCTTTATGTCTTTATGTCGTTATGTATTAATAGTTTCGTATTTATATATGGAATAAAATATTCATTTTAAATAAAACCATTTTTGAGGATCTTTATTTTATATTAAAAAATAGAAAATATCATTTTACATGATAAATATATAAAACTTTGTACATACAGATATAAAAATAAACATAACATACAGTCTGTTTCAAACGCTTAGGCGGAACTAAATGGGAATTTCGTTCTTTTAGGTTGTCACGACAAGGGACCTTGCTTGGGTTATTTCATTTTTCACGTTGCAATGTCAAAATTTAAAATTACAACAATGAAACCATGGAAACGAATGACCTATGTCAAAATTAAATTATTTTTTAATATATTTTAATGATAAAAAAATTAATAAATGGGAAATTTATATTAAGAATGACACAAAAAATCAAAATATAAAGAAAATGACAATTTAAAATAATATTAACCTTAACAAAAAATGTGTATTGCAAGTATGATTTACAAAGCTTAAACAAAACGGTCGAAAAGCACGATTTAAACGATGAAAGTAACTAGATTGCAAAATTTAGTTCCGCTTAACCGTTTGGAACAGACTGTATGAAAATTATTAATTAAATAATATTTAATTAATAAGGAAAATTCCAGGTGTTTTATTCCGGTTTATATTAATGTGCATTACTCTGATTTTTTCAGATTTTTAGAGCAATTTCTCTGGGAAATACGGCAAAAAAAAATTGGTATACTTTTGAAAATTGCGCCAAAATCATTTCATTTCAAAAATAAAATTTTGTTTATTAATCCATGTATAAAATGTTCATGTGATGTCCCACTCAATATTTGTTTGTTTTTTTTTTTTCGCACAATGTTTTTTTTTTTCGGGTTATATTTTGGTTCATTTGGGAATATATATTGTTTTTTTTCTTTTTTTCTTGGGAAGCAGTTGACCAATTACTTAGCACAATTTTTGAGCCAGTAAAAATTAAGGTTTAAAATACGGTTGCGACAAATAGTGATTTTGCCGAATAACCTAATACAGAATTTTCGATTTGGAGCGTATTCGGTTAAAACGTTTGCCGAATATTCGTCCGAATATCGAATAATAAATAAATGCATGCGCTTTTTCAAAAAGGATTCTACAAATTTGAATTCTATACAAGAAGAGTTATTGTTGGTGTTTTGGACAAAGCTTCAAAAAGATTTAAAAATCAAGGATTTACAGTATTGCTATTGTATTTGATCCACGCCATAAAATTACCTTTTTCTAAGTAAATAATGAGCATCTTTTCGAACGTCTCAAACTATGGTGATGACGAAGAAGATGACAACAGAAGCTCACCTTCTAATACTTATGAAGATGAGAATAGCTCTGAATTGGAGAAGAAAAATGCTCGAAAAGATTATTTTATTTGTAATAGTTTTGAGGAACTAAAAGCCAGAAACACAACAATAACCCCAATCTCAACGGAATTGGACACTTTTTGGCATTACCATTAGAAAAAAAAAACATGTTCTTTTCGATGGTGGAAAATTCATTGTAAGACGAAGTTGGCGTCATTAACAAAAACAGTTCTGTCATTTCCTGCAAGTACAGCCTATTCAGAAAGATTATTTTCAGAAGTTGGAAATGTTTACGAAGAAACCGCAACTGATTATTGCCTCAAAACGTGAAATTTTTAAGTTTTCTTTATCACAATTTAGCGCTTGTACAGTATAATAAATAAGTAAAATATTTTTATGCACTCTTTTGTATAATAAGTAAAATGTTTCCTTTTTTGTACCTACTAATTTTATACCTATTTGTAAAATAAAGATATTATTTAGTAGTGCTGTCAGAAATCGATCTTGACAGAACCGGAACCGGTTCCAAAAATAAAACCGGTTTCGGGTTTACCCGGTTTCGGAACCGGGTATCCGAAACCGGGTAACCGGAACCGGGTAATCAGAACAGGGTAATCCTAACCGAGTACCCGGAACCGGGTAATTAGAACTGGGGAATCAGAACCGGGTAATCGGAACCGGATATTCGGGATGAGGTATCCGGAACTGGGTTACTTCAAAATTACGTACCGGTTTTACCCGAAACCCTGAACCGGATACCCGTTAAACATGTTTCGGTTTCCAGCATCATAACAGTTATGGTTATTGTGATTGAGATACATTAAGTAATACTTGCTGACGTGCATCTACTACGTACGGTTTTAGTTATATACATTTTCAATTTTGAATAGAAAAAAAAAATAGTAATCGTTTCTTTATTTTAATTCTAAACTTCTTTATAATATATATTTTTGATATATTACAACTATATCAATTATAATATATGTTGCGCCAAGTTTAATTTTCTCACACTAAAGGATCGTCGCACTTTGACATGAAAATTTTGCATAAAATTCTTAATAATCTATTATCATGTGTTGAACTACAAAATTTAATCACTATTAATGTTCCAGTGTACAATACGCGATCTTCTTCGTTTCTTTGTATACCTTTTGCGAACACGAATTCTTATCAAAATTCTCCAATAGTCAGACTCTGTACCAGGGCCGGCGCTAGGATTTGCGAGGCCAAGGATTTGTTGTCATTATTAAAGACAAAATATGAATGAATACTCTAAATTCTAAATAGGTATCTCGTTTTCATCTAACACAAAATGTTTGGAATTTGGAAATTCCTAAGTAGGTACCTACTATCGTAAAATTTTGTAATTTTAAACATCTGGTATTCCTGTACTAAATATCAAGTTTGAATCAGGGAACTCGAATTGCGTATCTGGCGACGGGTATTCGAAGCCGGGTATCTGAAACCGGGTATCCGGAATCGGGCATTCGGAACCGGGTATCCGGAAACGGGTATTTGGAACCGGGTATCCGGGTAACGCGAAAATTACAAACCCGGTTTTACCCGAAAACCGGAACCGGGTACCCGAAAAACCGGTTTCGGTTCCCAACACTATTATTTAGTGATTAATATTCACTTAAATTGAACAATTTTATGTATTATATCAAGGGTGTAAAACTCATTTCAGCCCCGAGTCATCGTTTTTGTATTTATATTATTACTCATCCTGTTTTCTTTTTCCACCATTTTTCTGAATATTTATTTGACGGAAGTAAATAAATTACATTTAAATAATAACAATTACACAACAGTTGCACATATAGAAAAGTGCTATTTGAAAGCTTTGCTTACGAGGATATTATTTGGAATTACGGGGAATCACCGATCTACCGACTGTCGCACGGCCTTGGCTAACTGCAGCAGTTACTGCCTGACTATTAGTTTTCTGCCCTTTGCCGTAGTCTTGACGCGGCGACCCAAACAGTTTATGTCACGAGGTATTCCAAATACATTTTTATACTATATAAGACAGGGCTGCCCAACCAGTCGATCGCTATCTACCGGTCGATCGCAGCGTGATTTTAAGTAGATCTTTAGTTTTCTCTCCCTTCCATGTACTTAAAAATACATTTTATAAATGTAAAGTAAAAATTAAAACAAGCTTCTCACTAACCGTTTACATGAAAAACAGCTTTAAAATGGCAATATGAAAAACATTTTTTAAAAATTTTCTTCCCGGGGGAAGACTCCCTCACCCGGAAGGGCACTCTATGGCGCCCCAGTGGCCGGCTACGCGTTCTGGTCGATCGCGGGAACAATTTATTCATAAAAAAGTGGGTCGCAAATACAAAAAGGTTGAACAGCCCTGATATAAGACATATTCTTATAGTATATAAGAAGTCGTTGCGAGCCACAAAAATGCAATATTTGGGCCACTTGCGGCCCGCGGGCCTCTTGTTTGACATCCCTGTATTATAATATTATTCGTTAGTCGGCCAAATAGAGATTTAAATGCCGAAGTACTCGTCGCGACCCTATTAAAATAAACTGAGATTTTACTGCCGCAGCATTATTTGTGTTATGTGTAATAGTAGGTAATAGTAAACACAAAACTATAACTTCAAACGGCATAATTCAACTGACAGCTGGGAAGCACGATACTTGCTCGTAACCGCTGTGATTGAATATGTATAACACTAAGATGCATAAGCTCAAAAAAAAAAACAATCAACTTGATGAACTTCTATGCTATGCGTCCGTAAGCTGGACAAGGATAGTCCTAGGCAGGGCCGTCGAGAAAGGGGTTCAAAAGGGGTAAAATTTCCCGAGCCTGTGGTTTTTAGGGGCCCGGGCAGAGTCCCAGTCTAATGTTCTTTTATTTATTTTAGGTCTTGAGGTACCTGATCCATTATGCATCTTTATTATACTATGCGCTTATGTTATAGGCATTCATATGGAATTTCTTTATAAACAAGGTTGTAAACAGAAACCGAACTATGTCGCCAGTTTGTCTGTCATGCCGGTCTGCCCAAAAAAGTTAATACTCCAAAATAAAACTCTTTCAATAAACTATGATTCCTCAATCTTCGTTTACTTCAAAATAGGAAGCTGAGATAGTTGACACAATTTTAGATATGCAAAAATATATAATCATAAAAAGATAGATATTTTATTTAAAAGGGCTCGTTAACTAAATATGGAAATAGATATCTTAAGTACAATAAATTTAATAGCAAAATGAAAGCATTTTAAAAATTTATAGTATGTTTTACGAGTATTCATTTCAAAAATAATATTTATTTAACTTTCTACAGAGATTAATTGTTCATAATCGTAAATACTATAATCTTGTTACTTAATGAATGGCTGTATGTAAATATAAAATTGTTATTTATCAATAATATTCAATGCAGTCTTAGAAAAATGTACAATAAAACCTAGCGACCTACTTTCACATATCGAACAAGAAGCATAGAGACATCTGCAAACAGATCTGTGTACTTATTGTTGTTATATATTTTCCTAGAATTATTAAAAAAATGCTTAGATCAATCTAAAATTACAATACCGCATTGTAAACTCAGCAGTAAATGTAAAGGTTATATCATGACCTACTAATTCATATCTAAACTATGATAGCGAATTTATATAGGGCACAAGTTTCGGGTAGATCATAGATAATAGTCGCAAATATAGATTAAAAAGAGAATATATGTTAATTGACAATCGCCAGACAAATTATCAAAAGTTAAGATGAAATTGCGGTCACTGAACTAGATAAGAAGTGACCCTGACACTGCCATTGCCCTTTCCAATATGTATCAAACAAGACTTTACAAAGAATATAAATTAAATCAATATCATACCTCGATCCGTTGCATCCATTATTTATTTATCTTCTTGTCCCGAACACACACAATGCAATTTATCACTTTGTTTAGATGTAATACAGAAATAAATATGCAGCCCACTTTCAATTCTCCAAACATGGCCGAATACCAAACATTATTTAATAATAGTCTGTTGACTTAATACACTCAAAAAACAGGTTAATATTGATCTAAAATTTATATTATGGTCCAATTATGCGGATTTTATGTTAATGTTTACAATTTTAATAAAACAATAAATAAATGGAATGATTTCAACAATAACCTTTTTAACAGACGTTAGTTATATTGCAGATGGCAGCACCTTATTTTACAATCACTAGTTGTAAACCCCGTTTACACTAAAATTATTGATTAAAAATAAAAAACAAAAAATAAAAACAAAATGACACTGTAAAAATGTTTATTTTTTTAATTAAGAATAGCAAAATGTAACACCAGTTCAGAATTCAGTTCATATATAACACTAATTTTTTAAGTTATTTAAAAATGTTTTTATCATGTGACATGTACTTTATAAGTTGCCGGCTAAAATTTAATAATGATAATTAGTGATTAAAATAAACACAATGTACCACACAAATACTTAAGTTAAAACTAAAATAAGAACTATGGAAGCTTAATATTAAGCAGGTTTAAAACAAGTGAAACAAAATAAATGTAAGGTTATTCATCTGTCAGTTTCAAAGATGCCTCGATTTAAATATAAATATGTATTATTTATTTGTTGTGGAATTATACTATTAAAATATTTTGGAGTATTTCTTCATTTTTGGGAAAAAGATTTTTATACTGACTTCCATTATCCCTACGATGGAGATATTTCGACATTAGTACATGAATTACGGAACAATGAAAAACCAGAAGTTTCCCCAATAAATACTTACAATTATAGTTTTATTAATAACTGCAGCCAAAAATGTAAAAATACTGAACCAAGACTTGTGTATATAGTTAAATCAGCATTGCAACATTTTGAAAAACGTTTAGCGATAAGAAATACTTGGGGATATGAAAATCGCTTTTCCGATGTTACAATTCGTACAATATTTATGTTGGGTGCAACTGATGATATTAAACTTATGAAAAAAATTAAGGCTGAATCATTAAAATTCAACGATATAGTTCAAGCTGATTTTTATGATAATTATTTTAACAATACAATCAAAACTATGCTAGGATTTAAGTGGGCAATGAAATTTTGTTCGAATTCAAAATTTTATATGTTCGTTGATGATGACTTTTATGTATCGACAAAAAATGTACTTCGATTTGTAAGAAATCCTACGAATTATCCTAATTACTTAAAAGAGCCCATATTTAACACTAACAAGTTATTAAAACGGAATGTACTGTCAAATAAAAGACTTAAAAGACAAATAATGAACTTTGAGTTACCAGACGATGTGAAATTATACACAGGCTATGTATTTATTTCCTCACCGCATCGTCACAAAACAAGTAAGTGGTATGTGTCATTAGAAGAATACCCATACCATATGTGGCCACCATACGTAACTGCAGGCAGTTATATTCTGTCCCGAGAAGCTTTACATATTATGTATTATACAAGTTTTTACACCCATCACTTTCGATTCGATGACATCTACCTAGGACTTGTTGCTTTAAAGGCAAACATTGAGCCATATCATTGTGAAGAATTTCATTTTTACAAAAAGAAGTATGATATTCGAGAATATACTTACGTTATTGCTTCTCACGGATATGATGAACCAAATGAACTGCTTAAAGTCTGGAATGAACAAAGAAGTGCTGGAAATGCTTAATTTTTATTTTATTTATTAAAAATTTGTACCAAAAATTATAAAATATATTGTTATATGCTAACTATTTGAACTTATATTATATTCTATATGACCATTTGTTCGTTTGCTTTTGTATCCATTGTCTAACCTATTTGCTTCGTGTTGGGCATGATTTAGTAATGTTTGGGATGTTTCAAGAATCTAAAAAAATATTTATGCAACCTTAACATGACAGTAATTCAATATGAAACTAAGTTAATTTATTTACATTTATAATTTTTTTTAAATATTACATTTGAATATATAAATACAGCTATAAAAATATGATATTTTTTATGCTGTACAATTTTTTACAATTTAATGACAATTTTTATAAACAATTTAACTATAAAATATTATATTTTATTTTATTTTATAGTTAAATTGTTAAATTATTTATAAAATTTGTAATTAAATTGTAAAAAATTGTACAGCATAAAAAATATTAATATTCAAATATTGTATTATATTGTAAAATAAAGATTATTATTATTATTATTATTATTATTATATAAATATAGCAGTATCAGGGGCCCACTGATTAATTGGGGCAGTTGTTAAGTAGTTTATTTTAGGGTAAAAAACGATGTAAAATGTGAATGACCACATTTTTCAGGGTTCCGTTTTAGTAGTCTATAATATATACGGATGTCAACAATATGTTGATTGTCTGAGAAAAAATTTTTTTTTGCCATAATCTCAAAGAATAATTTTGTGAAAAACATTTTTCGTCTGTTAGTTTAAATACTAGGAGCTTTTATATTAACCCTTTAACTACGGGTATATTTCTAAAAAGCTAGTCTGTGGAAAGCAAAAAAATTTTTTTTATAAAACAATAAAAAAAATAAATAAATTTAATTTTTTTTTTTTTTTAATATTTTTTTTTTATAAGTAAACAATCATAAATTACGTGTTTATATGCTTACTGCGGTTCTAAATGACATCCCACGTTCATATCTTATGAGAACAAATAACATCGTCAATATGCGACACTCGTTCCCAGTTTAATTTATTAGATCGCTTTTGACGATACCCGAACCTCACGAAAGTTTTGTTGCGTCGTCTATTGACGATACCCGTAGTTAAAGGGTTAATACACAATTTTTCAAAAATACAAAAAATGTATTTCTTTTAAAGAAAACTTACTTATATGTTTAAACCAGACCCTCTAAAAAATGTAGTGAGTGACAAAAGTTTTTTGGCTGTGTCCAAATTTGTATATATACAAACATATATTTTTAAATAAATTTCGGTCCCTAATTTGGATTTTTACAGTCTTTCTGGATACCCCACATATAATTAAAAAACTAACTAAGTTTTTGACAATACAAAAACTATTGAAAAATTAATCTAATCAAAAATTGCAAGTGTACTCTTTGGTTTCACATTAATATGTACTACACTGAATTTTTTTGATTTTTATTTTATTTCCTCTGAAAAATCAGGTGGGGGGCGAAAATTCTCAAAATAAAAAGATTTTTAAATATTAATTTTTGTTCGTCAATCTTAACTTAAAATTTTCATTTCAAGCACCACATTAATTAAAACATTTTTTTTCCGTGTATTACAAAGAATTGGTTAAGTATTGAAATTAAATGGCTAGTTGCGAATATCACACATGTAAATATGATTCACAACGCTTAAATAAAATGGCCAAAATCCCGATTCAATCGTTAAAAGTTACTAGATTTCAAAATCTAGCTCCGCTTAAATGTTTTCATTGGAATATTATTCATTTCTTAGTTTTGTGCAGTAGATTTTAAAATGTAGTAATTTTTAACGATTGAATAAGGCTTTTGATCATTTTATTTAGCAATAGCCGATTTCAATCGTAAAAATATAAGCTCGTGACAATTTAAAAGAATAAACTAGTTTAGGGTGACCATTCGTCCAGCATTTTGATTCGATGTCCCGCAAAATGTCCTGCATTTTTAATTCTTACTTTACATCTATTTAGCTGTCAGTGCTCTACTTTACCTATAGTTTATTTTTATCTATACTTTAATTTAGTTTTAATTTTTGAATTTTGATATGAAAATGATTATATTTACTTTATACAGGGTGAGTTGGGAGGAATGGGCCGAACTTCAGGAATGTATTGTACATGTAAAAATAAGTAAAAAAAACTCTAATGTTGTTATTCGATTGTCTTTTATTCTCAAGTTATAATGTAATTAAAACACTGTCTATCGAACATCGTTTTAATTTCAGTGTGCTAACAAGTTTTCAAAAATATCACCGTTAACTTGTAAACATTGTCTACATCGCCTACGAAGAGCGCCCGTTGCTCTCCTGATTGTTTCATGCCTTTCTTTAAAATCGACTGCAGTATTTCTAATTCGTCGAATTAATGCATCTCGAGTATCTACTTTGACTTTGTAAACCTTATTTTTGAACCATCCCCATAAACAATAATCCAATGGTGTGTGTTCTGGTGATCTTGGAGACTACCCAAGCCCTCCGTGCAGTATCCGACGGTCTGGAAATGTTGCCTGACTTGACGAGCGATATGTGCGGGAGCTCCATCATGTTGATAATACATCAGCATTCTAATATTTAGCGGAACATGTTCTAGTACCCCTTGTAATTCATTTTGTAAAAAATTTACATACTACTCTCCTGTGAGGCGGTTCCCCAAGATGAAAGGACCAATAAGGCAACTATCGACCATTCCAAACCACACATTTACGCAAAACTTGTGCTGAAAATTACATTATAACTTAAACAAAAGACAATCGCACAACAACATTAAAGTTTTTTCTACTTATTTTTACATGTACAATACATTCCTGAAGTTCGGCCCAGTCCTCCCCACTCACCCTGTATATGTAGTTATCAGTGTTTTTTTGTGATACTTTTTATTAGCATTCAACGAGCTCATTAATTGTTGAAATACATCTAAGTTACTTACTTTTTTAAAACCAGATTCAGTTTCTTTAATCGTACTGTCATAGCTATCTCTTATTCTATAATGTTCCGTAATGTTTTTATTTAAAGCTGATAGCTTATCTAAAAGTATCTTTACATTTTTTTCAAGTATTGCTTTCTCATTTTCTTCTTTATTTATAATTTGTTGTAGATCTGCACGTTTTGTTTTCAAATCTTCAAGACCTGAAAAGCACGTTTTTGTAAAATTGGTCTTAAATATATTATTAAATACTTACATTTCACTAATTCTTGATTATAAGTTTGTAAGGCAGCACCATGTTCAGACATTTTGTTATGTAAAATAGTTTAATTACATTTATAAAACGTAATACTTCAATAAAAACGTGAAAAATAAATTTTATTCTTGTTTGACAGCAAACTTCGTTTGACAGTTGTTCAAAATAATTTGCTACGTTGATTCATGTACCAACCTAAAATATAAATATTATAAATTTACCTCACAAAGCAGAATAAAATACCTTTAATATATTTTCTCATTGAGAAATTTATAGTTTATTCCTATTGCTCCCTAACTGTTATCGATAAGATGTTAAATAATCAAATAATATGTACATATGTAGTTCCCCGTTTATTATGCAATTGGCAAAATTGTCTAGATAGCATGTTGGCTACCTTGTATGACTTAAACTTTTAAAACTTTCGGAGCAAAATTGTTTTTTGTCCAAAATGAATCGCGATTTTATTTGTTTTACCTCATTACCGAAGCTAAGTAATTTGTTATATGTGTACGCAGTAATAAATAAGACTGAAAAGAATAAAGTTTCAAATTACAACAGCATAATAATAAAGTGTAGACAATTACTTTTTGAAAATGAGGAAGTAATCGCATATCCTGAATTAGAAGACCAATACGGAGTTGTGATTGTTTCAAATGAAATATTTTATTCAGAAAAGTTATTGGATTGTTTAAAAAAATATAATTTAAGAGTAAGATTGTAGATTAATTGGTGAATATTATAATTTATTTATGTTTTTTTAGACTACTGGGCCGCCTTCTGCAGTTACTCGCTATATTTATGAGAGAAGTTGTTATTATACGATTCTAACTAAAATAGCTCCAAAATGGAATAATATTTCGAATTATTTTGTTTATGGAAGAGATTTTTTAATGAATACTTCTCCAACAGATTGTGCATATGTGTCAATTCGTATAACTGGTGAGACAAAAATAACAATAATATTTTAGTTGTTTAGATTCGAACTAAAGACAATATGTTGATTTATACACGTATTGGCAATAATTTTGCAATATAAATTTAGAAAAGGGGTGTTTATTTTGATGCCGTTGGCATTTATACATTTTAGTTAGTTACTTAAGCTTTCTTTTTACAATTTTCTGGTACATCATTTACGGCATTGGTTGTCACTTCGTTAAGATCCACGCACAAGAAGTTTTTTCCAGTAATGGGTAGAAATATTAACGACTTCCGTGTCGGTATTTTTGAAAACAGACTCCGACTCTTGACTCCTTTCACTCGTAAATCGTAAAGTCTATTACAAATGTTTCAGCGGTACTAAACTAAATGGAATTTTTATTTTCTTAGGATATCACGAGTTCACTTTTTAATGATCGAATAAACAAAATGATAAAAAAGCCTCATTGAATCGTTAAAAGTTAGTAGATTTCAATATTTAGTTCCGCTTAAACCAAAGAAACAGACCATAAAGTCTGTTTCTTTGGTTTAGGCGAAATTAGATTTGCAAATCTAGTTACTTTTACAGATTAAGTGAGGCTTTTGATAATTTTGTTTAGCAAAAGCCTACTTTAAACCATAAAAGAAGAGCTCATTACACCTTACAAAAATGAAAATTCCAGTTAGTTCCGCCTAAACGTTTGGAATAGCCTATACTTACATTAAATATCTTGGGTTGGGGTGAGCTGTTTTTATAAAATATCATTTTCATTTCATCTTGACTCTTTGTGTCATTTTTAATGCAAATTTTCGAATATATAGGTTTTAAATTTTCATTGTATTTTATATACGTACTTTATTTTTCATAATTTGTCACTTTTTCCTTTTGACATTTAGATTTTAGCTGTCAACATGAAACATGAAATAATCACTAAGCTCGTTATAATTTGAGAAAATGACAATCCAGTTTGGTTCCGCTTAAATATAATAAACAGAGTATTCAGAAAAAAATAAAATGGATATAAATAAATACAAATATTTTTACTGCCTCATCAATGGTGTTCAGAAGTAATGTTACGGGGGAGGGGATAAATTTTTTCACTATAAATTCGCTTTTCTCTTTCACAGTTCACTTATTGATAGACAGATATTTATAAAATGAAGCAAATAATCAAAATATACGCAGATTATTTAAACAGTGCATCTTGCCGATCACATTCAAGCTAGTCACAAACTGGCTAGAGTCAGAATTCACTCGGGCATACATTCAACTTTTCGTTCAGAATGTAATTTCCTGTTTTCTTATTTTGATTCTGTTTTTTATTTCTAATTCTTTTGACTTTATTCAATTTTTATTTATTTTATTTCCTGGAACGGCTGCGGAGCCCTTGAGAAGTGCACGCGGAGCACAGGTTGGGAACCGATGGCATAAAGAAAACCGGGTAAAACCGATATTCAATATTTTTAATTTAATTTTCGTCAGACTACTGTTTCCGTGTTTTAAAAATTTTTGGTAATATGGTTATTTTGCTTTCGCTTTCAGTATATTCTGATCCTTGATAAAACTTTAATCAAAAATTCGGAAGTCGATAACTTTTCCGACTCTCGATTCCTCCAAAAAGCTTTAACCCCTCAACTCCCCATCCCTGGTTTTTTCACTGATCAGTTATTACATATATTTGTCCTCAAAGGCTGATCAGTCAGGACAGAAAAATAGCTAATAAAAACCTGAGAAAATCCATAGAATTGCAAATTGATGTAAACTGAAATAGTACACTCGGAATTTTTGAACAGACTACTTTTCCAAAATTTATGATTATTTGGTATTGTTGAAATATTAATTATTAAATAAAAAAAAAAAGTGTGCTAAATCAAATCGCTGATGGGGGCGAAAACGAAGATAAGTCATATTTAAGAAGATAAGACTTAACACCTTTTTCACGCCCATCAGCGAATTGAAGTAGATTAACGAACAAAAATTAATTTAAAAATATATTTTTGTTTTTCCATGATTTTTACCTAACTAATTTTGTTGATGCCCCAACACATTGTCTGGTCTCAAATTCCGAAATGTGTGAAATTTCACACTTTACATCAATTTTTGCATTCCAAATTTTAAAGGATGCAAATTTCAAAACTTAATAAATTTTGATTAAATTTGTAGAGGAAGGAGAAACTACTTTCCATTTTAACACCCACCGAATTAAGTTACCAACAATGAATTTAGATAGACTAGAATTACAAAATAAATATATCAAAGAATTACTCGCGAAGAATATTACTAAAATCGAAGAATGCGATCAAAAATATGTTCGAGTCTTACCGAGGTAAATTATAAATTTAAATTTTAATTTACCTATTATTAACGAATGATTAATTTTTAGTTTAAAGAAAGGAAAAGTACTTTCTGTAAGCAAAAAACTATTGGTAAATGCTGCAAATTATTTCCCTGCGTTTAAATATATAAGAAGACATTGGAAAAACACTGTAAGTAATAATAATCATGGTCTTAATATGTATAAATACACAAGTCACAAATTCAAGGACCTACTATCAAAAAAAAGTTTTCTTTTGAATAGATATGTTCAGTGGTCTGTTGACTATTTCTCGGTACATAATCGAACTTACCACCTGAATTTATTATATCAGTACAAAACTTCATTTCTGTAAGCCTTCTGTACAGTTTCTAAGGTGTCTGTGGCAAAAATGCCCGCTTTAAAATAAAATTAAATCCCAGTTCTTTGTTCGCTTTTCAGATCCTGTGCGCAGAAAGCAAAATCACTTGATACTATCAGGTCGTCAAGGATGAAATTTGTAGTTAATAATATTGCCAACTTTAACAGCTTATTATTTGACATTGGCTTAATATTTTACCGTAGTTTTTTTTTTTTTTGGAAAGTTACACATCTCGCCTGTTTAAAGAAATCATTGTATGCTCTAAAAAATATCAAAAACTTTTTTTTAAATTAATTTTGTTGAAAATGGAACGGTCGGAAATTCGCGCTATTATGAAATATGAGTTTTTACGTGGAACTGCGGCATCGCAGATCGCACGAAACATTAATAGTGTATTTGGCTCTAGTGTTACTACGCAGCAGACAATATCAAATTGGTTCGCCAAATTTCGAACAGTTAACTTAAAAACCAAACAAAAAAAAAACCTGGCTCATCGATCACAGCAGAAATATACTGCAACCAACTGGACGAAATGATGCAAAAACTTAAAGAAACACAGCCTAGATTTGTCAACAAATCGACTTCTATCTTATTGCATGATAACGCTAGACCACACACTGCACAAAAAACTGTGACAAAACTACAGGAATTGGAATTGGAACTTCTTCATCATCATCCATACTCCCCAGACCTAGCCCCCACTGACTACCACGTCTTCCTCAATTTGGACAACTTAATAGGAAAACAGTTTAATTCCGACAATGCTGTAAAACTGGCCTTCCAGGAATTCATTGTCTCTGGTCCGCCAGGGTTTTATACCACCAGCCTGACCAACCTTCCGGTTTAATGGCAAAAGTGTATATGCCAATAGACAATATGGGTGCATACTTTGATGAATAAAATAATTCCTTATATTTGTAAGTTATCAACCAACTTTAAAAATTTCATCCTTGCCGACCTAATATAATAATAATAATAATAATACTAATAATTTTATTTAGTGCTTGTACAAGTTTTCACACGTTTACACCAGTCAAAGATCATACATAATTATTAGAAATATAAATTGAAATATAAATTATAAAATTACAATACAATTGCCAGATGGGTACTTAAAAGGAGAGAGGATTTTTAGTATTTGCTCCAATCAATGCTGTAGTACTCATCAATGCTGTACAGACAGTTTTCAAGAAAAACCTCTCTAAGTTTTTTCTTGAAGGTCCTGTTATTAATATTTCTGACAGCAGAAGGCAAATAATTGAAGAAACGTGCAGCCGAGTAAAGACCGTTTTTTGACTTCTCAAGTCTTATTTTAGGGAGACGAATATTGTCTTTAGAGCGGACATTATAAGAATGACTTGAGGAAACGATGACAAACTGGGCTGCGTTTTCTTTAACATACACCAGGCAGATATATACAAATAGGCTGTACACTGACATTATTCTACATTTTTTAAAAAGTTCCCGGCAGTGGGTTCTGGATGGGACATTATTCATAATTCTAAGAGCTCTTTTTTGGATTATGAAAATGCGGTTGATAAGTAATAACTAGTGGTGTACCGGATATCCGTATCCGCGGATGATTCTACAAGATAAAATCTGTATCCGTTTTTCCAAGGCGGATCTTAAACTAATATATATATATATATATATATTATAAATATTTCGAGCCGGTTGATAAATTTACACATCATTAAAAACTACATGAAATTACAATTAAGTATTAAAATCAAACATATTAATTATTCATAAATAATTATTTTGAACCATTGTAAGAATATTAAATAATATTGAGCTTATATTGCATTTATTGCTTTTGGGATTATGATAGCGATTTTGATACGAAGAAAGTCGAACAATGCGCTGTGCGTCGGAGAGCTCTCCGGGATTTTTCATCCGCGAACGTATCTAGTATGAAACAGTTGTCTAGGCCAGATATCTCCTCTAGTGTGTGTTTTTTTGTTTTTTTTTTTTAGCCATATATTTACAATATATTATATACAGTCTGTATAATAAGACATACTTGCTTATAACTCAGGGTCAGGCAAGTGCACAAATAATAAACAGGTTCTAACATGATAAGACCTAATACGCCTGATAATAAAAATTGTTAAGTTAGTGTTTTGTCTTTCAGTAGTGCTGTTATGTAATAATGGGTGGTATTTATGCAAAACGTTTTGAAGCGGTATTTTTATGTACTCACCCAAAAGGGCCAAAAATTTCCTTTTCAAGTGCAGCAAAATATATGCATAAGTCAGTAGACTTTGTGAAATATAGGATGAAACGTTATAAAATTAATAAAAATGTTGACGATTTACCTAATCGTGGATTAAAAAAAGGTGCTACTAAAAAACAAGATAAAGTGATTTTTAATGTTTTTAAAAATAATCCTATGTTATCTTTACGCAAATATCAGGCAATTTTGTTAAAAAATAACATTAAGTTAAGTCTAATGACCCTGAGAAGTCGTTTAATTGAAAATGGTATTAAATTCAGGAGCACCAAACAAAACCATTGTTATCGGTGAAACATGTCGAAAAACGACTCGCTTGGGCCAAGGAAAATTTAGACCGCGATTGGAGTGATGTGGTTTTCTCTAATGAATCTAGTTTTTGCATGAAATATAAACTTCGAACAATAAACATTCAAAATTTGGATCAGCTAACTCGTCAAATACGGCAGATATGGAGATCACTGCCAAAGTATGCCAAAAACCTGGTAGAAAGTGTATCGAAAAGATGCCAAGCAATAATTGATAATAATGGAGATTACCAATTATTAGGTAGTAGCGTAATAATATTTACAGTAAATTTTTAAATTATTTTTAGTTTTTCCTTTCCTTTCTTATAGTTCGCTAAACATCAACAAGGACGTCTTATTATACAGACTGTATATCAATAGGGGATAGGCATGATTTTTTTTTATTTTTTTATTATATTCCTCTTGTTGTATATAAACATAAAAAACAGTTTTTAATTTTTTTTTTTTTAATTTGAAGGCTTTAAAAAATCAAAAATGTATGTAGCGCGCGAAAACGACGTGTGACGTCATAATCCTTTCTAACTGACGCATGAGACTACTAGCCAATCCAGCGAACGGTTGTTTATGCAGCGAACATAGTCTGTTGTGAATTATTTGTTTGTGTAACTTTTATAGGTTATGTAAAGGAGAGTGATTTTAATTAAAATAAAGTTTAATTCTATAAAAACAATTTATACATGTTTACCGAATTAAATTTTATATTAAAATATGGAAGATCCAGGGCCCCAGTACTTCGAAACATTATCGAAAATATTGTTCAGTACCGATGTGGACAATTAGTTCAACTAGAAATCCAAAAAAACTATTTATATCATTACCTAATGGCGAAAAACAACAGAAAAGGCGAAATTTGTGGCTGAAAACTATGAGGCGAAATAAAACCGATATTTCAGAAAAAAGTAAACTTTATGTTGTGTGCATAAATGCATCAATGTTGGGTAAATTATCACTCTGAGCCCTAACAAAATCTTTATCTGCCATTTTAATAGTAAATACGTGAAAAATTGTTTAAAAACAAATACAAAACTCTCGAACAATACAATACACACACGTGTGAAGATTATGTTGTAGCTGTCTGTATCTGTGATGTGAAAACCCTATCGTTTGACGTCATGCTCAGTCGTTTCTACTCGGCAACCTTCGCCCCGTGCTCGGAATATTTCAAATTTACAATATTTTAATTAAAAAATTTGGCTATAATGTTAATTAAAATGTGATTTTTGTTTTGTTAGGTGACATAACTAACATTAACATATCAAAATAATGTAGTTTTAAGGAAATACAAATTTTATGCGTATCCCCTATTCACCACTGTCCACGCTGTGTATATTTGTTTTTATAATACTACTTTTTGTAACCTAACATGAATATTTAAACATATTTTTTAGTATGGCTATCGATTACCTGAAGACGACTCTAATATGTTGTATTTGGAAATATCATTTTTCAAAGAATCACCGATATTCACATATCCTAGCATATGTGTCCGACCTTACGACCCTGTTTTCCTGAAAAGAACAGATCCACAACCTGTCGTAAATACTTTTATAGATGATATGATGAAAGCTGTTCCAGTCATACTTGGAGAAAAGTTTAACAGACCTGCCTACGCTTCACAGCCTTCATTGTCACTAAATAATATCACTCAGGTAATATTTTTAATAATTTTAAATGATCCTTCTAGTAACGTAACACTCGTATAATTTCTATCTTTCCTGAATCTAATATAATTTTTGACAAGTATCTAAATTCTGCCTATGATTTTAATGTTTCATTATCGATATTTAAGTTAAGATCAGACATGTGCAACTGCCAAAAGACCGTGGGCCGGATAGCGATCTGAAATACATTTGCGGGCCAGAACTTTTTAAGGATCATTTTTTTTTAGAAACATCAGTTTTTTTTTTAATTACTTTACTGAAATTGTCTTTATTATAAAAAATAAAACATTTTAAATTTTCAAAACTCAAAGTTCATAACAGTAATAAAAGAAACACAAGAAAAAAAATCTTTTATAATGCATAAATATTGTTAAATAAGAACAAAATGTTTATTTAATTTTAATGGGACGGTTGGGACTTCATATTGCCCACAAGTTTGTCAATGTTCGGGGAAACAACGGATATAGCAACTGCAACGTGTTTTCTAGGTGTGAATCCGTTATTCACGTCCTTGTTTTGATTTAACGAACTTCAACCGAGAAAAATAAAAACTGTTCACATTTGTAAGTGCTTCCTAAGAGCGTAATTTTCTTCTGAGAAAAAGCTATGAGTTTCGTAAATTTGTCAACTAAGAAACATTTCTTATAAAACTCAATTAGTGAATTGTCCTTCATTTTTTACTTTAAATCTGAGTTCTCCTGTAGTTCAAGTAGTTCTATTTGCAGAGAAAGTGGAACTTGTTCCACATCAACATCAACCGTTTAACCGCATTTGATCTCTGAAAACAAAGATATAGACGCGGGCCAAATTCAATGGAATTTTGGATAGCTATCGCGGGCCGGACTAAATGAGGTAACGGACCGGATCCGGCCCGCGGTTCGTAAGTTGCCCACCTGGTTTAGATAATTTAACGGACCTCCAAAATTATTTAAAATCAATTTAAAATAAACAGCATCGATGTTAGAATTTTTCCCGCCCTAGTGATAAAAGTAAAATACGTATTTGTTATTGAGAAGTGACATTACCGATGGCGGTGCTGTGATCCAAAGCAATATGGCTGTTGGCTCTAGTACTCAGCTGTCAATATACTTTGTCCTGTCTTGAATGACCAAAAAGACTACAATATATTCTGCTTTTATTGTTTTTCACAACTTCTGTCTGTTTCTAACAAAAATTCAACATTAAAACATACGTAATAAGTTCAAACAGTACTAGAGCGTCTAGTACAATATTTGACCAAACAGCGTATTCGAGCGTGTCAGTTCTCAATACTTGCATTCAACATTTTGATACTTTGCCAAATTTTGCGCGACAGGCGAGCGCCTGCTTCGCCTATGCGTAACACCGACGCTGAAAATAAATATTTTATAACACATTTTCTAAAATATACTTTTTTTCAGCAATTAAATCGTATGAATACTATTCCATACACTCCAGAAAATCATTTCATTCCCAATAAACTGATACCTGATACTCAGAAATTTGTATTTTCGCGTACTCAAAATTCAACTCAAAAAGCCAACACCAATAAAGACACAGCTATTTCACAATTTGTTGAAGAGCTACAACAATTTGCGTACGAAAATGAAGACGAACAAAAACAACCGCACTCCACTACGGTAGAAAAGAACAAAGAAGATCAAAACAAACATTTTTTTGGTGGAAGCTCAAATAATTTCTTAAAAACTACAAACCAGATAAGTGTAGAGTCGACTTCCAAGAGCGGTAAACAAAATTTGTATGGAAAAGTTAATGAACAAGGAAAGTATGTTCCAATTTTTGCGAGAAATAAAATTAGTAAAGAGTCAGTTGCAAGTTATGCAGATTTTAATAAAAATTTGCCGCCTAAAATAAAAATTGACGACAAATATATGAGTCTGGATATAAAGTTATGTGAAAATATACCAGTTACTAAAGAAAAAATGCCACAATTTCAGCAAAATAGAATAGATAAATCCGTGAAAGAAAACCCACAAGAGAATAAAAGGAAACTGGATGAACAAGTAAAGAACAATAACGAGGTAAGATTTTATACATCGACTGTATAATATTTTTAGTACATAATTTATAATGCTTAACAATATCCCACTTTAATTAAAATGTGTAAAATGCAATGTAAAAAAACCTGTTTTAGAAAAAATACAAAATCACAACTAATATAACAGATATGGAGCAGAGATATAAAAATAACACTGTCGAGAAATTAACAGTTCCGGTACTGGCCACTTGGTTGAAAGAAAAAGGAGTACGTTGCACAACCAAAGATAAAAAGTGTGATTTAGTTAAAAAAGTTACTGATTTGTTAAGTAAGCAGTAACACTTCATAGTTATTAATTAAATGTAAGATTTTAACTACTGGTTAAGTTTTAATTTAATTTTAATATTATTTACATGTGAGTTCACATTGACCCGCTAAACAGCGCTATTTGAGGACGTTTAGTACCACAAGAGGTAACTTTTCTTGTGGTACTAACCCTTTTTTGGTGTCCTTTTATTCAGTTTTCGGGAGAAAATTCTACCCGTCCCCCGATCCTGAGAGATCTTTTCTATTTGTGAGCAAATTTTGCTCCGCGATCACCAACTATTCAAGCCGAGTTCTATGTAAGGTGCGTTCGGCATAAGCTAATAATCCACACATTCTGCATAATTTACACAAGAAGCGTTCGTCATAAAGTTTCTGTGTGCTTTGTGCAGCACGAAGATCGTTCGGCATATACTGTGCAGTGCCGTTTGTGTTGCACAATTGTCACAAGTTCAGATCGTACGGCAGTTTGTGCAATAGTGTTTTTCGCGGTAAAAATACAAAGTTATTATTTCTACAAAACAATATGAGTGAAAACAATCAAGATATCATTATTTATGCCTGCAGCATTTGCAAAATAAATAGTATAGACATGGACCTCATGATGGAACTTGTAAATATACTCAAAAAGACTTAAAATTTTCTGGATGCAAGCGGAAATGTACTTTTTGATTGTAGTCATGTTTGGAACAATTACTCTCTGCATATTCACTTTTTCCAAAATATTTTCTGGTTTGGAAAATTCTTCTGAATTGTCTTCCTCATCAAATAAAATTTATTTTATATTACTTAAAAGCATCACAAAACCTTCTGCGCCATTTATATATTATCGTACAAAACAATTAGGAGGAAACAGACTTGATGAAATCACACACATATAATTCATTTGTTTACAAAACAAAACAAAAAATTGGTTAGAATAATAGTTTGAATAACTGCACAATCTGAACAAAGCGTTCGTCTTTGAGTTTCTTGCACACTGTGCACATTAGTCACGTGACGAAAAACTTGCACGATACAGAGTTAACACTGCACAGTTATGCCGAACGCACTTCTAGTAGAGGCCAGTCTCATGAAAATGTGGGGGAGACAACTACGCGACCCCGACTTTTTTTACTTACTTTGTTTCGTGTCCGGAACGTTTCACCAATGTGTCGTGGACATATCTTGTCAATACAGTTTTTATCGCTTGACATCTAGCAAAAAATTACCGTATTTTTCGGACGATAATACGCACTCTAAATTTTTGAGACAATTTTTAGGAAAAATTCCCGACTTACCATGTATCACAAACTTCCAACAATAATACGCACCTCCAGTTTTAAGTAGATTTTTATTTAAACAAAAAAGTGCGTCTTTTGTTTCGAAAAATACGGTAAATCACCCATAGTACAAGAATCCCCATGTTCGAATAGATGAGCATATATTCATTGTCCTAGAGCTCGTTCAACTTAACTTCATCACAGGCAGATGTTACCCGCTCTGTTGCGCATAAACCAGATTCCGGCCATTACGTAATCAATAGTTAGTTTAACACATTTCAGTGGCGTCACTTACTTTGATTTGTTTTTGACTACGCGTATTGTGCGATGTTGTTTGTTTATTTCCGTTATTATTATTTATTTCTCGTACGTTTCAAGATATACCGTGTACTAAAATGAGTAAAAAAGTATTTAAAATACATGGTTTTGTGTGTTTGGTCAACAATTGTTTAAAACCCTTATGAACGTTAATGTGATCATCTGTTTTCTCGCGCAGAATTGATGACGTAATTTATGATACCCTGTGCTGAAGTTAAGTTGAACGAGCTTTATATGTCTCCACCCTCACACGACACATCCTCCTAATCCTTCCAATTCCATAGATTAATTTTGCTCTTGGAAACACAAGTTCTCATCCTATTAAAAGATTTCCATATCTCGTATGGTAAATGATGCTCCGGAGCAAGTTCTTTCTTGGATTTAATCCAGGTGTTCTGGATCTTTGCTCGATTTTTTTTTTTAAATTACATCCCATTTATTATTAAGTGTTATTATTTTATCGATAGGTTCCATAATAAAATAAATAATAACTACTTTACAATATAAAGAAATAACACTTTCACAAATTTTAATAATTATTAGATTTTTCAAGATTCAATTTTGCATTTAAAAAATTCGTTAAAGTATTGAAAATATAGGTAAAAAAACTGGTTAATGTTCCGTATAAGTCCACCACAAACAACTCGTCAGAGAAAACGCGTATGCTACTTAGAATGAGATTTGGTCCTGGCGAAGCGCCGCCCCTTTCTTTCAAAACATAAAATTTACGATTCACTTTATCTTTTCTAATATTTTTATTCAAAACTGAAATTTAAATAAGTACTTGATAGTTATCCGTTCTGAAATCCAAGTAATTATTTAATAAGTGTTTGTTAACATTTAGATCGTATTAAGGTTTTTAAATAAAAACTTGAATAATGAAATTTCAGTATTTATACGCTTAAAGTCACATGTAAATGGTTTAAATGAGATTTATAGTATACATATTTTGAAAAACATTAATTTCATAAAGTTACAAAAATATTAATTATACTCGGATGTATCCTCATGTTAAAAACGCGTATTTTTCTGCCAACTACTGATGCTTGAATGATTACTATTGGCTCCCCACTCTTACGACCATGCCTTCTCGTTTCTAACCTTATAATATAATTCATCTAAGCATACAGCCTAGTTGTGGTGGACTCATACGGAACATTAACCAAAAACTGTTTAACTATAGAAAATTAAAGGAAAAATTCAGCCACCACAGGACCGACTGCCATCACAAAGTACTTGTATAAAATACATTCTAGCAGCAGAGTAGAAATAACTTGGCCTAATATTTTCTAACAGAGATATTATATATCATGACCATGTAAACGTTACATAAGTATGAAAAAATAGATACTTAGAATTTTTTTTTCTTTTTATCAATAATTGTCTCAAATAAAAAATTTATTGCTTTTATAGCAACTTTTGTTAAATATTTTATCGAAAAATTTTTCTGTTGTTAAATATTTGCAAAAATCTTAAAATCGACACGAGTCAACTTCCATTTCTAGTCAACCGATTTTTACCAAAAGTTGATGAAACTCGTGCCATTGATGTCAAAAACTTAAATATGAAGTTTCATAAAAATCCTTTTAGCCGAATTTGCTCTGCACTTGTACACAGACAGACGGACGGACGGACAGACAGACAGACATCATACTAAAAATAGTCAAAACGTTATGTAGGGATCTCAATTTGTGGAGATCCATCGAAATCTCGAAATGTCAAAATCGGTATGATCACAATACCTCCCTTACACATGTTGGCGGTCGGTAAAAATGAATGCCAAATAAATAATAAACAAACTTCTTACAAAAATAATCAATTCTGAATAGAATAAGAGCGGTATTTGGTCATGTAACTTTCAAACAATTTGTAAAATTTCTTATAAAGAATCCTTCGACTTTTATTACCGACCGCCAACATATATAAGGGAGGTATTGTGATCATACCGATTTTGACATTTCGAGATTTCAATGGATCTCCACAAATTGAGGTCCCTACATAACGTTTTGACTATTTTTAGCAAGATGTCTGTCTGTCTGTGTACACGTGCAGAGCAAATTTGGCTAAAAGGATTTTTATGAAACTTCATATTTACGCTTTTGACATCAATGGCACAAGTTGATCAACTTTTGGTAACAATCGATTGACTAGAAATGGGAGTTTACTCGTGTCGATTTTCAGATTTTTGCCAATATTTCATAAGAGAAAAATATTTCGTAAAAAATTATTGTTGCTATAAAAGCAATAACTAACAACTTTTATTCGAGATATTTTTTGATAAAACGAATTTATTTGACAAATTCGAAATTTTTTGTATCTATTTTTTCATACTTATATGTAACGTTTCCATGGTCATGATAAATAATATTTCTTTTAGAAAATATTAGGCCAAGTTATTTCTACTCTGCTGCTAGAAAGTATTTTATACAAGTACTTTGTGATGGCGGTCGGTCCTGTGGTGGCCACAGCTGATTTTTTGTAAATTATGTGACCATTCGTTTAGTGTCTCAATGTGAATACTCAAATATGTATATTAATTATTTCTAATTTTGTGAAATTAAATTGTTTAAATATTGTTAAAAGTAAATAAAATATTTTTATAAAATGAACATGTTTCTTTTATTTTTTAAAATACATAATAAAAATTATAAAGTGAGATCTAATGTAAATTATAAAATATCACATTTGCAATTAAAAAATTAAAAATCACAATGAAACACAGATGCACATAGATGAGAACAAACAAACAAATAATAATTTAAAGTGCATCTATATTTCAAAATTTTATATATTTTGTTTGGTTACACCCAAGAAAATGAATACTGAAATTAAATGATTTGTATTTTATAAAGTTATAGCGAGAAAATTTGTTAAAGAAATATATTTTACGGGTTATAACCAAATAAAAATCATTTAATGTTGTACATCATACTTAATTCTATCTATAACATCTAATATTTTGTCTCTTTTATTCATTTCTAAACCAATTTCATGTAAATCACTTCGTGTTAATGTTAAAAATACTTTGAGATCAATTTCATGTTCTTTAAATAATGGAATACAGCTGTCTACATTATATTTTCGTAATATTTCACTAAAATGTCTTTCTTTGTTTATCTTCTTGTACGATACACAACTGTCTTTGGAATTATCTATTACGACTTCAAATACATCATCCGAAAGTTCATCGTATGATTTGTAGTAATATTCTTGACTTGCTGGAGAAACTATGGAATTATTTGGAACCCTTGGACTATTGCTAAAATAAATAATTTTGTTAATACAGTGGAAACCGTTTAACATGAAAAAATATTCTGGTCCTGATAAAATTCTAAGTGATTTAATTAATTTTCTATTGACCAGGTCGACATCTGATAATAAACATAGATACAAGGATGGCAAATGGGGTTACCTATCGGCCGGCATAATATTACATTTACAGTGTATTCTTCAAGTCACTGCCATGTATGAACTGGTGAATTTCTGCATACTGAGACCAGTGTTGTAATTTATCTTTTTCAAGCATCTAGATACAAATTAGATACTTTTTGAAATCTGTATCTGTATCTAGATATTTAAATTTAAGTATCTTGCATCTGTATTTCAGATACTTTGCTCTGTGGGAGTGGTAATTTCAGAAATAAAATTTCATTATTATTTAAAGTAAAATTATTCAATTAGTTAAAAAGTATTCAATTTATTCAAATATAAGAACTAATCTACTTTAAGATAAACTTTCTCAAAGATTAGTTGAGCTATCACATATTTTTCTAGTTAAGCGTTAAAGAGATACACAGTGAATTACCGGTCGTATATTATATGATTAGTTTGAAAGAACGTTATTGCTTAGATCAAAATAGCAATGGTCAAATGTTTACTCAGATGCCGACAGGCGACAATACATTTTCAGTGAGATGGACCGCGTTGTAATTAGAGTCAAAATTAATTACGTGGGTTTATAATTTATTGGTCATTGAAAGATAAGTTTATAAAAGGGTTTGTTGTTAATGTTGATTATTTTTACAACGACAAAAAGTGGGGTCAGAGATCAGATTATTAGTTTAAGAAAAGAGTTGGAAAAATCTTGTGAGAGACAAAGGCAGTGATGAATAAACCGTCATCGTGAATGAACCTCCCAAGTATTTTGGTAGAGACCCCGGTAGTTTGTCGTGAGTAAACCAGAAGTAATCTGGAAATGTTGAGGACAGTTTTAAATGAAATAAACGAACCTCGTATCGGGTTAAACACCGTGAGTGTTGTGAGGTGTTTAGCGGCTTGTGAGGTGAATACGGTGATTGTGTTGAGTGTCTCTCATGGGATTTTATAGCCAGCATTAAATTGTAAGTTTCAAATGTAATCAATAACCTTTCGATTCTAATTAAACATTAAACGTAGATTAAGTAAAATGCAGACTTTAATTCAAACACCCTTATTCCTCTCATAAAGAGTCTAAGCAACCGGCGGATCCTTTAGATTTTCAGACTTAATACCGCTCGCAAGTCTTGGAATCCACTATGTGGAGGGCCTTTCAAAGTAGTACCATGAAGTACAAACGAAATTATTTAAATTCATTTAGCCAACCTTGACGTTTCGACCGATCCTAGAAATGCCCCCACAGCTCGTTACTTAATTCTTATACCATGACACCGAGCTGATATAATAGTTTAATTATAAATTGTCATTTTGAATATTTTATTTTTGCTATCAACAAAATTCAGAAAGCAATTGAAATTCTGACGTTTACAAATTAAATTTGTATGGAATGTCAAAAAAATATATATATTCACTCGTTTTCCGTAGCTTTTGAAACACATACATAAAAATAGTAGGTTTTATATGCAATACTTAAGGAAAATGGGTCATTATTAATGAAAACTAAGTTTTTGAATAAATATTGTTGCTATTTTGATAACCAATTTATTAAAAACATATAAAAAATTATATCCACACAAGTGGTTTGGGAGTGGACCGTGGTTTTGTGAAGCCTTGAGCAAGAAAAACCTTGAGCAAGGCTCTTCAAAAGTATCCAGTGATTTAAAGTACACTTTGATAAATTTTTTGAGGCATTTCATCACTTTAGGCCAGGCTGTAGTCCGCCTCACCCAAGGGCCGGATATTAAGTTCATTTCCTAATTGAAATCAGTAAGGTAAGTAGGTGTGTTTCCTAAATAACGTAGAAAAACATTGTTTTTTTGATATTTCATATAAATTTTATTTGTAAGCGTCAAAATGTCAACTGAAATTTTATTTATAAATTAAATTTATATGGAATGTCAAAAAAAAATCACATATTTCTTATTAGTAATTTTTTATTAGTGATCAAAAATAAGGGCTAAAATTTGATTTAACGGAACATCCACTTAACAAGATCCTAGCTGCGTA
This sequence comes from Liopterus haemorrhoidalis, assembly GCA_963971575.1. Lineage (NCBI taxonomy): Eukaryota > Metazoa > Arthropoda > Insecta > Coleoptera > Dytiscidae > Liopterus > Liopterus haemorrhoidalis. Next base: position 193,066,841 of record OZ020611.1, read on the forward strand.
TCTATGAGACTAACATTAGTCTTATGCGATAGTACATATGACTAACATAATATAAAATACATACGTTATTTAGTACAAAATTATTCCGTAGAATAGTGTTTTACCTTGAATTTAGTGAGCTTTTTGTGACGTCACCGTTATTTTTGAACAGCCTGTATAATACTGATTAACATGCACTGTTTGTTTAATTATAATGCATTGTTAATTGTTAGCTTACTATGTATTTAAATACAAATGAATTTCTTAAACATGTTTTTATATGGTATTTGAATTTTTCAGTGTCTTTTTAAAAGTATCTAGCTGTATCTAGATACAAAAATGTTGGCATGTATCTGTATCTAGATATCTTTTTAAATGTATCTATTACAGCACTGACTGAGACATATACAACAAACTATCTGCAGTACCCATACTTCGTACTTTTTTTGTTATTTACATTTTTGCTGTATCCTAAATGATAAGTGAGGTATTCCAATTTCAAGTAGAACAGAAAATAATCGTGTTTATTCTAAACCACTCTTCTGTATATATTTTCTATGTTAAGTCAATAATAAGGGAGATATTTCAAAAGTTTAGATTTAGGGTATCCCTCCGTAACTCCCCAAATAAAAATCTAAATGAATAAATGCATAGAAATAAAATGTTTGTTTTCTTATTATAAACTATTTTTGTCATATGTGATTTTGCTGTTGTCAATAATAAGGGTGATATATGTAGATTTCAGTTTTAGGGTGTTCCCGTAACTCCCCAAATATTCATCCAATTGAAAAAATGCTTTGAACAAAGAAGATTTGTCTTCTTATTATAAACAATGTTTAGTATGTACATTTTTCTGTTACGCCAAGTTTTTTAATAAACAGTTTTAACCCCCAACCACCCCCCTAGAATAAAAATATTAAGATGCCTTATAGCCTATATTCAAATCCTGGTTTTGCTCTGTCATCATACCAAATTACGTGAAAATATGTTTAGCCGTTTTTTCGCGAATCTTGGACAAACAGACAGCAGACAAAAATTGATTTTTTTGAGGATAATCAGACCAATTCTGTAACTCAGTTACTATGATCATAGTAACTAAATGTGTCTCTATGAGCAAGTTCAGTTACTATCATGAATGAAAGTCATTATACTTTTTATTTATCTTGTAGTAACGATACTACACAGTAATTTTTTACAGAATTGATCTGATTGTCTTACAGTGGCGCAGCCAGGATTTTGTCTTGGGAAGGGCCGAATCAAATTCCGAGGGCACGAGGGCCGCAACCTTATTTTTTGTGGCCCCTGAAGCGGTAATCAAAATCACTTGAGCTTATTTAGGGGAAAAATATATTTAAAAATGTAAAATATACTCTCTTCCTCTTTTCTGTTTATAAAAAAATGTCAAGAAACCCTTCGGGATATTTAAAGTTCCGTCACTGCTTATCATTTTGTATGTAAAATAGACTGCGACCCAAATCAGTTCGACACCCCTGCTGCTGGATATTGATGTTTGTATCAAATAATAATTCCATTATTTGTTGATAAAAAAATGTAATTGTTAATCCATGTATCAAAATTTTCACTTGATTTTTTCTTAGATAAATACATATTTATTTATAGTTTTCGCGGGATATATTTTTTAAGTCTCAATATTTTTCTTACTTATGTTCAGTTCTCTAAATCAGCCGCTTGGCCACAATTTGTATCGAACGAACAGACTCGTGTGAAGCTTATACCGAAGTCAGAGTTCGACTTTATTTTATCTGAATCGAGTAATTAGTTGTTTAAAACAGTTTTATCATTTGACTGGGCGAATGTTTTAGTCGATGTGTCAGGGGGAAAAAGTATCAACGCTCCCCTTCATACAGTGGCGGACTAAGCCTTCGCCGGGCCCAAGACATTTTTGATTTACGGGCCCTCAACCTATGATTTACGGGCCCTCAACCTATGTTTTTTTTAAAAAGGTCCTTACCTTCCAAAACCAAGTGAAGAGCAAAAAAAAAAAGACATCACCTACCAAATCCGGGCCCTTGAAAATTACGGGCCCTAGACAAATGTCTTTTTTGTCTAAGGGGCTAATCCGGCCCTGCCTTCATATAATTCGTTGGAGCATATTTGGAAAGTGATGTATTTTCACTTGAACAATAATTATGTCACTTTTTCAAGAATAGACAATCTTAAAAAAATGTTTATTTATACGAAAAAAAAAAATAAATAAATAAATAAAAATTGCCAATATTGTTTACAATGAAGTAATTTCAAAATTAACTACTGTTGTGGTTAACAAATTTTATCTTCAACTCTCCGCAGCGGCGTGTAATCTGCTGGTCCTGGGAGGGACCCAGGCCCGTCGACCCCCCCTTGGCTGCGCCACTGTTGTCTTATAATCGTTTGAAACTTGTAGACACCAAATATGAGGTCGTAAAAAAAAAGAACAGATAGAGCCTTGTTACAGATTATAAATAAGAAGTAAGTATTAGTTTAAAAAAGGAGGTAAGCTCACATTTAATCGGCTCTGAGCCTTTTTGTGGACTGTCTTTTTTTTACTTTTTTTGCCGCAAACTGCAAAATTTTAGACCGTAACTTAAAAATGACCATATATTTATAATCCAAGGCTAAAAATATATGAGTATACCATTTTGTCATCAGAATTCAATTTTTTTTTCCTGTATTTTTGACCAATATTTCTTTTTTTTTGCTTCGATTTTAGCTAAAATATACTTTTAAGCTGATTTCGGAGTGAAGATTACGAAAAATATTTAAAAAATTCATGCTTTACTAGTTTTTTAGTTAGCGCCGATTTGGGTTAGTTTTTTGCCCACAATTCCAAAACTTTTGCTCAAACTTCAAAATGGACCCAATTTTGTTGATCTACGACCAAAATACATATTTATACCAATCTTCTTCTTTATATATAAAAGAGAATATTTGTGGCTATGTCCGGAAATTCTAACCCACTTCCAGATATGCTACCGAGTTGAAATTTTGCATACAGGTAGAAAATGCCTTCATCTTAACTAGAAAAATAGAAAATCTCAAAAAAGTCCCATCAGAAACGATAAATTAATAATTTTGTTTTTAATTACATTGGACCATCGATGTATGTATGATGCGTTCAGCGAGATCGCGGGAATTTCGTTTCAATGGTTGTTTGGACAACTATAGTAAGTTCGTGGAACATCGGCTAATGTCGTTCGGCACGATTCATCATTGTTCTGCTATAGGTGATAAGATTTCTTTATTCAATTATTTAGTCAAATTTATGATTAGTGTATGCAGAGCGAGACTTAAGTGGAGCATCTGTTTTCTGGTTTTTCATTTTTGCGCAATTTTAAGAATTTTGTTATTTTTATTTATTTAATTTTTATCTATTATTTTATATAAATATTTAAATACAATAGTAAATCGTTTATATATATATATAAAACAGAAAATCAAAAAATGCAGTCAAAATAAGGAGGCAAAGCAGAAGATAAAATATAATAACACATTTTTTTTTTAATGATTTTTTTTTTTTTTTTCAGTTGGATTGGTATTACGGGTGTTACGAAGGGACAACCTAAAACTAAACTTTTGAAATATCTCATTTACTATTGACAGCAAAAACGCACGAGAAAAGCTGTTTAAAATAAAAAAACAAATATAATATGTTGTTCTATAAATTATTCAATTGGTTGAGATGCAGGAGAGGGAGGCGGGGGGGTGGGTGCTACAACTAAAATACTGGAAGTATCTGCTTATTATTTACTTTACATCAACAATTTATAAAGACAATTTGTTTTGATTGAAGAACGATTATTTTCTGTTTAGTGTAGCTTTTTAATATTTAGCGGGACAGAGGGAGCGCTACTTATAAACTTGAAATATCTCTCTTATTATTGACTTAACATTAAACATGTGCATAACAAAAGTTGTTATAATATGAATAATATAAATAAATAAATAAACAAATCTTTCCTCAATATATCAGACCTATAATGAAATATCAACTTGGTTTTTGCTTCCAAAGGTTACCCATACACATGTACAAAAACGCATTTTGCTCTGATAAACCCATAAACGGCAAATCTAGATTTAAGGTTAGTTATAAAACGCTTCGGATGGCCTGTGTTTTATTTCTTTTTGGTACATAGGCGTCTGTTTAGAATCTGAACATGTATTAAAACTCAATGCAAATTTGTCTGGAAAGATTTTAGGCTATATATCATCGCTGTATGACACCAGGCTTCCGATCAATTAAGAAATATTTAGAAAAAAGTCGGAAAAATTTTCCATATTATAAAAAACTATAAAAGACACACATATTCAAAATATATATTAACGAATTTTAGGGTTTAATATTGCTACAAAAATGTTCCCGAGGATATATATCACAAATTTTTTTATTTTCATTTTTGACGACAATTATAACGTTAAATTCGCTGTTGAACAATATTGTAACCCCCTAAAGCAATACGAAGAAAAAAACTTACTTGGGTGGCAAAAACATTTACTAACGGAAAAAAAAAAAAAAAAAAAATGCTGCGACCTATATAGGTACGATTTATAAATCAGGAAGAATCAAGGAATAATTATAATAAATATCATAAAAATTATAATAAATAATTTCGTAAGGTGCAAGATAAAATGTTTCACGTGATCGGCGCTGCATTTGGCGATGAGTGATTCTCACATGGGCATTTTATGTGGCATTTTCCTGGGTTAGCACAACGGGACACTTATACGTGTTGTTACTAAATGTCTATGCTACCAATGTTTACAAAGAAGTTCGTACTTAAATTATTTGTATAAGAAGCACATATTAATACAATGGTAGATCAAAACAAATAAATATATTTAAATATAAAACGATTCGCAGCAACCAGTCTTGAACCGATTTCGAAATGGGCCCGATCTAAGCGGGCTACGACTATTTTTTTTTCGGTAGCGAAGCAGCGGGTATACTGCTAGTTTTCAATAAAATCGGAGGCAACAATTTTTTGCTTAAAAATCACGATTATTTTAGGGTCTACCCCTTACGATTTTTGGCCAGTTTCAAGGGTTTTGGGTTACTACCCATACAGAACTTAATAATTGGTTTATCAAACCCCATTTCTTTTTTTAGACTAAACAATGTAGGAGAATTTTAAAAACTCAAACCGCAGATTTCTATCCCTAACCAGTTTTTAATTAGAATTTATCAAAATTTTCAAAAAAATTAATAAAAAATTGAAAAAATTTCAGTTTTTGTTTTAAAATATGGTTACAAGTCTATTAAGACCAGGGATGGGGAGTCGACAGAAAAATTACCGACTCCCGACTCCAGAGTCGGTATTTTTGAAAACCGACTCCGACTCGTTTCACTCGTAAATTGTGAAGTCTATTCCAAATGTTTAAGCGGAACTAAATAGAATTTTTATTTTATTAAGTTATCACGAGTTCACTTTTTAGCGATCAAAGTGGGCTTTTGTTAAACAAAATGATACAAAGCCTCATTCAATCCTTAAAAGTTAATAGATTTCGATATCTAATTCCGCTTAAACCAAAGAAACAGACTATACTTACATTAAATATCTTGAGTTGGGGCTGTTTTTATAAAATGTCATTTTCATACCATCTTGACTATTGAGTCATTTTTAATACAAATTTTCGAATATATTAGTTTTAAATAATTTTGTTTTGTATTTTATATACTTTATTTTCATAACATGTCACTTTTTTCTTTTGATATTTAGATTTTAACTGCCAACATGAGACATGATATAATCACAAAGCTCGTTACAACTTGAGAAAATAAAAATCCAGTTTAGTTCCGTTTAAACATAATAAACAAAGTATACAGAAAAGAAAAATTAGATATGACTAACAACAAAAATCTTTATCCTACATCATTAATCTGTTAATACTAATGATATTAATAAAAAAAAAAAAAATAGCTGGAAAGCATGAAGGAAACCGTGTAAAACCGGAATTGAATATTTTTAATTTCATTTTCGTTCATGAACAGAGAACAAAATGTAGTTTCTGTTTCCGTGCTTTAAAACATTCTGGTAGTATGGTATTTTGCTTTAGTTTTCGGATTGTTCTCATCCTTGATAAAAATTTAATCAAAGAGTCGGGAGTCGATAACTTTTTCCGACTCCTCCAAAAAGCTTCGACTCCTCGACTCCCGACTCCCGACTCCGACTCCGACTTCCCATCCCTGATTAAGACATCAAGATTTCAAACATTTCAACCGCAGGTCTTTATCGCATTTCGTTTTTGGGATACGTCCAAGCGAATCATAATTTGTCATAATTTTAAAATACGCAAAACGAATAAAACCTTCAAAATTTTCTAGACTTTATAAACTATGAGAATTCCAAAAATTTTAACCTCAAGTCGTTTTCTCTTATCATTTTTGAGTAGTGAATTTTTTCTAATTCACAATTTACACAAATAATGTAAATTATGTCATTAAAAATATTGTCATAATCTCAAAATACTTTCTCAATTTTTCTAGACTAAATAAACTACAGAGAATCTAAAAATTATTATTACGATTTTGATGTTAAGTCAATAATAATGAAGATATACAGGGTACATTGGGTGAATTGACCTGTCGGCCATAGCGATTTAACATGTAAAATAATAAATATGTTATTTCCTGCTTCCCTAATTGTTTTAGAGAAAAAATGTAAGAGGTAAAATTGGTAAAAGTGCACTTTAGCTATTTTCTACTACGCATGCGCCAACTGTGTTCATTTGTTCTGACGAAACAGATACATCGTTGCCAAATGTGATTTTGAATGTAGATAGCGAAGTAGATATTGATAGATGGCTACAGAGTGCTAAATAAATTACGAATATACCCGACTTCGAACGATCAGAAGTTTCTAAATTTTGGTCGGACGAGTCCATATTTAAAAAATGAGGGTGTATGTATAAGCACATGTTTGTCAGTTGTTAAAATAAATGTAATAAAAATATATGTCTTTTATTTTAAAATATTTGAACCCTAATATATGTGCATATAATATATTTCCAGAAAGATTGTTCTAAATATTAAGTTTTCAATTTTATACTGGGAATATTGATTTGAATTTTAAGTTATAAGTCCAATAACAGTATCATGTTTCTTTTATTTTCAAATTTTATATTCAAACTTGTGTTTTAAAATTGTAATAACAAATTATAATACATGTTTTTTTTTTAGATAATTTATTTTCTTATAACTTTGTATAATGTTTGTGGAAAATACATTGAAACTTTAAAATAGAGTATAGATTTTCATAACACTTAGTACAAAGCTTCCTCACCACTTTAGCTGCACGAGATTCCCTTTTCATTTTAAACCATCTATATAACGCTTCCCCGCCATTTTAGCTGTGCGAGATTCCATTTGCATTTTGAATCATCTGTACATTTGGCAACGATGTACCTGTTTCCTCAGGGCAAATGAACACATTTGGCGCATGCGTAGTAGAAAATAACTAAAATGCACTTTTACCTTAAAAATTATAAATTTTATAAAGCAATCTTTATCAAGTAGCCATGCTTTATAAACAAATGTACATGAAAGACTAGTAATCTAAATAATAAATTCAATTTATCATAAATATAGTAATTTTTGATTAACCCCTTTGAGTTAAAAGGTACGGTACACTAGAATTTTAAGTGTATTTTTGGGGAAAAAAAAATTTTAAAATAAATTTTAAAATCTATTTTCCGTTCCATAATCCACGTCTTAATTGTTTTCATTTAGTACCATACAATAATAAAGTCATATTTTTTTTTTAACAACAAAAAAATTCAATATTTTTCAAAAATATATTCTGATCAAAATTTCCTGTTGAATTATTCCAGTTCCTATCATATTGTACTTTATTGAGATTTTTTGAGCAGTTACAGCGAAATAGTTCACCATTTAAAATCTCAGAAACAACTTCCAACTGCTGCTGTGGACAGTTCCAGCAAAAAAGTACTTTTACTTTCACCAGCAATTTTAAAAGTTTGAAATAAATAATTGTTTTGATATCATACAATTTCTTAGCTTTGTGAAAGAATTTACACTTCATGTTCTTCTTTTGTTATGTCAGGTATTTGTTTTAACTCATCACAATTATTTAAATGTATATCATACTCTGTTTCTGAAACACTGTTGTCCGTTACAGAACATATTTGTTCACAATAATCACATAAATTTGAAACATTATCATTCATATTTGTATGTGCCGACTTTTCTTTCATAATTTCTTTATTATCCGATGATTTACTATTCCAATTTTTTTCAGTTTCTATAGGTAGAAATTTTTTAGTGGCTCTACTCATTCGTCCATCAGAAATTTGAAATGTATCAAGAAAATATCTCTTACATACTTCAATTGGTTCATTATTTATTTCTAAGAAGTATTTTTTTGAAGTTCTTCGAGGGCCTCTTGAAAAATCCCTTGGTCGTCTCATAAGAGGCGTTGCTTGTTTAATCAGCCAACAGATTACTGAATTCTGAGCTTTAAAATCACCCAGATTCCAGAAGTATGTAAATACTTTTTCTCTATCTTCTTGTGTTATTTTTGTTGCACATTTCTTCATACAGAGACAATCAGAGTTAACAAAATACTTCGCTCTTATGTATTTACCAGTTTTTGTTATGTAAGCTTCACCGAGATTTCTTCTCTTTTTTATTAGTCTTCTTCCGCCTATGGTTCTTCTTTTTTTCTTTGATTCTTCACTTTCATGTCCTCTTTTGAGATTTGTTTCTTCAGATGTTAGAATACAAGGCTGTGCATCTTCATCTATTTCTAAATCTGACACGTCTTCCTCAATTTTTACCTCAAACTCTTCATCAATTTCTACGTCTTTCACTTTGTCACTTTTCAAATCCATTATTGAAGAAGTAAACAAACGGATTAAATTGATATAACAAACTTTATAACTAAAAACTAACTAAGGCTGCTCAGTATATAAAAACCACTGTTATAAAGTATACATTAGGAACATCGGTATTAGCTGTTAAATAAATTTTTAGTACAAATATTTACAAAATAAATATTGATGCAATTTAAACAATTTACAACAACTTAACCTGCAAATGTCATTCGTGTTCCTCAGTGCTGCTCTCTATGACACAAGACACAAGGTGAACTAAAATTATTCCAGGGGCGTACTAACCGATAAACCAATATTGTAATAAGCGCCCTAACTCGATGGTGCAATGGGTTCACGGCACCCGGGTGGCAGAATACAAGAGCGGCAAGAAATTCCGTTGTAATAAATAAAATAAATAATTTAATAGTAAAGTTGAATTGACGTGAAGTGTGAATTTTTACACATTGCAGGGTTTCGCAGGTATATATAATAAGTGAAGACGGCATGCTGAGTGTGTAGGACAAATTTTGCTTTGTAGTATTCACGGCAAAATGAACGATATTTTTAAAATAATTTATCGTCTGTTAATCTAAGAGCTTTAAAAACAAATTTTATGTTAAAATATTTTTTTGTTAATTTTAATTCGAATACCTAATACCATTATTTAGGTTTCTAAATGTGCAGTATTTTTTTTTTATATAGCAAGGTTCATTAAGATTTTGAACATGCGCCTATGGCTTCCATTGGTTATTTTAAGTCATATGCTCTGCCCCTCTGGTTTCGTATACATGACACAAAAAATGAAAATATAAAGTCTATTCTAAACGATTAGGCGGAACTAGATTTTCAAATCTAGTACTTTTTACAGATTGATTGAAGCTTTTGATCATTTTGTTCAGGAAAAGCCAACTTCAATATACAAAAAAATAGCTAATGACTTACAAAAATGATAATTCCAGTTAGTTCCGCCTAATCGTTTGGAATAGCCTGTAATTCCAACAATTCCAACTGGTTATTAAATTTATGCTCTTAAAAATTAAATGCAACATTTGCCAAAATATAACTAGAATTTTGACAAAATAATTTCAACAAAAAATAAAATTGTCTCCTCTGCCCGGAAGCGAACCCTAGTTTGCTGCGTAGCAAGCGAGCAAGCTAACCATTAGACCAGGATATGCCTTTTAGTATAGTGTGTTACATAACTATTTTGTTACACAAAAAATGCGTTATTATCCGAAAAAAAATCCTGTTGTACTATTTCGGTTCACACCAATGTACATTAATTAGAATTTTTTCAGATTTTTAGTTTAAACCAGGGATTCGAACCGGAACTGAACCGAAAACCGAAAAAACCCGTTATTTTTCTCGGAATGAAAACCGGAGCTGAACCGAAAAAAAAATATCGGTTTATTTCAGTTCAGATAATGTTAGTTAGTTAGTTAGTTAGTTAAATTTTTTGGCGCACAGCAACAAAGGCTATTGCGCCTAACCCAGTCCATCTAACTGAGTACACTACATATTAAAATTAATAAATTAAATGAATAATAAAAAAAAAAAACAAAAAAAATTAGACAATAAAAGAAATCTTACACCGACAAACACGAATAAATAGGATAAAACGCCTGTTCGAAAAATTGGACAGACTCAGGGTGATTATCAGAGGTTGTAAAGGGGCCAATAACCATCGAATATCACAGTCTAATAATAAAACACATTAAAAAAGGTGCAAGACCTCAAACATAAAACAGTAAGACGACCAGACCCCCCCCCTGGCAGCGACCTTGGTATGATTATTATAAAATAAGGAATAAAATGTTCTTCTAAATTATAGTAGAAAATAAATTTCTAATACGAATAAATGTATTTAAAAATTTATCACTCGGACATGAACCGAAAACCGAAAAAAACGTTATTTTTGCCGGAACGAAAACCGGAAACGCTCAGATATGTTTTTGTTTAATTGAACCGTAACAAAAACCGAAACGAAAAAAATAAAGGTTCGAAGCCCTGGTTCGAATCCAAATGGTTTATTTGGGCTACAGGGTGTGGGACAAAAATGTTTTTGCACAATTTTGGCAAAAATCGGATCAAAATAATTTATTTTGCAAAAATAAAATCCACGTACTACGGGCTTTCATTTGATACCCTACTCAGAATTTGTTGATTGAACGACTGGCCTACAGTATTTTCAATTCAATTCAATTTATTTTATTCTCACACATTTTATACACATGAACATTAATTACTCTGTTACAAAATACACTATGTACAAAATAATATATATATATATATATATATATATATATATATATATATATATATAAAGAACAATGCCACAGAGAACTGCAAACAGTCTGAATGTGGCTTTACACAAATATTATAAGTAATACCCTTTTCACACTAGATCTTTAAGATCGGATGTTTAAGTGAATGGATCTTTAAACGCTAATGTGAAACCGTACGGCCTCGTCTAAACACGACCGATGTTTAAGACAGAGATCTGCGTCTTAAACTTCGCCCGCATTGCCAACTTAATTCCCATTATAAAAAAATACTCCTTGAATTTGTGCTTCTCTTCTTTTATCTATGTTCAGCTGTTATCATTTTATATATCGAGGTTATGAGAAGATTATTTGCGTTATTATTTAAATAAATATAAAAAATAAACTTCTCCTAACCTCGATATACAAAATAATGACAGAATAAATTCAAACGATATGAAATTATGTTGGCAATACATACTAGCTTTACATGGAGATTTCTTCTTCAAATTAAACAACAAGTGTGAAACCAAACCGATATTAAACATCGATGAAGTTTAAGTTCAATCGTCTTAAAGATCTAGTGTGAAAAGGGTATAATATATAAAATATATATATAAATATATCGATATATAAAATGATAACAGCTGAACATAGATAAAAGAAGAGAAGCACAAATTCAAGGAGTATTTTCTTATAATGGGAATTAAGTTGGCAATGCGGGCGAAGTTTAAGACGCAGATCTCTGTCTTAAACATCGGTCGTGTTTAGACGAGGCCGTACGGTTTCACATTAGCGTTTAAAGATCCATTCACTTAAACATCCGATCTTAAAGATCTAGTGTGAAAAGGGTATAAGTGTTTGTGTGAAGGTTAATGATTTTGAAATATCATATAAATTTAACCTAAAAAAAAAAGAACAAAAAATAAAGGAAATGCAAGTTTTTGATCGAAATAATTAAGGTAACATAGTCATTGTTATTTTACTATATAGCAAGTAAACAATTATTCTGGGTTCTACAAAATTGTTTTATCCAATAGGAGTAGTTGAAATTACTTTTGGATTTTAATTCATTATTTTCTATAAAACTTTGGAATGCATTATAAATTTTTGGGAGGAAATATACGAAACTTCTCTGCCCAACACTTTTAGTTGCCCTATGCAAAGATGCTGCTGTTTTATTCCTTGTACTGTAGCAGTGATTTATTGAAACTATTTCATCGGGATGATTTTTAATGTATTTTAAAATTTTTAAAGTACATAACTGGGGTACTGTCATTAAACCACAACTACTATACAGTTCAGCACTTCCAAATCTATAGTTTTTTCGTAAGATTATTTTAATAATTATTTTTTTTATTATTTTCAGTTTATTAATATAAAGCTCTGCTGCTCCGCCCCAAGCTATTAATCCGTAATTAATTATATAAAATATAACTAACCTTCTGTTCATGTCATTGTGAAAATTGGAACCTTTTCTACTCCTATTGAAGTTAATATCAGTGATATCAGACATAGATGTAATTCTTCTCTCCGCAGCTTCTAAAGGTTTAGACCAAATTTCAGAGAAAGATATATTCTTCACATCACTCTTAAGTCCACTTAACCATCTCGAAATATTTCCTGGACTTTTATTATTAACCATAATAGGTGATATATCTGGACTTTGTAGGTCACTGGCCTGGCTAAAATTTGAGAATTTTCTTAATTTTGTCATTAAGCTGTTGATGGCTACTATTGGACTTATTCTTTCGAGAATTTCTGGTGAATAGACGAGGGTTTCTGAACTTGTTTGGTCACTTATTTTTATTGTTGGCATTATTGAGTTTTTTTCAGCACTTTCCACTTCTATTTTTACTTTTAATGGGTCTGCCCCCCGACGTTTTAGTAGATCCATTTTATCAATTTTTTTCGAAAACAATCTAGATAAAAGAGAAATATTGTATAATTAATCGGCTCACAATAAAGAAGGAACTTAAGAAGGAAAGCAAATTTTGCTTGTACTTATTTGAAAAATCTAATTGTTAAATTTGGTTGATGTTCCGTATAAGTCCACCACAAACAAATCCTCAGAGAAAACGCGTAGGCTAGTTAGAATGTGATTTGGCCTTGGCGAAGCGCCGCCCCTTTCTTTCAAAACATATCATTTACAATTCACTTTATCTTTTCCAATATTTTTATTCAAAATTGAAATCTAAATAAGTACTTGATAGTTATCCAGTGGCGACGCTAGCTCTCAAAATCTGGGAGGGGGGATTTTTTAGTAAAATTTGGGGGGGCCAAATACAAGTGATGACCTAAAAAAAAGTCTTCACTTCTAAAATAAGTTATTCTCCAAACAATTCTGGGGGGGGGGGCAACTGGGGACCAGAGCAATTTTGGGGAGGCGCCCCCAGGACTCCCCGCTAGCGCCGCCACTGTAGTTATCCGTTCTGAAATCCAAGCAATTATTTATAGGTTGTTACATAAGTCCGTTCGTTTATTTTCACCTTTTATTTAATAAAATATACATTCTAAAAAAAACTTTTAGTATCAAATGTACTGTCCATTATTTTCTATCACTTTGGACAAACGCTCAGGCAATTTCATAATACCATCTCTCCAGAAGTTTCTGTCTTTGCTCTCGAAAAATGTATCCAGGTGAATTTTGATATCGTCCACAGATGCGAACTTTTTTCCGTTAAGGCTACGAATAATCCCCAGAGGTTACCAATTTCTTATACAAAACTAACAATCTGAAATAAAATTAATATCAATCTATACATCAAATTTTGCACCGAATTTTTATCTATCTAATAGAATATTTTTAATTGTATAAACATTTATTGTAAAAATATTATCGCTCAATAACTTAATAATTGGCATCAGCAACATTGTTCTGTAATATTTTAAATCTGTTTGAGGGTTTCAAATAGGGTGACCATTCGTCCCGCATTAAGATGCGTCCCGCAAAAGTCCCGCATTTTAACATTTTGTCTCGCATTGTAACTTGTTTTTGAGGAAATGAGGACCTTTTTTGCTCTCCACTTGGATTTGGGAGGTGAGGACCTTTTTTTTTGCTCTTCACTTGGATTTGGGAGATGAAGACTTTTATTTTTTTTTGCTCCGTCCCGCATTGCCTTCTTAAGAAAATGGTCACCCTAGTTTCAAATAACTTTTATATTTAAATAGTTTTGGGTAGAAATGTTCAAATAATATATTATAATATACTATAAGTAGTTTTCACAATAGAACAAAATAGCTAAAAACCTTTTTGTAGAATGAAGCTTTAGCTACAATTTGCCGCATAGTACGCAAATATGCGTCGATTGGTTTACAAGTTGGCGTATATAATGTAATTTGCTTATTTACAATTATTTTTTTTTTTCTACAATTTAAAATATCCTATTATATAAATAAAAATTCGCTGCAAATTTTGAAATAGACTATTATTAATTTTATTTCCGATTATTAGTTTTGTATAAGACACTGTTGAGAACTATAGGGTTGTGCGCCGTCTTAAGGGAATTTTGTAGAAAGCAGAACAAATGGTAGTCGGACTGTGCGATGTCTGGACCATATGCTCCGACGAGTAAAAGGAACAACTTTTATTTAAACATTTTTTAAATATATTTTATGGTTTACGAAAAAATTTATTCTCTATAATGACTTGAAAATAAAGTATTTTTATTTACTCGTGTTCAAAGTGCCTTTCATTTTGATTTAAACACTTTCACACCCTTACTCTTGAGCTAGTTGTAGTTCAAGTACAGAGTGAATAAGTAAAAATTCGCTGCAAAATTTCATGTAGAGATTGTTACTAATTTTATTTTAGATTGTTAGTTTTATATGAGAAACTTATAACTTTACCAAATAAATTTTTCAAAATACAGAACAACATGGCATATCATAGCGTGTCTTTACTAAATTTATCAAATTCGTGTTTATTCTTGAATAAGTTAGGTTTCGAGTAAAGCCTAACGCTTAATTTGCCGTTAAAATAAAGGTTAATAATATTTCGAATAACTAGAAATTAAATTAAATTTATAATATTGGTTAATAATATATGTATAAAACATTATTAATAGGTTTACATTATTTTAAATGTATTAACAGGGCTAACCTGTAATTTTGCGGGGCCGGGTTGAAAAAAAGGGAATTCCAAATAAAGTGATGTGTGTGAAAAAAAAAATATATATAGGTAATCTAAATAAAGTAAATGGATAAACGGGGCTGCCGAAAATGCAGGTCTTGGTTTTGAAGAACACATTGAACCCGAATCGCGTAGGCCCTGACTTTTAAATCGGCAAATATAACTATAATCATAATAAAAATATAATCGGTAAATATAGTAAATATAACTTACTGTAAAATGTTTCACGATATTAAATTATTTAACAACAATAAATATTTTACTGCACAGCTTGTTTTACAATAATATTTGTCTTTTAATCTTGTAATCACATGTTTCTAATGAGAGAGCTGAATTCACATTAATTTAAAATCTAAAATAATATTCAGCAAAGGCATGACTTGTTGAATCGATTGGAGAAGGAGACATTGCCCCCACTACAAGATCTTTTTTTTTCAAATAAAAATTATTTGTATTTTATATAGAATTATTTAATGTGAGTCAGCTCAACTACATTGAATAAATATTTAAATTCAATAATTGCAAACAAAAATTATATGTAAAATTATAAATTCAGTAATTTTGCACAAAAATCACATTTATTGTACGTCTATGAATACTTATTAATTCGTTTTTTTTTTTCTTGGCACCTACTGATAAAAGCAACATAGCAGTCGAAATATACATACATACATGTTAGAATTATTAAAAATAAATGAATTACTCTGACTTCAGTTTTGAATAATAATAATAATAATAATATTTTATTGAGCCTGTTAGTGATCATTAGAAATACAGAGGATAAGTCAATATAAGTGGAAGTAAGTGTTTTGTTTTCACTCTTAAAAATACAGAATAGGTTCCTATGGTCTATTTCAAAGTAGAAAAAAGTAGATAGCGCTGCGAACCGAGTACGTTTACACTGATCAAATACAGTATAGCGGGAAATTTAAAATAAGTTACAACTAGGGCATGAGCGTAGCAACTGGGTTAGCAAATGATTTTTTTTTAATATAAAAAAGGTTAATAAGATATTGAAATAAACAAGGCAGATAATACACTTATGTTATTTATACGACATAAATTCAGTTTAATGGGAAATTTGAAAAAGTTAAAAAAATATTAATTTTAAAAATTAGTACTATATATGTATAAAATGAGAGATTTGGCTAAAACAGTTAAAATAAAGCAATAAAACAAACAATATATCTTCAGAGCTAAAGTTTCTTATTTAAATAATTATTGTAAATAAAAATTAAAAATATATGTATAATATTTTTGAAACAAAAAAATTATTGAAAATTTTTAATTTTTTTTTTTTAATTAATGTGAAAATTTTGATAAATCCTAACTAAAAAATGGTTAGGAATCGAGATCTACGGTTTGAATTTTTAAAATTCACATATATTGTTTAGTCTAAAAAAAATTGGGTTTTAATAAACAAGTTATTAGTTTTGTATGGGCAGTAATTCAAGACCTTTGAAAATGACCAAAAATCGTAGCAATCGTAAGGGATAATCGTGATTTTTAAGCAAAAAATTTGTTGTCTCCGATTTTATTGAAAATTAGTATTATCTGTCTCATTTTGTAATACGTAACTAACAGGGAAAGTTCATTTTCTATGTTGTATATTGACAATACATTTATAATATTATCACAGTATTGGTTCACACGGATACGCCAAAGTCTGTTTACATCACAACAGTCACCAAAGTAACCAGATCTATGGTCTATTTCAAATTAGAAAAGAGTAGACAGCGCTGCGAACCGAGTACGTTTTACACTGGACAAATACAGTATAGCGGGAAATTTAAAATAAGTTACAACTAGGGCATGGGCGTAGTAACTGGGTTAGCAAGTGTTTTTTTTTTTTTAATATAAAAAAGGTTAATAAGATATTGAAATAAACAAGGCAGATAATACGCTTATGTTATTTATACAACATAAATTCAGTTTAATGGGAAATTTGAAAAAGTTAAAAAAATATTAATTTTTCAAAATTATGTACTATATATAAAAAGAGAGATTTTGCTAAAAGAGTTTAAATAAAGCAATTAAACAAACAATATATTTTCAGAGCTAAAGTTTCTTATTTAAATATTTATTGTAAATAAAAATTAAAAATATATGTATATATGATAGGGTGACCATTCGTCCCGCATTTTAACCTTAAAATATTTTAACAAAGTCCCGCATTTTAACATTTTGTCCCGCATTGTAACTTGTATTTGAGGAAATGAGGTGAGGACACCTTTGTTTTTTTTTGCTCTTCACTTGGATTTGGGAGATGAGGACTTTTTTTTTTTGCTCTTCACTTGGATTTGGGAGATGAGGACCTTTTTTTTGTTTTTCTCTTCACTTGGATTTGGGAGATGAGGACCTTTTTTATTTTTGCTCTTCACTTGGATTTGGGAGAAGAGGACCTTTTTTTTTTGCTCCGTCCCGCATTGCCTTCTTAAGAAAATGGTCACCCTAATATATGAAGGTCTAAAAATTATATCAATAACTTCTTCTTTGGGCACTATCAGCTGGGCTGTCTTTTGGCCTCACATTAGTCCTCTATCTTGACCTGTTAATTTTCAAGTGTCAAAAAATATTTATATGTCAGATAACCTAAAAAATATATAACTGCGTAAAAACAAATTACATGGAGAATTTTCTCCATAAAATCTACGCCAAGAATATAAATAAAAGTCTAAATATGTAAATAATAACAAAATATACGAAAAAAATAAAATAATATAAATAATATATATTTCCAATGTACGACACTGAACATCTGTCAACTTAAACTAAACTACTAAACTACTTTAGGACTAAAAAAAATATTTTAAGAGTGTAATAGGGATAACGTTCTAAACCAATCGGAAGCAAGGACAAACAGCTCCTATCTTCTTACACACATTTTTCTAAGGTGACATAGAGCATAGTTTCGTATTACAAATTGAGACGGAATATATAATCCGTCTATCAATATACCTGTGAAAATAATGAAACAAAACACGTGTAAATATTTATGTCAAATTAAGTATGTAGTAATGACGTTTTCAAAATTACTGTTAATTTTAACAAAACTTATTTGTAATGAAAGTTATATGATATTAGAATGAACAATAATGATTCAGAAGGTAAAGTCACATAAAACTATCCTGTACTGTAGTTGAGAAGCGATTGGACAAAGTCAAAGATATTTTGATGGAAAAAAATAAAAAACACCCTAGTTTTTCTTCTCTAGGTAAATCACTAACTGTAAAATTAACCAGTTTATTTAGCTAGATTGAATGAAAAGTAAACTATAACTTAAGTTTATTCTTAAGTATTACACAAAATATAAAACCGAATAGAAATTATAAATTTAACCATCGCAAGTATGAAACTCAATGATATAATAATCTAATCCAGGGCTTCTTAAAAATTTACAAAGAACAACAATGTCTTGTTTGAAACTGGTTGATTTCTGGCTAGAAGTATACAAAAGGTGCGTTCGGCATAATTATGCAGTATTAACTCTGTATCGTGCAAGTTTTTTTGTCACATGACCACTGTGCACACTGTGCAAGAAAGTCAAAGACGAACGCTTTGTTCAGATTGTGCAATTATTCTTGTTATTCTAATCTTTTTTTTTGTAAACAAATAAATTATGTGTGTTTGATTACATGAAGTCTCCTGCTACTTGTTTTGTACGATAATATAAAAATGACGCTTGAAGGTTTTGGGATGCTTTTAAGTAATATAAAATAAATTTTATTTGATGAGGAAGAGTTCAGAGGAAGGGTTCAGAGTTGAGTTCAGAAGAATTTTCCAAACCAGAAAATATTTTGGAAAAAGTGTTTCAATATGCAGAGAGTACTGTTCCAAACATGACTACAAATCAATTTAAAGTACATTTCCGCTTCTATCCAAAAATTTTTTAGTCTTTTTGAGTTTTTTTACTTGTTCCATCATGAGGTTCATGTCTGTGCTATTTATTTTGCAAATGCTGCAGGCGTAAACAATGATATCTTGATTGATTTCACTCATATTGTTTTGTAGAACTAATAACTTATATTTTTACCACGAAAAAACGTTATTGCACAGATTGCCGCACGATCTGAACTTGCACGATATTTGCTGAACAATCTTCGTGCAGCACAGAGCACATAGAAACTTTATGCCGAACATTTTTTGTGTAAATTATGCAAAATGTGTAGATTATTAGCTTATGCCGAACGCACCTAAAATCTATACTTTATATCAGCGGTTTCCAAAGTGGAGAGCGCGATCCCCTTGGAGGTCGTACAAGATTCACCAGGGGGACGCAGGTCGCAGGATTTCCCACATTATTAAAACAAAATATCACTGTTAATTCGCGACTGAAACTAACGTTGGCGGAGCTGCGTACAACAGCTGATGGCGGACGAGAAGCGTATATGTCAGAAGTTTTTTCTTAATATTTATCTATTCAAACAATATTTCGGCAAAAAAGCACTGTATTTAAGGCACTATATTTTAAAATACTTCTTAATTCACATAAACTGCAGCACAACACGCTACAAATATTATCCAAATATACGCTTCTGTTTAATTTAGCCAGTCACCACCAGATGTCTCACTGTTATTTGCAGTCGCGAATAGTGGAAGACGAAATTAGAGTGGCTCTTTCTTCATATAAACCGCGATTTAACGAATTATGTGCGAAGAAACAAGCCCATACTTCCCATTAAAATTGATTTTTATTACATTTTTAATTTGTATTACATATTTAATATTAATATAATTTATTTTTATATGATTTTCGTGATTTATGTTGTGAAAATAAATATTTAGGAATTAGAGAAACTATTTACATTACATATTTTTGCTACTTTTGTGATTATTATTTCAATACAGAAATTATTTACAAATTGTTTATAAATTTCCTAAAGGGGGGGGGGCGCCAGAGATGGGATTTTTTCTAAGGGGGTCGTTACTGAACAAAGTTTGGAAACCGCTGCTTTATATCTATATATTCTTTCAATTGGAATATTGGTTACCGGAATACTGAAAGCAAATTCGAGGATTAACTTTGTATATTTGACTAGGGATAAAATCCTTATGAAAACGTCCGAAATTTTTTGTCTTTTATTTGTTGCGTTGTCAGCTTTTAATGTATTTCCTCATCCTCATTTAATTTTTCTTCCAAAAATTTCCAAATGTTTCCGTAATTAAAGATTCTTCATTGGTTGCAATGTTTACCGATTTGGCTAGGCATATAAAATAAGAATGAAACAGCAGAGTTTAAATAACTACTGATAAAAATAATTGCAAAAGAGTAATAATTTATTTGAAGTCGCGGAATGATCTTTTTCTCATTTATTTGGATTTTAAAATTTATTTACTTTTTTCTGAAAATTCGAGACTGGGATACAAAGGATCTATTGGGACGCTGGTACAAATGATTCAAAACCGGGGCTGTTCCATTTAAACCGGGCCGCCTGGTTACCTTAGGATTAACGCTAAAAATAGTTATTATAGTTTACTTTTCACATTTTTTTAAAGGTAAATTAATCTTGCAACATCTATACTAAACTCTCATAGCCTTATAGCTCCATATCAAATAATTTGACGAGTCCAATCGCAGCTCAATTGTGAAATTTGATAAACTGCTTTGGTTAGTTACAGAAGTAAGTACTATAGTAAATGAATTATTTCAAAAATCTACCGAGGACTCACTCGAAGATGGAAACGTCATCAAGTTATTTGTGGAGAGTGTTTGTTGGACTGGTACTTGGGTATTTTATGTTTCTCCCGATACCAAAATCAGCCAAATTAAAATGATGGCACTAAGTGAATTGGATGTTGAAAAATTTGAAATGCGCTCTAGTTTATATACTGTTATTTTTCCAACTGAACAAAGGATTTTAAATGAACATAAATCTGTAAGTGAAGAAAATTTAGAAGACGAAGGTAAATGTCTAGGATACGGTTTCAGCGATTATTAAAATTATTATTATTATTATTAAGTTTCCCTACACATATTCAATTTAACCTACAATTTTGCAATGCTGTTATTTGGATACACGAATATGTTTCGTTATAAAAATACAGTACACGTTTAACTTTAAATATCTATATTATCTAGCATGTTACATTATGTGATCGAAGTATTTATTTTAATATTTTTAATGGTTGACATAAAAATTATGTATTTTTCAGCTTTCAAAGGACATTCTCGTGTTCTGATTTTATCAGTCCATGATATTTTTATTTTCATTATATAGGTAATCAGATCAATTCTGTAAAAATTTACTGTGTAGTAACGTTACTACAAGATAAAATATTATAAAAAGTATAATGCCTTTCATTCATTATAGTAACTGACCTTGTTCATAGAGACAAATTTTGTTACAATGATCATATAGTCCAGTAACCTTGTCATGATTATAGGGCGAAAGTTGCATTAAGTGGGGGTAGTTAGTTTCGTTTCTTTTTCTTGTATGGGATGTGCCTGAGATGCAAAATGCAAGTTTTCGACCTCGGCAGTCCTCCGGAACACTTTTGAGTATCTCAAAAACTGCTAAATTTTCGCACTTTTTACGGTTTCGTTTTGACCATAAAGGAGCACGTTTTCGACAAATATCATTCTATGCATTTTTAAACTAGATTAAATTTGCTACAATTTGAGATCAGAATGGGTTTGGTAGCTCTAATAGTTTTCGAGATACAGCTTTTCAAATTTTGAAAAAATCTCCAAACTTGAAAATTTTATGCTAATTTTTATGCTAAACCTTGTCATGAAGTCCTAATATAAATACAACGCACATGAAAGTTGGTAAGCATTAATAAATAGAACTAATGGTATATATAACATGTGGGTAAGTATTAATTATTATAAATAATGGTAACTTTCAACAACAATACGAGTGTAACTATACAAAGAAGCTGAGCGACTGGTTTTTGAAGTACCCTCCATTTCGTAAAACCGATGTGATGATGTCCTTAAGTAGTAAGACTTGTAGGAGAGAAAGGGGTCAATTGTCATATGGCCAGAGATATTGGGAAGAAAGCAATGTAGAAGATTGTAGGAGAAAAATTCGAGAGTAAAACCAAAATATCTAGAGACACGGCACGGTCAGAAAATAGATGTAGTGTTCGATAGTTACCCTACAGAACCTGACAAAAAGAGCACGAAGTGCTCTGAACGTAATCACTGAGTTCAGGCACATTCTTCTCCTGAGGTGATATTTGAGGAAACAACCACTCCTAATGTTTCCCAAGAAATTTTTTTATCGAATGATAAAAACAAATTAAGATTCATCCAACTTCTGAAGGTGAAATTTGAAGCCAAAAACATTGAGGTTTTCAGGCTGAAGAAGATACTGACACGCTAATCATCACTACAGGTATCAGAAAGGCCTCTGATTTTCAGGTCGTGGTTATTGCAGGAGAGGACGTAGACTTGTTGGTGATCCTCACCGGTCTCAGATGTCCCATAAAAGGATCCATATACGTTCAGAAGTGTGGAAGAGGCTTCTACCAGATGTCTTCTACTCAACCAACACCTACAGACAGTCAGCTCATCACTTTCACTCATGCCTTCAGTGGCTGTGATTCAACCTCGTGCTTCTTCGGCCACGGAAAACTCAAGTTGCTTCAAATACTACAGAAGCATGTTCTAATCCAGCTGCGACACCTGCCCAAGTAGCTGAAGCCGGGGAGAAAGTCCTCATTGAACTGTTTGGTGGAGAAAGGTCCAGTCAAACTCGAAACGACCTGCGCTACAAGCTCTTCACAAAGGCTGCAGTCAAGAGCAGTTGCAACCTGGCTAGACTTCCACTCACGCAAGATGCTGCAAAGCTACATTCGTTTCGCACATACTACCAGGTGCAGCAGTGGCTGGGCTACAAAAAGAATCCGCTGGAATGGGGATGGGTTGCTACAGCCCGAGGCCTTCATCCAAAGATGATGTCGAGGAAAGTACCCCCTCAAACCTGCTATACATGATTTTCTGCAGTTGCAAGAAGGGATGCAGGAATGCTTGCAGCTGCAGGAAAACAGATTTGAAATGTTCCGTTGTCTGCGGGACCTGCAATGGCCAGTCCTGCGAAAACCTACCTGAAATGAAGATAGACGTTGTCGACAACACTCTCGACTTGGACGACCTTGACGACGACGAGTTGGATAGGCTGCTCGACGGTATTGATATTGAAGATGTCGTGGAACAACATCAGGTATAGTTACACTCGTATTGTTGTTGAAAGTTACCACTATTTATAATAATTAATACTTAACCACATATTATAAATACCATTACTTCTATTTATTAATGCTTACCAACTTGCATGTGCGTTGTACTTATATTAGGACTTCATGACAAAGTTTTATCTTGGGATATTGAATATATAATTTTTCATTTCTGGCCATTGAGGACGATGAAGAAAACGGTGAACAGTGACTTCCCTCCACTCATCCCACCCTTCCCCCTCCTCCTCACCTCCTTCAAAATGTTAAATTGAATAAATGTTTACTTCACTGACTCATGTTAGACAGGTTATTGAAGATAAAAAGACAATTGTATATGATGAAATATGAAAATTAGCATAAAATTTTCAAGTTTGGAGATTTTTTCAAATTTTGAAAAGCTGTATCTCGGAAATTATTAGGGCTACTAAGCCCATTTTGATCTCAAATTGTAGAAAATTTAATCTAGTTTAAAAATGCATAGAATGATGTTTGTCGAAAACGTGCTCCTTTATGGTCAAAATGGACAGAAACCGAAAAAAGTGCGAAAATTTATTAGTTTTTGAAAGATTCAAAAGTGTTCCGGAGGGTTGCCGAGGTCGAAAACTTGGATTTTGCATCTCAGGCACATCCCATACAAGAAAAAAACACGAAACTAACTACCCCCACTTAATGCAACTTATGATGTACTAGGTTACTGGACTAATAGTAACTCAGAATTGGTTTGATTCTTTCATTTTCACAATGGCACTTCTGAGTTGTGCAGTCGCATAAAAATGAAAAGATGTAAAGTAATTTGAAATTCTATTTTAGCTGAATTAGAATTAATAAGAGTGCCGCCGTCACAAGAAGTAATGCTTAGGTTTGCTCAACATATCACAGAGAGCAGTATCCATTTGGCGACCAGTAGTCTACCGCAAGCTCCAGAAAAGAAGCCAGTATGTAATGTCTGTCTTGAAATACAACCACCTGAGGTAAAATATTTTATTTTTGGTAGTTTTTTTTTTACTATTCTTTACTAGTTTCGTCTTTCTTTTTCGGTTTTAGTTTAAACTATTATTGCATTTTGTTGTATTATTAGACGTGTGCCAAAGTTTTAGTCTTATTTTTCCTTTTTTTCCCTAACATGTAATTTATAATTCAATCAACATGTTTGCTCCCACGTTTTATGACCTTCTGCCATCTCTCGGATAAATTTCGAACTTCTTCGCAAAAAATAAATTGTTTTAGAGGCTGTTGAATCATCAATTCATTTTCGTATCTCAGCCACATCTTACCCCCTCTCAAACATGTCACATTTTACGGGACATATTTTTCGTAATTGAATGTGAGCCCCACCCCAATAAAAAAAATTGGTTCTGATTCCCCCCTAAGAAAAAGTTCTGGGTGTGAGCCATTAAAAGTGCCGGCGTTAAAACTTTGAACACAATATCTTTACAAAGATCAAATAAAACTAATTTGCATGATTAATGGCCGGTTGCTAAAGTAAGAATTATCCCTAACTCAAGTTAAAATCATTTGTTTTTGTATGTTGTAGCATATATAAATGATTGTAGCATAAATAAATGATTTTAACTTGAGTTAGAGAAAACTCTTACGTTAGCTACCCGACATTAGAGGCGTTTTTACCTTGCTGGAATTTGTACCGGATGCACTGTCGAATTTACAACGTGTTGCCCCTCATAAATAGTGATCGTATTATTTGGTGAGATTGTGTACATTATTAAATCATGACAAATTAAATTTCACGAACCTCGATGCCAACCCTTAAAAACGTAAAACAGCGACGGTTTATTTGTGTTTTAAATAATTAGGCGAGTCTACCGAAAAAAAAAAAAAATCTAAAATGGACCACACATTTGCACAAATTTAATAACATTACCTCTGAATCACTTTTAATACAAGGAACAAATCACCATATTTAATTACTTTTATTTTTCTTTTAGTTTATGTCTGATGTCAGAAAAATAATGGTAACTTTAATAGAATATGCTTTACATTTAATGGCAATAAAACCAAATGCAAAATATATTTTTGATATTGTAAGGAGAAAACTTATGAGCGAAAATTTTTACGTCACTGAAACTTACTTGAAACCTTATCTAATTTATGGTTGCTCAGACAGAAGAATAAAATTTGCAATTAGTGCTTCATTGTAGGTATCAACCGTATTTGTTCACATAGTTACGAAAATAAAGTCGTTACAATATAAATATTGATACAAAAATGTTAAGGATGGTTTCCAATCGACGTAGATGTAGAATTCTATGTCTACGTGAAAATATAAGTAATAGGAAAATGTATGCTACGGCTTCCAATCAGACGTATATGGACGTCGACGTAGTAACGTTTACGTAGAATATTCATATTTTTATATTTCACGTCTACGTTTTTACGTCCGGCCAATAGGAAAGAATGATAGTACGTGATAAAACATACTCAATATGTCCTATGTAGATAGGGAAAACTTGCTAAGCGATATGACATCTGGTGGGATTTTAGCAACTACAGAAATAGACATTCTATCGCGCTTTTTTTTACAAAAAATGTTTGCGTAAAAATATAATTGCATAAAAACAAGTATTAATATTGTAGCAAAATTACAAAAACCACCAGTAAACATTAAAATTCACGTTGTTTATATAACGAATTTTATGTAACGAATGTCTATTTTGAAGGTTCCAAGTATGCCGAAATAGCGCTGCGATCTTAAAATACTTCCCCTATAGATAGAACCAGTTAATATTTGTTGGGTTCATGGTATTGAAATAAGGGAAATAAATAAATATCATGGTTAGATTATTGTTTAATAATGAATATATATTGTTTAATATATTATAGATAAACTAATTGTGGAAACTTTTCGGCGTACAGGGCCGCAGCGTGTGCCCTGCACAAGGGCGACGCAACAAATGGGTGGAATTTGGGGTCGATTCTATAGAACCCTACTAGTAATGGGCGATCTTATGAAAGCTTGCGCACGGGCGACGTTAAGTTCGTTTCTAGAAAACCAGGTCTTATGTATGTTTGCAGACGGGCGGCTTACACCAACGTGGCAGCCATGGTTGCGAAATTAGTCTAAACTACCATCGTGCTTTAGATATTTTGTGTTTATGACGTTGTTTGCGAATAATTAGCATAACAGTAGCAATAAAAATTGCTAGCATTGCTAAATCGTCGTCCATATTATTTGACGAACACATGTTATACGACACTTTTTAAGAAACTTCTTTTACAAAGAGGTTAACTTAAAGAGTTTTGACACGATATTCTAAGTTTATTGGAAACCAAAGCAACAAAATCTACGTTTTATTTCTACGTTCTACGTCAGTTGGAAACCATCCTTTATGCCTAACTCGATCTATAAATATATACCCACTACACCGCAACTGCGGAGTGGCTCTTCAAACATCTAAATGACTTTTTTTTGCGCTTATCCTCTCTAAGCAAATGCTTCTGGACATTTTAAAAGTACAGGGCAGAAATACAGAAAATGACTTGAAGAGCGGGAATAGAATTTTATTTCTGGGGCCTCATATAAAAAAACTGACGGCCCCTAGACAGTCCGGGTGACTTCCACCAGCTGCACCTTCTATTTGGCCAGTCCAGCAGTATACTAATAAAAAGAATAAATATTAGTAGAAACTGGAAATTTATTTTAAGAACAAATAGGTACATCACTTGTAAAACAGTACTAAGAAATGGACAGGGGGGTCTATGGGATCGCAAACACTGTTCTGGCCCTCCCGGTGGCTTTAACCCTTTACCGCATAGTGTGCCATATATGGCACATTCCGATTTTTATTTTTTATTTTACTTTTAAAACTGAATCAGAACGTTACTTCATGAATGTTCATATATGCCACATACAAAGCAATGGATCCTGCAGTATCTCAAGTAATAGGCTGCAATATATTTGAGGATATCAAGCGGAATTTGCTCTTCAACGATAACTCTGAATTTATTGATAAAGGACAACTAGAAGATACGACCTTTTCTTTCAAAAATTCGAGGGCGACTGCTTTTAATCCCTAATAAAGAACACCTAGCAATTGACGAGCAAATAATACGGAATCATTTTCTTTTGTAACATAATGAAGAATCATAATGTTCCATGTATGGCACAAACCCTAAATTATTATTTTAATTATTACTTTTTCATAAAAATAATAATTAATGTTTTAAATATATTTTTTTAATTAATTTTTCTATCAATAAGAACCAATTCCTAATGCTCATGAATTATTTCAGCCAAAAATAAAAATTCATGTAGTAAAGGGTTAAAACTAGTGCAAAATATGTTGATACGAATTTATAGCAAACACACGATGAAAATAAAATGCGCAGAAGCCTACTTTAAAACACGGTCATATTTAAAAAAACGAGCTCATATTTAAAAACTGACAGTGTTTTTATAATGTTCTTGTAAAGAACACCCAGTGGCGGCGTTAGCGGGGGGTCCGGGGGGCCCGGGCCGGTGATGGGTATTTGTATTATAGTTAATAAATAACAATAAAATCGAATACAAATATAATTTTAGGTACATTTAAATAAATATAGAAAAACAAATTGCTATAATAATATAGTAATTAATAAAATTGGAGGTTATATCAGTTTTTAAAAACGGCTGCACGTATTTTAAGGAAATTTGGTACAATAGAGTAGAGCCAGGATCAAATATAGCCATGATATCTCAAAATTTTCTTTCTTAGGGGGTGTTTCTGGGTTAAAACTGCTACTAAAAAACTTTTATAAACAGAACTATCTTAACAGAAAAAATCAGCTGTGGCCACCACAGGACCGACCGCCATCGTAAAGTACTTGTATAAAATATATTCTAGCAGCAGAGTAGAAATAACTTGGCCTAATATTTTCTAACAGAGATATTATTTGTCATGACCATGGAAACGTTACATAAAAGTATGAAAAAATTGAGACTTTGAAAAAAATTACAAAAATTTGTCGAAATTTTTGTTTTATCAAAAAACGTCTCAAATAAAAGTTATTAGTTATTGCATTTATAGCAACTTTTGTTAAATAATTTTTTTCGAAATATTTTTCTGTTGCTAAATATTCGCAAAAATCTTAAAATCGACACGAGTAAACTCCCATTTCTAGTCAACCGATTTTTACCAAAAGTTGATCAACTCGTGTCATTGATGTCAAAAGCTTAAATATGCAGTTTCATAAAAATCCTTTCAGCCTAATTTGCTCTGCACGTGTACACAGACGGACAGACGGACAGACAGACAGACGGACAGACAGACAGATGGACAGACAGACATCATGCTAAAAATAGTCAAAACGTTATGTAGGGACCTCAATTCGTGGAGATCCATCGAAATCTCGAAATGTCAAAATCGGTATGATCACAATACCTTCCTTATATATGTTGACGGTCGGTAAAAACAAATCTTATTTGTTCTATGCATTTTTTCAATGTTGAATATCAGGGTAGTTGCTAAAATATTGAAATATTTCACTTCACATCAAAAATTTATGTAAGAAAATTTATTTAGAACGAGGAAACATTCATTTCGAAAAAAATAAATATTAAAACAAGTAGAAAATCAAAAAATTAAACGATATTTTTATATTTATAGCAAAAAATCAAACTTCACGTGCATATAACATATACGATAAACAAAGACTGACGTCCCGTTAGCATACAGATGACGCGCTTACCCCCACCTTCGCTATTTACCCCCACCACTACAAGTTAAGACGCAACTAGGTTTTCAGGTGTTTGTTTCTCTATACAGTCTCTCTCTAACACCGTACTTATTTATTATTTTTGTTATGTTGTTATAATTCGTACGTTATAAATAATACGAATTCGAATTATGCGACTACTTTCCAGATTTCATTATTCACACTATTTGCGACTTAATAAAGAAGGTACAACTCTTTATTTCTAGTTACAAAAAAGTCGAATATTATGTGAACAAATACGGTATATGCAGTATTTTTTTTTATTTCAAATGTAAAAAAAGCCTAATTCAAATATAGCAATGATCCATTTTCGGTAAATGAATGGTTAGCAGAAGTGAAGCATGTGAAATCTGATCATCTGGGGCTACCACGCTCATTTCGAGTGGACAAAGATAAAACCATAGATGAAGAACTGGAAGATCTACTAAAGTTGTTTAAACTGTATCTAAGAGCATCTTTCAAACTGTGTCCTAAAGCTACTACATTGCTAACTGAAATGGGATTTGAAGTTACTGACATTTGCAAAGCTTTGAGATATACTGGGAATAACATACCTGAAGCTGTAAGTTAAACAAATAGTACACTGTTGTGACCTATTTCTACACTGTGCAGTATTGTAGTGCATCTAGTTACAAGTATCTAGATACAGTAACTAGATACTTTTTCAAGCATATATACTTTTTGAAGTATCTTGTATCTGTATTTCAGATACTTTGATCGTTACTTTATTTTAATACCGTGATACCGAGCTGATATACAGTCTATTCCAAACGATTAGGCTGAACTAACAGGAATTTTCATTTTTGTAAGTTGTCATTATCTATTTTTTTATATATTGAAGTTGGCTTTTCCTGAACAAAATGATCAAAAGTTTCAATCAATCGGTAAAAGTAACTAGAATTGAAAATCTAGTTCCACCTAAACCAAAGGAACAGACTAATAGTTTAATTATAAATTGTTATTTTAAATATTTTATTTTTACTATAAACAAAATTCAGGAAACAATTGAAATTTTTACGTTTACAAATTAAATTTATATGGAATATAAAAAAAAATCCCTCTCGTTTTTCATAACTTTTGAACGGCCGTAAAATAGTAGGTACAATACTTAAGGAAAATGGGTCAGTATCAATGAAAACTAAGCTTTTGAATATCTATTGTAGCTATTTTGATAAGCAATTTACTAAAAACATATGAAAAATTATATCCACACAAGTGGTTTGGGAGTGGACCTTGGTTTTGTGAAGCCTTGGGCAAGACAAATTAAGGCCCTTCAAAAGTATCTAGTGATTGAAAATACACTTTAATAATTTTTTTGAGGCGTTTCCTTCACTTGAGGCCCGGCTCTAGTCCGCCTCACCCAAGGGCCGGCCATGCTAGTGTGGATATTAAGTTCATTTCTTAATTGAAATTAGTATGATAAGTAGGTGTGTTTCCTAAAGGACGTAAAATTGAATAAATTATTAAACGTTCATATAAATTTAATTTGTAAGCGTGAGAATGTCAACTGAAATTTTGTTTATAAATTATATTTGTATGGAATCAAAAAAAAATTGATTACATTTTTTATCAGTAATTTGTTATTAGTGATCAAAAATGATCGTGACATTACACGAATTCCACTTCAGTTAGAGGTAAAATTTTATTGAAAGGAACATCCTTTTAACAAGAACATAACTGAGTATCTACAAGGTGTCTCAAAAGAAATTTTATATTTATTTAGCTTACTGCGTGAACGCAACGTATCCGAGGAGCGCGGGGGTTATGTCAATCGGTAGCCTGGCTCTTGGGAATTCAGTCGCTATGGAGCGTTTCTCGAGAGCAGACCGCGCGTTATGCGTGCGAGAGTTTTACAAAAACGGTGATTCGGCGACTGTAGCGTGTAGAAAATTCTGCAATATTCGAGGTTTTCGCCACTTAAATGATGCGCCAAGCATTCCTCATATTCGACATTGGGTTAAAAAGTTTGAAGAGACTGGTACAACGCTGGATAAATCAAAATCCGGGCGACCTAGGTCATCAAGAACGGTAGAAAACGTGGAGAATGTTAATCAGTCTGTTCGTGACGACCCGAACCTTTCAATTCGGAAGCGCGCAAGTGCTTTAAATGTGCATAGATCATCATTACATCGCATTATGCACAAAGACCTAAAGCTGCACCCCTACAAAATTCAATTGGTGCAAGAATTAAAGCCCCAAGATGCCAGTCAGAGGCTTAATTTCGTAAATCAGGTGATTGAGCGATTTTCAACGTTTACCAACATTTTGTTTTCGGATGAAGCTCATTTTCATCTTAATGGCCACGTAAATAAGCAGAACTGCCGCTACTGGAGTGCAACGAATCCGAAACGCAAACATCAGAAACCCCTACATTCGCCTAAAGTGACCGTATGGGCTGCGATGTCGGCGCGAGGAATTATCGGCCCTTACTTTTTTGAAGACGAAAGGGGGCGTGCAGTTACAGTGAATTCAGAGCGTTATGTGGAGATGTTAGACAACTTCTTGGTACCTGAACTGCAAAACTTTCCTGGCTATAACCAACGAACATGGTTCCAACAGGACGGAGCAACTTCACACACGTCCAATATGTCTCTGCCACGTGTTCGTGAAGTTTTCTCAAGCAAATTGATCTCCCGGAGAGGTGACATAAATTGGCCTCCACGCAGTCCAGATTTAACCCCTATGGACTTTTTCCTATGGGGTTATCTTAAATCTAAAGTTTACGCCAATAAACCGACTTCACTGGCGCATTTGAAAGAAAATATCCGTCACGAAATGGCAGCCATCCTTGAGTCCACCTGCCGAGACGACATAAGTAATTTTACTGTTCGATTAAATGAGTGCCGAGAACGCGAGGGTCTACATTTAGACGATATTATTTTTAAGAAATAAATCCCCAAAAAGTGTATTTTAATAATTAATAAAATTTTTTTTATATACGGCTTACTTTTTTTTTAATCGATCCACTAAATATAAAATTTCTTTTGAGACACCTTGTATAAGACTAACATTAGTTTTATAGATACGCAACTCATACGTTGGCACATATGGCTAACATAATACATACGTTATTTAGTACAAATTTATTCTGTAGAATAATGTTTTACCTTGAATTTAATGGGCTTTTTGTCACGTCACGGTCATTTTTGAACAGCCTGTATAATACTGATTAACATGCACTGTTTGTTTGGTAAAAAATATGGTATTTTCATTACTCAATATTTTTCAAAAGTATCTAGCTGTATCTAGATACAAACATTTTTGGCATGTATTTGTATCTAGATATTTTTTTAAATGTATCTATTACAACACTGACACTTTGTGTACAAAATATCACGTAGAATAATAATACAATTATAATTTGTTAAATGTTACCAAAGCCTAGAATAGATCTACAAACAATGTTCACTTACAAATGTTTTTAAGCACTTGCACGATCCAAAAACCAAAAAACATTAGCCCGAAAACAAAACTTTAAAAGATACATATGTTGTTGCTTGCCCCTAAACAAAAGTTTAGAGCAAAAGAAGTTTGTCTACATCAGAAAATATTATTTATTCGGTTTCAGTATTTCAAAGCAAAATGTTCCAAAGTGACTTCGGAATGAATACAAATTTGTAGGGTTGTCAACTTTCTCACAGAGCTGGGCCGGAGATTTTCTGGGGAGAGGGGTGCTCATAATTTTTTTTTTTTTGAAAACCTAGATGCGTTTTTTTTTTCTCTTTGGTACTATCTATCTCTTAAGTTCGTTCGTATTTTGTAAATTTGTACCCCCCCCCACTCCCTAACCAATTGATTGAAAAATATTATTATCGTCAGGAACATGTGCAGAGTGAATTTAAGCATTTTTAGTTTGACCCCTTCAAGCCTGCAGGCGCCACTTACACGTGTTTCTCTTTTCCCCTATCCATTGAAACACCCCTAGATCAGACATAACATTCGAGAACGAAAACAAACGAATCGGGTCGAAAGCGCTCCTGCGAACATCGCGCTCACATAAAGCACGTTTATATCCATGCCTTTGCATTGCACGGTGCACTTTTTTGAAACTCGCACTTTTTAAGAAGTTTGCAGCGCAATATACGTTTTTATACCCAAAATATTATTTTAATTATTTTATTATATGGGCCGGAGCACGGAGAAATGTTAGTTGGGTCGAAGATTTTATTATATGGGCCGAAGTACGGAGAAATATTAGTTGGGTCGGAGTCTCCGGTCCAAAAGGACACGATTGGCAACCCTAAGAATTTGTCCCTGTTTGTCAACGAACGAGTCCAGACCTGTTGTTAACGGGCATATGTTTGTGTTTAAAACTTTTGTATTCCATCTTCGATGAAAGCTTAGTTAGCTCTATATAGTGGTGCAGGGACGTAGCCAGGATTTCAGGATTTTCTTCACCTTTGGTGAAGAAAACTTCTAACCACCTAAATTATATTTTATGTAGGGTAAACTTTCCTGGGGGGGGGGCAAATGCCTCTTATGCCCCCCCCCTGGCTACGTCCCTGCAGTGGTGTATCTTTTTAAGTCTTTATATTTATTTGTACAACAAATTATGATCGAAACTTACTGGGGAGGGTATGTTATAGAAATAATGACCTGCTATCGCTTTGTAATTTTAGGTAGAATACTTGATTGGTAACATAGACCCTAAGAATGATGGTGCAAAACCTGGTCTAGACTGTGGACTCTCAAAAACATCAGATATGTATAAAGCTATTATTTCTGAACCTGCGATTATTCTACCATTAGCTGATCCAACTGTTTTGTATTGTAAGTAAACTTGGTATAATTCTGTTGTCAAATTAAGACTAGTAAATCAGCGTTTTTCAACCTTTTTCAAATGATGATAAACAGAATAGGGTGCTGAAATTATCAAGACACACCATCAGTTTTTGTAATGAGTAATTTTATAATCAAAATATTTAAATGTATATAGGTATGGCTAGAACCTTAACTCAGCCAGAATTAAGAATTCGACTTCGGTCATATATCAAATACAAGAGAATAATTAATAAGGGAAACTTCCTAAGCGCCCTGACACCTGGTGGCAATTTCCGGAAGATACGAAAATGACATTGTTTTGTTTTGTTCAATGGAGAAATATGTATTTTTTTTGTCGTTTGTGGTTTTTTCTTGTGAATCTTGGAAAAAAAACATTTCATTTTGTTGTGTGCCGCAATGTAAATCGTGGATAAAGAGTCATTTTCCATCAACATTCCATCATTTTCCTAAACCGGAAAAAATATCAATTGAAACGACATTTGGAGGTAGAGAGAAAGTGGATCGTGGGTTTTTATCGACTCAAAAACTAAAAATGGGCAAAAATCCAAGCCCATGCATGCGCATTTGCTCGTTGAATTTTATGGAAAGTGATTTTTTACGTCCAAGAAAAGACTGAAAAAAAGCACTTACCCCACCCAAAATTTGCCTAAATCATCAGTTGATATATTAAAAGGCCCTTCAACTTTTTAAGGCAGAGATTTTTATTTATTACAAATATATTTACCATATTTTTATTGCTATTATATTGACAGACAGCAAAAAAGAATATGAATGAAAAACTAAAAATTTCCTTAAAATTTCTTTAAGCGTGTTCTACATTATACTTTATTCATCAATTTTCTAAACTTTTTTCTTTGAACTAGAAGTTGTCAAAGTTTTAATACAATTTATTTTTCAATTTTTTGGTAGAGAATGAAATTCTTGTGAACTGAAACACGTGTTTCAGTTCATTTAAAGTACCAACATAAAAATATAATTCATATCTTGTCAAATGTTTATAATCTAGCAATTAGATTTGTAAAATTACTGATTTACGTACAAAACACAATTTATATATTCGCTTATTCAAACCAATGATCAACAAAACACTATTAAACACGTGGTAATACAAAATATTTACAAGCGTAATTTTAATGTTGGTACTATTGTTAAAACTGTCTACTGCGCATGCACCGAGTTCCAAGTTGGATGTGTTTTCAAGAATAGTTGGATCAAATCTAGTTTTGAATAAAGTTGACCTTGACTACATACCGTGTTCTACACTGTACAATTTCACTGATTTATTTCTACTACAAGTTCTAGTCAAAGAAATAAGTATGAAAATTTGATGAGAATTGTATAATGTAGAACACGCTTTAGAATAGTATATTATCAGGGGCGCACTTTTGGCTTGGGGAGGGTCCAATTATACATAATTTTTATAAACACAGGGCAAAATTTCAATTTCAAGTGAAGAGCAAAAAAAAGATCCTCCCTTCTAAATTTTAAGAAAAGAAAAAAAAAGGTCCTCACTTCTAAATTTTAAGTGAAGAGCAAAAAAAAGGTACTCACTTCTAAGTTTTAAGTGAAGAGCAAAAAAAAAGGTCCTCACTTCTAAATTTAACGTGAAGAGCAAAGAAAAAAGTCCTCAATTCTCACAGTACGGGGGGGGGGGGGGTCCGGACCCCTGCCCTTGTGTGCGCCCCTGTATATTATTACATATCTTGTAAATCGTAGATTACCTTTAAATAAAAAAAATCACAAAAAAGCTCGGAAAATAGGAAAAATACAACTCGTGTTTTCACCATGTAAACAAATACACGAGTAACAGTTTAATGTCACTTTCCAGTGTTCCAGCTTTGCCGCATATGGCGCTGTGATCTTAAAAAGTTTCCCCTATTAATAAAGATAATTATAAAATGTATTTCAAAATTGTACTTACTTACCTCTTTGTATTATTTGCAAAAATAATATTGATCATTTTTAAAAGATTTATTTTCGATAATAATTCTACACTGATGACGGTACACCAAAGGTTATTTGACGAAACACCGGTTGAAAATCACTGCTTAAAAATCTTATAAACTACATAATTAAAAACTTTTGAAGAATGTTTTTCAAAATAATATTTTTTGTTGCAGCTTGTTTGTCGATTATGGATGCTAATTCGTTTTTGGTCTCGTCCATGCGTTTTCCATCGTTGATGAATTTGTTAAATAAAATATTAGCAACATATTATTTAACAAAATGTAATCTTGCGATGGAACAAATGGTAGGAAAAATACCAAATGATTAACTGTGTTGTTATTATTGTGTTATTTGTATAATTTTGTCACTTATGTACGGAAATATATTATTGCAGTTCATTTAAAATAAGTGTAGACCTGATTATCTGTTACTTTTATCATTTTTTTAATTATTACTGCATATGTTGGGATTGGCACACATACGAGGGTTACCTTTTATGTTTTTACAAACGACCACTAGATGGCAATATTGAAATGTGTCATTACTATATTCGTAAAACACTTATTATTGTGAAATCAGTGGCAGCTTATAAATTGACCGATTAGTTTGTTGACAGTGAGCGGTTAAAAAAAACAAGTTTGTGAAAAAATGGATATTACTCGAGGTTTTCGTTGGATGATTTTTTACGATTTTAGTAAAAGCCGAACTCAACAACAATACATAGATTCGGTTTGTTCAACTTTTGGTAATGAAGCACCATCAGAAAAGACTGTTTTTACGATTTTAGTAAAGGCCTAACTCAACAACAATGCATAGATTCGCTTTATTCAACTTTTGGTAATGAAGCACCATAAGAAAAGACTGTTTTTACGATTTTAGTAAAGGCCTAACTCAACAACAATGCATAGATTCGCTTTGTTCAACTTTTGGTAATGAAGCACCATCAGAAAAGACTGTTTACAATTGGTTTGCAGAATTTCGTCGAGGTCGTGCATCCGTCAGTGAAGAATCTCGTGAAGGTCGACCAAAATCGGTTGTGATTCAAAAAAACATCGATGCTGTGCGCAAAATGATTGAAAAAGATCGGCATGTGACTTACCGTGAGATAGAGGCATCCTTTGGCATATCGCAGACTGCAATACATTCGATTTTGCATGAACATTTAGCTGTGAAAAAGATCTGTTTCCCATTGATTCTGCATAATTTGACCGAAGTTCTAAAAAAGGCTCGTGTTGATTGTTGTAAGAGAATGCTAAAAAAATTCAACCTAAGTACTGCAAAATCCATATACAACATTCCGTACAGTTGACGAAACTTGGATTTATTCATATTAACCGGAAACTAAGCAACAATCCACTGTTTGGGTCTTCCAAGATGAACCGAAACCCAAAAAAGTTGTTCACTCACGAAGCACTTCCAAGAAAATGATCGCTTGTTTTTCGGTTGTACTGGACATGTCGCAACCATTTCTTTAGAGGATCGGAGGACAGTTAATGCTGAATGGTATACAATTGGTTTGCCAGAAGTTATCGACAAAATCAGGAAAAACAACCAAAAACGTCGCATCATTCTTCATCATTACAATGCAAGCTCCCCCACAGCACGTCAAACAATTGATTATTTGAAGGAGAAAAACATAGAATTCATGTCTCAATGCCCGTATTTACCGGATTTATCCCCGAACGACTTTTTTTTTGTTCCCCAATGTCAAACGAAAAATGCGTGGACAGCGATCGATTTTCATCACCTTGAAACCTTCGAAAACCATGTTTTTGAGATATCAATTTCAGAGTGGAAAAAATGTTTCAAGAATTGGTTTGAACGCATGCAAAAGTGTACAAATCTTAAAGGCAAATATTTTAAAAACAATAAAAGTTTGTTAAAAAAAAAAAAATTTTTTTTTCTTAGTTTTTGTAAAAACTTAAAAAGTAGCCCTCGTATATGCACATGTAGGGGCCAGATGACATGTATGATGTGTATAATTCAAGCAATATTTGGAGGTTCTACGTGATTTCTTTTGAACATGTTTTTCCTGTAATCCCGTCTCATGGAACAATAGTACTTTTCTGTAAATCAGATTTCTTTCAAAATTAATATATGCTGTATAAGCTGTTCACTTTTGTAAGGACAAACTAAATCTGGTTATTTTGGTGATTTTTATAGTTTACTACTGACTTTTAGAAACTTGGTTACATTGCAAAAAAGGCTTTACAGTTTTGGGTTGTTTGTATTATTTTAGGTTAGTATTATATTTACAAAATATTTAAGATGTCACTATTCAAAAGGAAATATGACAAATGATATTGTTTTACGAGGGATGTTTCCTAAATTCTGGGAATTGTGCTATAATTAAATTACGCAGAACTTATAGGCAATGTTATTGGTCTTGACATGTTTATGCAACTATCTAGTGCAATATTGTTCAGTCTGATTTAGGTGTTCGACTGATATAGACGCGTTTTCGTAGCACTGTTTTTTGTAACCATGGAAGACGCAGTAAAATCTCAGAGCAATAATTTTCTTTTTGTGGAAAGAAGGTGTGAAAACATCAGAAATTATTCAGCGTCTGCAAGGAGTATTTGGTGAGTCTGCAGAATCCAAAAGTACTGTTTATCGGTGGATCGATCGTTTCAAAACCGGTAGAACATCACTAGAAGACGATCCACGCAGTGGCCGCCCAAGCACGTCGGTAAATGAAAGAAACATTACTGCCGTCGAAGACCTACTGAAGAGGACAGGCGAATGACTATTCGTTAAATTAGTGTGCGCCTAGGGATAGGTACACGACAAGTTCATGACATCTTGCATGATTGTTTGGGCGTTAGCAAGGTTTCGCCGCGCTGGGTGCCTAGGCTGTTGGGACCAGAACAGAAACTTAATAGGAGACACCGAAAAAGTTCTTAGAGGACGGCTTAAAAAAATTAGTTTAGGGTATGTATTCCGTTGGGATAAATGTATTCAGTTAAATGGAGATTCTGTTGAAAAACTACATTGTAATATTGACGAAAATTAACAAAATAACAAAAATTATTGCTAATTCCCAGAACTTTGGAAACATCCCTCGTAAATGACATATTTATAATCTGACTTTTCAAATTATTTTTCTGTAATACCAACATGACACACAGTTTTAAAGGTGCAAACTGTTGAAAACAAAATTTCTTCTTAGTTTGTTCTTACAAAAGTGAACAGCTTATAACCAAAATAGCCAGATCTATCTACCAGGTCTATTTCAAAGTAGAAAAATGTGTGTAAGAAGATAGGAGCTGTTTGTCCTTGCTTCGGATTGGTTTAGATCGTCATCCCTATTACACTGTAAAAATATTGTTTTTAGTCCAAGTTGCCAGATGTTCAGTGTCGTACATTGGAAATATACAGTCTGTTTCAAACGGTTAGGCGGAACTAAATGGGAATTTCGTTCTTTTAGGTTGTCACGAGAAGGGACCTTGCTTGGGTAATTTCATTTTTTACGTTGGAATGTCAATATTTAAAATTCCAACAATGAAACCATGGAAACGAATGACAATAAATTATTTTTTTATATATTTTAATAAAAAAATAAATAAATAAATCGGAAATTTGTATTAAGAAAGACAGAAAAAATCAAAATATAAAGAAAATGACATTTTAAAATGATATTAACCTTAACAAAAAAATGTTTATTGTAAGTATGATTTACAAAGCTTAAACAAAACGGCCGAAAAGCACGATTTAAACGATGAAAGTAACTAGACTGCAAAATCTAGTTCCGCCTAACCATTTGGAACAGACTTTATATTATTTATATTATTTAATTTTTCTCATATATTTTGTTATTATTTACATATTTAGACTTTTATTTATATTCTTGGCGTAGATTTTATGGAGGAAATTCTCCATGTAATTTGTTTTGACGCAGTTATATATATTTTAGGTTATCTGACATATAAATATTTTTTGACACTTGACAATTAACATATCAAAAGAGAGGACTAATGTGAGGCCAAAAGACAGCCCAGCTGATTGTGCCCAAAGAAGAAGTTATTGATATAATTTTTAGACCTTCATATTTACATTTTTATTTACAATAATTATTTAAATAAGAAACTTTTGGTCTAAAGATATATTGTTTGTTTTATTGCTTTGTTTAAACTTTTTTAGCCAAATCTCTCTTTTTTTATATAAGCAGTTCACTTTTGTAAGAACAAACTAAGAGGGAATTTTGGTTTCAATAGTTTGCACCTTTGAAGTTGTATGTCACATGTTGGTATTAAAAAGTGTCACTTTTTTAAAATGTCGATCCATTTGACATATGTCATAATGAAAAATTATATCTTAATTATAATGATCATAACCTTATCAACCTAAAGTCGGTTTTACAGCGTAAGGAATATTTTTAATTGACATTTAAAGTCAGTAACACACCATAAAAGTAACCAAAATAACCAGATCTATGATCTATTTCAAAGTAGAAAAATGTGTGTGTAAGAAGATAGGGGCTGTTTGTCCTTGCTTCGGATTGGTTTAGATCGCCATCCCTATTACACTGTAAAAATATTGTTTTTAGTCCAAGTTGACAGATGTTCAGTGTCGTACATTGGAAATATATATTATTTATATTATTTAATTTTTCTCATATATTTTGTTATTATTTATATATTTAGACTTTTATTTATATTCTTGGCGTAGATTTTATGGAGAAAATTCTCCAAATAATTTGTTTTTACGCAGTTATATATTTTTTAGGTTATCTGACAATTAGCATATCAAGAGAGAGGACTAATGTGAGGCCAAAAGACAGCCCAGCTGATTGTGCCCAAAGAAGAAGTTATTGATATAATTTTTAGACCTTCATATATACATATATGTATTTTTAATTTTTATTTACAATAATTATTTAAATAAGAAACTTTAGCTCTGAAGATATATTGTTTGTTTTATTGCTTTGTTTAAACTCTTTTAGCCAAATCTCTCTTTTTTATATATAGTACATAATTTTTAAAATTAATATTTTTTTAACTTTTTCAAATTTCCCATTAAACTGAATTTATGCCGTATAAATAACGTAAGTGTATTATCTGCCTTGTTTATTTCAATATCTTATTAACCTTTTATATATTAAAAAAAAAAAATCACTTGCTAACCCAGTTGCTACGCCCATGCCCTAGTTGTAACTTATTTTAAATTTCCCGCTATACTGTATTTGATCAGTGTAAATCGTACTCGGTTCGCAGCGCTACCTACTTTTTTCTACTTTGAAATAGACCATAGTGTGTTCTTACAAAAATTAACAGCTTATAACGGGTGTTTTTTTTAGAGGTATAGAACTTTAAATTGCAATAAAACAACGATGGATTATTCGATTGACATGAATTTTTTTTTATTCGAAAGATAATCTTGTGGCATTACATTAAATCATACCAACAAGACGGCGCAACATGTCACACAGCTCGTGCCACAATCGATTTATTGAAAGACACGTTTGGTGACCGCCTAATTTCACGTTTTGGACCTGTGAATTGGCCTCCAAGATCTTGTGATTGAACACCGCTGGACTACTTTCTGTGGGGCTATGTAAAGTCATTGGTCTATGCGGATAAGCCACAAACGCTTGACCATTTGGAAGACAACATTCGCCGTGTTATTGCCGATATACGGCCACAAATGTTGGAAAAAGTCATCGAAAATTGGACGTCCAGATTGGACTACATCCGAGCCAGCCGTGGCGGTCATATGCCAGAAATCATATTTAAAATGTAATGCCACAAGATTATCTTTCGAATAAAAAAAAATTCATGTCAATCGAATAATCCATCGTTGTTTTATTGCAATTTAAAGTTCTATACCTCTAAAAAAAACACCCATTATATAGTACATAATTTTTAAAATTAATATTTTTTTAACTTTTTCAAATTTACCATTAAACTGAATTTATATCGTATAAATAACGTAAGTGTATTATCTGCCTTGTTTATCTCAATATCTTATTACCCTTTTATATATTAAAAAAAAGTCACTTGCTAACCCTGTTGCTACGCCCATGCCCTAGTTGTAATTTATTTTAAATTTCCCGCTATACTGTATTTGATCAGTGTAAATCGTACTCGGTTCGCAGCGCTATCTACTTTTTTCTACTTTGAAATAGACCATAGTTAGTCCTTACAAATGTAAACAGCATATAACAACATGTTTAAAATTGACGCATTTATTTTAAAATATTATTATTATATTATTTATTTTACATCGGCCTTTATTTCTGCAACGAGGCTAATCGCCGATGCCAGGGGGCGAGGTCCTACACCTGGATGAAAGGTGAGTGATTGTGAAAATGAGAGTAATGTAAACATATTATTCTCGCCCGAATAATATCACCAACGAAGCAGGCTCGAACCACAGACCGGACAGTCGTACTGGGTTTCCACCAGTACAAACCGCACGACTAAATGCGCTCGGCCACCACGTTGGCTATTTTAAAATACATATCACTGCTTCGTTTTAATGCTAATTCACTTGTACTCTTTGGTTTTTTAATCCTGTTAAAATTGGAATAGAAGAAAGAATAGTCGTATTTAGTAGAAAAATTTATATAATAAATTTCAGTTCAATATATACAGGTTGAGTAAATATACAAGTTGACGTAAAGTCAGTCATAAGAAAAATTAAAAATAAATGTCATATAATATTACATAATAATAATTAAAAAAAAAAAAAACTTAAGAACTACTTACAATACTTCAAGAATTTGTACACATTTGGCACATGAAGACATACGGGAAATATCACATTATCTTCACTTCATACATTTAGAAAATAAAGACAAAAATAAATACTTTCAACACATAACAGTCACTCTCATTTACGCAAGACCTCATTTTCTGAGCCGGAGTCTAAGTTAGCTCGAGCTTTCCGTAAGACAATACTTGTCTTATGTATTTGTTTGCATACAGCCTTTTCTACTTGTTTTTTGTTCTTGTTTATTAGTGATAGTTGAGCCATCGTTTTCTCTAAACCGTTCTCTAAGCGAGATACATGTCTCTGAAGATCATCATTTTGTTTCTGTAAGGTCTTGTGTGCTGGGATGTTACAATCTGAAAAATTAAATACTGAATCAATAAATACTCAATAAAAAAAAAAATAAATAAAAAAATTCATCCTCGTTACTTCCCACCGGAGACGAATTTTTATTATTTTTTAGCTGTAGGCTACAAGTTTTATGCTGATCTTTATATTTTTATTAGAGTTTTGTAGGTATGACCACCAAAAAACCCTTATAATGTCACTCATGTGTCTATCTGTACAGTAGAAATTGTAGCCAGTGGCTTAACTCTTACAAGCGGTGCTATTTAAAATGTACCCCACAAAAATTGAATAAAATAATCGTTCTTGATTTTTATAAATACCATAAATACTTTATTTACCTACTTATGAAACAATGTAGGTAAATATTTTTTTCATTTTTTATTTTAAACACCTAATATTAATTAATTTATTTTTAAGTAAAGGGCGGAGTCAACTCGGGGAATTCCTGATTTTTGCAAAGCAGCTACCGCCTAAACACCCGCTTCACTATGAATCTGGACGTCGGACAGAACGGACGTATCAGGTTGGGCGTATACTATGCTTTGCTAGAAATTTAGTTGGTTAGTATGAAACAGGATTTTATGAATGTTGGACGTATGAAAAAATTGCAATTGAAAATATTGTAATTTCAGCTAAAAAACATTTTTAATATATTCCATAGTAAACCTGAATACAAATTATTAATAAATTATTTATTTACGATAAAATAAAAATGGGGTACATTTGTACCCCACACCGCAACTAAAGGACACCGTAACGTAAGGGTTAAAATGGAAAGTTAAAATTTGTTATACTTATAAAACTCTTTGACCCACATATTGGAAAAATACTGAGAGTTCAAAAAAACACATTCCCAGGTAAATATATAAACAAATATTTAATTAATGAAAAAATAAATATTTTTATAAAATTATGAGTGGGGTATCAAATAAAACCTCTTAATACATAACTAGACAAGTTAACTTTTATTTTTGAAAAATCTTTTTTTTTTTATGGGATTCTCGCCACAAATATGTAAAAAAACTTTTGTCCCCAACCCTATCTTTCAGGGGAGTTGAACTAAAAATCTGAAAAAAATCTCCATAATGTACATTGATGGGAACCGGAATAGTTCAACAGGAATTTTTGATCAAGTTTTACGAAAAAAATCGTTTTTTTTTTATGTCGTTGAAAAAAATTCCCATAAAAAGACCTATATTTCATGTTTCACATTATATTAACAGATTACTTGAATTAATATTGAAAATGATAAAAAAAAGAACGACTTATAATCTGATCAAAAATTACTAGTGTACTATTTTAGTTCACATCAATGTGTAATACTCTGATTTATTTCAATTTTGAAAGAAGCCCTCTGGAAAATATGGCGTGGTAACAAAGTTTTTTACACATATTTCGCGAATATCGCGTCCTATAATATATTTTAGCCGATAATAATGTTTTGTTTCTTAATCCACATATCAAGGCTTTTCATTTGACACCCGACACAAAATAATAAAATGTTCACTACATAAACTTATTATTACTATTCATATTTGTTAATATATTTCGCACAGTGATGGACGTTTACATATAAACTTTAATTATTTACGTTTACGTGTGAATTTA
Organism: Liopterus haemorrhoidalis; assembly: GCA_963971575.1. Taxonomy (NCBI): domain Eukaryota; kingdom Metazoa; phylum Arthropoda; class Insecta; order Coleoptera; family Dytiscidae; genus Liopterus; species Liopterus haemorrhoidalis. Next base: position 193,111,325 of record OZ020611.1, read on the forward strand.
TGTCAACAATGTAAACTATGTAAACTCTCAAAAAGTGAGCTTAGTTTTAGCTATTTAGTTCCAATCGAGACGTTAATGTGCAAGCAGTTCAAAATAATAATTTTAAGGAAATAATATTTATGAACAATTAGTTTTTGTTACTAATTCGTAACATCTAAATTATGAAATTATATTCGATTTTATTAATATTTCAATGCATATGGGATGTTCTAATTTTATATACTTTTTCATTTTAAATTGTTTTATTATTAATATTCTATTATTTCTAAAACACCTCCACACCTCCAGGTTAAATTGTATGTACTTCAAGAAATGTATTGGTAATGGGGTTCTGCAATTCAATTTATTGCGCATGTACAAATCATTGCTCACATTGTTTACATGAGTTTTTTTTTGGTTTACTTTACAATTGTTTACGCGTCAACATTGAAGTAAATTACATCATGTAATTTATAATCACTGATTTTGCATGCTGTGTTATTTCGAAGTCACAGTATTTTTGCTATATGACGGTTAAAGATATGTACATATATGCCAAATTTCAATTTTCTAGATCTAGGCGTTTGGTCACAATTTCTATCGTACACACAGACAGACATATGAATGATGGTAAAAGGGTTTCTAGGTTATACCTACGAATTTATAAAAATGATTGAAATATTAATTATATTTTCTAGATAATGTTAAAGAAGTACTATTTTTAACCATCGGACTAAGTATATTCATTAGTTTTTCTTAAATTAATTAAATATATGTATGTATTAGCTTTAGTTACTGAAGATAATTTAAAAATAATAATAAAATAAAAAATAGAAAAATAAACAAATATTTAACTTACATTTTCCAGAGTTGTCATTATGGGAATCTGAAAGTAAATTATTCATCGAAGCTGTCAATTCAAGTGTCTGCAACAACGGTCTTGAAACATTCGTTTCCAAACTCGAAAACCTGCCAGGATCACTCTCAATACCTAAATCAGGTGAAGAATTAGCAATATTTCTCGCTTCAGCTTCCACTGGAACATTATGATTTGAATTCATAAACCAATGGAAAGCTTCCGGTGCACTTCGGTTAAAAACACCTTCATTATCATCCGTTAATAAGTCTTCAGACACGTAACCTGACATGTCACTTCGTTGGCGCGCAAAAGCAAATCGATTACCCAAAGAATGCTTTCCGATGTGTTGCATGTTTGGGAAAGTGTCAGTTATTTTAATCGGACTTGTGGGAGTGGATTTAGACCAACTGTTTGTTTCGCCAGATTGAAGTCTTAAGATTCGATTATGTAATTCGACATTTGTAGTTTCTAATTCAGTTACTTTGAGCTGAAGATGGGATTTTTGCAACTCGATTTGTGATAGTTGTTTTTGAATATTATTTCTGATGTTTATAAATTGTTTTTCTTTTTCGTTATACTCAGTTGTTCGTTCTTTTTCCCGTGTTTCAAATCTACGTAACTCTTGTTCTAATCTTAGTTTTTCGTTGTTAACTTTTGTTCTTTCTAATACTGCTTGTGATGTCCTTAAAGCATATTCATTTAATTCTCTCTTAAGAGCAATTATTTTTTCTCTATTATCTCTTTCTGATTCCTGTAATCTTTTATTTAACTCTATTTCTTCTTGTTCGAGTAACTTACCTTTATTTTCTGCTGTCCGCAGTATTTCTTTTAGAGATTCTAATTCACTGTACACCATTTCTAATTTCGCATGGTGTTTAGCAATTTCATCTTTGTGTACCCATTCTGTTTCGTATTTTTCTTTAAGTTGTTTTGCTGCTTCATTAAGGTCACTTATTTTTAATTCTGCTACTTTTTCAATTTCAGTAACTTTAACTTTCCACTTTTCATCAATTTCTTGTAGCTTTTCTTTTGTACTACTTTCGTTGCTTGCGATTATTTTTTCTAACTCATTTGTTTTGTTTTTAAGGTTTTTAATTTCATCTTCTTTCTCTTTAATATCTTCTAAAATAGTTTCATTTTGTTTTACCATATTTTGTAATTTATCTTCTAATTCTAATCTTTTATCTTCAAGTGTTACAATCATTTTGTCACTCTCGTGTAGTATGTTTTCAATTCCCGATTTCTCTTTTCGCAATGTTTCTAATTCAGAATATAATTTAATCTGACTTTCCTTGACTTTATTATCATTGTCCATTGATTTGCACTGCATTGTTAAAATCTCATTATCTTTTTCTCGTAATTTATTTTCTAAATCATTTTTTTCTTGCACTAAATTCAATATTTTTGCATCAGAAGAGTTACGTTTTGATGGTGTTCTATTTAAAGAATGTGACATTTCATCTTCTGTGCTTTCCGTTGATAAACCATCTCCTGACGATTGTTTAGATCTACGTGTTAAACTTACGCTAGCTGATTTTAAAGATTCAGCATCTAATCCCATGCGAGCTTGAGATACGTCTCTATCTGGTTCCGACCAAGCTTCAGATTCAGATTGATTATCGACATTTTGGGATGTACATTTGCTGTCGATAAGACTTTGATATATTTTACCCGGTGACATAACTTCGACTGATCTTTTAGATTTGCTCTGCATTTCCATCAATACTTCAACTAATTCATTATCATTTTTCAATGAATTTTCTTGATCACTCACTACATTTTGGTTAGCAAGTTCCATATCACGGATCTCAATTTCTTTTTTCATAGTTTCAATCTGTTCTCTCAGAACACGAATGATTTCATTTTGTTCAGTTATAACATCTTTAGCATTTGTCATTTCACCTTTTCTATTCAAATGGCTATTGTATGTCAACGACACATTTGCAGGGATAGAGGCACGTTTAGCTTCTTCTTCCAAGTAAGAATCGAAAAAACTCATATTCATACTCACTTGACTCGAGTTTAGAAAACCGGACAACGAACTCAGCTGTGCGAGACTCTTATCTTCACCCATCATCGAAATGTTAAATGTTTTCGATAGGTCTAAGCTTTGATCTATTGCATGTTTTATTGCAGAATGTTGTTTAATACCCAACAGTCCTAACACTGATTTGTGTTTAAGTAGAGAGTCTAAGAAGTTGGCTAATTCTTCAAGACGTGTTGTTAGGAGTACGCAAACATTACCCATTTCCACACGACATTTCTCTGATTTATCATATTCTTGTTGTAGCTTTACTAACTGAGATTTAAGTTGTTCAATTTTTCCTTCGCTTTCCCTCTCAGGGGTGTTTCGTAATTGTTGATTCAACTCTTCAACAGTTTTTTGTAAATATTTCGATTTTTCTGTTGACATTTTAAGCTGCTCTTTTAAACCATTTACTTCTTCTGGAATTTCCATTTTTTCATCGTACTTAAGTGCTATTAAACTACTTGGTAAATTAACGTGTATACCTAGTTCTTCTATTTTATCTTTCAATATGTTAAGCTGCATATCTTTCCCGATAAGTTCTTTTTCTAATTTGCCTATTTCATTATCCTTTAATTTTAATTTATCAGTTAATCTATTTTGTAGTTTTTCAATTTCACGGTTTTTCTCCCACAATTCCGTATTTACAATTCCCTGTAAATTATATGTATGTTTTCGTACTTCACTTTCAAGTTTTTCAATCTTATCATCTTTTTCTTTTGTAACTCTTGTCCATGTGGAAGGAGATGGTCTTCCTTCGTTCTTAGCATTTATTTCTTCCAAGTGCGCTCTGATATCTGATAACTCATTATGTAACTCATCAACTTCAGACTCTAATTCAGTGATACGATTATCTTTATTCTTCAAAACTGCAGTTGTTGCTTCAAATTGTGCCTCGTACAGTTGCAGTTGCTCTTCTTTTTCTTTCAAGGTTTTTACCAATGCCTATAAAAAATTATGTATAATTAAAAGATATTAAATTCTATAAATACATTAATTATTTTTGACAGTTTTAAGTTTAGATTATGGAAATGTTCCAAAACTATGTACTTTTTTACTTTTACAAGTTTGAAGGAAGTTTTATTTGTATTTACTTTTGTTGTTTTAACGTCTTTAAAAATACATTTTTATGTCGGTTGCGACATGGTTTGTTGTTATAAGAAAATAAAACTGCCAATAAACGCATTCTAGACACACAAAATGAACTTTTAATTTAGATTACTAAGTTTTAAGAATATAAAACTATATACATATATATATATATGACAGAACTGTTTTTGCACCAAAATCTTTTTAAAATGACGAAATTAAAAGAAACGTACATTTGAAACTCAACATTAAATTAAAACAAAAAATAAATAACATTTTGAATAATTGGTAAATAATCTGATCAAAAATGCTGAGTATATTATTCAGGTTTACATCAACGTGTCTCATTTAATCAAGAATGTATGGGGATGTCGAAAATAACAAAAGATGCGATTTCGGTTAAAATTGACCAAATTATCACTATAACTACAGGCTAATCCAAACGTTTAAGCGGAACTAAATGGGAATTTCGTTCTTTTAGGTTGTCACGAGAAGGGACCTTGCTTGGGTTATTTCATGTTTGAAGTTTGGTATGTGAAAATATAAAATTCCAACAGTGAAACCATGGAAATGAATGACTTATGTCAAAAATAAAATAATTTTTACAAATATTTTAATAAAAAAAAATTAATAAATGAGAAATTTGTATTAAGAATGATACAAAAAATCTAAATATAAAGAAAAAGACTTTTTAAAATGATATTAACCTGAACCAAAAAATGTTTATTGTAATTATTATTTACTAAGCTTAAACAAAACGGCCAAAAAGAACGATTTAAATGATGAAAGTAACTAGATTGCGAAATCTAGTTTCGCCTAATCGTTTGGAATAGCCTATACATAGTCTATTTCCACGGGCGTTGCGAGCATACCTGTCGTCTGGGCACGTTCATCATATTTCCGACATTAAAATATTGACGGGAGTTTAAAAGTCGCAAGAAAATACTTGAAAGATGGAAGTTGGCCCTATATATATTTATGATTCTTTAGGGTATTCCTAATACCAGCAGGACTAACTCCAAGTTCCCTTTCACTCCATACATTAATATTAATTTATTGACAAAAAAATACTTAATATTTATATGTCATAAAAAAATAACCTCAAAAATACGTAAGTGCTTGTAAACTGATATGTGTGCTAAACCAGTCAAAAGCAAGGTCAAACCTCCTAATGCATTATACACTGTATTCATTTTTAAATGAAGTATAGTGCATTTGATGGCACTTCATTTATTTTGATAAAATGCACAGCACACTCGATAAAAGCAAAAATAAACTAAAATTCGTCAAATATAATTTTCCCTTACAACATTTATATTGAAAATCAGAAAAGATTATAAACTAAACTTTCTTGGGGCACCTTTTTTATTTTTCTGTGGCTTAATTTAAAAAAATAAATAACGGTTTTTCATTTATTAGTATTAATTTAAATATTTCTTATGAAACTTTTTATTATTGATATGAAAGGAAGATTTCTTCTTCTTCTTATTTTAGTGATGTGCATATCTTTATTCTCCAGATTAATTTTTAATATTTTAAGTAGATGGATATATCGCATCATGGAAGACCAAGGAGTTTTTGGCGAGAGTCAAAGTTGAATTTGAAATTTTGTAGATTCAAATCGCGGGGAAAAGAAATAGTAAAAATCTGCCGCTTAAGGTTGTAAATATTTGTGTGGAATCCATTAGCAAGGGATTAATACTAATAAATAAATACTATAAATTAATATATAACAAGTAATAATTTAATTCCATCTCGAATTATTATCATATTTTTCGAATTCCCTATCCTGTTTCGTGAATTCTTAGATCCCACTTTAGTTATCGAAGAATCTCTCTTTAGAATCTTTAAAACTACAAAGATTTTCTTTTATTCGGGTCACTGTGTGGCCCACGGGTCATACGTTCGCCATGATTGGTCTAGAGCAGTGCTCTTCAACCTTTTTGCCCCCGCGGACCGGTGTAAATAGGATAAATATTTCGCGGACCGGCTGAAAGCTAAGACACAATTTTATTATTATATAGCTATATCTTATACAGTTATATAATTACAATTTTTAGTGCGACTTTGTTACAAAATTTGATATACGTGGCTGCAGAGTTGTTTCTGAGAGACGAAGCGCTGCGTTAACATTCATTCGATTTCTCTGTTTTGTTTTTATAATTGACATGGCCGAAAAAATCTTTTCGCACAAATAGGAAGTCGAAAAAATGACTGATAATTTGATAGCTTTATAACTCAAAGATGGATATTCTTTTTCTAGCGTTTTCCAAATTTGAGACAATGATTGCATTTTATGTCTGGATACCAGAGTGACATCACAAGACAACTCGATCAGCTTTTCTTTTTCACAAGGATCAAGTACACATGACTTTAAATCTTTCAAGAATGGATTATTAATCCAGAGGTTACCTTTACGAGGATCCTCATTTTCAGTGAAATAATTATTAAAATTTTCAGCTAATGCTCTTAAATGTTGACTTCTTGTTGAATATGACTTTCTGGATGACAACAGCAGCAATCAAAAATTCTTCCAAAAGTGGAAACATTTCTATATCTTCCTCTTATAAGCGACTGTTCCAAAGATCTAGCTTCAGAAGTATGAAAAATAGCCGCGAGAGGCGTTGTATTGGGGCTAGTAAATATTAAATAAATCATGGTTCGGACAAAAGTTAGCTTCTGCGTCGACTAAAAAAATATGCTATATACTTGTGAATAGAAGTGTGCATCTACATGATTCGGTCAAAATATATCGCGTGCCGGCACCGGCCCACGGACCACGGGATGAAGAACACTGGTCTAGAGAATGAAGAATGGAAAAGTCGAGATGTCTGGAGAACATGTTTGAGACAAAAGAGCCACCGTCATATGTAAAAATAGTCTTAAGTATACGAATTAACTAATTATTGACTTAGCATACCTCCACTTGTTTTTCCATTTCGTGTGTCTTATGTTTATCCTCTTCTTTACCGTCTGCTTGATCCAATTCTTCACCAGAATTCTACCAAAACACATAACAATAAATAACCAAATAAAAATCACAAATTGTTTGTAACAAAATTTATTAAGACCACTAAATTATAATTTTGGACACAACAAATTTATAAAACACATGCAGGATCATCTCATCAAATGAGGAAGTCTGAACAAAGCATTCAATTTATGACCCCAGAACTGAAAAATTTCAAAAATATATCCTACCTCATTATGACTTCGACACAGGCAAGAAAACATTGCACTTTTAATTCACTGAGTTAGAGAAGTTTAAATTTTGACCTAATTTTTATATGAATAGGTCATTTTGAAAAGGTCATAACTAAAATTATATTCAGTAACCTTTTAGAAAAGAAAATTTAGTTAAAATGTCATACAATTAACAGAAATATACAGACGAGAACTAAAACGTAAGGTGATACGCAAAGGAATTTTCACTCTGAAGTATATCACAAACGATTATAGTGGGGGTTTTTTTAACGTCTACGCACTGAATGCTGCCGTGAACGCATCCGACCTAAACTGATGACTGTTGAAATGGAAACATAGTCCTCTTGGAGACCTAGTGCTGCCAAATGTTGTGATGGGTATTTAGTAATCTTTAAACTATTAACCGCGCATTTAGGATTTATACCCAGTGGGTATATGGGTATATGGGATATAAAACTTGTTTGTGTAATATATGACTCGGGTAGTTATCTGGGAGAACCGAAACTCTCTATTTTAGGTTCGAGATTCTGATTAGTACCATCTCAATTGTATTTCAGAAAAAGTTATTTGTAATTCATATTAGTAAAATGTAATTCAGAATTTGTCAACTGTAATTCAGGTCAGTATATTGTAATTCGGATAGTGTCGATTGTAATTCAGAAAACGCAATTTTTAATTCAGAAATTGTCAATAGTAATTCCCGATTTTATAAGAAAATGCTAGGATATATTAACCAAACAAATGTTCATGTGACAAAAAAAAGGTTAATGTTCCGTATTAGTACACCACAACTAGGCTGTATGCTTAGAATAAGTATATTATAACGTTAGAAACGAGAAGGCATGGTCGTAAGAGTGGGGAGACAATAGTAATCATTCATTATCTGTAGTTGGCAGAGAAATACGCATTTTTAACATGACGATACATCGGAATATAACTGATATTTTTGGAACTCTTTATGAAGTTAATGTTTTTCAAAATATGTATACTATAAATCTCATTGAAAACAGGTAAAAATTCCTTATGATTACCTGTATATACGTCTATCAAGTTTCGGTTTTTTTCTGTCCAAAATTTTTCATAACTAAACCTAACCTAATTAGTTTTATCATTGATTGTTTGCATATAGTGAAAATATATAAATGCTTTATACAGTTTTAATACATTTACATAATTTAGCAACTATGAATGCGACGAAAAACGGAATGTTTTATTTTAGACATAAAATTGGTAGGTTGGAATATATTGATGTTTTTGAGGATTCTCTCTTTAAATAAAGTTAATGTTTTTCAAAATATGTATACTATAAATCTCATTTAAACCATTTAAATGTGCTTATAAATACAGAAATTTCATTATTCAAGTTTTTCTTTAAAAACGTTAATATGAGCTAAATGTTAATACTTATTAAATAATTGCTTGGATTTCAGAACGGATAACTATCAAGTACTTATTTAGATTTCAGTTTTGAATAAAAATATTGGAAATGATAAAATAAATAGTAAATGTTATGTTTTGAAAGAAAGGGGCGGCGCTTCGCCAGGGCTAAATCTCATTCTATCTAGCATACGCGTTTTCTCTGACAATTTGTTTGTGGTGGACTTATACGGAATATTAACAAATAACTAACACAGTTTATGTTATGAACTGTCACAATTATATATGTTAACTCCAGCGCTCGCCCCCCGGGGGTGGGGGGGGGGGAGTTAACGGGCTTGAGCCTCCCCCAAGAAATCAAACAACACGTGGATTTAGTATTTTAAAGGAATGCACTTCAATTCTAGAGCTCATGAGCTTTTTTTTGTCATCACTCGTATATTGAAGGTGAGACCTATTTTTTTTCTTATGTCGTTACTTGTATTTTAGAAGCGAGACCTTTTTTAGGTCATCAATTGTATTTTGGAACTGAGGACCTTCTTTTTAATCATCACTTCCAGTTTAGAAGGGAGGACCTATTTTTAAGGTAATCACTTATATTTTGGAAATGGGAACCTTTGTCGTTAGGTCAACACTTTTCTTGTTTTCGAACGAAATGCACTTTTTAATTCAAATTCATCTTCACTACCAGGATCTGATGCATATTTTTAACTTTAATAGAGAATGAAAGAATATTCAACACCTATCACAATACTGGATAGACATTATGCCTCCAAGTGGATGTTTAAGAGTAACTAGAGTTGAAATATGAAATGGTTTACAGTCTAGAGTATGTTTAATGCAGCTTTCGGGATAAGCATTGTTTTTATTTAAAAAAATTCTTTACTGATAACAAAGTGTAATATGTTTACTTTATTATTTTCATAGAAGACCTATCTTATCTGAATTTATATTTTACCGTCTCATGTTTCACTATGTTAACAATCTCCAGTTTCAGATATTATTTTAAAATTGCCGATGTGATAAGTCCTAGACAATAAAATACAGACGAAGTCCGACAAACATAAATCCAGACAACCGTAAAAAAATCCGGCATGCACAAAAAATCTATAGAATTTACGGAACAAACTGGCAATGTAAAAAGTATATAATATGGAACTCCGACTTATGTAAAAATCGGCTTAGGCATAATGATGAAATACGATCCACATTATATACAGACATTTCTCACTTAACGACCCACCTGTTTAACGACCGCGGACTTACGATCAGCTCTCAGACCAGTCGGTATTGTAGGTTGTATGAGAATTTTGGTCGGACTTTGGTGAACCATTTTACAGCCTCAGTATCGTTCCTGTAGTCACTTAGTATTCACTACACTAGCGTTCGCAATCTCCAAGAACATATTCAGTTTAAAAATTTGTATTTTACTGTACACCCAATAGTACAAGATGTCGGCTCATTGACTATCGACCAATTCGGTTAACGACCTTAGCGTAGAAACAGAACTCGGTCGTAAAGCGAGGAGTGTCTGTATTTAGTATACAATTAAAATAAGAATAAATAACGGTAAAATTAAGATACTGTTCACTCACTTTATATAGAGTGGTCACATTTTACATCAAGTCGTAAAATGCCCAAACAGTTCCCTTAGAGTCTAAGGCTTAGACAAACAACAGATAGAAACGTAAGAAGAAAATTTCGAAATAACTTTGTTGGATTTGAATCCAAGTTTATCCCATAGGCAACTGTCTTACTACGAATACACGGCATTTATATTTGTAAGGAAACAATAAAAGAAAATCATAAAAAACTGTCTGCATATATATATATATATTTTTTATTCTATTAATTGTAAGACATTTCAGGTATGTAAAAACGTTTTATCTGTTAAAACAGTTTGGAAAACAAACTAACATGTAGGATTTTGAAGCTTACTAGTTAATATCATGTATTTTCTTTAACCCCTCAGGTCCAATACATTTGAGATTTTTAGGCCCAAAAAATTTTTTTGTTTTACAGAACAAATCAATATTTATGTCTAGGGGCGTTAAGAGACTAGGGAAGCCGGTACAAATTACCCGAGCCCGGACAGACTACAGGGGCTGGTATCTTTTTTTTACAAATAGCTCTGAAATTTTAATTGTGATTTTGTTGCATTATTCATTTAATATCTTTCGTCAGTAATCGTGATAAGTAGTAATACTTAAAATTGTGTATATAGATTTATAGGGCCCGACCTGATTTGCCTGCACTTTTTGTTTAACTTCATATTTAACTGTTATTAGTTTTTTGTATTTTGGGCTTTTGTGGTATTTCTATCACTATGGCAGTAGCTTTCACGCGGATAATGGGCACACTTAAACATATCTTGTATTACAACTAAAAATAACGAACAATTTCTATCTGCGCGCAGTTTTACATCAGTCATCAGGCCCGTAATTAACACTTGAAGGGGGATCGTTGTTTTCCTAGGGCATGGAATTATTATTTACCGGACTCGGGCGCGCCCTTAGCGCCCTTGTTTATGTTTAATCTGACTTACTCGATACATTTTTGTTTTTTTTTTTTTTTTTCAGTATCGTAAAATGTTTTTCTCAAGGAGACAGACAATAACGAAAATAGAAAATTCATAAAAGGAAATCTCGATACTATTTGCAGGGTCAAATAACATATTTCTGTAGAAGTAATTTAATTCAAAAATAGTAATGCCCGTGGCTCAAACGTGATTGCGAAATTGTGTTATTAAAATAAGATTGTCCATCTAAATGCGAAAATTTGCCAGCACTAGGTACACGTACACAATAATATTTCTAAAACTATATACATATGTATAAGATGCACCTTAAATTAACTAAAATATCTAAGACACAAGATAAGTTCTATTCCTTTAAAAACTGCATTATATGATATCCACGTGACCGATGCGACATTTCTACCTATTCTATTATCTCTTTCTAACATGTACTACTTTTTCAGTATTGATTTTTAAGTATAAAGTATTATTATCGAAGCTGAGTCTACCTCCGAGCTGCTTTGCACAATTTAAGAAGGTGAAAGATCGAACATGGAGTCAGCGGGAATTGAACCGGCGTTTTTGTACTTCAGTGGTCTTCTAAGTAAGGTATGCGGTAACTCATGGGGTAACTGCGTTGATATTTGGAGGTAATCGAAGAAAATGTAATATCTAGTTGGATTCCATTTGGACCTATACCGCTGAGCTTCCCAAATGAATAGATCCATTTAAATAGAGGGGTATATCCATATATTGGTGGTATATGCTATTTATTTTTTCTAGTTTAGAGGAAAGTAATAAAAACAAAAAAAAACTGCTGTGGCCACCACAGGACCGCCATCAAAAAGTAGTTGTTTAATTTAAGCTGCTTTATCAAAAAATGTCTCGAATAAAAGTTGTTAGTTATTGCTTTAATAGCAAATTTGTTAAATAATTTTTTTTGCAATATTTCTCTGTTGTGAAAGATTCGCAAATATCTTAAAACCGACACGAGTAAACTCCCAATTCTAGTCAACCGACTTGATCAACTCGTGCCATTGATGTCAAAAGCTTAAAAATTACGTTTCATAAAAATCCTTTTAGCCGAATTTGCTCTGTACGTGTACACGGACAGACGGACTGACAGACAGACATCATGCTAAAAATAGTCAAAAAATTATGTAGGGACCACAATTCGTGGAGATCCATCGAAATCTCGAAATGTCAAAAACGGTATGATCACAATACCTCCCTTATATATGTTGGCGGTCGGTAAAAATTGGACAAACTGCTGCAGAAAACTGTCTTACCACCGACCCATTATCTTTTATTATCACACCTTAAGTATTATAAAATATTTGTCTTGTTAAATAAATTAATGGTAAAAGGAGAAGTTGGAAAATGAAGATATCCGAGAAATGAATCCCAAAAGAAATTATACGTAAACGATTGCGGTGGATAAGACACGTTAAAAGACAAAAGAGGATATAGTAAAGAGACCTGGGAAGGAAAATGAATCGACTAATGGGAAGACTTAGCAAGAGATGAAGGAATCAGCTATCAGATATACAAAATACATGTAAAGAGTGATGCAAAAAGTCAAATCGACTGACAATTTCCAAAAATCACTGCGTCCTCTGGCCGGCCAATCACAAAACATAAGGGCCAAGCAACGTCAATATTCTATCCGAACGCTGATTTACGATTACAAACCTCAACTATTTCAATAGTAATGCAAATGCAATGAATAGTTCTATCTGAACGGAGTTCATCATGAAATTTAAACTTGTAAGCTTCGCCGTTTCCTAAATATTAATTTAATCCCCTAACTGTTCAATTAGGACACGTAATTTCTTATTATAAAACCTCGATTATTACAACTGAAACTACTTCTGCTACTGAGCTAACTTATAATAGGATTACATAAACAAATTATATAATTAGGTTAGAGATTTGCCAAAATGAATCACCCACCAAAATTACTTTCTATTGTTAAAGAGTATGCTAAAAACTGTTTTTAGACTTAAGCAAAAATTTTAACATTATTAAAAATTTAAATTAAATAACAATAAAAAAACTAACAAAATACTTTATTGATAAATAAATAAATACATAAATTTTGAAATTATTTATTATTTAAAAAGTTTAGTAACATAAGAGTAACATTAATCTGTTCAAAATATAAAACAAATTTAATATCTATGTTTATTCATACCAATATTTAAGTAGTTTCCGTTGTACAACGCCGCATAAATCGAGTTCTTATAATACTGAAAATATTAACTGTACTATCATTTTTGTTCTTTCAAATAAGTCTTGCACTAAAACTACCAGCACAGAAATTTGTTAAGTCGTAACAGTTAAAGATGAAGCAACTACATGCTCTGAGATCTATCTCTGACTAACTATTAATAGCAGAGCGCATTCTCCACCATCAATAAACATACACATTCATTCTATCTTTGTTTCACATCTTTACGTTACTTTTAATAACTTTTGAACTATCTTGACCTCTTAACGAATTATCTCTTTAATTTAATTAAAAATTAACGCGTGCTAAAAAAATATTCACTCAATATTTTTATTTCCTAATAAATGCATTTGACGAGTAAAAAGAGATTCACATTTATAACACAACTAACCCCCGCGATAAGAATTTTCATTTACGCAAAACGGCTTATACGTAAAACCCAATTATAGTCGGATTGCTGATAGGTGACTGTTCGTTGCTACAAGTATCGATATACAATTCTATATGCTTTCTCTGTCTATGGGTGCATTCGAGTTGTACAGAGTAGAGCGAGCGCTGAGCGAACAGTTGATGGTGACGTCATGAATAGAGCACTAACGGAGCGAGCGTTCTTGTGACGTAATGTTTATAAAATCTAACCCTACAATTTTAGGCGGCGTTTTTACTGTCAGATTAGTTCACGTCAGTCATGAATCAAAATTATATACCTCGGTTTTTCCTAGTTTTTTTTTTCAATGATGAAGCAATAAAATTAATTAAAAATTAAATAATAATTAATGAATTTTTTCCATTTTAATTTTATGCACGGTGTATTTTAGTAATTTTTTTGCTGTTTACAGAACGTCACAAATACATAAAATGGCCGTACTCTGTAGCTATAGACAAATAACAATATTATTTGTCTATTGTTATTTGTCTAAGGCTATTATTTTTATTTTATTTATAATTTAATTTTAAACTTTCATTTCTTTCTCGCCGTTCCCCCACTTTTTTCCGTCATATCCATAAGCTCGGTCTTAAAACCCCGAACACATAGAGCGCACTCTAAATGCTCGCTCGATCGCAAAACGAATGCAATTGAGTGTACTCCGAGCGTCAAATCGAACACGTTTGAGTGTACAGAACGTGCTCGGAACGCTCGGAGCGTCAAATCGAATGTCCCTATATCATTATAATTATTTGCATACGCATAGTAACGTATAGTGACGCAAGTGGACAACTAACCTTCCAAATTATTTTAATAAAAAACAAAGCATTAAAAAGAAACGGCATGATTCATAGATATCTTTACTAATAAGAGCGCGAAAATAAATTCACAGCCGTACTCAAACAAACAAAATTATTAATTTTAAGGTAATAATTATGAATAAAGAAAAACTTATACTCATACGTAAATTTTGGATTATAATTTGTTGTTTAATTAAATTAAATTTTTATCTTTCCCCTAAGTACAAAATAATAAAATATTAAGTAAAAATATATTTATTCATATAATATATTGCTACAAGTTGTATTTAAATGTTTATTTTTATTTTTTTTAAATTAGTCACTGTAATGCATGATATCGTCGTCATCTGAACAATCGCTGTCATTTCTTGTTTTTATTATTATTGGATTAATATCATCAACAATCCTTTCCCTTTCCCACCATTCATTTAATAAATTTTCGATTTTTTTAACAGATTTTGCCCAAGTTTCACAACTAATTTGATCACAGGCTACATGCCATAGTTTCAAAACTTCGTTATCACTATATCCGTTTTGACCAATATGTCTATCATAATAATTTTTTGTTAAACCCCAAATTAGTTCAATGGGGTTAAACTGGCATTGATAAGGAGGTAATCTTAGTACTTCATGACCATACGTTTGTGCCAATGTATCAATAAAATAAACTGGTTCAGATTTTAATTTCCTTCGTTTTCTCGTGATTTTGTTAGTGAGAAGTTCAAATTTATTACATTTTATAATCCTACGAATTGTTGATTCCGAAATCTTCAAGGCAGCTGCTACTCTTTGATGGACACAAGATAGAGAAATAAGTGGCCCATTGTTCTCTTTTTCGGAATTAAAATATTCCAGCAGATTTAAAATTAAAGTTTGTGAATTTAATAATTGGCCGCAAGCTCTATTAATTAATATTATTAACAGACACTGACAGCTAAGACAAATAACAAAAAACATTTTTAAAATCACTGAAAAATGGTAACTAGATTATTATATGAATGCACTACTTGATACATATATGTAACAGTCACCTATCAGCAATCCGACTATAGTACCAATTTTTTGCTGAAGGAATTTTCGGTATGACCAAGAGAAAGAAGTTGGAGCGAGACGATTATTTATTATTTCGTACGTAGTCAGCTGCAGGCACACACCCAAGGTGGGCTCAGGGGTTCAGCCCCCTCTCAAGGACTCAAAAAACATATGTTTTTAATGAACACATTAGAATTCTAGAGCTCAAGACTTCTTTTTTTAGTCATCACTTTAATTTTGGAAAGCAAAGTGTTTTTGGTCAGCATTTGTTGCCGAGTAATTTCCCGATCTCTGCCTCTATACAACAATTTTGAACAAAAAAGTATTCAGGGTGCGCGCCTGGTCAGCTGACTTATTATTACTATTACTATTATGACTATTATTAGGATTGTGTACGTTGTCCATTTTTCCATTTAGCCCAGTGGTCTAAAACCTAGATATCGAGAGACGAAATTAAGCCACGGTTCTCTAACTTGTTTCCTTTATGATATATTTCAGATTGATGAACGAAAAACCAGTCAACGATCACAAAAAAATAAACATATAAATAGAATAAATAAAGAAAATAATATTGACAAAAAAACACTATCTCGTAAAAGTGAATACTTAATACTTTTGGTGCAATACTATTTTCTCTTACGCCTCAAGCTGGAGTGGCAGATAAAAAAAATGTCTTCTGCAAAATTACATAAATTAAGTTGTGTGCTTTTGTCCGTGAGCCTGAGATATATTCGAATAGGATTTTCTTTTTACGGTTTCGCTATACATTATAATAATGACTCATATGGCAGTCTTGTCAGAAAGTGTGGCAGCTGGCTATTATATATATAAAATCTCAAATTTCTTTCTTTACGTAACGCTAAGTTCCTGGGTGCTACCTTGTCTTGCGGCATGCGGTCGGTCACGAACTGAGTGGTGGGAACGGGAACGACGTACCTCGACAAAGCAGCTGGCTTACCAGAGCTCTCAAGTCAGTATGTACGGTAACTTGATGAAAGAATGTTGTGTCAATTGATGTTATGCCCGCGGACCGTTTCCGTGATACTAATTTTTAAACGACAGGCATTGAGCGGCTTTTTAGGATGTCCTAGGTATAATCAGAAACAGCTATACCATTGATGTCCAGCATATGGCCCGCGGGCCGTATCCAGCCGGATACTAATTTTTAAACTACACGTATTAAGCAGCTTTTTAGGATTTCCTAGGTATAATCAAGAAACGATTTTGTTTTGCTAATATACGCAGAATCATGCAAATTTTAATAATTGATTCCTGCTTATATTGATATATATTCGATATCAGTTTGCCAACGTTGTTGGTAAGGGGTCTGCTAGTTAATTTAGATTATGCCTCGTTTTAGGCATATAAGGCCACATGCAACAAATCTGGCCACACGTAAAACCAAGAATAATGTACTGTAAACTTTGTAGTGCAGTACTGCAGTATTGTTTTATAATAATAATAATAATAGGATCCCAAAACCAGGGTGGCGCATAAGGACAGAATAAATCCCCATTCCTAGCATTTCGTATGCTGCGTCGTTTACTCGTATGAAACGATTTAAAACGTTTCGTACTATGCATTAGTATGCTTACTTTCTTAAAATAAGGCCTACAGTATTTATTTTAGTTATAACCAGTACTGGGTTGGAGCTGGGTCACGAGAACCAGTTATTTTTAATTATTATTATTTTTTTTTCTTACGTTATGCCTTACGTTATTATCGTACCGGTGGTTAATGTTGTTAAACAGTTAAAAATATTAAAAAGATGATTTTGAATACTATTTGTAGTGATTTACAGGGACAAGTTTAACTATTGAACTGATCTCATGATTTATGACCATTTACTTGTTGGGAAAACAATTTAAATTCTGGTATCCATTACCATACAATTAAATCATGGATGGATTGTCATCGTTCCAAATTATATATCAGAATTCATATACCTACCACAAAAGACTATGACCAAGATCACAAAGCCAATTGGGGAGATATAATTTAAATATATATTGATTTACACTTTAAAATATGTACAAGTTTTTCTAAATTATATTTATACATAACGCAAAATGTTGTAAAACAAGAAAAAGTTGCTACAATTATTGTTACTCATCTTTATGCATTATCTTAGATATTCTATTTTAAAATAAAAATTTCTAAAATATTTGAGATGTAAAATGTTATCCATATTACGGTTGTTAAAATGTTGGCCCCACTGATTATATGTTCCATACAGCCCGCACTGGTTATTATAGAACATACCATATTATTTTTGAAGATCGGCATAAAACAATTATCCCATATAACTATAATCACATTGTTAAAATAAAAAAGAACTAGGGTTCATGTTTACAACCACGTTGTAAACACTCAACGGTCAGTGGCGTATACATACGTTTAAGTACTAACTATAAATAAGTATACTTGTTTTTGTTAATACTTTAAGTAAGATGCGTAATCTGAAACGCACGTGTACACAGACCGACAGACAGAGAGATAGAGAGATAGAGAGACAGACAGACATCATGCTAAAAATAGTCAAAACATTATGTAGGGACCTCAATTCGTGGAGATCCATCGAAATCTCGAAATGTCAAAATCGGTATGATCACAATACCTTCCTTATATATGTTGGCGGTCGGTAAAAATGAGGTGGAGGATTCCTTTTACGATTTCTTTTTTTTTGTTAACTTTTTTCTTTAATATTTATTTATTTTAAGTAACATTACATATTAGTTTCTAAAGTACATATTTTGCATTTTACTACTGTTTTTAATTTTTGACCAAGTAGTTTAACATGTATCATTCGACAGTAAAAAGTAACAACGTACTACTTTTTGGTAAAAAAAAGACAACAAATGGTATATTTTTCTTTTTATAATGTTGCTTTAACAAAACTAATAAAGATTAGAGTTTAAGTCCGAAAACTTAAGTGGGTTTTACACGATTCAATTAATTGAAAAAGAGACATATCGTATGCCTTTACATAACCAATGACATTTTGTTAGGTTATATAAAGGCATACGATATGTCTCATATAGACTGAGATAGCCAATGTGTTTATATGTCTGTCTCTTTAAAATAACTCACAAGCTATAAGTTTAGAACATTACCCACCATCAACAAAGAACAACGTATTAAATTTAGAGGTCTGAATGCTTTAACGTGTTACCTTATGACAAACTTGTTAGTGACAACCAACAGACTACAAGACGTAATCTACAGTCTATTGATTTAAGAGCTCTGAATGCGACTTAAGGAAAGCAACTGTTTGTCAGAACAGTTCGATTGATGGCCACTGTCACTACTATCGATTTTAAATTGGATATCGTCTATTAGCATTTGGTATAACAATCTGGATGAGGTTTGTGATATTTCTGTGCGTCAAGCCAAAAATGTCGAAATTGCGACATAATGAACATAGATACAACTCAAAAACCGAAAAGCAGAACACTTAAAAGCGGTACCTTACTGTATATTCATAGTCATTTTAAAATTTTAATTGTTAACACTTCAAATCTGATGAGTTGGTCTTGATTGTTAGCTTATTAAAAATTATGATAATATTAATTTTATTTGCTTAAAATATAATTTAAAAAAATAGTTTAAATATTTAAAATTTAGATTATAAAATAAATTCATTATTATTGGTCCAAAATAAAACAAACTACATGTTTTTGAAATCAGTATTGTTAATTTTGAAAAAATTTGGAAAAAAATTTCTATAAAATACATTTATTTTCATCAAAATACATTACAAGCAATAAATAATGCAATTAAAAATTAATACTATCAAAAATAAAACAAATTCAGATATGTGCAAAAATATATTTGCTTCCATCAGCTGTCAATCATAACGCTACAAATTTAAAATAGTCAAGGGACAGACTAGGCTACAACCACAGTTCGAATATTATAATCTACGATGACCAAAATAAAAATGTTTTCGACAAGTAGGGCACCAATCATAATTGTGATAATGTGAACATAGATTGTACCAATACTGCAAAAGTAATTATAACAAAATATTAATTACGATAAAAATAAGTTTACGAAAAATAATAAGTAAATATACTCATTGATAAAAAAAAAGAAATAAATAACGCTAAGAATAAACAATAAATGAAAGAATCCTAGAGCATTTAATTAAAGCATATTTACGTTATAAAATTATTATTACGTAACGGTACGGCTCATAATGGTTAAGAAACACTGGTTTATCTTTATTGTACTGCTATATTGTAATAAATAATAACTAGGCCGCCTTTATGCCCATGTTAATTATTATAACATTCATTTCATTTGTCTATACTACAACAGTGTTTCCCAAACTGTGGTCCGCGGACCACTGGTGGTCCACGAGTCAGTTATTGGTGGTCCGCGCACACAAAATTTCATTAGTATTAATAATAGGCCTCTTCGCAAAAAATTGTTTTTCTTGATGTTCGTGGTCCGCAACTCTCGAAAGTTTGGGAAACACTGTACTACAAGACCGCTAAAATCGAGGAGTTTTATTCAGAATCCCTTATTGGATCCTTATTGGATATCTACAATATTTCATCTTAATACATAACAACTGGGGAGATATTTTGGAGCGTACTTCGGTGAATATTTTTAAGCTAATTGTGTTTTTGAACAACGGACAAATTTTAAGAAATTTTAATCGATTTTTTCTCAATATATTTTTATGTAAGGGTATAAAATGTTTATATGGTTGATTTCAGAAAAAAAAGAGTAATACACACACCGGCAAATTTAAAGGAACAGATTGAAAATTATTAATTTTTTAAAATTTTATTATTTTGTAGCCTATATATCTAGATAGCCTACTACTGTATCCTTTGGTGGAGGTTCAATTATGGTATGGGGTGGAATATGTTTGGAAGCTCGCACAGAGTTAGTGGTGATTGATGGCAGAGTGTTAGATACAGATAGGTACATCAGACATATTTTTAAAGACTACGTTGTACCTTTTGCCCCATATATCGGAGAAAATTTCACCCTAATGCAGGATAATGTGATAAACTTTATAAATCAAGTGGGTATAACAACAATGGGCTGGCCAGTGTGCTCCCTTGACCTCAACCCGGTTGAACATTATTCCAAAAAACATCGTATTGAAGATTACCTGAGAGATATCAACAATATGTACACTATAGGGAAAATAATTAGATTTTTATTTCTGTTCCATAAAATTTGCAGCGACATTAAATGTCATAATAAATGTGTCGGAAAATCTGACAATTGATCATAAATCCACTGGTTACGAAAAATTTTTATGTAATGAAAAACTGACAAATAGTTGGATTTTTCTGACAATATTACAAAATTGTCAACATTTGTATGAAACATTAAACAACTCTGATGGTGACCAAATTTGTCTTGGGGCGCTGATAAATTGATGAGACTTTGCGCTTTGTTATTTTGTTTTCTTTGTTTATTTGAATTAAAACGAGTTGATGACAATACTATCAGTTCGGGATTCGAAGCCTGGATATTTGGTACGCGATGCAGGGTCGCTACCTTTGTACTACCAAGGCCAAACAATAAATTACAAGCTTAAAAATTCTCTACGCGGACTACGTTAATTTATGTGGAATTTAAATACACCTTATCTTACTTTTGACTACTTAATGTTTAGATGAAACTAAATAAAATTTGCACATACCTAAATTCAGGAAGGATAGAAAAGGCTCTCAGTTAAGGTTGTTTCTTTAGTACGGTTACTCTAGTTTAAACACTATATTGTTTTAATATTTGCTTATTTTTGCAATAGTCTATTTTTAATTATCTGTTTATATATTCATTATAATTATCGAGCTTTCGGAAGTTCACTTAGTTCGATACACTAAGCGATATTTTAAACTGCATTAAATGAGAGCCTTCGTAATAGCTTAAAACACAAAACTGCAGTTTGCGTCATGCAAAATAGCAAAAGCAAAAACTACTTGAATACTTTTCTTCTGCATACCTCATACTCAGGTTGATTATTAGGTGCTTGTTGTCCTATATTAGCAGTTCTTCTCAGCTCCTTTTGTAACTCTGCTATCTTACTATCTTTCTTTTCAACGGTAGACAGTAAATCATAGTTTTCTTTCTCTAAATTCTTTCTTGTGAGGACGAATGATTGGATCATATTACATGCTATCTTATATTGTTCTTCTTTTTTCTTCAATGCGTCTTTTAATATTCTTACATCATCTGTTTCTCGTCCACTCATACTTGGCAATGCGGACATGCTGCGTGGATCCTTTTTTCTCGGTGACCAAGTACTATAATGTGTATTGTTAACACTACTCGATCTTTCTGATTTCATACTATTTATTTCTTCTTGATGTCGTTGGTTTTCATGAGCAATCTTTTCTAGTTTCGACTCTAGATTTCTTATTACGCTCTTGCAATTTTCTAACCTGCCTTCTAACTCAGCAATATTTTTATCTCGTGAAGCAACAGATGTTTTTAATGTCTCAATCTGTCTCTGATCTTGGCTGTTTGATAGTTTCTTTTTGTAGTCTTCGATCTGAAGTACTTGTTCTTTTAGTTTCTTCTCCTGAAGATTTAATTCATTTTCTCTGTGTTGTAAATTATGTTGTTTCGTATTCAATTCATCATCGAGTGTACGTATTTTAAGATTTAGAGATGATATTGAATGACTCTTCAAATCTAAATCATCAGTTAGTTTATTTATTTTGTAGTCTCTTTCTTTCAATTCCAGTTCTAATGCCTGGCACTTTTTCTGAAATATTTCCGTGTCATGTAGATTGTTTTCTAAAATGGCACTGTGATGACGTTCTTCGGCCAACTGAAAAAAATATTTTTCTATTAATTACTATTTGTTACCACTAAAAATATTAATAAAAATGCACAACAGTACATTAACTGTCATATTGGAATTAAAATTTGAATAAAGTTTAGACAAAGAATTTTCCTTTCAAAACAAGTTTATACTTAATGTATTTACCAGAGATGCAAGTATTTGTATTTTACAAGTAGTTCTTGAAAACTTTTAAAATAAAATAAACTTGTGAAAAATATATGACAATAAAACAAAAGTGTTCCATATTTTTTTCCCCTAAAAACAAGTAAAAAAATCAGCTGTGGCCACCACAGGTCCGACCGCCATCATAAAGTTTTTATATAAAATAATGAATTTATTTAGCAGCAGAGTAGAAATAACTTGGCCTAATATTTTCTAACAGAGATATTATTTATCATGACCATGGAAACGTTACATATAACTATGAAAAAATTGAGACTTTTTTCGAAATTTCGAAAATTTTACAAAAATTATTCGAAATTTTTCGTTTTATCAAAAAACGTCTCAAATAAAAGTTATTAATTATTGCTTTTATAGCAACTTTTGATGAATAAATTTTTTCGAATTATTTTTCTTTTGTGAAATATTCACAAAAATCTTAAAATCGACACGAGTAAACTCCCATTGTTAGTCAACCGATTTTTACCAAAAGTTGATCAACTCGTGCCATTGATAGCAGAAGCTTAAATATGAAGTTTCATAAAAATCCTTTCAGCCGAATTTGCTCTGCACGTGTACACAGACAGACGGACAGACAGACCGACAAACATCATGCTAAAAATAGTCGAAACGTTATGTAGGGACCTCAGTTCGTGGAGATCCATCGAAATCTCGAAATGTCAAAATCGGTATGATCACAATACCTCCCTTATATATGTGACGGTCGGTAATAAGAGGTTACCACCTTCTTGGGGGGGTAGAGCATACGACAAAAAAATATGACTCGTTGCTTGAATACCGGCACTATATAAAAATAAGCTGAGATCAACTCTTCTGGGAAATTGGGTGAAGTTATTTGGAAATTTTATGGTAAAAAACGCACCAAAATAAATATATTTTCAGAGCTTTTATTTTTTTATCTACTTTTAAAGACCTTTCATTTGAAGTCTCACACTGTATTAAATCATAATAATAATTATTATCAAACAATACAAAACATTCGATAACTATCGAATAATCTGATTCTGATCTAATTCCGAGCACATCAATATGGATTTTTTTAGATATTTCAATCCCTCTGAGAAATAGGGCGGGGGACAAAGCTTTTAGCAATTTTTAGCTAAAATCGCAGCAAAATAAAAAGTTTCTTAAACATTAATTGTTGTTTATTAATGTATTCTTCAAGACCTTTCACTTGATATCTTAAATAAAAAAATAAGTAAAAAAAAACAATCGGTAACCTAAAAAAAAAAAACATCTGATTAACATTTACGAGTGTACCTACTATCCCGGGTCCAATAAAAGTCCATTACTTTAAATTCTTTTTTACCGACCGCCAACATATATAACCGAGGTATTGTGTTATCCGATTTTGCCATTTCGAGATTTCGATAGATCTCCACGAATTGAGATCCCTACATAACGTTTTTACTATTTTTTGCATGATGTCTGTCGGTCCGTGTACACGTGCAAAGAAAATTCGGCTAAAAGGATTTTTATGAAACTTCATATTTAAGCTTTTGACATCAATGGCACGAGTTGATCAACTTTTCGTAAAAATCGGTTAACTAGAAATGGGAATTTACTCGTGTCAGTTTTAGGCCCAGTTGCACAGTAACCGCTTAAGTTTTTATTTAGGCTTAAGTTTTAGTTTATGGTTTAGTTGTTGCACAGTTTCAGTTTTTTGGTTTAAACTTAAGCTTAAACAGGAAAATACTTAAGTGTTTAATCCAAAATAAACTGTCAAATAGGACAGGTTATGTGTCATATTAAAATTGATCAGATTAATTTGATTGAATGAAAATGTTATATATTAATATATTTCGCCGCATACCCGTCTATAGGCATCGGTATGATTATATTAATCAATGGGATGATGAAAAAATTTACAATAGATTTCAAGCAAATAGTAATATTAAGTAAATAAAGTTGTGATTCAATATTATATCATATTAAACATTTAATTTACTATCCTACTAATAGGTAAGTTAGTGCCTTGGTACACAAATACCTAATATTTTATTAAATAATATTTACAGGAACCACGCATTCACTTCAATACAAATCCTACGATATTATATTATTGGAAGTATGTTAATGGTAAGGGAGTTTACTGGTTGCCATAAATCTACAGCTTCAAAAGATATAGGAAAAATATCAAGAAATATCGCAATTTGTACCTTGCGTCATCAATATATTAAAATGCCTAATATTCAAATGGAACAGTGTAATGTACGCCAAGACTTTTGCTATATCGCACGGTTTTTTCAATTGATTGAGCATTCTTCCAGATCTAGAAACAGATGTTAATTTTATAAACAATATACCTAATACAGTAATAATTCAAAACAGAAAATATAATAATAACATTCGAGTTAGGAACAATAATAAATGTTTATTTTTCTAATTTATAATGTATAAATAATAAAATTCTTTATCAATGTAAATATCTTGTCTATGACCTTCGGTAATTTAAAATTTATTAATTCTAACTCTTTCTCTGAGCATTCTGCCATTGCACCACCTCCAGTCACTTTATGAATACTTATTGTCGGCATTTTTTTTTTTTTTTTTCTTGTACATGTTTTAGTTTTCTTTCATATATATATTTTAATATTCTGCTTCTCTGTAAGAGTGACCGATTACATTGTTAAATTTATCATGTATGTTCGTCCAAGGAGATTTTTTTTTCTTCCACAACATTTAATTTATTTTTTTACACACAATAATATATTGTATTTATATTTTTTAAATAAATTTTATAGAAGACCAACTCATCTAAGTTCGTCCTACATTTATTTTTACGTTTCGTTTACCGTATTTTCCATTGCTGATAAAATTTACATTATTTGTATAATAAACTATGTACTTGACAAGTGACATTGACAAATAACATTGACAGTTATGTTTATATTGAATTTCAAAATTTCCCCGCCAAATATTCATTTACCATATTACCAACTTTGTGAATTTATCACATCAGTTGGCTTAGCTAAGTATTTTTATATTTTTGACTGTGCAACATCTGGCGCTTAAGTATTTGGTTTAAGCTGAAGCTTAAGGTTTAGCTAAACTCATACTTAAGTGGTAACTGTGCAACTGGGCCTTAAGATTTTTGCGAATATTTCAAAACTGAGAAAAATTTCGAAAAAAAAAAAAAAATAGAAAAGTTGATAGAAAAGCAATAACTAACCATTTTTATTTGAGACATTTTTGATAAAGCAGCATAAATTAAACAAGTACTTTGTGATGGCGGCCGGTCCTGTGGTGGCCACAACTGATTTTTCCATAATTCTTTCTTTTTTTTACAGAATGCGACACATAATGTGGGCCATAAGCATTAACACAGGAAATTTTCGCAAAAGTCCCATATTGCTTTACAGTAATAAACTTTTCTGTGTGTATTTAGAGAATAGTTGTTAATTTAAATGAGTTAAAATATTCGCATTTAGTACAAATAATCACACTCACTATTTTTGTAATTTAATTTATAAGCATTGCTGTTAGAAAATGATTATGATGACTGCACAAATGAGGGTAACATTCCCGTAAACTGATCTGATTAATGGTGCAATTTTGTGGCAAATCTGTAAGCTTACAGTCAAAATCGTTAAGAAACTGTCCATAACAACACATATAGCAACTAATTAGCTACGATCGGCTGTAGCTTATACATTTGCCACAAAATTGCACCATAAGTCAGTAAAAAAAAGTATAAAAACATTTATATTTTATTATTGTTATTATAATTTTTTAAATAATACAAAAATAAGCAGTGTTTTTCGAATTATTTCTTCCTAAAAATTAAGATTTGGTAGCATTAGGTACTATGCTTTGCCGCGTTGCCATGAAAGGCATCGGAATTAAGCGAGGACGGCGATACAAAAAAGATTAAGAACCACTGATTTAGATGTTGCGAGCGCTAGCACGACTAGTCACGCGACTGCAGAACCATTAGTAACCCAAGTTGGGGTATTTGTTCAGAATTTGGTGCAGCGTAAGTGCAGAGTAGTTTGATGCGTACGCGCATTAAACCCGAACGACTAGAAGCTTTCAAATTACAAACGATGTCACAAATATAGGTTATGTTCGTCATTCAAAATATCAAAACGCGGTAACTATACAACTTGCTGTAAACTGCGCTAGGGTGACGATACGTACCGAATTGGCCGGGACAGTCCCGATTTCCGCCTTGCGTCCCGTATTTTTTCAGAGGTAATATTTGTCCCGAATTTCAGAAAAGGTACTTATTTTCAATATTTATTTTTAATATATTTCAACTAAAATTATTTTTACAAAACTTGAACTAAAAAAAATCTACCCAAAGAGTATTTTCCTTGATGAACAACTTTTGGTTGTTCTGTTACTGATTAGTGTAAATTATGAAGAAAAAATGCGGATTTTTATAAAATTTTCAAAGCAAAAAAGACCTACTCAAAAAGATCCATAGCTCGGAAAGATATAAAAAGTTTTCTATTGAGTAATTTTAATGAATAAATTTTGAATTCAATTTAAAAAATACTGTGGTTTTAATACTGTTCCTTTTAATAATATACATAAGTTAATTATCTGTGATTGGAAACTTTTATTTATTATACATTATAATTATTTATTGTATATAATTTGTATTTAAAAAAAATGTGTTAAACAATTATATTTGAATAATCAACCCCTGCCACCAGGGGCGGATCGACCTATAGGGCGATCGGGCATCGCCCGATGGGCCGATGGCTTTTTGGACTGTATTTTTATTTTCGTTATTAATATTGAAAATAGAAATTAAATAAGATTATTTAAATATACTTTGGTCTTTATTTATACCCGGGATCTGGGCCTCCTAAAATGTTCCCTATAAGTGACCAACAAGTCCCGTGAGCCCGGGCTGAATCATCCAGATCGCCCGGGCCGAATCATCCAGATCGCCCGGGCCGAATCATCTAAATCGCCCGGGCCGATTCAATTCCTCGATCCGCCCCTGCCTGCCACCCACCACTCCACTATGAGCTCCCGTCCCGATTTTTGAACTAATAAATATGGCCACCTTAACTGCGCATGCCTGCATTCTATGCCACCAAGGTGGGTCTTGTAGTGTTAACATTATTCCCCCAAAAAGCTTCTGGTTCACCATCCCTAATTTAACATAATGACCTTATAATATGGAACTATAGGTTACGGATTGTTAAGTAAAGTTGAGTCTTTTTATATTGGATCTCTGAGCCTTTCGGCTTCTTCCGTTCCATCACTTCACTAACCTAACTTAATTAACAACAGTTGTTTGTAATATGAAGATGTAAGGACTTATTATAGAGTTAAGCCAAATGGAGTAGTAATTAGTAAAGCCACTGCGATAGGCAGGCCACAACAAAAGTGCAAGAAACGATTTAGCACGACAGAGGCATTAACAGAATTCATGGCTTGGGGCGGGGGCACTTAAGATGTTATCTGAAAGCCACGGGGGGAGCAACTAGCGGTTCGCATACAGCCCGCAATATATTTTGTTTGTAGCCCCTGAAGCGTTAATGAAAGAAATTGGAGCTTACTTAGGATAAAATTACATTTAAAAATATACTCTATTCTCCATTTTGTTTATAAAAAAAATTCAAGGGGTCCTTGCATTGCTTATTATTTTGTAAGAAAAACAGACCGCGAGGCAATTGAGTTTGACACCCCTGCTGTTGGATATTTATATTTATATTAAAAACAAAAAGAGATGATAATTTAAGTCGACTTTAAAAAAATGTGATTGTTAATCCATCTATCAAAAAGTTTCATTTGATATCCCTCAAAATTTTACAAACTGTTTTTTCGTCGATAATTACATATTTGTTTATATTTTGCGCGGTATATAGTTTTGAAGTCTCAGTATTTCTCGTAAATGTGCTCAACTCTCTAAATCCAGCAGCTTGGTCACAATTTCTACCGAACGGACAGACTAATGTGACGTAATAAATGATTTCTTGATTATACCTACGGAAACCTAAAAATAAAATAGAAATATGCATTTTCGGACTACCGCATTTTCTATTAATTTCAACACTAATAAAATTTCATTTCATTAGAACTTGCGGGGGGGAGTGAATGTACACCCAGTGCTCCCCCCATGAATATGCCACTGTAGCACGAAATTTGAAGATATCAACTTTGTATAATATTTATGCTGTATATTAAATTATGCTAAATATATGGTAAGTATATAAAATTAAAAATAAAGAAATTTACCTTATATGGCAGATTAAAAGATGTAATTATGACAGTTAATATTATTAGTGAAACAAAAATTATCTAAGGTAATAAGATTTATTTTTTATAAAAATATATCAGAACATTTGTTAACAACTGTATTCTACTCATGTCTCAACTATTTAAAAATATTAATAACACAAATTAAACTTTCACAAACTCATCTTGCAATTAGTTATTAATAATTAGATGCGTTGTCTCTCTCAAAATACATCGAACTTTCTGACATAGTCTACAGAAAAAACAAAGTTAAAACTCCCAAAAAAATAAAAACTTGTATCTTTACCTGAGTTTCAAGATCACTAATTTGTTGGTGTAATTGATCGATCTCCATCCTGGTCTTCGAGTTGATGTCTTGCAGATTAAATGCTTCTGTGTACATCGCTGAGGAATCTTCCAACATTCTATTTTGTTTCTGGACCAACATATCGTTAACTTCAGTTAGGGCACTGGTGTCTTTTTGAATGACATCTAATCTTTCATTTAATTCTGTGATCTGCTGGTCTTTTTTCGATAGGAGTTTTTTATGCTCGGTTTCTTCAAGCTCCATTGCTTTTACTGCCTGACATAGTAAGTCCTGCTTATCTTCTAGCTCTTTTCGTAGAGATTCTAATTCTACCTGTAAAAGAAATAATAATTTACAAATTATGCATAATTTTACCCCCAGTTTTGATGCAAACAATTTCAAAATTTCATTGACAAAATATATTTCCCCCTCTAATATTGTGGAAGAATTTGTTCCGAGTGATCAATATTGACTGACATTGGTGGCAATCAGACCAATTCTGTAACTCAGTTACTATGATCATAGTAACTAAATTTATCACTATGAGCAAGGTCAGTTACCATGAATGAAAGTCATTATACTTTTTATAATATTTTATCTTGTAGTAACGTTACTACACAGTAAATTTTTACAGAATTGATCTGTATATCTGTTTTGTAGGTATGACCACCAAAAAACCCTTATAAATTCACTCATATGTATGTATCACACACTTCTGTGGATTTAGTCTAGTTAGCCATAACTGGTAAACGGACAAAAAAATATATATAATTGAAAAAGATCGCAGCGCCATATGCGGCAAAGCTGGAACCGTGTATTGGTTTACACGAGTTGTATTTTTTCTGTTTTCCGAGCTTCTTTTTAATTTAAAGGTAATCTACGATTTACAAAATATGTAATATACTATTCTAAAGAAATTTCAAGGAAATTTTTAGTTTTTCATTGTATATTCTTTTTGACTGTCTGTCAATATAATAGCAACAAAAATATGGTAAATATATTAGTAAAAAATCATATCTCTGCCTGAAAAAGCAGAAGGGCCTTTTAATATATCAAGTGATGATTTAGGCAAATTTTGGGTGGGGTAAGTGCTTTTTTTCAGTCTTTTCTTAGAAGTAAAAAATCACTTTCCATAAAATGCAAACGAGCAAACATGCATGCATGGGCTTGGATTTTTGCCCATTTTTAGTTTCTGGTCCATAAAAACCTACGATCCACTTTTTCTCTGCTTCCAAACGTCGTTTCAATTGACATTTTTTTCGATTTATGTAAATTATGGAATGTTTAAGAGGGATTCTTCCTTATTCACGATTTACATTGCGGCACACAACAAAATAGATTGTTATTTTTCATGATTCACAAAAATAAAACACAAACAACAAAAAAACACGTATTACTCAATTGAACAAAACAAAACAATGTCATTCTCGTATCTTCCGCAAATTGCCACCAGATGTCAGGGCGCTTAGGTAGTTTCCCCTATTGTTTCCAAAACTATCTGTCAACATTTTCTTTTATAAATGAAGTGCATTTAGTTTTGTTCCGTATCCTAGAAATTAAATGACCTGTATCATATTAATTGAGTCATACAGAGTACCGCTCCTTTAAATAAAGTGCTTTTTACTCGTTGATTCTCGCAAGTTACTAATAAAAGGACCTTTGTGACTCATAACAAATTTAATGTGTAGTAAACAGAAACGTAGTACGCACTGTGATATAAATTTAATTTTAGAAATAAATGAGAAATACTTCCTGGTTGTAGAGTAAAACTGTATTTATAATGTACAAGAATGAATGGGGTACTTAGTTTTCACCTAATCTTCTGCCAAACAAATAAAATATTTTTTTAATATACATTTTGTTTCCTCGTAATTTAATCTTTTGCCATATTCGTATGTACCTCCCATACTTATTTTATACGGTGCACTATATTGCTATCTTTAGCGTAGTCTTGTCTAAAATGCTAGTAATCATTTTTGTATCGCTTTTTCACTATTGATTAAATTTAATCAAGTTTGACATATTCAATCCACTATAATTCATGTTGTAAAGAAAAGTTTTTCAAACTTTTTTTCAAACACTTTTCGGAATTTATATTTAATGCGAAAGTGTGTACATCGAACCCTGAAATGTGTAGAAGATAACAAATAGATCTGATGAGCAACAGAAATGACGTTTGCTGTAGTAATGTAATTTATACCCCACTGCTGGAGTACTAAGTCCACTAAGCATTAATATTTCATATCTCATCCTAGGTTACGCGAGCCATACAATATTGCGCTAAAAACAATAATAAATACAAATAAAAATAATAATAATAATAGTAAAACCAAAATAATGTTAAATTTCGCACATTCAGAATTTCGTAGGTATTTAGCAACATCGTTTTTGACGCGAAAAATCTTTTTTTAATCCATTTACGTCTGTTAATTGTATTTAGAATTTTCATATAATGACTCGCCTGAAATAAAAAATAAACTTTTTCAAATATTTATAAAATTCGATCAAATAAATTCTGTGCCGGAGGCAAAGTACCACTTTTGCGCCCCTAACCTTGGTGATCAGCAAGAAAAAAAAAGAAGACAGATCGAAGTGATTACAAATAAGGAAGAGGGTTCGAAGTAATAAAAAAACAGAAGGGAAGTAGGATCGAAATGATGATAAATAAAAAGTTAAGATGGATCGCAGCGAGGACAAAAAAAAAAGAAAGAAAGACTGATCGGAAAAAGTGATTTTTACGCCCATGTCAGCACTGCTTTGCGCCGTAACCGGCTTACGCCCGAGGCGAGTGCTTTGCTGAACATCCTAGATGCGGCCTTGGTAAAATGTTTATTTTTCAAATATTTTAATCTACGCTTCAATGGATTTCATTTGATAGTCTATAATGATTTTTAAAAATAATGAATTTTTAACAATTCAAAAATTCTGCTTTTGATATATTCTAATAAATCAAAAATTCCTGTTGAACTGTTCTGTTTGGCATAAACGCTCTCTGGCTTACATCTTATTAGATAAAAAAAAGGCATATTTTTGGCAAAATTACACCAAAATAGAAATAAAAAAAAATAAAAAAAGTATATATTATACTTATCTTACCTGATACTCAATATTTTTTCGTATGACATTATCTTTATCTTCCAGCCGATAAGTTGGTCCCATTCTCTCCTCCAGAAAATAAATCCGGAGTTTGAGATTAAAGTTTTCTTTCCTGAGAGCCGTGAGCTGTTCATCATATTCTTTCACTGACCGTCCACGCATAGGTGATACCTTCGTTTGATCTGGAAAATAAACGTTAATATCATTAAAACAATAATTAAAATTAATATTTACACATTACATTAAGTTTGAGAAGTATTGAATAACTTGAAAGTATTTTTTTATTTTGTTTTTTTTTTTTCAGATTTATAAATCCGTCCTTGTGGGCAATAGAGTGAAAGACAAAAGTTTCTAACAAAACCACAAAAAATTAAATTAAGTTTTAGTGCTCGTTTAGCCAAAAATATACGAATTTCGGTCCGATCAAGCTAGAGAATATAATCCGGCCTAAAAGTCAATTCCGGCCGGAGCCGCACTTTTGTTGCGGTACATTGGTCGACTACTATTTTCTTAGTTAAAACGAACTATAGGGTGGTTACATAAAAATTAAAAATAAACTAACATGGATGAGAAAGAATGAAGTTTTATGTACTATATGACTGATTTTATTTTTTAGTATAAACTGAATTTTGTTGTATGATATAATCAGACCAATTCTGTAACTCAGTTACTATGATAATAGTAACTAAATTTGTCACTATGAGCAAGGTCAGTTACTATCATGAATGAAAGTCATTATACTTTTTATAACATTTTATCTTTTAGTAACGTTATTACACAGTAACTTTTTACAGAATTGATCTGAAAGTCTGTTTCTTTGGTTTAGGCGGAACTAGATTTTCAATTCTAGTTACTTTTACAGATTAATTGATGCTTTTGATAATTTTGTTTAACAAAAGCCTACTTCAAACCATAAAATAAGTGCTCATGGCAACTTACAAAAATGAAAATTCCAGTTGGTTCCGTCTAATCGTTTGGAATAGCCTGTATTTCATTTTGTAATATAGATCTGGTGACTTTGGTGACTGTTGTTTTATAAATATACTTTTATGGAACTAAAGCCTGTTTCTTTGGTTTAGGCGGAACTAGATTTTCAATTTTAATAAGTTTTACCGACTAAGTGAGGCTTTTGATAATTTTGTTTAGCAAAAGCCAACTTCAATCCATAAAAGAAGAGCTCATGACAACTTACAATAATGAAAATTCCAGTTAGTTCCGCCTAAACGTTTCGAATAGCCTATATGCGTTCATGTTATTCCATTGATCAAAATTAAACAAAATAAGACCACAGATTTTTCGTTGGTCCAGTTGTATTATTTTATCTTTTCCCTTTTACATTCGTTACTCTTTATGAATATAAATACTTCCTAGCGTAAACAGTGCAAGATTCTCTAATATATTGTAAAAACATTGTGATAGCAAATTAAACATGTTAAAATAATCTTACCGGATTTAAATTCGAATTCATTATCAGAAATCTCACTCCAAACACTGTCTTCGTCTTCATCATTAAATTCCATAATTCAAACGAGCACTCCCCGACTAACTGAGCAACATTGAGAAGCTCGTTCTTTTAAAAACGATCTTGCCAGGGAGTGTCAAAGGTAACTTATTGTTCAGATGCGGCAGCGCTTGAAATTGACGATCAAGACCTTATTTTTAATATATTTAATTACTTGAGACATGAGTACTGAACTGTGCTTATGATTATACTATAAATTTTCTATCTTGTTACACCAATGTGCATTATGTCAAAATGCTACCGCATGTGTTACTATTTTGTTTTACTAACGCACTCGTGATTGTGCGAAGAATGTTCTGGACACGTATATTATGTTACATAGATGAAATTTTTGCGTTATGTTTGTGCACAGCTTGACACCTATTGTTTTAAGGATTAAACGTAATTTGTACAAGATGTAAACAAGTACGATTATATGAGCCTTACATAATAAAGGACTAAGTTTCCGTTGTCATGGTGGTTTATTACAAAAAATCATTGGCAAATTGAAATGGGCCCGACATGTTGCGCAACTTATTGACTGTAGGTGAATAAGAATTCTCGATGGACGAGACTCTAATAGAAATACAGAATATACAAAAATAATCAACGGACGATATTAAAAGAATTGCCATACATCGGCTATGTTAGCCCAAAACAGAAAAGTTTGGCGAAATAATGGGAAGGCCTATGTGGTTGCAGTAGTTTAGTGGTTAACCCACTCGCTTTGTAAGTGTGGGATCGTGACATCGATCCAAGTACGCGCAGTTTTGAAAAAAATTCTTGGCCGTTGTAATCGTAGACCCACCGGTCGCTATGGTGATCAGCATGTTTGACTGCTAATCACGGGGGTTCGGGTTCGAATCCCGGTGATGGCATAGATGTTTATATTTGTTATAAAATTACTAATGTATCCAAAATAAAAATAAAAGATATACTGGTTAATTACTGTCAGTAGCTGAGACCAAATAATAATAAAAACCTTAATTATTATTAAATTACGTTTATGGCCTTTGCTACTAAGGCAATTAGCCAGGAAATTTCTAATTTTTCATGTTGATAATTCTATACTTGAATAGGATTCGAACCCGAAACCTTAGCAACGCTGGGCACGTGTGTTACCACTACGTTACGCCGGTCAGCTTCCCTGAAATGAGTACCTGTATCTCTGAATTAATATTTTCGTCGTTAGATTATTAAATTAGATGGTTACGTCCGTAAAATATAATATGATGAGGGAGTAATGGGATTCAGATTGGTCGGAAATTAAAAATTAAAACAATATATTCGCAAACGTTTCGATTTAATGTATAAGGTCATTGACCTTAAACATTATGTGGACGTTGCATTTTATTTCTCTGATAATTTTATTTTATTCTTTGACTTTATAACTTAGCTCTAATGAAGATTTAAAAATAAATCGAAACGTTAGCGAAGTTAAAATATTGTTTTAATTTTTAATTTCTGACCAGTCCGAATCCCATTACTTCCTCATCATCGTTAGATTTTGTCAGAGAACGCTAGTCGCGATTTGAAAATCTCTGGCAACTAGAAATAATGCCATAGGAAATAACAAAAAGTAGGACACACGTGGCTGATAGATGATGATGATGATGATAGGTGGTGTGAAGTGTGAATTATCATACACTTAAGAGTTTCGTGGATATATAGTAGGTGACAATTTTTGGGTAAATTTTAGACCAGGCATGAGCAAAGTATGGCTCGTGGGTAAATTTTAGACCAGGCATGAGCAAAGTACGGCTCGCGGATCAGATCCGTCCAACATTGGGCTGCCCGCGACTTATTTTCTTTCAAAAAACAAAATCATTTCTCATTTAAAAATAATGAACTTAACCCAGACCAAAATCAGTCTCTGCGCAGTAGGGATGGGAAAAAAACATCGATGTATCGAAAGCATCGATGTTTTTACCATAGATGGTCAACTGGCGATAGTATCGATAAAACATCGATGTCTACTACCGATGGCGATGTTTAAACTTTGAAATTCAGAAACTACGGCTAGAGGCACTGCAATCTTAAAAAATAATTTTTATTAAAATTAGTACACAAAATATAAGCGCCATCTATTGTGATATACCAATACTAATAGTGTTAGTTCTTATTCTTCTTAGCAGTTAGCAGAATACGAAAAAATAAGAAGAAACTTCTAATTTTTGCAAACAATGCGAACAACCAACGACGCCAACACACTTTTTCTTTTTGAGTCTTGTTGACACTTTCCCAGTTGTTATTCCTCCAATCCCTGGATTTTTGTAAGTTGTCATTAGCTATTTTTTTATATATTGAAGTTGGTTTTTCCTGAACAAAATGATCAAACGCTTCAATTAATCGGTAAAAGTAACTAGAATTGAAAATCTAGTTGCGCGTAAACAAAAGGAACAGACTTTATTTCAACTTAAAAAAGTATAAAAATAATTGTGTATGCCAGTGTTATTTTTATGTTAAATGATATAAAATTAACATTAAGATTACTATATTAGTATTGTAATCAAATCCAATATTTCATTTTAGAAATGTAAAAATAGTAAGGTCTGTTCCTTTGGTTTAGGCGGAACTAGATTTTCAATTCTAGTTACTTTTACCGATTGATTGAAGCTTTTGATCATTTTGTTCAGGAAAAGTCAAAAAAACTCAACTTTAATATATAAAAAAATATCTAATGACAAATTACAAAAATGAAAATTACGGTTAGTTCCGCCTAATCGTTTGGAATAGACTGTAGGTACAAATTAGGATTATTATATTGGGTATAATAATATTAATATGAAATTAATTACTATTAAAAAGGAATATTTCTATTTCAAAATCTAATAAATGCTTTTTGTGTATTATGTGTTACTTTTTTCGTATTTTATCTTTACATTATTAAATAAAACCTATATAATATAAATAAATAGCTTTTTTAATATTAATAAAACATCGATGTTTCCGATACATCGATGTTTTTCCTTCGATGTTTTTTCAACATCGATAGTAAGCGCCGATGTTAACATCGATGTTAAACATCGATGTTTTGCCTTTGATTTACAACCCTACTGCGCAGTCACTTCAATTCTTTTCTTATTTTATTATTACTATACCATAGTAACTTCCAACTTTTAATTTTTGCTAAAAATTACTAGTATATACACAGCAGAAACAATCACAATAAAACTATTCCTAGACTATATCAACACTCAACCACAACAAAACTTTATGCAATAGATAAATTAGCGTACTCAAAACTACTAAAAAATAACCCCATGATTGTCTATAACTAATCGATCAGATTAAAAATCTTAAAAGCCGAGGAACACGTACACATAATTTGGATCAAGGGTCACAGTAACTATCAATTTAATGAAATGGCCGACTTTTTAGCCAAGGATGCCATTTTAAGTGGCTCCATTTATAATCTACCTATTCAAGTAGGAAACTTTGAGACAAAATCTATCGCAACTCCATCAAACACAATGGATCCTTCTATGGTCAACTAGTTCCAACTTTACCGCCAAAACCTTGGTCTAAGTATGCATACAACAAATCATATATAGGGACGATCTGTCGCCTAAGGTCCAACCACACATGTTCTCCACAACACCTTCATAGAATAGGACTAAAACCTTCACCATCATGCGACTGCACAGCCGATGCTATCGGGGACATAAACCAACTCTTTTTAGGGTTTTGTAGGTATGACCAAAAAACCCTTATACCGTTATTTTGTCGTCTGTCTGTCTGTCTGTTCGGTAAAAATTGTAGCCAAACGGCTAAACCTAGAGAGCTGAAATTTGGCATACTTATACAACTATTTTACCCGCACATAGAAAAAATACTAAAACATCTAAAAAACATATCCCCCTAAAAATAAAAACAAATATGTGTTCATAAAATTCTGAGTAGGGTATCAAATGAAAGCCCTTAGTAGGTGGATTA
Organism: Liopterus haemorrhoidalis; assembly: GCA_963971575.1. NCBI lineage: Eukaryota > Metazoa > Arthropoda > Insecta > Coleoptera > Dytiscidae > Liopterus > Liopterus haemorrhoidalis. The sequence continues at coordinate 193,148,898 of OZ020611.1, forward strand.
ACGATCAAAATTTTATTTTTGCCCACACTTGTAGCCCAGATGGCTTAAACTAAAAATCTAACCTAACCTAGAGAGTTGAAATTTGGCATGCTTATACAATTCTTTGACCCGCACATAGGAAAAATACTAAAACATCTAAAAAACATATCCCCCTGTAAATATAAACAAATATGTGCTCATCGAAAAACATTTTTTTTTTTTTAATTCTGAGTAGGGTATTAAATGAAAGCCCTTAGAACGTGGATTAACGATCAAAATTTTATTTTTGCAAAATAAATTATTTTGTTGCTATTTTTGCCAATATTAAATTAAATTTTTTTGTCCCACACCCTGTAGTCCAGATGGTTTAAATTAAAAAAATGAAAAAATTCTAAATAATGTACATTGTTGTGAACCGGAATAGTACAACAGGAATTTTTGATCAGATTATGTTTTCGGAAAATAACGCATTTTTTGTGTTTTTAACTAAAATATGTTAAATATTTAATTCGCTATGTAACACAGTAGATAAGTAAGCGCCGATAACGTAGTTGGTTTCGTCATTGGTTTGTAATTTGCAAACTAGAGTTCGAATCCTGTCAATTTTAATTTTTGTTTTTTTTTTTGCATTTTTATTTTGTTTAAATTATTTTGTCAAAATTCTAGTTATATTTTGGTAAATGTGGCATTTAATTTTTAAAAGCGTAAATTTAATAACCAGTGGGAAGTGTTGAAATTATAATTTAATTCTATGTTTGAATGTATACGAAATCAGAGGGCGGGGCTTATGATTTAAGCAACCAATGGAAGCGGTAGGCGCAATTTTAAAAATCTTAAAGAACCTTGCTATATAAAAAGAAAAATACTGCACATATTTAGAAACTTAAATAATGGTATTAGGCTATCGAATTAAAATTCATAAAAAATATTTTGACATAAAATTTGTTTTGGCATCCCAAATAATCATCATTCAGTTACTAAATACTTGCAAAACTCTGAAATGTGTGACAATTCACACTTCACATCAATTTTTTATGCCCGATGTACCAGATTCAACAGAGGCAACTTTATGCAGAACTTGTCTTACATAAGGTCCCACCAGTATATTAACCCTTCTAGATAATATTAAACTATATCTTATTGTGTACAAATATGTAACTAGAACTAGCATCAAAATTTAATGTATCAAACTATGTAAATTAATTCGTAAATGTGTACTTGCTGACTGATAGTCACGAAACTAAGGATTAAAATTAACTTCGATATAATTTCAATTGAGACAACAAATTATCTAAAAATATAAGTTGGTGTGACAATTTAATCTATCTTCAAATTTTTAAAAAGATAACAATTTTTCGTTAACGTTAAATTATGCAACGCTAAGCCAGTGGCGTAGCGTGGGTTTCAGCCGCCCGGGGCGGATGCCAATTTCGCCGCCCCCTTATTTAGGTATTTAAATCTAAAAGGCTCAAAAATTTACAGAATTTGCCGCCCCAAAAAAGAGCCGCCACCGCCGCCTCCGCTATGCTACACCACTGAGATTACATGCAATTTTTCGAGTTTCGAGAATGTTCAATAATTTAACAATTAGACCTCATGACAGTTTTTGGTCTCCGATTTCATACAGCATGCCTTTTGGAAGAGAGAATATTTACCCTGTGACAACAAAAAAGGGATGGTACTAAACCCCTGCACGCTTTCCGGTCATAGGGGAAATTGCATTTGTGCTTTTCTCTGATTTAATATTGCTTGCCCTTTTGTCAAAAGAAAGTTATAACAAATTTAAAGTCTTTTAAATATATGCATGCGATTCGGAGGGTCCCAAAGGGCTCAAACGGTCATGTGATCTTGTAATAAAAAAATATGATTTTCCGCGTTTTCATACAGCATGCCTATAATTAAAAGACTTTAAATTTGTTATAACTTTCTTTTGACAAAAGGGCAAGCAATATTAAATCAGAGAAAAACACAAAAATTTTGTGCAAGTGGAAATGCAATTTTCCCTATGACCGGAAAGCGTGCAGGGGTTTAGTACCATCCCTTTTTTGTTGTCACAGGGTAAATATTCTCTCCTCCAAAAGGCATGCTGTATGAAATCGGAGACCAAAAATGTCATGAGCTCCCGGTCTAAATCACAACACGCACTTAAAGAAAATAATGAATTGTAGCAAGTTAATTCAGTCCATGTGAATTGGACGACTGATGTTGCAGGTGTTATTAGACAATATTGAACTCTATTCTTTATATGAAAGAATCGATTCTCGCTGAATATTCGTTGTGAACAATCCGAGTACAAAATAAAACGCGGGGAATTACCGCAAGGTAACCATGTCAGACATATATGTCTGACATGGCGCATGTAGAACTTCTTAGTGTCAGACACATATGGCCGACGTGGCGATTAACGTGTTAAAGAAAGGCTATTCCCCGGTTCCGTCACATTTAAATAATAAAAAGTTCTGTGCTCATTTTAATCGGTCCGAATTGTAGGTGCGATAAAAATATTAAAAGAAATGGTTCAAATTTTTAGTTCAGATTACAAGATATTATTTATTGAGGATTTTTGCCGCCCCAAAAAAGTGCCGCCCGGGGCGGACCGCACCCCCCGCCCCCACGTCGCTACGCCACTGCGCTAAGCAGAAGTACAGTGACATATTCGTTTGATAACATCGGTATCAAACATTCTTATCTGACATAGTGGGTGCAAATAAAATGTTAGGAGATATTTCCGGCATCTGACCTCTTTACTAAACTTTGTTTTGTTACACTGATAGCATTTAAGGGTGTACGAGAATATCAAAGAGCAGACACAATAAGATTTCTAGTCACAAAGCTTAAAAGGTCGCCAGTATTATATAATAAAATTTAATTTAAACCACTGCTTCGTAATCTTGTTAAACGCGTTATTTAAGGGCAGGTACAACCATATAGTTCTGAAATGTTTCTTATGAAAAACTAGCAATCTGAAATAAACTAAGTAACAATTTATACATCAAAATTTGAAGTGGATCTATTCAATTGGATAAATAAAATGCATTATATACGCCATCTTGTAAAACAAACGACACATATTTGTGTAGAATGATATTAAATGAATGAAATTTAGTATTTGCACCTCAAAGAATAGCAATAAGAAATATTATGAGGAAAAAAAAAATATCTTATTCCATACAAACGTTATTAATTATTTAATGTTAAAAAGTTTCAAACGCTGCCCTTTAGTGACGTAGCCGGCCAGAGGACTGTCCTAGGTCAGGGGTCGGCAAACTTTAGAAGCTAAAGAGCCAAATTCACCCTTTACGGCATATGGAAACATTTTAAAGAGCCATAATTTTGTTTTAATACATGACTTTTTGAATATTTTCTAAGTATTATTACTAATCAACTTAATTTGAAGAGCCACACGAATGTCCTCAAAGAGCCGTATGCGGCTCGCGAGCCGCAGTCTGCCGACCCCTGTCCTAGGTTAATATGTGCACAAATGACGTCAATTACACCAATTTTTTTTTCCATTTTCGTTAATTTTTAAAACATACGACCAGAATATACAAGGTGTCTCAAAAGAAATTTTATATTTATTTAGCTTACTGCGTGAACGCAACGTATCCGAGGGGCGCGGGGGTTATGTCAATCGGTAGCCTGGCTCTTGGGAATTCTGTCGCTATGGAGCGTTTCTCGGGAGCAGACCGCGCGTTATGCGTGCGAGTATTTTACAAAAACGGTGATTCGGCGACTGTACCGCGTAGAAAATTCTGCAGTATTCGAGGTTTCCCAAGCATTCCTCTCATTCGACATTGGGTTAAAAAGTTTGAAGAGACTGGTACAACGCTGGATAAATCAAAATCCGGGCGACCTAGGTCATCAAGAACGGTAGAAAACGTGGAGAATGTTAATCTGTCTGTTCGTGACGACCCGAACCTTTCAATTCGGAAGCGCGCAAGTGCTTTAAATGTGCATAGATCATCATTACATCGCATTATGCACAAAGACCTAAAGCTGCACCCCTACAAAATTCAATTGGTGTAAGAATTAAAGCCCTAAGATGCCAGTCAGAGGCTTTATTTCGTAAATCGGGTGATTGAGCGATTTTCAACGTTTACCAACATTTTGTTTTCGGATGAAGCTCATTTTCATCTTAATGGCCACGTAAATAAGCAGAACTGCCGCTACTGGAGTGCAACGAATCCGAAACGCAAACATCAGAAACCCCTACATTCGCCTAAAGTGACCACATGGGCTGCGATGTCGGCGCGAGGAATTATCGGCCCTTACTTTTTTGAAGACGAAAGGGGGCGTGCAGTTACAGTGAATTCAGAGCGTTATGTGGAGATGTTAGACAACTTCTTGGTACCTGAACTGCAAAACTTTCCTGGCTATAACCAAAGAACATGATTCCAACAGGACGGAGCAACTTCACACACGTCCAATATGTCTCTGCCACGTGTTCGTGAAATTTTCTCAGGCAAATTGATCTCTCGGAGAAGTGACATAAATTGGCCTCCACGCAGTCCAGATTTAACCCCTATGGACTTTTTCCTATGGGGTTATCTTAAATCTAAAGTTTACGCCAATAAACCGACTTCACTGGCGCATTTGAAAGAAAATATCCGTCACGAAATGGCAGCCATCCCTGAGTCCACCTGCCGAGACGTCATAAGTAATTTTACTGTTCGATTAAATGAGTGCCGAGAACGCGAGGGTCTACATTTAGACGATATTATTTTTAAGAAATAAATCCCCAAAAAGTGCATTTTAATAATTAATAAACATTTTTTCTATATACGGCTTACTTTTTTTTTAATCGATCCACTAAATATAAAATTTCTTTTGAGACACCTTGTAAAATGATATAAACAACAAACTTCATGTTTGACAGCATTAGCAAGAGGTACCATGAATGCTCACGCACTCGAGACTGCGTCATTCACTATATAATTTCGTAGTAGTATTTTTCGATAATTATGTTGAAAAAAATGTTGGCGCATTATTTGAATATTTCTACACAAAATCATATAAATATAAAAGTTATTTGAAATCCACAAATATATTTAAAAATGACAGAAAATCGTTTTCCGAAATTTTCGTTTTTTTTTTAAGTAATATTAGTAATATCTATTATTAAGTTATTGAGCGGTACCATTTTAACAATTTTTATACAATTAAAAATATCCTATTAGATAGATAAAAAATTCGCTGCGAATTTTGAAGTATAGATTGTTACTAATTTTATTTCACTTTATTAGTTTTTTATTTCAGTTTTTTAGTTTTGTATAACAAACTTATTATTTGTAGGGGTTATACGTACCGGTTAAACTATAGTTCACTTCATCAAGTTTATAACAAGAGAATCAGTAAAATTTCTGCAGGTCGTTTTAGGTAGTTGCAGACCGTCAGAAGTCTTGTTCGCCCATTTTTACCCAATAAATTATTAGTTCTTTACTTGCTAAATTTAGTAGTCTTCAAATACGTGCCTCGTTTTCATGCCGTGAATTTTTGCATGGCGCTTAAGAACTCTTCTTATTCTGTACATTTGTAAACATTTTTGTAAACGTCACTGAATTTCGAAGACTAAAGAGTAAAAGTTTAACTAGACCGTAAACAATTATTAAAGTATTTTCAAATAAAATCATTAAATTTATTGACGAACTTATAAAATGGTACAAAGAATTGATCTACGATTTTCTAGCTATAAAAGTTCCTTAAAACGGGATTTTATGTGATTATTTAGAAAATTAAAATTGTGATTTGCATATTTATTAATCAATTGTGGCCACCACAGGGCCGACCGCTATCACAAAGTACTTGTATAAAATACAGTCTAGCAGCAGTGTAGTTATTATTGTAAAAGACAATAACGTATTATATTACGTTGACAATTTCATAATGTGTATTTATAATTTGCGATAACCATGGAAAAGTACATGCATAAATTTAAAAAAAAAAATCACAAATAAGAGTTGTTAGTTATTGCTTTTATAGCAACTTTTGTTAAATAATTTTTTTCGAAGTATTTCTCTGTTGTGAAATATTCGCAAACATTTTAAAACCGACACGAGTAAACCCTCATTTCTAGTTAACCGATTTTTACCAAAAGTTGATCAACTCGTGCCATTGATGTCAAAAGCTTAAATATGAAGTTTCAGAAAAATCCCTTTAGCCGAATTTGCTCTGCACGTATACCCTGATCGACAGACATACAGACAGACAAACAGACAGACCGACAGATTGACATCATGCTAAAAATAGTCAAAACGTTCTGTAGGGACCTCGATTCGTGGAGATCCATCGAAATCTCGAAATGTCAAAATCGGTATGATCACAATACCTACCATCTTCCCATCTTCAATGTTTGGTACCTTAATAACAAAATAAAATAAACAGGATTATAAGGTTTTTTGCAATTATTTCAAAGCTGCATTACTGTGACAAACTATCTTGTTACCACGTTGAAAAATATTGGTTTATAGATAAAATATTTGAATATTTCAACCCATATGTAATGGAAGGCTATTTCATAATTTTATAGCAATTCCTCAACCTTTCATTAGTAATATAATTATTAATAAAACAAATTTATTAAATAATTCGCCATCATTAATATTAAAATTCCTTCTATTGTAAATAAAAGTAACGTTTTCCTCAACAATCGTCCACAACGAAATGCTTCGAAGTAGAACGCATTCGAATTCGTTTCTATGAACGAGATCGCTCAGTTATTCTATAACTAAATTTCTGTATAGCCGACCGGCGTAGCGTATTGGTAACACACGTGCCTTGTTTTGTTAAGGTTTCGGGTTCGAATCCTGTTCAGGCAATTTTCATTACGACAAATTATAAAAGAGGTTGATATGGCGAGTTGTCATTTATAGAGTCGTCGTTATTCGAAGTATACCTGTCAGGCGTGGGGGGGAGGGCCTAGGGTCTGAGCTCCTCTAATTCAAATGACACGTATTTAAGGGACGCATTTTTCATAAAATTAAATGATTATATACGAAAGAAATACTTTGAGCCCCCTCAAGAAAACGTGCTTGGTGCGCGCTTGACGACTATATATATTTTCAATAAGCATTATAATCCTCAAATGCACCACACTTACTTTATAGTAAGGCTATTAGGAGGGCATGGCCAATAACTTTTTTCAGTACCTGTGTAGGTATGTTTGCAATAGGGTGTTGTTTATTAGAACATTTACAGTATTTTTGTTTTGTTTTATTTCTATGCTACGCAATATTAAAAATAAATAAACAATTCTATGCTAGAAAAGAGTGACCATGAATATTTAAAAATAATTTTTCTATTTGGCATGTGAAACTATTTACATGCTTGTTGCTTACGTTATATTCCATCATGACGATATGAAATTGGCAAAATGTTAAATGAAAATAATCAAAAACTTTGAAAAATATAAACACGTGTTTTCCAAAAATATTTCAAAATTTTGTTTTACATAGTGTTGGCAAGAATGTGAAAGTAAGCAATTTGTTTTGGTCTAGGGAAAAAAAAACTTGTAAGCTAAAAAAATCTATCAAAACTAGTAGAAATAGAACTTTTTTAAAATATTTATTTAAAGTACAGCACAAACCTCGATTAATGTTATAACGTGTAATGTATGAGAACTGTAAGGGAGGTAATTTTGGTATTATTTCATAAATAAAATTTCATAAATAAATTCATTATAATCATTCAATTAGAGTAAAATATTTAATCTGTTAAACGATACAAAAATAATCTATTGCTTAGAAAGGGCATTTAAGATAACGGTAGATTTGTTTATTATTTTAACTTGACACGTTGTCAAGGGAACATGAAAAGTGAATCGTAAATTATTGTGTTAAATAAATATACGTCAACCATAAGCACATAAATAATAATTAATTCTGTCTGAGATAAAAATATTAAGATTCGGCTATTTTCTAATGGGATATTTATCTGAGTTATCACCAATAAATTATGAATTTTAAGATAGTACAAGACCGACAATCAAGAGGTGTTAAATGACATTTAACAGTTGGGCGATATAAGCATTTTCCAGGGTGGCCGCGTTTTAGGGAGTTCAGCTTAAGCCGCCGTATGGTTAAGACCATGTTTTGGAGTTGGTTTTTAAGAGACATGGGTTAGAGACATTTAGAGTGTTTGGGCGAGTCGAAATAAAGTAACAAGTAATTCCGTATGAACGTTAGTGTAGTGCCCAGCTAACGACATGTGAGAGAAATGGTTTTAGAGGATGTCAGTCAGGACTGTGGTGTCCAGTGGTTAAATTAGTGTTTGGTGTAAAGTGTGTCTAGTGTGTGCGAATGTGTGTTTTTTTTGGATTTAGCTGTATCGACGTAATTGTAAGTCTATTGTAATTAGTGTAAATATTTAAACCGTATCATAATTAAAGTAGATTAGCTAAAATGTTGAGTTTAATTGAACAACCCTTAATCCTTCCAAGAATCATAGTAACCAGCTAGCGGACTCATAAGGGGGGGTCCAGACTTGATCCGCTCGCAAGTCTTGGAACCCATAATGTGAGGGATGTACAGAGTAAGTACAAATGAAATAAATAGATCAGCCAACCGTGACATTTCATATTTACATATCGTAGTTCCCCACAGAACCATCAGCTCATTAAGAGAACAATTTTAATAAGGAGACCAATTAGTAAAAAATTTATATGAAGTGTGAATTTTCACACATTTCAGGATTTTATAGGTATTTAAGTGTAAGAAGCCAACAGAATGATGGATGTCTAAAACAATATTTTTTATACAATCACTTCAAAAAAAAGTTTATGATAATCCTTTTTAATCGTTATGTCAGTACTAAGAGCTTTCATTTAAATTTTTAAAACCAAAATTAAATAATTTGCAAAAATTTCGTCACAATAAAATTTTAATTAAAAAATCCCAGCGATATTTTCTGCATTTGCTTCGTATCTCTTATCTTCATAAGATGAATAAAAAACATATTAAAAAATTGCTTCATTTTTTACAATTTTAGAAACGCATTTTTCACTATTAACAATGTGCTAATTGATTTATACGTATTTCACTACTATAAATTATTTATTTTTCTTTGATATCTCAAAAACAAAAAATTAAAATAATTCAAACAATAGATTGAATCTATTTTACGTCATGGCGTATAATACTTGCGTGGAGCTTACAAACGTGAACTCGATATTCAGCTGTTGTTAATTAAATGTTTAATATCAAAAGAAGACATAACACCTTATCCATAAATACAAAAAATCCATAACATTATTAGTCATAATTTAACCATGATTAAAAATATGATAATTAATTTTGTCCAAAACATAAACTGCAATATTTTCTAAAAAATCAACCTGATCAAAAATTTCATTCGTACTTTTCTAGTTCAGATCAATGTACATTACTTACAATTTTTTCAGATTTTTAGTTTAACCCCTTGGGGTTTAAGGGAACGGCACAATAATTTTTTTAGTACATTTTTGGGAAAAATCCTGTTAAAATAAAAAAATATATATAATAATAATAACTACTTTCTGTTCTCTACTAAAAATCGAAATTTTTCGATAACTAATCAGATCAAAAATTCCTGTTTAACTATTCCGGTTCCCATCAATGTACATTATAGATCAGTGTTGGCGAACTTTTTGAGCTCGGTGTGTCAAAATTCGGGGTAAAAACTAGCTTAATTCGGGTGCCGTGTCACGTCTAAAAATATCCATAGTTTTGTGATATTTGCAGCCCTAGTAAAAAAAATAGTTATATATTTTTTTTATATATTTTTATTTATTAAAAAAGCAAAAATAAATAATTCTTTACATTAGTGACATTGTAGTTGCTGAATTACAATTGACGGTTGGTATTTCATGCACTTCAAGCCTAAGCAAGGGCTACTAACTTCATCTATGAGTCGGTTTTTTTAATTGGTTTTAATCTTATTTAAAGCCGAGATAAGGTCCCTCAAAAGTACGTAGAGGGAAAAATTGTGGCACCCCTGTTCTTGGCCGAAGACCGCCCGTTAATGATGCGTGTCACCCAAAATGTCTTGGTGTGTCACCTGTGACGCGCGGGTCATAAGTTCGCCATCACTGTTATAGATATTTATTTCACATTTTTAGATCAACCTCTTAGGGAAGTAGAGTGGGAGACAAAAGTTTTTTTTTTATTTCTCTATATTTTTTCTGCATGTGGCTTAAAGAGTTGTACAAGCATGCCAAATTCAACTTTCTTTGTTCAGCCCTTTGGCCACAATTTCTACCATACAGACAGACACATGAGTGACGTTATAAGGGTTTTTTGGTGGTCATACCTACAAAACCCTAAAATTGGAGCAGATATGTATTATTTTCATAACTATTTCTATCGAGATTTAGGAAATATTAAAAGGACCCCGTTTAAAGCACTAAATATCTGAGATTCTGTATTAAAAACAGAATTATTTATATAAATATACCATTTTTAATAAGAAGCGGATGTACTGAGTGGTATTATTAATAATATTTGAGCTGCATTTAATGTTTTTAGTAGAACTATTTATGTGATTTCTTAATTTACGGTTCAGTAACAAATGTGCAACGTTCCATGAAGTGTCAAAAATATATATACGGAAGTGGTTAGAGGCATAATTAATGGATATTTAGGTGCATTTGTGAATATTTTTGGTACTTACAAATGATGCAAATGGAATTTACAGGAAGTCATATTTTTTCGGTATAATTTTCATATTTTATATAAAAATATCTCGCCATTCATTCAGGAAAAATTATATGTGTGTTATGAAAATGGCTTAAGTCACATATTTTTCAGCGAGTTATAATATTTCGACTTTTGCGTTTGTGTTTTAAAATTTAAATTAATTTTTAAATTAGTTTTTCTTAAAAATATATCTTGTTTATTTATTTTTTTATAAAATGGCAAGTAAAAATGGACACAATCACTTAAAAAAACAACCTCAAATAAATAAAATAATAAACTTATAAACTAAACAAGATGAGATGTGACCAGCGACTTCATAAGTACAGATTCTGATTCTTCTGTTAATTAATCTAAATGATTAAACACAAATTATATTAACTTGCTGAATTGTCAAAAATTACAGTAATAAACAGTTTTTGTTTTTGATCGATTATCTCTCACATGCCTTATATATTGCTGTCTTTTTCTTCCACGGGTTACAACACGTATTTTATTTTTTTGAGTAACACGAAGGATTCAAAGAGTAAGTTACTAAGAAATATATTAACTTACATTTAATTATTGTCATTATGTTACTATTGTTACAATTTTTGATGTTTTGGGTACATTCGATTTGACGCTCTGAGCGTTCCGAGCACGTTCTGTGCACTCAAACGTGTTCGATTTGACGCTCGGTGTACACTCAATTGCATTCGTTTTGCGATCGAGCGAGCATTTAGAGTGCGCTCTATGTGTTCGGGGTTTTAAGACCGAGCATATGGAGTATGACGTAAAAAAGTGGGGGAATGGCGGGAAAGAAATGAAGATTTAAAATTAAATTATAAATAAAATAAAAATAATAGCCTTAGACAAATAACAATAGACAAATAATATTGTTATTTGTCTATGGCTACAGAGTACGGCCATTTTATGTATTTGTGACGTTCTATACACCGTGCATAAAATTAAAATGGAAAAAATTCATTAAATTAATTCATAAATTATTATTTAATTTTTAATTCATTTTATTTCTTCACCATTGAAAAAAAAAAATCAAGGAAAAACCGAGATATATAATTTTGATTCATGACCTGAACTAATCTGACAGTAAAAACGCCGCCTAAAATTGTAGGGTCGCTCCGTTAGTGCTCGATTCATGACGTCACCATCAACTGTTCGCTCAGCGCTCGCTCTACTCTGTACAACTCGAATGCACCCTTTGAAAACTTTAAAATGTTCATGAAAAATTGGTGGGATATAACGTAACTAGAGTTACGGGAAAACCGCATTTTTTGAAAATCGCGGTTTTCTGTTTTTAAAAATCAAAAACCACGGTTACGGTTTCGGTTTTTCAAGTTTTAAATTTTTTCTACTATAGATACTCTAAAATAAATCAATAAATTTTTATTATGTGTTGAAATACACTATTCGCGACTCCAAATATCAGTGATACATCTGGTGGCGGCTTGGTAAATTAAACAGAAGCGTATATTTGTATAATATTTGTAGGGTGTTGTGCTGCAGTTTATGTGAATTAAGACGTATTTTTAAATATAGTGACTTAAATACAGTGCTTTTTTGCCGAAATATTGTTTGAACTGATAAATATTAAGAAAAAACTTCTGACATATACGCTTTTCGTCGGGCATCAACTGTCTTACGCAGCGCCGCCAATGTTAGTTTGAGTCGCGAATTATACTTTACAATAAAAAAAACATACAATAATTATACACTACAACCTACGTAGCATACTAACTTAAGGTTTATTTAAATTTAAATAAAAGGCTTTTAAAAACACTAAACTATTTAAATGTTTATCGTTTAAACGTGAACGCATTTTGGTGCAGAAGTTGGCGCTTAATGAAAATGTTCTTTCGGCATAGGTGGATGTTGCTTTAATAGTGAATAGTGCACTCTGGCGCACTGACTTTCCCAAGCGCATTGCGTCTAGCGCCAATACATTTCTTTATGCTTGATATCTAACAAAAAAGAAAAGTCTAGTTGGTAGCATACATTATGCACCAACCATTTTTTTTAAATCTAATAAAGCCTTTATTCAAGAATAATACATTTGTTGCCACATTTGAGAGATTTTCTTCTTACCTTTGTATTTTTTTTTTTTTTTCTTAAGGATTAATTTCATAAGGATAAACCGAAACCCGCGTTTTTTGCGGTTTAGCGGGTTTTTGCACTGAAAACCGTGGTTTTGCGGTTTGGTTATAACCGTTTCATAAACACTAAACGTAACCAATCCACCATATACTTATATGTTTTCCTTCATTATTGGTTGGATAGTGACATGTAATGGACAAAATTGCAAATTTTCATTTCTTTTGCTCTCTCTATTTGGGTGAAAATCTAAAATGTGGAAATTTCTATCACCATTTAAAGATCTTATAGAACATCTTGTGTGGGACAATTTTAAAAATATCGTCCATTGTGTTTTCTAATCAATTAACAGATTCTTCCATTTGTTTTTGCTTTCGCTTGCAATCCGGGCGTGTTTGTTAAAAAAATATATATAATGCGTAATTCGGTATACTGAACATGAAATCTTTTTAAAATGACTAACAGAAGTACTATATGTGTTTTTCCTTCACTCATTCACAAAATATAAGTTTACCAAGTGACTTGCTCCATTATCAAACTCAACGTCATTTGCATTTTGTTTGAATGAGAAAACACCAACGCTCAATCTATGGGTTGAATTTTCGTAAAAACGGTACCACATTATTTAGAGCGATGTAACACGTGATTTTTTTTTTTTCGTAATTTATTTTTGAGTTATTTAAAACTCCTCTTGGGAGCAAAGAGTTTCGACAAATCGATCTCGTTCTTCGATGGGCTAGGGCAGCGATTCCCAAACTATGCGCCGCGGCGCCCTGGCGCATCGTGGCTGATCTACGCGAAAACATTTCAATATTCTTCCAACTGCGTTAATTGTAAAAAATTGTGATACATTAAGGGCCGGGATTCGAAAAACTACTGGGTTAGGGTCTTAATTTGCCGAAGATTTTAAATTCCCACAGAATCGTTCGTCGCCAGGCGATAATAGTAGGACGATTTTATATTCTTTCCCCTGCGAGTTCTACTCCAGGGTCATTCTGGATATGTCTGCTTGACTGCTGCGTAAAATGTGGGATATTGTATTCCATTTTCTGGTTTTTATTTCCTAGTGGACTTCTTTTTTGCTGGTTACTCTTCGATTTTTATTGTGCACACTACCTTGCCGTCTAATTCGCAGTAGCCTGCAACGACACTTAATTACAAAGAGTTTTTGTAAGACCTATTTTGTTCCATTCCGTATTACGCAACCATAAAAATGCCAACTGGATATTAAATTTACGCTCTTAAAAATTAAATGCAACATTTGCCAAAATATAACTAGAATTTTGACAAAATAATTTAAACAAAATAAAAATGGGAAAAAAAAACAAAAAATAAAATTTTCTCCTCTGCCCGGGAACAAACCGTAGTTTGCTGTGTAGCAAGCGAGCGAGCTAACCATTAGACCAGGATACGCCTTGTAATATAGTGTGTTACATAAGTATAACTTTTGTTCATCGTCAACAAAAAAACACAAAAAAATGCGTTATTTTCCGAAAACATAATCTGATTTAAAATTCCTGTTTACACTAATGTACATTACTTAGAATTTTTACAGATTTTTAGTTTAAGCCATCTGGGCTACAGGTGTGGGCAAAAATAAAATTTTGATCGTTAATCCACCTACTAAGGGCTTTCATATGACACCCTACTCAGAATTTTATGAACACATATTTGTTTTTAGTTGTATAAGTATGCCAAATTTCAGCTCTCTAGGTTTAGCCGTTTGGCTACAATTTTTACCGGACAGACAGACGACAAAATAACGGTATAAGGGTTTTTTGGTCATACCTACAAAACCCTAAAAAATACAGTTCCACAAAGATTTTCACATTTGAAAATGCCCCACTGGCTGTTTTCATTTATCGTTGTTTTCACATTTACATAAAATATTATAATCTTAATTTTGAAACAGCCCTCGTATTTGAAATTTGAACAAGGCTAATTTATATTTTGATACCACGGGAAAGACAATTGAAGGGGCAAGTGGATGAAGTGTTATGTTACAAATTTTAAGTTCCGAGTTAATTGACATTTGGGAAGTTATTGTGTTTTTTATTTTCCGCTATCTCTCCGCTTGCCACATCAGTTGAAAGCCTGTCAAATTTATTATATTGTGAAAATTAGATTTTTTTCCACAAATTACTGCATTTTTTCTTCTTTCGCTACTGTGTGAGACCTAAAAAACTACTTGAGGTCATTGTACATAACACCTTTACCTATCTGTATCTTCCAAAATATAGATAATTGGAAACTGAGTGTTGTGGTTAGGATAAAAGAGGCTTAAACATCCTCATTTCAACGAAAATTTCAAAATATGCTACATAACACTTTCATCCACTTGCCCCTTCAATTATTTACATTACTAAAAATATCTCAAAATAATAATATGCAGCATGTGTTACATGGCCAATTTTATAATTTATAGCACTCTTTCCAAACAATATATTTTTTTTTACATCGTCCCATTTAACTTAAATAGAACTAGACAAACCTACCCAATGACATAACGGATATTAACTGGCACTTCACACCATTTATTCTTTCATCTTCTTTTGTGTCGGAGCGGTTTTTAAATAACCCTAAATCCAACGACTTCCTCCGGACGCCAGATCTATTTCGCTAAATGTATCGCCCTTTGATTTCCAAGAAAACACGTACCACACACTAAATGTATTTTCGACAACAAAATAACGAAAACAAACACAACACGAATCCGCGCTACGATGTTTCGTCTTTCGAATGAACAACCAAACTAAAGGAACAAAATGGTTCCTTTTCCACGTGTGTTTTTATTCCTTGTATTTTTTTGAAATATTGCCAACTTTAGAAACGTCAATGATCTCGGTCCAAGTTGGCAGTAAGTGGGATTATATTAGGTATTTACAAAAACGTTTTTGTTTAAATGTTCTTGAATATATGCTCTGGTTAACGCAATTTAAAAATATTAAGATAACTCTGGGATTTTCGCCAAATTATCGGATTGATGTATTTTTGTTTCCTGTCCTACGCCAAGTTTTGCGAAAGTGTTTATTTACAAGTTTAGATTTCGAAATTAATGTTACAGTTAAATTTCATATCCTAAATGGTTGGTATTTTTATATAAGTTGCATAACATGGTTGCATATTATAAATGCATTCTAGAAAAAACCTTAATTTATTTAATAATACTGAGTGCAACTGTTGCAGTATTGGATTATTTTATGCGACAATTTGCTTTTCGATGCTTCGATCATATAACAGTTTGTGATTCCCGCTGATACGACGGTTTAATGTGCTTACTTTGAAACTATAAAGGTTGATGATCATATCACATGTGTTCAGTATTTATTTTATTTTATGCACAACTGTGCATTCGTCCAATGATTAGTCCAATCCCTTTGGGCATCACCGTGCCAGACCGAGAAACAGTCGTTTTTAAGCCGCCTACTTTGATTATCAGGGCCATCCGAGTTCTGAACTCCATATGAATTATGAAAGAATTTTGAAAATGAGATTTTGAGGCGTTTCGGGTTCATATCATCTCGAAAAAAGGGTCGGTAAAAATGTCAAATAGCCGGGCCGACATGACTGTCTCGGTCCACCCTAGGGATCGAAAAAAAGCATCGATGTATCGAAAACATCGATGTTTGTTTTAAAAACATCGATGTCTACTACCGATGTCGATATTTAAACTTTGAAATTCTTAAACTACTGCTAGAGCGCTGGAAACTTAAAATTTTAATTTTTATTAATATTAGTACACAAAATATAAGCGCCATCTATTGTGATATAACAATACTAATAGTGTTAGTTCTTATTCTTCTTAGCAGTTAGCAGAATAAGAAAAAAATAAGAAGAAACTTCTAATTTTTGCAAACAATGCCAACGACCAAGACGCCAACAAACTTATTGCTTTTTGAGTTTTGTTGACAC
Organism: Liopterus haemorrhoidalis; assembly: GCA_963971575.1. Classification (NCBI taxonomy): domain Eukaryota; kingdom Metazoa; phylum Arthropoda; class Insecta; order Coleoptera; family Dytiscidae; genus Liopterus; species Liopterus haemorrhoidalis. Next base: position 193,165,544 of record OZ020611.1, read on the forward strand.
TTTCCCAGTTGTTATTCCTCCAATCCCTGGAATTACCGTATTGGGAAATATAATTATAATTTATTTATTAATAAAACTATTATTAGGATTATTATATTGTAATGTTAGTGTAAAATTAATATTAGGATTGTTATATTAGTGTTAGAAAAAAATGCAATATGTACAGTCTATTCCAAACGATTAGGAATTTATGGAATTTCCATTTTTGCAAGTTGTAATTAACTATTTTTTATATATTGAAGTTGGCTTTTCCTGAACAAAATAATCAATAGCTTCAATCAATCGGTAAAAGTAACTAGAACTGAAAATCTAGTTCCGCCTAAACCAAAGGAACAGACTTTATTTCAACTTAAATAATATGTTAAATAATATAAAATTAACATTAAGATTACTATATTAGTATTACAATAAAATGCAATATTTCATTTTAGAAATGTAAAAATAGTAGGTACAAATTATTATATTGGGTATTAATAATGTTAATGTGAAATTAATTACTATTAAAAAAGAATATTCCTATTTAAAAATATAATAAATGCTTTTTGTGTATTATATATTACTTTTTTTTGTATTTTATCTTTACATTATTAAATGAAACCTATATAATATAAATAAATAGCTTTTTTTAATATTAATAAAACATCGATGTATCGGAAACATCGATGTTTTCTCAACATCGATGTTAATATCGATGTTAAACATCGATGTTTTGTCTTCGATGTACAACCCTAGTCCACCCCTGCCTTTGGCTATTGAAAAATTGTGTTTCTGAAAATTATTTTTCATTGCTTAATATACTCGTAAAGAGCTTTTATTAGGTGCCTTACTATAAATTTTTTCAACAATCCCAAATGTTCGACATTTTTGCAAATATCTAATTAAAAATTCTTATTAAATTATTAACATTAAAGAGAGCTTATTAACCCCTCTAGATTAACATGATGGGCGACAAAAAATCAACAATTTTAGTAAAATTTGCATTATATACGAGCTTTTTAAAAATTATGTTTATCATTATGACATCTTACAATACATTTTAAAAAATAATAAAAATTCTTTCGTGAACCCAAAAATTTGATAAGTTTTGAAAAAACAACAAAAATTACTGTTGAAACTTCTATTCCGTTAAATCAGTGTGCATTACTCAGAATTTTTTACTGTAATCGCGTCAGATCATTTACGTTTGTTAAAATGTAATCAAAATTCTTTTGATATCAATGTGCATTCCTCTTTTTTTTTCAGACTTTTAGATCGATCCCTATGAGTTACACCCTGCATCTATTAAATTATTGAGCGATACTGTTGTGATTTCATTCTTTCAACTAATAAAGATTAAGGTTTCAAGTAATTAAAGTTAAGTTAAAACCAAAATATAAAGCTACTCTGGTTCTAAAATACAAACATAAATTTTAGGATGAGACTGCATAACAATGCGGTGACATCATGGCCTCAAGCTTTCATATAAGATAAACTATTAGGTTGTGTAATAAATTTCCGCGTTTTTTTGTATTTTATCTTTTTCCCGCAATTTTGTGTTTTGTTAGGTTAAGTTTAGATATGCATTCTTAAGTGTTTTTCGTGCTCTAGAAACTTATCTGCTTTAATTTTCGGAATTAATTAATTTTAATTGAATTTGAGGCTTTTGAAATGGAAGTTCCAGGATGTAAAAAAAATCATTTTCGACTACTGCTCTATTTTGCCTTTCGTCGTGGTCAAAAAGCTACGAAAGCAGCTCGCGGCACCTTCCGACTTCCACAAAGGTCGTCTCAAGATGTTTTTGAAGGAAGATGGTCGTCAAACAAGACGAGAGTTGGCCGAAAAGATGCAATGTGCCTTTAAGACCATCGCTAACCATCTTCACTCCATGGGCTTTACTCAAAAACTTGGGAATTGGGTGCCACATAACTTGAGCGATGGCCACAAGGAAAATAGTCGCGAAAAAGCAGCTCAAAATCTCGCCCGGCATCGTGCAACACGCGGTCACGAGCAACGATTTTTATACAGAATTATCACCGGAGATGAGAAGTGGTGTCTTTACGTAAATATGAAGCAAAGAAAAGAATGAACGGCACCAGGAGACACACCAAGGCCGAGAGTTAAGCAAGTTCTCCATTCCAAGAAGACAATGATCTGCGTCTGGTGAGATTGTGAAGGTGTGCTCTACTGCGAAATGCTGGAGAAGAACAAGACTGTCGACAAGGCACGCTATCTCGACCAACTTCATCGCGTGAACGAAGCAATTCAGCAGAAAAGGGCCAATCGACGTTGTCAAGTCATCCTTCTTCATGACAATGCGCGTCCACACTCTGCAAACATCGTCAAAGAGGCTCTGAATGATCTCAAATGGGAGGTTCTATCGCGTACGCCATACTCTCCGGACTTTGCGCCAACGGATTATCACCTTTTCCGCTCCATGTCGAACCAAATGAGGGGCGTAACCTTCGCTAACGATGAAGACCTCAAAACCTGGCTCACAAACTTCTTCAACACAAAATAAAAAGATTTTTGGCGAGACAGCATCAACAAGTTGGTCGATAGGTGGGAACATGTTGTAAATAATGATGGAGAATATATTATTGATTAATTTGTTACTTTAATTATTGTTTTCTTCAATAAATCTTATAAACAAAAAAACGCGGGAATTTATTACACAACCTTTATATTTATACAATACTTATGCTGTAGCAGTTCTTTTCTGGCTATGATTGAATAAGGCCGCGGGCTGACTGATCGAGTGCTGTCAATCGTTTGCTGTCGAGCAAATTTCAAACACACGTTAACTAAGGGCATGCGTCGCACTGAACCATCGTTTGCTGTCAAGTAGCATCAAGTTGTTTGCATTTCAAACCGGTTTGAACGACGCCCGACGCAATAACACATGCGCATTTAAGTATATACAGTCCATAACCATATATTATTTGACAGTTGGATTGCCAATTTTTGCGCATACATACTAATATTGTATAAAAAAACAACTTATTGCCCAAATATTACCTCAAAAGTCAAAATTAACTGTTTGATAGTATTATTTTAGGTTGGAATATGCACTATTTGACAAGTGAGAAATAAATTTACTTGACACTGAATGATCGGTAATACTCGGTCAGTCAGACCAGTTATTAAATTTTTAAATTACACTACACGACTCGGCGCTACGTTACACGACGGCGCTCGATCAGTCAGACTGCTGCCTAAAGATGTTTAAAGCCTACATAGGCTTTATTTAGTTTTATTTAACAATCTCAAAAAATTCCATATTCCAACAAATACCATTTCTATTACACATTTTTTTAAACAATTAAAAATATCCTGTTAGATAGATAAAAATTCGGTGCTAATTTAGATTGTTACTGATTCGGTGACTGTTTTAGATTAGTATAGATTGTTACTAATTTTATTTCAGGTTTTGTCTAAGAAACTTGTAATCTCTAGGGGTTATACGTGGCGTTAAATAGTGTTTTATATAACGCAGAATATCAAATAAATCAACCTAATTCAGACATTAAAGTAAACAGCCGTATGTGCCCGGTGCTTCTGCTCATTCCCACAAGTCAATAAACGTTAATATCAATCATTACAGCGATCTAAATTTATCTGTCCGATAGGTTCTTCACCTCACTCACCTAACCAATTAACCATATTAAATAACGTAGAGCCAGACTAAACTATAATATTTTGTCTGGGTATTTAATTTAAAACTAGGGTAGAGTGTGGTGGCGCTTACTGTCACTCTGCCAAAAAGCAGTACTTGTCGTGTTTTGTGACCTGTATAGTTAGTTACAAAGAGTACAGACGTAGTTCTGGGCGAGTTACAAGATGCAGCTGTCCCCCGTATTATCTTTAGACGGAAAATAAGACGTCAGTAAACGTCATCCCAGAGACGTCTTTCCGTTCTGACCCCTGACCGTTATCTACTTAATGGTTCTTTCGCATTTATATTTAGATTTTTAAATAATGTTCACTGATAGATGTGTATGACAAATTGACAAAAATATTAACATTTAAGCAGGGTCGGCCGACCACATAAAAAAAAATGCACCAAGTCCCCTAATTTCCTTTCCATTTTTCTCCAAACATTTTTCAACAATTTTTAAATTCATGTGTGCCTGTCATTGATACGCTGATAGTTATTGTGGCTAAACGTATGAACCCAGAGAGTTGAAATTTGGCATGCATATAAAAAAAAACATCGCTCGATAATATTTGCATACCTGTTTTTTGTTTTTATTACTATTAATAATATACGAGGAGTGTAAATTAAGTAACCGGACTGGCAACATAGTGTTTGATTTGGCAACATTTAAGACGAGGGACTTGGAGGGACGGTAGGTGAACATCTGATACGCCTTCCGTACGAGTTTGAACTCGTTAGAGTAATTTTGTTGTCCGTAGCGATTTTTTTCGTGAAACAGTTTTTTCTAGTGCCTTCTAAAAATGAGTGACATTCATTTCGAGCAACGGTGTGCTATCAGGTTTAACTTCAGACTTGGGCACAGTGCAACGGAAACTTTTGCAAAACTTCAGCAGGCCTACAGATACAGCGTTTTGTTAAGGACCCAGGTTTTTTTGTGGTTTAAGGCATTTTCAGAAGGAAGAGAGTTGTTTGAAGATGAATTACGGCAGCGGAAGGCCTTGATCTTCAAAAACCGATGAAAATGTCGACAGAATCCAAGATCTTGTACGTTCAGATCGTCGGTTGACAGTCAGAATGATCGGGGAAGAGTTGAATTTGACTGACACTACCGTTCATCAGATTTTGACCAATGCATTGGGGATGAGAAAAATCTGCGCAAAAATGGTTCCAAAAAACCTTTCAATAAGCGATTTGGCCAGTAAAAACATTCGTGTGGCTCCTCAGCCTCCTTATTCGCCTGACTTGAGTCCTTGTGACTTTTTCTTCGTCCTAAGATTGAAAAATCACCTCAAGGGATTTCATTTTAAAACACTCGAAAACGTCCGTAATCGACCAGCTGAAAGCTATTCCAGTATCCGAGTTCTAGCACTGCTATGTGGATTGGAATAGCCGTCTCCAGCGCTGTGTGGCTTCCCAAGAAAGTTATTTTGAAGGAGATAATATTGAATTGTAATTCTATTCGAACATTTTTTTTTTTTTTAATCATTCCGTTTACTTAATTTACACACCCCGTATATTATTATATTTTATATTTTACAATTCACAATATATAACTGTTACTAATTTTATTTCAGATTGTTAGTTTTGTACAAGAAAGTTGTGAGGACTATACAGTTGCGCGCTCGCTTAAGAGAAATAGGAATGGGAAATTGTTTCTAACGGACTACAAATTTATTTCAGTCGGATGAGCCATACGTTAGGTTAAGTTAGTTTAAGTTATAATAAATAACTTAGCGCTTTTGTAGCTTTTTAGGATTAATAACAAAATACGTTGAACTTCATTATACGTATTATTCTTTACAATATGTAATTTTTAATAAAATAACATTAAAACAAAAGAAAAAAACAAGGTTCCTCTTTTTGTTTGTTTATTGAATAATGGTAAATTATAATGAATTAGTTGTGGAATAAAATATCGTTCACATCGCCGCCTTGGGCTGAGTCACAAATTCGAGCTCCTTTTATAGGATTTTTTCATAGGACAATTTCACCAAAAAGGGTGGAAATTTCAGCTATTTCTGCACGAATGTTATTTTTCAGCTCGACAGTTGTTGGATGATTCGAATATAAATAAATTTTCCTTTGATATCAGAAAAAAAAGCACAACCTTCAAATAAAGAGATCTTGGAGGCCAATCAACACTGCCAGAACGAGAAATTAAAAGATACGGGAAGATTGTTTTAAATAGCGCGAGGCGACCATTTGAATGAATTCATTATAATTTGCCATAATTTTTTTTTTTTTTTTTTATTTTACTGTATAGGATACACAACAGAATATCCACGAATGGGTTATTCCAATAACAGTGTAACACAAATTATGCATTAAGTGTACACATCTTATGTCTATACAAAATTATTAAATTAATAATATAAGTATACAATAATAATAACAATGGTAGTATTTATGGTAACTGTATCAGTGACAATTAATACATTATAAAGAAATTTTTTCTTGAAAGAACCCAATGAAGAACAAAATGATTCAATAAATAAATGAGAAGAACCTTTTATTTTAGCAACTGCAGCCAATTCAAGTAATTAACCTTCATTTTGAACCCCTAAATATACATTCAAAGAAAAAAAAAAAAAAAATACACAGTATAAAAAGAGATTTTAAACAATTTTTGTTATTTCTTAGATTTTTTGAATATTTATTTAAAAATGTGCAACAGTGCGAATTTTTTTGTAAATTAACTAGCCTGGGGACCTGGGAAGTTATTAGATTCATATACAAAATTCACGTTACTGCTGTGCATTCATTAATAAGCAAGAATATTTAAAATGTTTGAAATCATATTTTTAAAAGAAATATTCTTTTGGTGTTATAGGGAGGTTTATTTATAGATAATTTGAAGCATAAAGTCATAATCTGAAGCAATTGGGCATGATGAAAAGTCACGCTGTCTCCTTGAATGATTTATAAACTTGTTACTTGAAAGGATTAAAATAAGAAGTATGCAAATAAACTCACCGGCTGACGTCCCATTGGGACCAAGCGTCACTTCCTGGAGCTGACTCGGGCTCGTACTGTAACAAAAACAATACACTTGTTAGTTTATTTTATTCCATTATTACAATACAACACAATTTAGCAGAACAAAAAGAAGAAAAACTAGTCACGTAACTAAACGAAAAGATAACAGCGAAGCTAGAGCAAGTTTCAAACAATTAACTAAAAGTATACAACAACTGTTTGTCTTCCCAAATTCCTTAAATTACATTTTTCAGAATATTCATAAATATACAAAATGTTCCATTAAAAAAAAAAAAACAAAGTCTGTTCTTCAAACAACACGGTAGAAGTGAAATCTACGAGGTGTGTAAATTAAGTAACCGGACTGGTAACATAGCGTTTGATCTGGCAACATTTAAGACGCGGGACTTGGAGGGAGGGTAGGTGAACATCTGATACGCCTTCAGTACGAGTTTGAACGCGCTAGAGTAATTTTGTTGTTCGTAGCGATTTTTTTTGTGAAACAGTTTTTTCTAGTGCGTTCTAAAAATGAATGACATTCATTTCGATCAACGGTAAGCTATCAGGTTTTGCTTCAGAGTTGGGCACAGTGCAACGTAAACTTTTGCAAAACTTCAGCAGGCCTACGGAGACAGTGTTTTGTCAAGAACCCAGGTTTTTTGGTGGTTTAAAGCATTTTCAGAAGGAAACGAGTTGATTGAAGATTAATCACGCAGCGGAAGGTCTTCATCTTCAAGAACTGATGAAAATGTCAACAGAATCCGGGATATTGTGCATTCAGATCGTCGGTTGACAGTCAGAATGATCGGGGAAGAATTGAGTTGAATTTGACTCACACTAGCGTTCATCAGATTTTGACCAATGAATTGGGGAAGAGAAAAATCTGCGCAAAAATGGTTCCAAAATACCTTTCCCAGGAATATTTCCTCAATTTCAATAAACGAGTTTTTGGCCGGTAAAAACATTCCTTTGACTCCTCAGCCTCCTTATTCGCCTGACTTGAGTCCTTGTGACTTTTTCCTCTTCCCAAGAGTGAAAAATTACCTCAAGGGACGTCATTTTGGGACACTCGAAAACATTCAAACGTCCGTAACCGACCAGCTGAAAGCTGTTCCAGTATCCGAGTTCCAGCACTGCTATGAGGATTGGAAGAACCGTCTCCAGCTTCCCAAGGAAGTTATTTTGAAGGAGACAATGTTGAATTGTAATTCTACGCGAATATTTTTTTTTTTAAATCAGTCCGGTTACTTAATTTACACACTTAGTATGTGTGAAAGAGGTTAGCTGCTATTTTATCCATAGAAATAAAAAAAAAATTCAACGACAAAAAAATCGATTATTTTCGAATCTGATCAAAAATTGATCTATTCGGGTATCCTTCAATGTACATTGTTGATAATTTTTTCAGATTTTTAGATTAACCCCTCTGGAAAATAGGATGCGCGACAAGGGTTTTTTTAACACATTTTAAAAAATTTAAGTCAAGCCGATTGGCCACAATTTCTACTGTACAGACAGACAGATATATGAGTATTATTATAAGGAATTTTTGGTCATACCTACAAAACCCTAAAAACGGTTTTTAAAATAAGGGGAGTGAATTAACCTAGAAATTACCACGTAGTACAAAAATTATCTTCTTACATTACAAATCAGTAATGCGGATGAACACCATTTTTTTCAGTGGATTTCAAACTATTCACAGTTGGTTGGCGAGAAGAGGCACGAAGGACGAGAAGCGAGAGAGGTATATGGCCGTAATTTGTTTGTAACTCGCCTGCTTTACACTTCAATCGACAAACGCGCCCATAGAAGTTTCACTTCAAAATTATCGGTTTTGTGAATAACTCGGAAATCTGATTGTTTCAGTGTTTTCTTATGTTGTCACTAGCTAATTTTTTAATGTTTGAAGTTGGCTTGTGCTAAACGAAGTGATAAAAGCTTCAATCAAACGTTAACAGTTACTAGAATTCTAAATCTAGTTAGGCTTAAACCAAAGAAACCAACTACAGTCTATCCATTTTATGGTATTCGTAATTCCGCTAAGAACAGAATTACCAGTGAATTCGAGTATATGATGATGTTGCGTTGCCAGTTTCTTTTCCAGTGAGATTTTATAATTTGTAAGTTTTGTAATCAACAACTTGAAATTACCAGGGCTGGCTGGTGTTATCAGTAGCACAGTTTCTGCTAAAATCCTAACAAAAATCAAATAAACTTCACCACACATTTGATTACTTAACCTTTTCGCTACGAACGTCCATTATAGTGGTCGTCCGCAAACCTATCTGCAATAGCACTTGTGATTATTTCCACCGTAGCGAAAAGATTAACTTAACTTATGATAAACGAATATCGGTTATGAAATTAACTTTTTTCAAAACATATAATTTTTATCTTAGTAATATATTTTTCGTTAAACATATGGTAAGATTTCTATCGTAATCTCCACTCTTTGATGATGTGTTAAAAATACTAACATATACTTTCGATGATGTGAAAAATGTATAGAATTATCATCGACACGTTTGATGCATGAAAAACATAAACAGAAAACTTCTTTGAGAGTGCATGTGAAGTGTTAAAAGATTAATTAGTGCAATATACATGAAAAGACTTCGCGTAAGAACATCTAATGGCGCTAGCCTATGAATTTGCAGAGTGATGCGTCCGTTCAAATAAATATATTAGACTTTATTATTATTATTTTGCACTCATTTGAAAAAAAAAAAAAAAAAAAATCAGAGATAGACCAAAATTAAAATGTTTGGATGGTGTGCATGAAGCATATTTCAAAAAAGACGAAAGGGTGGAGAGTAGCCAAAATATTATAAGTATTTAATATTTTTATAATCTCATTGCTAATGCATCTTACTTAAAACTCAGCCCTCTCGCCAAAAGAAAACTCTTCTCAAGAACTGCCTGAATCGGTAAACTATAGGCGTGTAAAGAGTATACTCATGCCTCCAAAATATGGACCTTAACGAAGCGAAATAGACAATACTTCACAGTCGCTGAAAACAATCTACGCAGAATATTTGGTGTAAACCAGTGTTTAACAATAAAAAACGCACCGAGGACCAGTAACATATGTCATTTTCTAACGCGGACCACTAATAAGAAAACATATATATTTAATACTACTAAATACATTTATTTTATTTGTAGAAAATCAATTTGTTAGAATCAGTTTACAGAAAATAAACAAAATATAAATTATTTGCATAAAAAATAACAAAAAAAACTGCAAAAAACACATACAAAAACTTTCGCGGACCACAAAAAATTTTCTGCGGACGGCGGACCACCTGTTGAGAAACACTGGTGTATACAAAGCCGAGTATCGTGGAACAAATAGAAAAGAATGTTTCACATGGCATGCTCAGGACTCATAAGGAAAGTTCGCAAACACCTGACGAAGAGATCAATTAACAGAAGATTGGGCGAGTAAATTGGACACTTTATGATGGAGGATTTAAATAAGTGAAGATTCTTCTTTGGACAATCGCCGACAGCTTTGTTGCTGCCTTTATTGTTTCAATTACTAATGCAATTACTATTGCGCCGAGCACCATAATTCAAAAGATTATATATTTTACTTAGCAATACTCATTATCCACGTTTCTGCTGTATATATACAAACTATCAGAAAAACAAATCTCTGTATAGCCTTGATTTTTGTACTTAGATAGATGTTGTCATCTTTCTAGATATTCGTCTTCGGAAGAACTGTATTGGTCATTAACGATGCTAGGTTAGTAAAACTATCAATTACATCAACAGCTATCTTAAATTGTCACGAGTAAATCGATTGTTAATCATTATTATGGTTTAATTTCTATTCATCATTAAACAAATTTACCGGCATTTATTTTTAACTATTAGCAAAAATATAGGAGTATTATATATTTGCAATGTCTATTACATCTATGGCCATCAAGGTAGATTATTAACGTACCTCAAAATTTTGTTACGTTGGACACCAAAACTACCACGCCTGGATACTCGAATTAATTAGTACTAAATAGAACTGTCAATTGTATGTTTCATTGTCTGACCAATAATTAGTCAGGAGTTATTCTAATGTTAATAAATGAAAATAAAAATTAGTTCGTTAAGTTTAGAGGACATCAAGATTAAAGTATCCAAAAATAGTCTTCATATCGCTGCTCTGAGCTGTTCAAGACCAAGTTTTTCACGATTTCCTTTTATTTTTACGTACATCTGTTACGTGTTTAAATGCTCGTAATTCTTATTTTTGACAAGAGTATTAAGGCGGATTCTACTTGTTTATTTTGTCAATTGTCAGTAACTGTTTTTGAAGAAAGGTTACGTGACAAATTGAATACATCTTGAAATGTTTTAACATCGTGAAAAATGAGTCAATTGAAAAATACGTTTGGCAAGTTGTTTTGCAAGAATATAATATACTCGAAAATAGCACGTATATATATTAAGCATTAATATTTAAGCAGAATTTCAATTGGTTCGTTAAATAATCATTTTTATCAGATTACCCGAGCTTTTGCAATTGATTGAAAATATATCTTTTAAAATGGTATGAGGTTGGATAAAAAAAAAATTAAAACTAGCGACAGATATACTGTATCATAAAAATTGTATTTCATTTAAACCAGTGGTACCCAACCTGATCCCTACCGCCCACTAGTGGGCGGAATTTTTTGGTGGGCGGTAGGGGTTTTGTACAAAGCTGGCTACTTTCCGTTTTTTTTTTCAATTTAATTTACGTTTTAAAGTTGTAAGTAGTAGTAAGTTGTTTTATAAAGATTTTTGCAGCTAAATTTTGCGAAAGTATTTGGTAAGTTATTATTATTATGGTGTATTAACAGGTGGGCGGTATGAAATTTTTTCTACCAATAGAGATGCTAAAGTGGGCGGTAGGTATGAAAAGGTTGAGTACCCCTGATTTAAACTATCCCCTTCGAAATACTAAATCTTCTGCGGCCACCCATTACTTCTAGCGTCTTTTAGACTTCTGGAAACACATTTTGCAAGCGCTTTCTGGAATCGCTTTTAGATCAGTTTCCGATTTTTACTTGCCCGACCTTAATATATAAGGGGCAAGTATTGTAATCGCGAAAATTTTCGATGTCGAGATTTTGACGGATGACCACGTTTCATGGTCCAGGGAATCCAAAAAACCTATTTTCGAAGTGCCGTCCGTATGTGTGTGTGTGTGTGTGTGTGTGTGTGTGTGTGTGTGTGTGTGTGTGTGTGTGTGTGTGTGTGTGTGTGTGTGTGTGTGTGTGTGTGTGTGTGTGTGTGTGTGTGTGTGTGTGTCTGTCTGTCTGTGTGTATACACGATAACTCAAAAACGGTTTAACTTAAAGAGTTCGTTCTGGTACTAAAAAATTCTCCTATTAAATAGGAAGAACCCTATTGTTTTTTATGAAAATCGGTTGACTAGAAATGGGAGTTTACTCGTGTCGATTTTAATATTTTTGCGAATATTTAGCAACAGAAAAATATTTCGAAAAAATTTATTGAACAAAAGTTACTATAAATGCAATAACTAATAACTTTTATTTGAGACGTTTTTTGATAAAACGAAAAATTTCCAAAATTTTTTGTAAAATTATTTAAAATTTTTCCAAGTCTCAATTTTTTCATACTTATATGTAACGTTTCCATGGTCATGATAATTAATTCGTAACTAGTAAAGCAAGCCTTGGACAAAAATTTGTATAGAACATAATTTGATGTATTTTTGAAGATTTATCTAAATATATAAATTTTTTTTTTTTTTTAGTTTATTTTTTTTTAAATATTTTTTTTATGGGAGGGCAAGTCTAGCGGAGGTTTCCTTTCGCCACTGGTTTATATCCCTTCAGTCATTTGAAAACAGCGTCCTTTTAACGTACTCTTCAGTTTTGGCAATAAAAATGTGACACTGGGCCAAGTTAGGTAAATATGGTGGACAGGGAATGAGGGTGACTTTGTTCTTCGGCAAAAACTGCCTACTATACGGAAAGTGGGAGTTGGATTGTCAACATTGTTCAAAATGTCTTGACAAGACCCGTATTGATATTCCTACTTCTTCTTCACATTTCTAACAGTCAATTGTCGATTGGTAAGTATAAATTCGCAAACCTGGATAAAGTTTCGAATCCACATTTTCTGCGATTCATCTCAATCTATAAGAAATTTAAACATATTTTTATACCTGGCGTTTTTTGCGGATATCTGTGGTCATTTTAATTAGGTGAATAAGAGAATTCAAGGAAAAGATCAAGACGTAACCAAACTGTACAAGGATATATTAGCTTTTCGAATGAAATTATCACTATTTCATTATCAATTAACAAACAACACTTGCCACTTTTCAAGTTGTCATACAATATTTGAAAAATAGTAGTGAATACATCAATTATATTGAGCAACTTCAAGCGTCATTTGAATACAGGTTTAAAGACTCGCGATACGATGTTATTAAAAATCTTGAACAATTCTTTTGATATTTTCTACGAAGTTGAATTAAATTTACAACTTGAATTAATAGACCTTCGGTGTAGGGATGAACTTAAATTGAAATTCCAAGAAGGCAATTTATTGAATTTTTACAAATACTTTCCTCATGACAAATATCCAAATCTACATTCTTTGGGATATTTTATATATTATCTAAAGCTTTGTATATTTATTGTACCTTCATTGATATATATACAAAATTTCTAGTTTTCAATATATAGAATAATACCAGCTGAAGGAAAAAGGTAGCGCATCACTGGCCTACGTGATCATACAACGTCTTTTAAAACGAATTTTTACCATCTTTAACACGGTCGAACCATTTGAAACACGTAGTTAGACTCCAGAGCATGGTTTTTATGTAAACGAAAGTAGGTATTTTTTGTTATATTTAAATTTTCAACAATATCTACATGGAAAATTAAACAAACACCCACATCAAGTAATAAAACACAATAATCCTCGAAAAATAAGCAAACAGTATATTGTTTACAAATATGCATATAATCTGTCTCAATATAGAGCGTTGCTTTATTTAAAACTAGTGCCGTTGAACTGTAAACTATTGAATCAAGCAACACTAGAGAATCTCTAGAATTCACATTTGTTCAAATTCGTCTGACGCAGGATAAACATCTAGTATATTATTTTATATATTTCCCTTACGATACATCAAAGAAACAATGTCCATTATGGTAGACTATTAAAAATTTTATGTCACTACGGAAGTAAATAAGAATGTTTGTATTTCTAAAAAAAGAATATATAGGTTTAGTTTCGTGTGGGCAGATGACAGTTTTAGTTTTTTATAAAAATTCTCACATGTGTGGTTATTAATAACACAACAACATGCATCAGACTTACTTGTTGCAGCGCAAAAACCACTTGTGTGCGGAAGAAAATGACAGAAATATTGTAAATTTTCTCCAGAACATGATGTTTGTTCGAAAAGTATTTACTGTGTCTTTTAAAATATGAAAACTCGAAGTGAAATAATTTTTACCCGACTCTTTTCATATATATAACTAAACAACCCTTATACCGTTTTTCATGCGTGTGTCTGTACAGTAGAATGTATGGGCAAACGGCTGAATCTAGATTTGATATTTTAACTTAGCTTTATTAGAGTAGTCCGATTGCTTCTCGGGACATGGTGTGGCAGAACCATAACTCAGAGCCAAAACTTAGCTTTATTTTAGAAGCTATATCCTAGAGGGATTACCAGTGTGAACATAATATTGTATAAAACATTTTTTTAGGAAAGAAGCAAGAATAAAAGATTAAAAATATATTTATTAAACAAACAAAATTTTAAAACTACAACAAAATTATACACTTTTGTTTTGTGCAAGAGAGTTGACGCAAACATCGTTATTAATATTTTTCACCATTCTTAAAATTGTCGAAGCATTAGAAGACAATATAGTAAAAGTAAATTACAAATTTTTTTGCTTGAAATGTATATTGTAAGCTTTAGAATAAATTAACTGTCATCACTGTTGTTTTATGTCATAAGTGTATATTGTTATATCAAGCTTGCAGTAGACATTATTTTATTTTTCCATAGCCAACCTTTATATAATTACTTTTTGAACTCATGGTACTTGTCTGAACGGAAAAAGAAATTTATTTCATGTACCTACGTGTGTGTTATATTTCTTCGTAACTATGAATTTACACAAGAAATTTTCCAATCAAAATACTGTATTAATTTAACTTCATACAAATATTCAATATATAAAATTATTTTCAAGGTCGAAGATAAACACTACTGTCACGATATAATATACTTAATATTTTTCCATTACATTAATTTGACATTACACAACATATTATTAAGTATGATCTTGCATAATTCTTTACCTATTGGCATTACCTTTGGAAAAATGCTTTGGCGAGCATGTCAAAACTTAACAGTAAAAACTTAAGTATAAATCAAACGATAATGAATAATATTTTTCAAACATACTTCACTTTTAAATGCTGTAATTATCATGAAGCACGCAAAGTTTTCACCGAGATGTTATCTTCTGGAAAATACTGCAAAAATATATATGTTTGTAACGAACATAGAGAAGTCATTAAACCAGTTCCTTACCCTTTAACCTTTATACGAAAATAAAACTGCAATGAATGAATGTTATTTAGGGAACAGGGAAAGGTAGGGGATAAACGAATTAGCTCGAGAGGATATTCTGGACAGAAAATGGGAAACATATTTGAGATGGGTATCTTCCAATAGTTTTATGTAAATAATAGACATGTTAATTTGCTTAGTGCAATGAAAATTATAAATATCATTTTAAAATATTTATTACAAACAATAAAAACAAACTACATATCTTTTTCCTCATATACGAAAGCATATTTATATGATATTAAACGTATTAATCAGAAATTATGTTATTGATGACCAAGTTTCAAGCCTAAGATTTGTCGAATGTACATGTTTGTATAATAACATCAAATATAAAATACTGTATATTTTATATACAGAATAAGTACAATATACAGGGCCGTGCAGTGGCATGGCGCAATGGAGCGGTCGTTTTAGGCGCCGTAAGGTACGAACGCGTGCAAATATTGTTCCCGCGTCTATACAAACTGGCTAGAGGGTGCCGGCTGGCGATTATAAAAATCCCATTACTCGCAAATGTAGCCAGACACGTAGAAAGATTGTCGGTACTTGTAGGCGTATGCACCATGCACCTATAAGTAAACACGAATCTTTGATTCACCAGCTTACAAGAGGCTGCCAGTTACTTATTCATATTTTGTTGATTTAATATGTGCGAACCACTTATAAATTAATATTTTTTTATAAGTTATTAATAAAATGTCTTTTATGTAACGAATAATTGTTTGTACAGGCTATTCCAAACGTTTAGGCGAAACTAAATGAGAATTTCGTTATTTTAGGTTGTCACGAGAAGGGACCTTGCTTTGGTTATTAAATTTTTCACGTTGGAATGTCAAAATTTAAAATTCCAACAATGAAACCATGGAAACGAACGACATATGTCAAAAATAAAATCCATTTTTTACATATTTTAATGACAAAAAATAAATAAATGGGAAATTTGTATTAAGAATTACCCAAAAATCAAAATATAAAGAAAATGACATTTTAAAATGATATTAACCTTAACAAAAAAATGTTTATTGTAAACTATGATTTACAAAGCTTAAACAAAATGGCCAAATAGCACAATTTAAACGATGAAAGTAAATAGATTGCAAAATCTAGTTCCGCCTAATCGTTTGGAATAGCCTATAATTGGTAGAATAAATTTTATTATCCTGTTATGGATTTGTTTTACAACATGTAGTCTACAAAGGTGGCAAGTTTTAGTGAGTATAACAACCCCAAGCAGATACAGAAAAACCAAACCATTTTTTAATGACGAAATTTGAATAAACCGGCGCCGGTAACAATATGTTTACGTGTCTACTAATCGGTATAAATAAGTGTCGAAAACATGCCCTTATATGCGCCGATAAATTGGGGCTGGAAACAATCTTTTTACGTATTCGTACCTATACGTACAAAAAAAACCGGACCTAGGTAGATTAGGCGTTGGAGCCAGTTAAACATTTATATAGGTATAGGCGCTTTTTACAAAGTCTGTTTCAGGTGCCAAAATACCACAGCACGGCACTGAAAAACATATATTTTTAAAAGTATTTATGCTTAGAATGATAAAATAAATTTTTTTGGTTATACAAGCTGTTCCAGTAGTAATCTGCCAAACTTCAAGGGTATGTATGTGCTTTCATTAATATTAAGCAAAAAAAAAAAAACTATATTAACATGGGCCCGATTCGAAAAAGTTATGGATTAATGCGGGAGAAATACAAAAAGACATTTAATAAATAACGTTTTTATTAACTAAATAAATAACAACACTTGT
Source organism: Liopterus haemorrhoidalis (assembly GCA_963971575.1). Classification (NCBI taxonomy): domain Eukaryota; kingdom Metazoa; phylum Arthropoda; class Insecta; order Coleoptera; family Dytiscidae; genus Liopterus; species Liopterus haemorrhoidalis. The sequence goes on from OZ020611.1 coordinate 193,182,554, forward strand.
TCAAAATAACACCCTGCGATTAAGACGACAACATTAAAAATTCTCTTGAAGTAACCATTTTGTAGAAAATATTTTTTTCCACTACTACTACGGATTTGTCTCATTTCTCTATTGTTAGTCGACAATGGGAATGTTTAAATTTGTACCAATGCGCATGTGCAGCGGTGTGAGAATTTTCATTCTCGTACTGGCTGCGCGCACATTAATGACAGTCAACAAGATTAACATAGTTTTTTCTCGTTTAAAATTTTTTATTTATAGAAAAATACTTACCGAAGGAAAAGCATTATGTACAACACGCGCAGAATGAATGTTCCGCAATCGACTAAATTGCTTCACTCGCCTGTGGCTTGTTTAGCTCATTCTCGTGCGGAATATATGACATTCCGCGCTGCTTGTACAATATACTATTCTTGTATTTTAATATTATTCAACCGCCACAGAGCTACCGAAAATAACTCAAATCAATGCGCAAAATAACAAAGTTTAGCAGTTGTTTCCAACGCTCTTAAAATGTTGGGATCAAAACACACAATTTTAGTATAAGATTAACGTATTTCTTTCAATTAAGCCGTAACTCTATAACTTTTTCGAAGCGGACGAATGTTTAAGTAACTTTTTTTTACTCACACCGTTTTATAAGATATTCGTTTTAATAGTACTATCTGGCAATGTAGATGTTTTTGTTACCAATATAAAAAATATGCGTGTTCTTAAGCAATATTTTTAATACTATACATTAAAGTATTTTTAATTCTAGGCTTAAAAATAAATTATATTGTTTAAAACATTATTAAATTCGTATAACAAATAGTTAATCTTACTGTAATTCTGATTAAAAGTAGCTTCACGTGATGCACATATTTTTGCATAACACAATATATTAAGACAGTTTGCGGGAACCTCGTAAGACTTATGAAATCGTGAAAATTGTGGTTAAAGTTCATTCACAATAACTATGAAATGACATCACACTTTGTGAATTTAATTGCCAATGTTACAATGTAACGTAACTAACATGCAAGTCTTGCACTTGTACCCTTATCAACGTTGCAACATTTTAAATAGTAATTAAATTAAGTTTATTATAGTATTCTATATATACCAATTAGTACTGGCAGTAATGTTTGAATATTCGTCATTCGAAAAAAATAAATTAGAACATTTGAAATAAAATATTCAAAATTTATTATTCGAATAATAACATATTTGCCTTTTTTACTGTCAATTCATAATTCACCTCTTTACTCCCTAAGAAATTAGGTTTTCAATCCTTTTTTAGAAGTGGTTGAATATAACCTAACTTTCTTGACATTTGTAAACAAATAACTGACCACACGGCGAATTTAGCAACTACTACGTCATCTAATAGTTATCGTGAAAGAACTTTACTAATTACTTGTATTTATAAAGATTTGATATTCTCATTCATATTTAGAACCAAATTGAGATATGTCAAACTAGAACTCAAAACATATGCAAAAAACTTTTTTCCACAAGCAAGATGTGGAATCTAGGCCATATAATAAAAGGAAAAAAATAAGCAGAAAAAATATATAATGCAAGGTACTGGGCAAGAAATGTATCGGCATAGAAAAATTTCATATCTAAATAGTTTTCGATAGTGGTTCGGGTGCAGCTTTATAAATCTCTTCCGAGTTGCTATGTTAAAAGGACAGAATAACAGTAATGATTGACAATGTCATAGAAAAAAATAAAACAAAAAACAGAAATAAAGGAAGATTGATGATTTGTGTGAATAAAGCAAAAATCAACCCGATGAATGTATCGAGAAGAGAAAAAGAGATCAAAGGACAGAAAATGCAATGATCTATTACAGTGTTTAATTAACTTTTTGCCTCGCAACTCATCAAAAATTTAAAAACTGGGACTTGCTTAAAAGTTGATGAATATTTATACTAACTTTTACGCGACTTTCAGGGAATATATATTAAATAAAATAAAACATAGCAACTGTTTACATCGTCACCAATATTTGTGCGGGACCTATGGTTTCAGAAAACGCATCTAAATCTATATCACGTAAAATGCATTTGTTCTTCAAAAAAAAATCAAACAAACAAAAAAAAAGGACAATAAATCTATAAAAATACTAATTCTGAAAAAAAAAATCTTATTTATTTTTAATTTTCTTCATCTTCTTCAGCTTGTATTTCATATACCATATTCAAAAAATTCTTTTTCAACAATCTTAAATTTTTTTGTTTTTTAATTTTTCTCATTTCAGTAGCTACAAGAGTTGCGAACACCCCAATATCATCTTCTTCATTTAACATTCCTGTACTACTAGGCATATCGTACATTCTGGATTCTGTCAAGCTATCTTGTTTAATTAAAGGATCATCTATTCGAGTTTCAATTTGCGGTTCAACGTTTAGATTTGATTTCATATTTTCTTGCATTTGTTCTTCAATTCTTCGTATTTCCTTTAAGGTTTCTTCTTTGCTGTCTTGATTATCTTCGACTTCAACATGTTCGAAATCGTTTGAATATTCGAAACTATCATCTGCACTGTCTAATGTACTGAGTAAATGAGGAGCCTGCAAATATTAAATATTGTAAACAAGAACTAATTTAAGCAAAGATTCAATTTGGAAAATTTAAACTCCATACCCAACCAAAATTTAAATTTTCAAATGAATAAAAATTAAAAAATTATTAATTGACGGTTTCTTCATTTCTTATTAGGTAGTACTACTGACGTAGTACGGTGATCCTACTGAGTTAATCTCCATTCACAATAAACATGAGATGACTTCACATTTGGTTAATTTAAGTACTAATGTCATAATCGGGTGTATTCTGTAAGAAATGCGTTAAAATTAGCGTCAGGTTAATATTTTTATTTTAAGTCCATGTCTAACGTGCTAAAATGCTATTCTGTAATGCTATCCGAAAATGCTATTCTGTAAGAGCATTTGTTAAGGTAAGCGTTAATACAATATTTGTTAACGCGAGGCGCTAACTCACCCTTTAGAGAGGCTAATATTAACTGCACGCGCATGCGCTGTTACGTTGAATTTTAACAGGAGTATTTATTTAGTCCAATGCCAAGAGAATCTTAACCTAATATTTCGGTGTTGAATTAAATATACAGTGGCGAAATTTATTTTAAAAATGGAACAGAAATGTTTGGTCCTGTGATACTCATTATAACTGGTTTCCACAGTGTATTAAAAAATATATAACTTTATTCAACTTTTGTTTAGTCAATTTATATACTACATTCCATTATAACAGTTTATCTAATTTTTGAATAATATGTGAATTATATGTTCATTCTATTTTTAAAAAGGTGTTCGGTGATATTAATTATTAAATTTGATTTATTACGCTATTTCTACCCTGGAATAACACTGTTGTGATCGTCATTATCAATCTCATCAATTGTTTCTTCAAATAATACACCATTAAAATGTACTGCGATGTTTTGAAACACGGCGGAGGCATAAGTGAAGTTTTGTAGCTTTCAGAGCATTATAATTTTAAGTTCTGTGTCTCAACAAAAACCAAAACTGCTCTCCAATACTCCATTTACTTCCTTTCTATACAATTACTTGAACTTGCGTCTGGGTTACTTGTATAACAAAAATTATGAAGCGTCATTCTTATCTCTACTGTAAAGAATTCACTTTAAAAAGTAATAGAAAGTTGATTAATATTCCTACCGTCTTGTGTTTTATTCATTTTTTTTTTTTAAATAACCTGACATTTACTTAAATAGGATCAGCCATTTTTGCAAACTAAACACTAGCGTTAACTTTTAAAGCCACCGTTTCGGTAGGCGCTTATTGTAGAACGTTAACTGGCTATTTTAACGCCGCCGCGCTATAATTTTAACACATCATATATGTTTAGCGAATAGCATTTAGGTTAAAAATGGTGTTAAAAAAATTAACGTCAGTTTCTGACGCTAAGATTTTAACATCCTGCTTAGAGAATAGACCCGAATGTGATTTAACCAACATCAAACCATTACTCAGTTGTTACATTTATTTTCTGAATGTTGGTAACGTTTTTATACGTTGCCACGTTTAGATTGTACTGTTCAGTCGTTTTTAAGTCAGGTTTGATATTTAAGTGAGGTTAAACTTTATTTTGCATTAAATCACATATTATTGTAATAAAAATCCCGAAAGCTCTTAGTAGCTGCGCTCAAAGGATGGTTTTGTCTCTTATTAATTATTTTGAAAGAGAGCGAGATAATTATGTAACTTTAATGGATTTGTAATGTGTGAGAGATGTAAGTAAATATTAAATTTTGTATATATCTATGGTCTTTTTACTTGAATATTTTTCTACAAATAATTGTTGATTAACTTTTTAAAGAGTTGCTGCTGCATTAGATGTCAGCATTTCTAAAGTGAATAAATCATCACTTCTAATGAACGCTGAAGCCGGAAACAGATTGTTGAGCAGTTTCCGAAACATCCAAAATATTTTATGTAACTCATGAAATATTATCTCTTTTTGATACTAATAATCATTATATTGTACTATCAGCAATGGCAAACATCCAAAATAACGGTGTCCGCATAGAAGTAGTTCGATATAACCAAACTTTTTTGACAATTAGCGAAGTGGCAACACGGGAAGTCTTTCAACTCTGACGTCATCTCATTGTTATTTTAAATGGACTCTTAGAGTGTTTTTCCCACGAGATATGTGCAGGAACCAGAATTCGTTCAGTCGCTAAGCAACGGACGTAAAGCAATAATAATAAATAAAATATAAATCGTTGAAAAGAAGGATTGTTTTATTAAATATTATAAGGAAGTATTAAAGTAATCGTTACTAAACATCCCAAAAAAAAAATGTCATCCATTTTATACTTAAAGGGGTCGGTCTTAAAATTTGAAGTAATACACATGAATATATACGAATATATAGACGCAGCAGTAAAAAATGTCAAATATGCCTACGAAACCCTGAAATAAGTGAACACTCACACTTCACATAATTTTTTTTATAGTACCAAACGATTTTCAACCTCTAGTATTATTACTTAAGTTGTCGTCATATTAAAATGTTTAGATCCACTGCACTAAGTTATTTCCTGAGGCGTATTTCCTGTGATACTAGTTCTACGTTTTGTGCCAACTTAAATCATCGGAAATGATTAAATCCCCACATATATTATTAAAAGACAAAACAAAAAATTAGGTTAAAACCTAGTTTTGACTATAAATCTATGGAATTTAATTTAATTAATATAAAATAATAATAGTTAATTATAATTAAACAGTATACGTACAACGACCAACAATTTTTCACCAGGTACTTCAAAATTCTCAATGCCATGCCTTCCTTTAAACCCTTGTACCCACCCTTCCGATCCAGTGAAGGTTTCCTTGAACCCCATCTCAGTATGTAACCTCTGAGCGGTTTCAATTAACATTTGTTTCGTCACTGGTTCACCGTCAACACGTTTCTGTTGAAACCATTTAAATACAGCCATATCTAGCTCATGATTCATTGATTTTTTCAATGTTTTTCTCTTACAAACAGTATTATAAGAATCAGAATTCAAAGCAAAGTTTAAATAATCATTCTTCTTGAAAAAAATATCACGTATAGTTGTTTTACCAATGTTGAACTCCTGCGCAACTTTTAGAAAGCTTTCCCCGTGTTCTAACCTGTCTATTATTCTCAATTTTTCTTCAACAGTTAACATAACTCTCTTTCTTTTCTTTCTTACTATCAAATGGCCTTGAGGATTCATTTTTAAAACACACAACACTGTAAACAATAACTGTATTTGTTACTAATTCGGTTTATCTAAAATGACAACCGGTTTGTTTTGTTTAAAACAAAAGATAAAGAACTGCGGTGTTCAGAACCACCTAACTCCACGCGGAGCTTGCAGGCAACTGCGCGTCGGTTGACCTAACTGTACTTCCGGATAATCCGTTAATCGATGCGTAACGACGAACGAGCACGATGTTGTACGAAACATCACGGTCTTTACTTGACCTTCGCTGGGTTGTGGAGAATTATGAAGCGCTCCATTGGCAATCAAACTTTTTTATTCCAATATTTTAACGTATTATAGTAAACAAAATTATTTGGAATAAATTAATCTATATTATAATAATAATTATTTTTTTATTATGAGATGTAGTTTATACAGAGCCCATACGGGGTCCGATGTAGTATATTTGTATGTAGCCATAAGAATTGTGTTATTTCAAACATTTCAGGATTTCGTAGGTATTTAGTAGGGGATAAGATTTTTTGTTATAATCGCATTAAGCGCGCACACAGAAAATTGGTATAGGGATACATTTTGAAAAAAAATAAAAAAAAAAAATACTATTTTACTGTTTTTATTTATGGGAGGGGTGGGCTTACAAATTAATTTAATTTTGATTATAATTTAATTTTTATTAATAAAAAAGATGATTTTTACTTTTAATTGCTTAGTTTTTATTAAATACGTATATGATTTTTCGATTCCGGGAGGGGGGGTTCGGGCCAGAGGACCACCGCCTTATGTGCGCGACTGAATCGGATCAAAGTGAACGACTTTGAAAATCTCTTTCCTTAATCATAAGAAATATTGTCTGTTTAAAAATGACCCGAAGTTGTAAAACTTTATTTTGTTCTTAGTCTAAGAAATAGAGGGGGGGGGGGGATTAAAGTTTTTCTACAAATTTTATGCAAAATTCGCACTAAAACAGATTTAATTATTATTATTACATAAGTTTAGTTCCTTACTTATCCTAAACCTCTGTTCTTTTTTTTTTCGAACAGACTTATTGTTTGATTTAGTTGTTTGTCCGTGCAAGATTTCTTTTATTGTGTACATATTAGGTGTATATTTATTTATTGTTTTATTTATTCTTAAGTTAATAATATTGTAGTCCAATATTATTAACGCAAATTAGCGCAAATAGCCATTGTTGCTGTGCGCCAAAACTCTTAACTAACTTACACATCAAATAAAAAAAATATATTTTTTTGAACTACACAAAAACTTTCGAAACAATAATCTGATCAAAAATTCCAGTTCTATTCCGGTTTACATCAATTTGTATGTAGTCCATCTGGGGTCCGCGTAGCCATTAGCGGGGATCCGCGAAACAATTTTGACATTAACTTTACATCCGCCAACTTTTCGCTTTTATTCAAATAACTCATTTAATAATAATCCTACATGGTCAAGACTATTTGTATTTGTTGTATAACTAGTTATTGACATAACTAAACAATAATTAGTAAAAATTTAATTATTTTTATTCAACTGCAAATTATTTACAGAAAACATATTATAATAAGATCTATTTTGACCAATATTTGACCAAGAAATGTTTGTATGAGTTTAACGTATTATAATTTGTAACTTTTGAAATTCTTTTTACTACTTTTTTTATTAATTTAAGTTTTTTATTCTATATACTAACAAAAATGTTCATCTCTATAAATGCGCAAGATCATTTATTAAAATAACCAGCGATACATTTTTACCTATATTTATTATAACGTAGTGCCTATGAGATTGGGACAGAAATTAAGTCTCAAGAACGACTTAAAATGCCTAGGGTTGAGATGGGGTCCGCAAATTTTTTTTTTGTTCAAATGAGGTTCCTCGGACTACATAAGTTTAAGAACCCCTGATCTAGGGCACGGGTCCTCAAAGTGATCGATATGGAGCATCAGGGGTCGATACTCTAGGGTTCGATAGGACATAGTTAGGAGTCGATTCGAAAACGGGGATAGATTGAAAAAAGATGGACCTTCATTGTTCGAGGGCCCGTGGACGGTTGTTGGGCTTGTAGTCGGCACATTTGCTATTCTTTTGGATTTATCGTCTCCTGTGGTTATTCAAAATTTTGACTTCTCGCTCCCCAGCCATAACTTGAAAATTTTGGTTACCCTCAAGTTATTACTTGAAAATTTTGGATCCCCCGGTTATTACTTGAAAATTTTGGATTCCTCCCCTCGAGCATAACTTGAAAATTTTGGATTCCTCCCCTCGGGCATAACTTGAAAATTTTGGATTTCTCTGCGGTGAATGCTTGCGGTAAGTTTGCACAAGTGCGCGATTTAGGTTCGCGTACTGTTTACATGCTATTGGTGGAGTTTTTATGGGAAAACAAATGAATATTCATCTTCTTGATTTCATTGGATATTTTACTGAACACCCTTGGACCATTTTGATGAGTATATTATCAGAACGCTGTCAGTATTGTTCCTGTATGTGGACAAATAATTATATATGAATATCAAATTTCCAAGTCTCCATGCAATTTGGCCACAATTTCTACCGGTCAGGCACAGAAATAGCCACATGGGTATCAATGTAAGAGTATCTTGGTTAACGAAAACCAAAAATCATCGCCTTTTTTGTGACATTTTTCTTAAAAATCAATATATAAAGGTGAACGAATTTGAAAAAAAAAAAAAAAAACTCAGGGACGCTTGGTGCAAGAGCGATGCCCAGCGCAGAAGCACCACCCTTGGACTTATTTTATAAAAGAGCCGGATCTTATTCTATAAAATGAACTTCAACTTATTTTTTAAATCAGCTGTTGGCTTTGTTCAAAAGCAGATGTTTCCAGTGACGGTGATAAAGAGCACATTTTCTTTGTCGATGACAACTTGATGCAGTTCAGTTTCAAATTAAAAAGAACTATTTTTATCTAAAATACAAGGAATTAGAAAACTTTTGTCATTATTTAACTTTCATTTATAATAAAGGAAACACTGCTTAGTAGAAACTAAATTTGTATAATTTTGATTATTATTATTAACGTAATGTAATTTGCAATAATACCTTTTTATTAAATAATTATATTAATAATATTTATTAAACAAGACATACGTACTGCGAGTCAAAATGCATAACTAGTTTTATCATTTTCGGTGGACTCATCATTGCATGAACGAAACGCGAAATACAGTAAATCTAGAAGGCCGACAGACGGTCTCAACGTAGATTATCTGGGTTAATATTGACTCAACCCCTCTGGCCAAGAGCGTAAAAGACAATATTTTTTGCAAAAATTTCCTAGAAGTAAAAAGTTTTAACAAATAGCTTTGGTCCATTAATCTGAGCATCAAAAGATTTTTCGATCATTCGCACCGAGTAATAATTGTATTACTCAGGGCCGAGAGTTCCAGTTCCTAATAGTTACTAGACACATAATATATTTAGGAAGCTAATAAATTTATTGGTGATTTCCAAGTTACAAAATCGTTCTAATAGTTTATTAGCCAAGTTCGAGGATGTCAGGGAGAGGTTAGGCCTGTGCTATGACCTGTCAGTTGCTTTAGGTGACGACAGGGTACTCATGGACAGGCTGATACTCTTCCTGAGAGAATCGAACTTACTGTTTATGTGTGAAGTCTTGCACCTTATTTTAATGTGTTTCTATTTATTGACTGTGATATTCGATGGTAATTGGCCCCTTTACAGCCTCTTATCATCACCCTGAGTCTGTTCAATTTTCGAACAGACTTTTTATATTATTTATTTGTGTTTGTCAGTGCAAGATTTCTTTTATTGAGTATGCGTATTTTTTAATGAATTTATTTATTTATTTACTGTCTAATTTATTGTTTTTAATATATAGTCTAGTCATTTAGATGGGCTGCGTTAGGCGCAAATAGCCTTTGTTGCTGTGCGCCAAAAATTTTAACTAACTAACTAAACTAAAGTTTATTAGCCACATAATATTTTGTTTTTGTATTGGTATTTCTTATGAAGATAGTAACACGGTGCAAGAGGGATAGAGCTATACGTAAATTTGTAGAGCTAAAGTGAGATGAAATTTTGACACTGAATATTTTGACATTAAATATTTTGACAATAAATAGTTTGACTTTACATTCAATGACATTACGTATATTTTTTGTGTTACTGTTAAAATGACAATTAAACGGCGTTCAACAAATTTTATCACAGAAAAAGAGGACAATATAGATAGAAGAGAAGTTAATAAAAATAGCATTTTATAATACAAAAGTGACTGAAAATAAGAAGACAGCCATATTTTGCTTTATTTTACATTCCTTAAACAATATGAATTAAACTTATTAGCAATTTTCAGCCACACATCTTTATTATTCTGCCAATAATTGCGTCTGTCTTCTTATTTTCTATCATTTTTATATAAATAGTAATGCTTAAAGTATTGTTTGTAATGTGTTGTAATCATAATTGAAATAAATACATATATAAAAAAAAGACAATGTTTATTTAAAAATATATATTTATATATTGTTCGTTATATATCACATTTACAATAAATGCCCAAAATATTCTAAAAACGGTTGTCCATAATTTATAAATTCATCCAAACAGATCGTCGATTTCGTCAAAATACAACTAAAATGTATATAAAACACTAAAATCGCCATTATAGAAATGTTTAAAAACTACACATTCGTATATTCTTTTAAAATTATACTGTTTTTCAATTAAAATTGAAATATTAACACATTTTGCGAACTTGATTTTGGTTATATGTCACTTTATTTAGCACTTCATGTTGCCTATACGTTATTAGACAAATAAGCCTATTTATTAGCAACCTAATAACTATTTCGGGGTGGAACTCTCGGAAAAAAAATTATGTTGCTAATAAACTTATTGGACAGTTTATTAGCAACTGGAACTCTCGGCCCTTAATATAATATTTTTAACAGGTATAAATATAATTTACCTGTTCTTCTGCGCATTTTTGATACCAGTACAAATTTCGAAATAGTTTTGGAATAGGGGAAACTTCCTAAGCGCCCAGACATCAGGTGGCGATTTTAGGAAGATACGAGAATGACATTGTTTTGTTTTGTTCAATGGAGAAATGTGTGTATCTTTTGTTGTTTATGTTTTATTTTTGAATCATGGCAAAAAAAAAAAAAAAAACAATTCGTTTTGTTGTTTGCCGCAATGTACATCGTAAATAAAGAAGAATCCCACTTAAACATTCCATAAATTTCCTAAATCGGCAACAATATCAATTGAAATGACATTTGGAGGTAGAGAGAAAGTGGATCGTAGGTCTTTATCATACACAAATGTCTCTCAAAAACTAAAAATGGGCAAAAATCCAGGCCCATGAATGCATGTTTGCTCGTTGCATTTTATCCATTAATACAAAAATATTAATCTTTTTGCTGCAAGGAACCAGGCGCGTTACACTATTTTCTGCTTAGAAGCATATTGATGCAAGTGTCAATAATTTTACTACATACGATTTTAAAAATACGCAAGCCAAATTTCAATTATTTTAAATGTTCCAATTTTTTACATATAGAAAAATACACGTAATCCTCATTTATAATAGATACATAGCACAACCATGGTATAAAAATCACAGTACTCTCTTTGTTCTGTTTATTAGAAACAAATGTTCAGAACGGTTAAATCCTTTTGTCTCATCTTTATGGATATGCTATGGATTATGTTACGTAACTATTACAAGGAAAATGGTTTCTAGATTACACCTATGAATAAGGTGAACCTTTTCTTGAGAAGGCAATGCGGGACGGAGCAAAAAAAAAAGGTCGTCACTACCCAAATATAAGTGAAAAGCAAAAAGGTCTTCACCTCCCAAAATACAAGTCAAGTGCACAAAAATTAGAATTAAAAATGTGGGACATATCAAAGTCAAGTGCACAAAAGTTAGAATTAAAAATGAGGGACATGTCATAAGGCGGGACACCGAATCAAAATGCGGGACGAAGAGTCCCGCATGAATCTAAAACCTACCTATAAATCTAAAAAAAAAAAAAAAAAAAACAACGTACACTGGTAAATCGAATTTTTGATTTGGTAACATAACGTCCTTACAGACATTGCATAAATAACAGGGGGAAAATAGGAAGATACATTCTACTCCGTATTTACTGGACAGGTCTTACCATTTGTCGCATCTATTTTTAAAATATTATCATACGTGAAATAAAAAATAATAATAATAAATAACAGTGAATTACTTGGACTATGCACCAGCTACTAACAATCTTACATTATATAATAAGAAATGAAGAAATCCTAAATTAAATTAAATACATAAATCTTTAAACATTTCAAATTCCACCTACCTTATCAGTTTCTCCGTCCACAGATTTATTTAAAAAATTCATCTTCTCATAATACTCCCACTTCGGCTTATAAATTTCTGCTGAACACTTGGCATTTTTCTTACTTTTCATAACTCCTATATATTCATATCTCCACTGTGTCCTTAGAGATCTAAGTTTCTTTTTCACTTCTTCCGATGACGCTTGATCCATTCCACAACAAATCAGATGATCTGTTATGTTTTCGATGGCAAGTATTCGTTTCGCCTTCGATTTAAATTGCGGATGTTTTTTGTTATAAAGCAAGGGATGTATCTCGTAGAGTGATATAAGCATTTGTAAATATTTGTCGGTCCAATAAATGGATCGCATTTTTCGTAAATCGAAATCTAACAAATTATAAATTAGTACAACTTAAAAATATAGTAAAACATGCAGTATGAGCGTTTAAGGGTTTACAAATTATTATATTGTAATATTGGGGGTACCAGATAATAGATTAGGGGTAACCAAATATCGGTTTACAAGTCACATGTGACTCTTCCATGCCCTTTTCAGAGCTCAACAATTTTGTAATACTTTTCAGCAGGTCTTAACGCGTTACTATTTCACACAGGATATTTCATACTGATTATACAAAGCGTTTATTAATAATTGATAGGCGTTTGAAATTAGCGCATTGTTGTCTTAGTAATTTTCATCTCACAATGTTGGGTTTGTAGTTATACATGACTATTTAACCATTCACGTACATTGATTATTTTTGACATTGATATTTAATGAGCGCTCTGTATTGTTCAAGGCAAATCATATGTTTTCGAAAATAACGAATTTTTAGGGTAGTTAACGACCTGAAATATTCATAATTTTTCGAAAATATAATCTAATTTGGGTTCACAATAATGAGCATTACTTAGTTGTTTTTTTTTTTTTGCTACAGTGTATGGAGCAATTTTAGCTCAGTAATTTGTTGTTGGGAGACATATTTATGAGGGTTACGCTAGAATTATTGAGAATAAGAAAATCAGGTAGGCCGTGGAATACAAAAGTAGCACTATCATTTTATGCAGTTATTTGAATTTAAGATGTAAATGTAACGTTAGCTAAAACTCGGTTATTTTATTATTAAAGTATCGTTGTGAGTCAAAATATGCAATTAACCAGAAAGTATTTTCGAATCATGTTTTATTATGATTAAAAAAAGCTCTTATGACAAAGAAAGTTTAGATTCAGTATTTAGTGAACAAGTGCCTTCTTTGGCTACAATTTAAAGCCTGATATAAAGAATTTGAAACAGGCAGAAATTTTGTTCAACATCAAAAGGAACTAGGCGTCCTCCCATAACTTTGGTGCACAATACGGCCACTTATGCGGTAACAGAGCATCAACTGAAAGCCTCAGTTATAATAGATATGCTATGGATACATAACATAAAATTACACTACTCTCTTTGTTGTGCTTATTACAAAGAAATGTCATGAATGATTAAACCTTTCAATCCTTATACATTATGTTATGGTTTATTATAAATAAAGCTTAAGATTGAATCCTCAGCTATTAACAGATCACCTGCATTTAAAAATAGTTGTCATTTTGTGGCACATCACCTTCCTGTCTAAAAAGCGGAACGTGTCAGTATTTGCCATGAAACTTTAAAGCTATGAAATAGGCGGACTTAATTTTTTTCAAATATTGTGACAGGCGATGATGCTTATATTTTTTTCGACGTACTTACACGCCTAGAGAGTCGTGTATTGTTTTATAAAGATGGGAAAAAGTAATGTATGCAGTATTTGTAAAAGTACGGGCCTGGTAAAGGCAATGAACCTAGATGGGCAGAAAATAGTTACGGGTAAATGGTACAATGAAACAAGTTTACCGTGATGAGTAGAGTTCCAGAGAATAGGATTATGTTACATCATGATAATTCGTCTTTCCATAAGACAGCTTCAACTCTCCTGTTACTAGGCAAAAAATTAAAATAAAATAATAAATAAAAGTAAGAGTACAACCGCCATACTCACCTGATTTTGGCAATAGGCAATTTTTGGTTATTATTTTGGGCTTGAAAAAGATTTGCGGGATAGAAGGTTTTCGTCTGAGGACGTTAATGCTGCAATTCATAATTATTTCGAATGTATTCCAAAAGATTGGCTGGGTCATTTTAAGAATTGGAAGGAGATAATGGCCAAGTGTATTATTATTGAAGGGAGAGAAGCTACTTTGAACATATTTAAAATAAATCCTAAAAAATACGAACCGTGTGTCTTATTCTCAATAATTCTAGCGTGGCTTTTGTATAAACAAGGTAATGAATAAGAGAAATAAAACAAAAAATTGTTACGCAAAATATCACTTTATTGTAAAATAACACGACTATAGTTTCGCCATACAATGGCATTATCAAGTGTTGAAAATTATAAAAAAAGAATGAATAACCTCAAAAGTTTTCAAATAATGATTTTGAGACGCAACATAACCAACTGCAACTGCATATATTTTAAATGAAAACTTCCATTTGATAAACCTAAAATTTGACATTTTCAAATAAATCACAGTATCAATTTAAATAATAAATTTGCAAACCCTTATAGAAACCCTCATATTTCATCCTAATTATCCAAAGTTCTTGAACATCTCGTGAATAATGATTCTGTATGTGCGTGCACATGAATTCCAAACGATATCACACGTGCAGCGAAGTTATGTGTTTGAATTTGATTAGAATAGATTTGCGTGGGCGATCTGCCAAAGATCTTAACTTGGCAGACACTACTCAACCTTTGTCTATCAGCGTATCCTATGACAAATCATTCATGTATCGAGAAGAGTGATTTAGGATAAATGACGTCCGATGACGATATATTATTTGTATGTTAATGAACATTGTTACAGAATATTTATTTGATGGTTTATTAATTTTTAAGTCTTATTAAATTAATGGGAGTTTTATTTACAATGGGTGTTGGCATTAAAAGTGGTGACTGAGAATAACAGACTTAGATAAAACAAATAAGTTTTCGTGGAACAATTCGACCCATCCTACAGAGATCACCGTAACTCAATATTTAAATTTTTTGACTTATGCAAGTTAAATATTAGAATACACGATATTCTTACATGTGATACATGTGAAAAAAATATATATTTCTCACAAATCTGTACCTTATGCTACCAAAATTATAGTTTTGTGAGATACAATATTTTTCATGGAAAGATTACACGATTTTCTAATATTTAACTAAGAAATGGTTTCTATTTTAATGAATTTGATAGAAATTTTAGAATGGTAAACGCAGACATGACCTTAAATTGGCATTTCTTTTATTTAAAATGAGAAAATGTTAGAAACGGGAGATTAAAATTAAAATTGAATTTTTAATATATTTCAGGATTTCGTAACATATTTTCTGTAATTGAATCAAAATCAAGAAACATAATAATTATTTATTCAATTAGTGTACTCAATTTTCGTACGAGGCGTCAGCCGAATGCCGAAAATGGTAACACGAGTAACACCGAAAATATTAATAAAAATTCAAAAGAATTGAATAATAATGAATGACATTTGGTAGAGTCGATTCAAATAGAAAAGAGTATATGACTGTTACAAAATTGCGCGAACAAGATAACGCCAGTGGCGGAGACAAATAAAATATTTTTAAACCAAATGGGACAATTGTCAAATTAATTTCATAACCTCAATTTATTCTTCTGTTCTATTACCAAATATGTATTTTCTACTTACGTCGTCTTTCACTAATAAATAATTCATATTAAAAAATACGATTTTAGATTGTATATGTATATAGATATTTTTATAAAAACACGTTGAAAGCTCCTAACTCATACAAGACTTCTACGGCTATGAGTGGCTATGAGTAACAAACCTAACACCCCTATTATAAGTAAATTAGACCCATCCTGACGAAAAATGGTTTCTACACACTTTTATTGATGTACTCAACTCTATTTGAATTGACTCTATCCACCTTTTCGGTACTTAGTACCAAAATTGCACGCCAGATGACTGGAAAAGTCCATAATGCATGAGGTAAATTAATAAATGATTTTTTACTTCAAAAATTATAGTCTTAATTTGTAAAGTAAAGACTCATTTATTAATTTTACTTCGTCTTAAACTTCACGTTAACTAAAAAATTAATATTTGCCCGTATGTATGATATTTCAGTATTTTGGTAGCTGTTTATAGGTTGCCATAACAACTTAAAATGGCCGACCAATAACAAATTGTTGGTTATTTGTATATTTAGTGTTTTAATCGATTATTATGCTATTTAGACTTAAGTCAGTTGAAGTTTTCTACAAAAGTATTTTCATTTACTCATGCCTTTCATTTACGTATTTAATAACATGAAATTGTATATTTGTTAATTATTGCAACAGCAACACTTTACGCACTAGTGTGTAATATAAATTACTTTACACACTAATGCTTAACAGTGCAATTTTAGACACAGTAATGCGTGCGTTAAAAGACTAGGTTACGCACAGTGGTAGAAAAAAGAATATATTGTCCGTTAACCTTTAGTATTAAGAGCTTTCATTTAATACACTACATTAAATTTAAAAAAGATCAATATCTTGCGAAAAACTTATCGAATTAAAATTTTCTATGTACTATTCCTATTAATGTGCATTTTTATAATTTTTATCAGATTTTTAGACCAATCACTCAGGGTAATAGGATGGGGGCTAATATATTTGGCAAAAATCGTGTCAACATACACACATTTTAAAACTAAATAATAAGATAAATAAATAAATTTTATTATAAATCTCATTTAAGAATTAGAGCTACTAATACCAGCCTTTAATATTTAAACTAAAAATCATTGTAACTTTTGATACTGCATGTCGTGGGCCTTAGAAAGTCAATTATAGTAAAATTAAATCTATAGATGATCATATCTATAGCACTGATGAAACGGGCCTCTTTTGGAGGTTACTGCCCGCGAAAACTTTAGCAAGGAATAATGAAAATAATACCTTTGCTTTGTACAGTTTGGGAATACCGAGAGATAAAAAGTTTCTGGATTTCATATGAAGGCTACATTTGCACCGCTCCATACCACCTAATCCGACTAGCATTTCTTGTCTCCCAAGTGCTCTTTGCAGGGTTCAAAACGGTGATAATTTCAGGACAATAAGTCGGGATTATATGATGGGTGAGGCAATACTCCCCATCGTAATTTATCCAGCATTAATGCTCGGTTGCAAAAAGTCTTAAATCTAGTTACAAGCTAAAACTCCATATAAAACAAAATTATCAAGCAACGCAATGAATTGCTAGGTAATTTTGTATTTTATGTCGAGTTTTGGTTTATATCTAGTTTTAAGACTTATGCAACTGGGTATAAGTATTAAGCAGGCTTTATCGTGCAGAAGAATAATTATGACTATATTCTGTTCGAAATGCAAAAATAGTAATAAAATCTCGTGAAAGATTGAAGTCGCAACCTTATTGGCCGTTGCATAAAATTAACGGCTTAACAGCCAACGAACGACGAGAGTTCGACATAATTATCACGTAAACATTGCCTGATTACTACTTCTTGATTCCGAACAAAGTTTATACTTAATAGTCCGCGTCGTTTGGTTCTTATAGACTCTCTGATTATTCAAAGAAATTAATTATTCCGATGTAAATTGGTATATACCATGAGTTCAAAAAGAAATTACATAAGGGTTGGCTGTGGAAAAATAAAATAATGTCTATTGCAAGCTTTATAATACAACATAAAATAATTGAATTGCTTAATTGAATTTTCAATAGAAACTTATGACAACAACAGTGAAGATAGTTAATTAATTGACAGTCAAAGCTTGCAGTACAAATTATTTTATTTTTCCACAGTCAACCCTTATGTAATTTCATTTTGAACACATGGTAGTTCATTATTATATGTCAAAAATTTAAAAAGTCCAGATCTAATCTATACTTCCCTTGTATAAACATGAAATAACATTAATTAAACATTGTAAAATATTTTCGATTATTTGAATAAATTGTTTTTGTGCAAATATGGCTTCTATTAGTTCACATAACCTATTGCTTCCTGTAATCATGAATTGTATTGTATAATTCATAACCGACCATAAACTGGTTAAAAATTATTTTATTACTGAGCTCTCATACTTAAGAATCTTATAAAATAATCCATTTCCTAATAATATCGTGTATAGAGACGATAATTTAAACTAAAATTTAAGCATAAACGCTGGTTGATTTCATTAGTAATATTGTACCATTTCCTACTTGGCTTCCCCTAGCTCACTGCGTAGGCTGCTGCGTAGTGTATTTCAGACACAACTCAATTAAACTGAACACAAAGAGACGAGTTTCAAGTCCCTTGGGGATTTCAGGAAGAAGCTTTATTAATGCACAGAATTCAACAGTCAAATGTTACATATAAATTAACAACACTTTACAAAAAAATACATTAGGAAATGTAACATTAACCATTTTCTGATTGGTTGTTATCTTTGAGATCTGATTACCATTTCTCCAAAATTAGGAAAATATGGTGCAACATTATCGCGGCTCCTTTGTATGGTTAAGTTATAACCAAGATACTTAGTCTAAATGTATTAATTTATTACGTGCTTGGTCTCTTTAACAAAATTTGACCATATATACAATTGATCCGGATATAAGATATAATGAAACTTGAAATACGTTATTAGAAAAATATTTTTATAGTGGGCGAAAGAAATATGAAGATATATTTTTTGTTGTTGTAAAAATTAAATTAATCGGGCAGAATTATTTAATCAAATAATTCTGCTTAATTTAAGTGATTATGCTTATTAAAAGCCTTTGATAAGGTCCGGTTTCTGAGAGCTTCGCCGAGTTTAACCATTTGGCTAAACTCGGTTACAATATAACAATCCCATAAGTACCCATAGCAACCATTTTTTGACCATTGGATTATGGTTAACTAAACTTTCAGAAACCGGCCCTCGGGTGTATTTTGTAAGAAATGCGTTAAAATTAGCGTCAGGTTAATATTTTTATTCTAACTCCATGTCTAACGTCATTATCCAAAAATGCTATTCTGTAAGAGCATTTATTAAGGTAAGCGTTAATACACTATTTGTTAATGCGAGGCGCTAACTCACCCTGTAGAGAGGCTAATATTAATTGCACGCGCATGCGCTGTTACGTTGAATTTTAAAAGGAGTATTTATTTAGTCAAATGCCAAGAGAATCTTAACCTAATATTTCGGTGTTGAATTAAATATTCAGTGGCGAAATTTATTTTAAAAATGGAACAGAAATGTTTGGTCCTGTGATACTCATTATAACTGGTTTCCACGGGGAATTAAAAAAAATATAACTTTATTCAACTTTTGTTTAGTTTACTGCATAATTTATATACTACATTGTATTATAACAGTTTATCTAATTTTTTAATAATATGTGAATTATATGTTCATTCTATTTTTAAAAAGGTGTTCGGTGATATTAATTATTAAATCTGATTTATTACGCTATTTCTACCCTGGAATAACACTGTTGTGATCGTCATTATCAATCTGATCAATTGTTTCTTCAAATAATACACCATTAAAATGTACTGCGATATTTTGAAACACGGCGGAGGCACAAGTGAAGTTTTGTAGCTTTCAGAGGATTATAATTTTAAGTTCTGTGTCTTAACAAAAACCAAAACTGTTCTCCAATACTCCATTTACTTCCTTTCTATACAATTACTTGAACTTGTCTGGGTTTCTTGTATAACAAAAATTATGAAGCGTCATTCTTATCTCTACTGTAAAGAATTCACTTTAAAAAGTAATAGAAAGTTGATTAATATTCCTACCGTCTTGTGTTTTATTCATTTTTTTGTTAAATAACATGACATTTACTTAAATAGGATCAGCCATTTTTGCAAACTAAACACTAGCGTTAACTTTTAAAGCCACCGTTTCGGTAGGCGCTTATTGTAGAACGTTAACTGGCTATTTTAACGCCGCCGCGCTCTAATTTTAACACATATATGTTTAGCGAATAGCATTTAGGTTAAAAATGGTGTTAAAAAAATTAACGTTGTAACGTAGATTTCATCACCAGGCTGTTACTTAGCAACCCAATAATATTGTTTTTTTAGTGAAATGTCATATTAAACATATTTTGTTCTACAAAAACCTCTCAATAGATTATTTTATACTTACAACTGTTTAATAAATTTAATAACGTGTAAATAGTGGTTTTCTTTCAGCTGCTTTCACACGTAGCGGTTACCTTTGTTTAGCCGGACATTAAGGTGAAACCGCCGGCACCTAAAATTTATATAAGGCTGGGTGCTACGACGTTACAACGTCAGTTTCTGACGCTAAGATTTTAACATCATGCTTAAGTGGGAAACAGAATGCACCGAGTTCTACGACGCGTTAACGCCGTTCGTACGGCGCTATCTGTCAGGAGAAAGTTAAACCCCAGCTGTCGTACGCAAGTGCACAGAATGAACAACGTCCTCCGGCGTTCGACCGCCGTTGATACTGAATGTTCGTCAACTTCCAACTTTTGACGCTGTTGAACGTTGACGCAGAACACCTAACCTCAGTTTTTACTGAATAATAAAGTGTTTGTATGTATAAATAACTTGCATACAACATAAATAACATCACGCACAAGTCTTCATCATCCATTATACTTTTAATAAAAGAAAGCGCACGTATAAACACAGATATAGGTTGTCAAGTAGTGCTGTCAGAAATCGATCTTGACGGAACCGGAACCGGTTCCAAAAAAAAAACCGGTTCCGGGTTTACCCGGTTACCCGGATACCCGGTTTCGGAACCGGGTATCCGAAACCGGGTATCCGGAACCGGGTATCCGAAACCGGGTACTCGGAACCGGGTATCCGAAACCGGGTATCCGAAACCGGGTATCCGGAACCGGGTATCCGAAAACGGGTACCTGGAACCGGGTAATCAGAACCGGGTAAAAGGAACCGGGTATCCGGAACCGGGTATTCGGGATGAGGTATCCGGAACCGGATTACTTCAAAATTACGTACCCGTTTTGCCCGAAATCCAGAACCGGATACCCGTTAAACATGTTTCGGTTTCCAGCATCATAACAATTACGGTTATTGTGATTAAGATACGTTAAGTAATACTTGCTGACGTGCATCTACTACGTACGTTTTTTGTTATATACATTTTCAATTTTGAATAGAAAAAAAAATTGTAATCGTTACTTTATTTTAATTCTAAACAACTTCTTTATAATATATATTTTTGATATATTATAACTATATCAATTATAATACATGTTGCGCCGAGTTTAATTTTCTCACACTAAAGGATCGTCGCACTTTGACTGACATGCAAATTTTGCATAAAATTCTTAATAATCTATTATCTTGTGTTGAACTACAAAATTTAATCATTATTAATGTTCCAGTGTACAATACGCGATCTTCTTCGCTTCTTTGTATACCTTTTGCGAACACGAATTCTTACGAAAATTCTCCAATAGTCAGACTCTGTAGCACTTACAATAATAATTTCTCAGATGTTAACATTACCAATGTGTCTGTTAAAATATTCAATAAATATTGTAAAGACAAAATTTGTCATCAATATTATTAATATGTATTGTAACAGTTTATTATATTTAACTATTTTTATATTCAACTAATTATTGTGTTTCAACGGGTATCTAGTTTCGGGAACATCGGTACTGGATACTCGGTTTCGGATATCCGGTTCAAGAGTTGGGTATTCGGAACCGGATAATCCCAGAACCGCTTCTTTTTTTTTGGAAATGATTCAGCAATAAACTAAATAACAAGTGAGATATATAGCTAAATCTACATATACCTATAAAAGCCCCTAAAATATATCTAAATCATTCTAAACCTAAACCAATTTTCTTATATACAATTTTGCTGTTAAGTAATTAATAAGAAATTTCAAGTCTGTAGGTAGCGCTCCCCAAATATTTATTTCATTAAAAGCTGTATTGAACAGAGAAGAATTGTTTTTTCATACTTAACAACTTTTCTAACATACACGGGTATTCGAAACCGGGTATCTGGAACCGGGTATCCGAAACCGGGTATCCAAAAACGGGTATCCGAAACCGAGTATTCGAAACCGGGTATCCGAAACCGGGTATCCGAAACCGGGTATCCGAAACCGGGTATCCGAAACCGGGTATCCGAAACCGGGTATCCGGAACCGGGTATCCGGAACCGGGTATTTGGAACCGGGTATCCGGAACCGGGTATCCGGGTAACGCGAAAATTACAAACCCGGTTTTACCCGAAAACCGGAACCGGGTACCCGAAAAACCGGTTTCGGTTCCCAGCACTATTGTCAAGTGACACTTGACGGCGTTAAAAATTATTGCATTGTGTGCAGGCGAAAATTCTCAACGGCGCTAACGCAACGTTGTCGCAAATGACGCCGCGCTGACGCCGTAGCGCGCTGTGCATTCTGTTCCAGGCTTTAGAGAATAGACCCGCCTAACAGTTATATAATTTAACAATAGTTTCAATTCTGCTCATTTTTAGAGGCCTTTAAGTTTCCTTTAATTAATAGTAATATTTTGGATTAAGTAAAACTTAGGATAATTTTTATTACTGACTAGCATAGAGTGTAATTTAATTCAAACTATTTTGAAATAATATATTTGTTACTTGTACAATTGAACGACCTGTACTCAAGCCCAGATAGAGGGGGGAGGGCTAGGAGGGCCATATGGCCCGGACCCCGAGGGCTCCAGGGGCCCCGTAAATTATTTATATTTTACATAAATTACATAAATAAACGGAGGAGTATGGGGCGTTCGAAATGTTGTTTAGCCCGGGCCTCATTGAAGATCTCTCAGGGCCTGCCTGCACTTATTAGATTTAAGCTCTTGGTTAGAAAAAGGTTGGGATCCACTGTTTTAAAATATGTCGAAACATATAACACCTAAGTATAATATTTTGAATATGTCTATAACCATCAAAGCCGGTGTACATTATACAAGTTATACTCTTATAAATACACAATCCCAGATCCACATTGAATAAATATTTATAACAGCAGCTGTCTGCATTTACATTTGCATCAGCAGAATCCTTATTTCACGTTTTACGTAACACCAGTCCGAGGACTGCAGCCATTTTATATAGGTCATTGCGTGGTAGATTCACCTGTGTCTGCACGTTGCAGTATTTAGAATACATGAATAATATGTTTGTATGTAGATTCGAACACTTATTTAGGACAAATGGCGTAGGTGTGCAGTTAGACGTTTATAGAACTATGATGGGATGATGTTTTTGTACGGTGAATTGATTTTAATGCTTGATATATGTATAATTATCCTACGTAAAGGTGTTGTAATTATTACTTTTGCTGGAGGGATTGTTTTTTATTTTTTCACTGATTTGTAAGTGTTTTTATTCAAATCTTTTAACACATGGGCGTTAAACAGATGTTTGTATCGTAATAAATATTGTTTTGAAATTTTTCTTAAAAACTAAAAATATATTTTCGATTAACAAAATGTGTAAACATGCTAATATATTTCCTGAGAGGACATCGAAAACTATTCCTTCAAAATCATCTTCTATTAAATAGTTTTTATTTTACTCCAGTCATACAATTCAGGATTTTGTAGATACTTAGTAAATGAAAGAGGTTAGAATACGGGTTTCTGGAACAATATTTTTGTCATAATCCAAATTTGCAATATTTTGAATATCATTTTTCGTTTGTTAGTCTACAATTCGTTTAGAATAGGGGATAGGCATGATTTTTTTTTATTTTTTTATTATATTCCTCTTGTTGTATATAAACATAAAAAACAGTTTTTAATTTTTTTTTTTTTAATTTGAAGGCTTTAAAAAATCAAAAATGTATGTAGCGCGCGAAAACGACGTGTGACGTCATAATCCTTTCTAACTGACGCATGAGACTACTAGCCAATCCAGCGAACGGTTGTTTATGCAGCGAACATAGTCTGTTGTGAATTATTTGTTTGTGTAACTTTTATAGGTTATGTAAAGGAGAGTGATTTTAATTAAAATAAAGTTTAATTCTATAAAAACAATTTATACATGTTTACCGAATTAAATTTTATATTAAAATATGGAAGATCCAGGGCCCCAGTACTTCGAAACATTATCGAAAATATTGTTCAGTACCGATGTGCACAATTAGTTCAACTAGAAATCCAAAAAAACTATTTATATCATTACCTAATGGCGAAAAACAACAGAAAAGGCGAAATTTGTGGCTGAAAACTATGAGGCGAAATAAAACCGATATTTCAGAAAAAAGTAAACTTTATGTTGTGTGCATAAATGCATCAATGTTGGGTAAATTATCACTCTGAGCCCTAACAAAATCTTTATCTGCCATTTTAATAGTAAATACGTGAAAAATTGTTTAAAAACAAATACAAAACTCTCGAACAATACAATACACACACGTGTGAAGATTATGTTGTAGCTGTCTGTATCTGTGATGTGAAAACCCTATCGTTTGACGTCATACTCAGTCGTTTCTACTCGGCAACCTTCGCCCCGTGCTCGGAATATTTCAAATTTACAATATTTTAATTAAAAAATTTGGCTATAATGTTAATTAAAATGTGATTTTTGTTTTGTTAGGTGACATAACTAACATTAACATATCAAAATAATGTAGTTTTAAGGAAATACAAATTTTATGCGTATCCCCTATTAATGCAAAGGAATATATCATTGTAATAAGAGAAAAGCATTGTTGTCGTTTCTATATGCGAAAATTTCTATTGGACGACTATGAACAATGTTCACCCTTTTACCCAGAGTGCTTGTTTTAAAAATAGAAAGAAATAAAAAAAAAAAAAATGCAACACGCATTAATGTGAATCGGAATAGTACTCGAAAGATACCGATTTTTTGTATTTTTGAAGAGAAAAAAAAGATAATGTATTAAGATATTGAATGAAATCTATAGTTCGTTTAGAATTGATGCAAAGTAATATATTATTGTGACAAGAAAAGCATTGCTGTCGTTGATTTTTTTTTAACCATCTAAATGTTTTATTCTAAGAAAATTTTCCTAAGAAACCAGTTCTAAGCCTGGAAAATGTGAAGGGCAGCTAAGTTTAAAAAAGCAACTGTTATAAAATAATTAAATATGTAATTTAATATTATTAATAAATTTAATTTCAAATAATAAACGTCACTGTTAAACCGCAGAAAAAATTTGTAAGGGACGATTATAAGTAGCAATTGAGAGGGTTATATAGAGGTTACATGGTTAACCCTTTACTGCATGAATTTTTATTTTTGGCTGAAATAATTCAGGAGCATTAGGAATTGGTTCTTGTTGATAGAAAAATTAATTAAAAAAATATATTTACAATATTAATTATTATTTTTATGGAAAAATAATAGTTAAAATAATAATTTAGGGTTTGTGCCATACATGGAACATTATGATTCTACATTATGTTACAAAAGAAAATGATTCCGTATTATTTGTTCGTCAGTTGCTAGGTGTTCTTCATTAGGGATTAAAAGCAGTCGCCCTCGAATTTTTGAAAGAAAAGGTCGTATCTTCTAGTTGTCCTTTCTCAATAAATTCAGAGTTATCGTTGAAGTGCAAATTCCGCTTGATATCCTCAAATCTATTGCAACCCATTACTTGAGACACTGCAGTATCCATTGCTGTGTATGTGGCATATATGAACATTCATGAACTAACGTTCTGATTCAGTTTTAAAAGTAAAATAAAAAATAAAAATCGGAATGTGCCATATATGGCACACTATGCGGTAAAGGGTTAAAAGCAGGCAGCTTTCATTTCTTTCTGCCACTATTACAATGGGTCACAACACCAAATATTCAGAGTAAATACAGTACTTATATTTCAGTTATTTGCAAACCGATTCTATAAAACTTACGATTACTATATGTTTTTATAACTCCGGGGTCTATATTTAAAAAAACATACTTTTTCAAAATACAAATAAAATTCGACCAGGCCCTGAAAGCTTCAATGGGGCCCGAGTCAAACAACATTTCGGGGGCGCCATCCCCCTCCGTTTATTTATGTGATTTACGTAAAATATAAATTAATTTACGAGGCGTCGGGGCCCTTGGGGCCTGGGCCATATGGCACTCCTAGCCCCCCTCTATCTGGGCCTGAATGCGACATCTTTAGAAAAAATAATCTGATCAAAAATTTTCAGCGCATTATTCCACTTAACTTGAAAAACTCTGGATTTTTGAAATTTTTTAAACAATCCATTCTAGAAGATAGGGCGAGAAACAATTTTTTTTGACACATTACATGACAAACTTTTTATGGTTCCAATTAGAGCGTATGGATCTTGAGGATACGTTCTTTCAGAAAGATAGCTCTACATGCTATACGTCAAGAGAAATAATGGCTTTGTTGCGGACAAAAATTCCTGGTGATTTTGCACCATGCTGAAATTAATAGGATCGCTAAATCGTGTAATCTAATGATTGGTTTATATACGGAACAAGAATATGGAATAGGAAATAAGAATAGTACACAAGAATAAAAAATATGAAACCGTTTATATCGGACATAACATTTCGTCGCTACGCCTGCGTACTTGCGTTGGCCTGTGTTTAACGGTTGTCGTTTGACAGGTTGTTGTGTTTAATACAACCTTTAAAAAAAATTCGTTTTCAGTAATATGGATTTAGAAGATTTTATAAATTTATTTGCTTGTGTTTCACACATTATATTGTTTTTTCCAACCTTCTGATCACAGCAGGAAAACATCTGTTGGTCAAGTTATTACGGCCGACATTTTGACCATTGTGCGCATGCTTATCGTCTCTTATTCTTGGAATAAGAATAAAATGTTAAATGTTACCAACTTTTCTTATGTTTAAGTTAATTTCATTCCTACATAAACCGATATACGGCGCAGCCATGTATTAACATATTGTGTACTATTCTTATTTCCTATTCCTTATTCTTGTTCCGTATATAAACCAACCATAACACCTCTAGACTTTTTTCTGAGGCTTTGTAAAAGACAGAGTCAACTTGGGCAATTCGCAGTCGATCGACGAACTCAAAATCAGAATTTGTCTAGATATGAATGAAATTAAGCCACAATTGCGAGAAAATATACATAAGAGGTTGAAAAAAACATTGTTTTTTGTTTCACTTTTATTTTCACTAACTACAGTTTTGGCCCTCGCCATTGTCAAAGTTGCAATGTAACGAGAAAAGGTAGTTCAAAATATCACCAAAAGAGTGGTCATGTACAGAAACAACTGAGGCAAACACTAGGTGCTTTCCTTTTATAAGTAAAAATGCTTAGCTAAACTTACAAGTTAGTCAAATGCCTTAGCAAGAATAAGGGGGAAGAAAAAATCTTTTGTTGTCTTATAAATGGAACGCTCTTACAACTTAGATTAACTTAGGTAAGGTAAGATTACTCAAGTTTTGTAGTAATTGAAAGCACCTATAGGCACATATTATTTCGAACATAAGTCACGCGTCTTTACACTCAAATAAATATACTGGATTTTTTTTTAAAATTATGAGCTTATTTTTAAATAACAAGCTCCCAAGTTCAAAATGGAACACCTGTAATATCGATAACCTTATGGGTTTTTTTTAATTTTTTCGACAATTGAGGCATTTTATCCACGATATTGATCCACTATTATTGTTCTTGGCAATACAATAAAAATGATATATAATTATATAGCCATCAAGCAACAAAGTCTATAACTAAAATTCTAATTATCAAATTAAGTAATTCGACTAGTCATGCAATTTAGATTCTTATAAAAGACAGCTCATGACAGAAATGTATGATGTCATCGCCCTCTGTACCAGGAATGAAGAGTGGGTTATCATTTTTTTATTAGTTTATCACCATACAGTACGTGACTCTGACCACCATAACTTATAACATAATGCGGTAATTGTTCATGGTTATAGCAAAATTAACGGCAATGTCAAAAATGTGCATAACTTTATTAGCATGGGCGACAATTGCAGATAATTTAATGTGGACACAGGATATTAAGTGATAAATTAATAAAATCATAAGGAAGCAGAAAAGTTGATAAATTCGGGGGCTTCACAAAAATAATTTCGGAACTGATTAAAATACACTTTTTCTATGACTCTTAAAAAACTACTATATATCACATGTTTTGGTGCATAAAAAACTTTTTTATGGTACCTGTTACAAACTGTAAAAAGTGTCGTAAGCGTTTCATTTTTTCACACTTTATATAAGCATAATACATCGGCTAAGGGGGGCTGCACACCGGACTTGCATGAGCTTATGGGGAAGACGGAACCATCTCCAAGGACTGCAGGCGTTTCCGTGCAATCCGAAAATAATCAGAGAGTGCCTCGAAAATAATTAAAGTCAAATCCTAACCTCAAAAATCTCAAATATTTCCTTTTTTTTTTTTAAACAACTGAAAAATATATGCATATCACAATTTTTATTTTTCTAATTGCAGGCAGTTGTAGACAAAAAAAAAAATGTATGAACTTCATGCCTAAAGTGTCTTTTATCACTGCACTCGCTTACGGCTTTTCATTTGTGAAAAAAGTAATGCTTTAGGCACTTGTTGCATAAATAACTATTAGATATTCTGTGTTGTTTTCAGAATAACTATGGAACAAAATGTGAAAATCTGAATTTCACATTTGTTTAATTGAAAACTAAAATCACAAAAAAATTGTTTCATATGTGAATTTAAAACTATAGAAACTATCTTATTGATAGTGGATACTAGGGGATACATTATTTTTTTATTGTTGAAGGAAATCAACAAAAATAATTAATTATAAAATTTCCTATATAAAAAACATTACTTCAAAATATAAACGTTTTACTAGTTCTTAATAAAAAATTTGATGAATACGAATAAATTAACCGAAAAAAGTGTGGAAAAGTAAATTATTTATAGATAATTTACTAACCTACGGGCTAAGCAATTAAATAGAATTATATCCTAAGTTTGTTCGCTCCTTGCTCATTATTACCATGATCATTATTTTTAATAATCTTACATAAATGTTACGTACATTAAATGTCCACTTTTATCAATTTTATGATTATATGAAAAATAATATGATTATAAAATAATTTTTACAAATTTCTAATCATTTTAGACAATTTATTTATTTTTTCCTGAACTTTCAATTCTAAAGAAACTTTTCTATAGACATGGACAGCTACGGTAATTTAACCATTTAATCAGCGCATTTATAGACGAGACAAACGACATTCACATATTACATTCATGTCCGGATCAGGAATTGAACCTTTCGAGCGGAGCGAATTCAATGAGAGTTGATTAAACAACTGTGTCCATTTCATACATTGAATATTAGGTCTGTTCATAGAGCCATTTATAACGGTTTATTATCGTCAGACGCATGCGCAGAGTTACTTTAACGCACTTCTACAAACTCTGTGCTTGCATCTGGCGATAATAAACTATTAGGAATCGCTCTACGAACAGACCTAGTACCAAACAAACAATAAAGAAAATTAGAATAATATATAACAAAGAAACTGACAAATAATTGTGGACGTAGAGGATTTGCCAATAAAATGAAATGAAACAATAAATTTAAAAATAAATTATAACCATTACAAATGTGAAAGTGATTCAATAATTATGTGGAATTATTTCAAATTAATTTTTCAGTTGGTGTAAATGAAGAACACTTCTGTTTTACATGCAGGCGTTCATGAATATTAGTCAAACAACAGTATTTTATAAGACTATTTAAATATGACGTCATGTTAATTAATGTTTATTTTACTTTAATTTTAATCTATGTGTCTATTTTATTATGTTGGTTTAAGGTTTGTAATGCAGATAGTGTCCCGACAGATAAAGGTTTAAGCAAATGTTTGTCGGTTGCTAAATTTTTATTTGGAAGATAAGATCAATAACAAATGTAAATAATGAACAATTAAAATGCCAGCAATTTGTTGCTGTTGGTACAAGAAAAAAGTGGAAATTAAAAAGGGCGATCTATGTCTAACCATGGTTGTTCAGTGAAGACGAAGTTTACGGTAGTAATTTCTACTATGACTGGTTAAGATTCATCATCATCATGCTTCAGCCGTTCGAATCCACTGCTGGATATGGGACACTTTTAAAAAATTCCATTTTATCTTCATTCGCTTTTTGTGGCCAGTTCGTAGATATACGCTTAAGGTCATCGGTCCAGAGCATGGGCGGTATTCCTCGAGAATCCGTTTGGTCCATCTGCAATCTATTGTTCTAGTTAGATGCCCTGCCCATTTCCATTTCATGGAAACTACTTTTACAAGGATGTCAGTTAGTTTCACCTTTTGACGAATTTCAGCATTTAACAGCCTAACTCAACGCAATTTTGCGTTTTATATCGAGTTTTAGCTTATATCTAGTTTTAATACTTTTGTACTCCCAGGCATTAGTATTTTATCCTTCAGCTTTATACCGAGCATGGTTCGTTACATAGCCCTTTGGGTTACTTGCAGCTTTTTAGTAGAAGCTTTAGTCAGTGTTAGGGTTTCCGCCCTGTAGGTTAAGACGAGCATAACGCTTTCTTTTTAAGGAATATTGGGATATAATTTTTATAAATGTATCGTAGTTTCCTAAATGCTGGCCATCTTTGCGATATTCTCCTGAAGATTTCGCAGGTTTGATTGTCTCTGTCAATTTGTATTACATGCCCACGATACTTCTAAGCATCAACCTGTTCAATATTGGCACCATCGATTGTCTCGCTCAGTCGCAAATTTGTCATCATTTCGGTTTTTTGTTTGTTTCTCTTAAGCCCTACATTTTTAACTGCCTCATTTAGATCCTGCAGCATTTAGAATGCATCTTGAACGCAGTCTAACACGAGAACAATATCGTTAAGATATCGGTCGCATATCGCCAGGGTTTGGGATGCGACCGACGGCTGGGAAATAGCTCTCTCGACCTTCTCGTGAAGGTAAGAGGAGAGCGTCTCGTATGTGCTGAACATGTTGCGGGCAAACCTGGATGGTACTGGCGAGACTACAAACCCCCCCTTCTTTAATAATAATAATACCATGTTCATGCTCAATTTAAGTTGAAAGGTATTTTTTTATATACAAAAATTGTTAAATTGAGCTCAATATAACTGAAATATATCTTTTTCATAATATTATTGTGCATAATTAATAAAATACGAAATATATTAAATTTTACACATGGAAACAGAAAAATATACAGAAAAAGTTTATTTCTGATTTTTTTTTTTTTTTTGTAAAACTACGCTGCTGCACATTTCTTCCATTTCACATTTGACTAGGCATATGCAGTTTCTATACCTTTGAGGATAACGAGTCAATTTTGGCTAAGGCGAAATTTCATTTGGTCGCGCGTTGAACTGGCAGGATGACTAACATAAAAGTGAATTAACGAGGGAGTAATTTTAGCAAGACTTTTCATCTTATTGCAATAAACACGGAATCAGTAATACACTATTATTTAAAGGCAAAAGTCGAAGTTAATCATGTTCATCAACAGCATATAAATTTGCTAATCTCTTTTTTAAATTAAGAAATCCCTTGGCCATGGCCTTGTGCGGTAATTTTGGTAATTTCTTTCTTCCATTTCCGCAATTTTTTCACTAGCTGCATTCCTTGACAGACAATTTATTTAGAGGACTTCCATCAATTTTAATTCAAAATATGATATTAATAAATAAGGTCAAACTATTTCCGCAATTATAAAAAGTGATTTAACTGATTCTAGTGTTTTTTCACATAACCCTGTCCCCAATTTTTCTAATAACGGAAAAATTGACATGTAAAATTTGGTTATTTTTATAAATGAATATATTAATAGCATGCGAAGAACAGTTATTAATGCAGTATAAACGAATATTTAAATAAATATTTTGAAATAAAACATGCTATACATTGTGGTATAGTTTTACATGTTATGAAATAATGCATCACACGAACGCGACACTCAATGATGTAATGTCATTTCATTTTTAAAGTTAGTTGGCTTGTTAAGTTTTGATGAACACCATGTATATTACATGAATCTAATGACCCTTTTGGACGATGTTTTCATGCAACAAACCAAATACCACCTAAAAAGATTCTATTAGAATCACTCGCAAATGACGCCCCTTTGATTAGCCGTGAATGTGCGACGTACACCCTTAAAACTTTTACGCGGCAGCCCTGATATTTCACCTAGAATTTGTAACAAAGTTAAATTTGTGTAAAACGTCAAAAAAAAAAGGTTCCAAGTAATAAAAGATGGACGTGGATCCAATTTTTATGTATTTTATAAAAAATAAATAACTACACATTGCTGCAAAACAAATAGAACATATTCAAATTAAAAGCAAATATATGGCTATAAATAAAGACAATATGTTGTTCAGGATTGTGTTAAACAATGCCTAAAGTTATTTGATAATATGGTATTGTTTAATAATTTTGGTTTTATAGTTTTCTTATCAGAAACGAACAATTCTGATACGTAAAACAACTAAGTATCAAATGATAAATTAGCATTCAATTTTACGCACCAAAATAATCATAATTTTCTTCAATAAGTTCCCTCCTTAAGGACTTTGGTTCAGGTTGAAACACAGATCCCATTCTCGATGTTCAATACCGGGTGATAAATATTGATTGACCGTGAAAACTGCTTTATTGCATTATGTATAAAATTTTATTCGAGGAACTTTTGTGCGAAATTACACTTCTGCGCATGAGCAAATAACATGTGCTTACGAAGTTATGCTGGTGCGGCGAACCGTATAATTCTTTTATAACATATTAGGCGTTTACGTTTAATCAATCTACAAAATTGCTCAGATTGATCTGGCGACGTCACAAAATTAGCACACTTTTCATTTTGCCCCATATATCGAAGAAAATTTCACCCTAATGCAGGATAATCCGCGTAACAGACTTTTTAAATCAAGTGGGTATAACAAAAATAGGTTGGCCAGCGTGCTCCCCTGACCTCAAGCCGATTGAACATGTGTGGGACATGCTAGGTAGAAGACTTCGGTCAAAAAATTCAGCTGTTCAAAACAGATAGGTAAGAGCCGCACTGATTCAGGAATGGGACAGATTGCCCCAAGAACTGATTGATGACCTCTAAGAAGTATAGAATGGCGAATGACTGTAGTCGTAAGGGCTTGTGGGGGAAACACACGCTACTGAAGCGATAGAAAAGCGCATTAAATGATTAACAAAGTCCTAAATGTACAATAAAGTTATTCTGTTTGAAACCATATTTTGGTCGACTCCGACATCTTTGATTTTTTTCTCCTTCAACAGGTTTCACATGGTATAAATCAAGTTTCAATTATTCCAATAAACATCGTACTCTAGTACGAATCTCTCAGGTAATCTTCTAAGAATCTCTCAGGTAATCTTAGAAGAATATCAACAATATGTACACTACAGGGAAAATAATTAGATTTTTATGTCTGTTCCTTTAAATTTTTCGGTATGTGTATTATATCCATTCTAAAATGAAGTATCAGTAAATATATTTTAGACCACCCACTAAATTAGCACGTCTGCGTCTAAAAGTATTTAACGTTAATAAAAGTTAAGTAGTAACTCAGAGGTCTCGTAAGTTTCAAGCCTGGTGTAATAAAAATAAGATATACGTTGTCTGGATGTGGATGTGACTATTTCCAGTGCAGTACATTCACATCCTTTTTTACTATTTTTACAGGAACTCCGCGGCAGTAATTAGACACGTGTATGCGTCATATGTTACCATACTGCTACGGTCTGGTCCATTATAATTGTTGGGGTTAGGTCTTAGATAAGTTATGGGATAAAAAGGGAACACTCAAGATACAAGTACAGTTCATTGTGTAGGAAATTTTTACACGGGCTGAGAATTTTTTCCATGACTAGACCAGACGTCAAACAAAACTTTTTTGATCAGTAAAGAATCATTTAATCAGTAATTTCTTGGGAAGTTATTAGGGTGAAAATTGAACATTAAGATTTTGATGATCTAATATTTAATACAGTTTCTTTGAAACCCTAATGCCGGCTACACATACTTCGGTACGCCTGTACAGGTCTATACGACGCAAGCATATCGAATGCAACCATCGTACATTTAGGTAAATTTAATACCTAGCGTAAAAAAATTCGCTTGTTTGTGCAACAAATGCGCCTGGAACTATCTGTCATCTGTCAGCATTATTTGTGAAATTCAGGGGTAGCAGCAATGCCGGATTAACAGAAAAGCATAGAAGCAATTGCTTCAGGACCCAAGTACTGCAGAGGGTCAAAAAAAGGCAGAAGTAAAAAAAAAAAAACACCGCTTACGATGGACAGCTCACGTAGAAAAAAAAAAGTGGTGTGAAGTTTCATGTATTTCAGAGTTTGGTAGGTATTTAGTTAGTTAGTTAAAATTTGTGGCGCACAGCAACAATGGCTATTTGCGCATAACAGAGCCCATCTAAAAAACTGGAGTATATAATAAAAAGAATAAATTCAACAATAAATAAATAAAATCTTATATGCATTCAATAAAAGGAACCTTGCACGGACAAACATAAAATAAATAGGAGAGAAGTCTGTTCGAAAAACTGAACAGACGCAGGTTGATGGTGGAGGTATTTAGTAAGTGAAGTTGTAGGTACATATTAAAATTCATAAATTTCGATAAGATTTGAAAGAATAATCCACGTACTGCCCTCTAAAGAATTTCCAGAGTACTTGAGATGCGCTCGGATTAAGACCCAGCTATTAAGTACCCAGTTCTTCAGTCTGTTAGATAAATTTTGTAAGCAGGGTGTAAGAATCGATAACATTTGAAATAATTATCAGATCAAAAATTCCTGTTGTTCTATTTCGGTTCACATTAATGTGTACAACTCACAATTTGGGTAATAGGGTGTGGGACAAGTGTTTTTTAAGCACATTTTTGACAAAAATCGTGTTAAAATAAAGAAATTTAAAAAAAACTTTGCGTTTCTTAATCTACGTCTTAAGGGCTTTCATTTGATACCATAAAATAAACTTTTTTATACGACACAATAAATTCGATATTTTCGAAAAACTACAGAAACGTTATAAAACAACAACCTATGAAAACAGGATCAGCTATAAGCCCTACAAGACGATACATGGATCACCTATCGAAATACACCTTCAAATTCTAAGAGTGAAAGACTGGAAATCGGTTGCTCAAAACCGAATAAAAAAGGAGGAAATCCTTGAAAAAGCAACATAACATTGAGGTCTTTAAGAGGACTATTTTAAAACTAACAGAGAACTGTTGTTAAGGAGGAAACTATTTCAATTTATAGCACTGTGCACTGTACGCGCATTACTTTTGGAATAACCCTGATTTGTTTTTTATTTTGCGACTTTAAACTTGCGAAATAAGTGATAATATAGTCGGATTGCTGATAGGTGACTGTTACATGTACGTTTCAAGTAGTGCATTCATATAATAATCTCGTTACCATTTTTCAGCGATTTTAAAAATGTTTTTTGTTTTTTGTTCTAACTGTCAGTGTCTGGTAACAAATATTAATTAAAATATGGCTTGCGTACAAATAATTAAATTCACAAATTATTATCCAAAATTTACGTATGAGTATAAATTTTTACTTATTTATAATTATTACCTTAAAATTAATAATTTTGTTTGTTTGAGTACTGCTGTAAATTTATTTTCGCGCTCTAATTAGTAAAGACATCTACGAATTATGCTATTTCTTTTTAATACTTTGTTTTTTATTCAAATAATTTTGAAGGTTAGTTGTCAACTTGCGTCACTATACGTTACTATGGGTATGCAAATAATTATAATGATATAGACAGAGAAAGCATATAGTATTGCATGTCGATACTTATAGCAACGAACAGTCACTTATCAGCAATCCGACTATAGTAAAAATGTCAATCCTAGGCATTGCTAATTTTGACATCAGTATACAGCAATACCTCGCATAGTCCGAGTAATCGGTTCCGCCAATATTCCGGACTGTTTGAAACTGGACTAATTAATCGAGGAACTAAATACATACAAAAAATGATAATTGGTTAAAAAAAAAAAAAAAAAAAATCAATATTCAACGGTTCAATAAATAAAACGCGATTAATAAATTCAAATGTCTTTATTAAAAATAATTTTAAAAAATGCATGTTTTTCGTAATTCATTTCTTATTCCCTAAAAATTGCAATATCGATGTCTGCACATTTTTCTTCTTTGGCCTTTGCTCTTCATAGAAATGTATGAACATTTCTTTGTAGTAACGAACTGCATTCTTTATTGTTCGGAGAATTGTAAGGATGCGTTCAATATTGGGATCAACTTCTACAATATGCTCTGACAAGGTTTCAACCATTCCATTAATTTTTTTGTCTATGGCTGTCTAATGCTATGTGAAACCAACGCTTGAGACGTTGAAGGGGTACTACCGAAACATAATGCCGCGTTTACACCCTCACCGTGTCTAGGTACATACATACATATGCAACGGGGAACCCCCGAAAAATTGAAATATTCATCGTATTACATAACTTTAAAACCGCATAAAAATATACCGCACAAAAAGAGATTTGACTATATAAAGCAAAAAAACAAATCATTTTTGTATAAAAAAATAATTTTGTGTACAATTTTCTTAGAATTTATTTTTATTTTGCTCAATTAAAATTTAGTTTGTTTTAAAATTTTCAAACCGGACTATAGTGATACCAGGACTGGTCGAAGCCGGACTACGCGAGGAATTTCTGTATTCCTTGTAACATCTCATTAGTAAATTAATTTGGACATTGTTTATAAAAATAATAGTGTATTATTATAATGCCCTGTCGCAAGATATTTCCATCAAGATAGGACAGCCATGTCATTTTCAATTATTTATTTTTATTAGCAGAACTAAACGAAGTTACACACTGTTATGTTCAATTATGTAGCTAATAAAAGATCGCCATTTATTAGCACTCGTAATATAACTTCATTTCGCTCTTCCAACAACTCAGTCAATGAATCGAAAAATTTGACAAATTCAACCTTGAATTGAGGAAATAAATAACGACTCAAGATTATGCTACATTTATCTTTCATTCATATCAAATTTGGATTTTTCCGATAAAACGTTAAATTTTAATTTACGAGTTTACTAGGTATTGTAATTTGATAACTCCTTCGTCTTATAGACAGCAAATACAGAAAATGTAAATTTAAAACAATCTCATCCTAAATAATTCAGAATAATCCAGAGGATTTTATTTCAAACGAAGATGTACGTATTTACATTACTAGTTTTTCCCCTTCACTAAACATTTCATTCCAAAACAAACATATTAGGGAGTCAATATATTGGTATAAACGGATGCATAAATATACGTCTTTATAGAATGCAATCTAGGAAAGGAAATAGAAATAGTAAAATTATACCAAGAGATTCTTCCCATACCCTATTTTTATCCCAGGTTTAATAAAAAAGAAGCAAAAATATATACAAAATAAAAAACACAAGAAAAAATCCGCAAAAAAAAATTACCAAATAAGAACTTCTTTCCCACCTTATCAATATTTTTTATTATAGTTTTGTTGTAAATACAAGAATGAAATGAAATATATATTTATATTAATTAACAAATTTACCCGAAAAAATACTCGTAAAACTACTCGAAAAAATACTCAATAAACTTGTTCCCAACCATGTGACGTTTTTGGAGCAGTATCAAGATTACAAAAAAATTGCAGAGAATTTTTATCTGTCTAATAGGATATTTTTAACTGTAAAATAAAAATCTGTTATGGAAT
The DNA here is from genome assembly GCA_963971575.1 of Liopterus haemorrhoidalis. NCBI lineage: Eukaryota > Metazoa > Arthropoda > Insecta > Coleoptera > Dytiscidae > Liopterus > Liopterus haemorrhoidalis. Next base: position 193,220,408 of record OZ020611.1, read on the forward strand.
TATAAGTAAACAAATTACATTATAAACGCCATCTTGTAAACCAATTGACACATATTTGCATACGATGAGTCAAATTGTAGCTAAAGCTTTATTCTACAAATATGTTTTTTATTCTATTGTGAAAACTACTTATAGTTAGTTATTGTGCTTAGTAGTCTATTTCAGTGTTTCTCAACCTTTTCTGGCATGGGGCCCCCCAAAATAACGTAATAATTGTCTGCGGCCCTATATATATATATATATATATATATATATATATATATATAGAGAGAGAGAGAGAGAGAGAGAGAGAGAGGGATGACAAGGTGTATCAAGATAGAGGAAACACGATTTTTCTCGAAAAGACGATGTGTTTACTCAAATAATTGGATGGTAGTATTTAAATTTTCCGGAATAAACCGAAAGTACAGGATATCAAGGACAACTTCGATTTTTTATATAGGAATTTTTATTTACAAGTGTTCAAAGTTGCTTTCCATTTCGAACACTTTCTCATCCTTACTCTTTAGTTAACAGTAGCTCGGAGCATAACAAAAAATATTGCACGTTCAAGTCGTACCTACTTGAAAGTATTTGAAGTACCTCCAACGCGAACCGTTTTAATTGGTTGTCAAAATAAGTATAATTAATTTAATTTATGTTTAAAAGGTGTATTTTAATGAATATAAATGTCATATATTTATAATAATAATATATTTATGAATAGGTATATCTTGCAAAATTGAGCGTTTTCCTATTATAATTTCATGATTCGATCTTATATGACTTCGCGGCCCCCCGATGAAGCATTCACGGCCCCCCGGTTGAGAAACGCTGGTCTATTTTTCCTGTCATCTTGAATGTGCCACGCTTCTCAACAAAAGTGCTGCTGGTAAAAATGATTTAATTTTCTTCTTATGATTAAAATTCTTAACTATAAACAAAAATGTTGACGTATTATTTTAAAATTTCTACGCAAAACCATATACCAACATATAAAATTTATTTGAAACCTATAAATATATTTAAAAAATTATAGAACATTGTTTTCTGATATCTATAATTATATTATTGAGCGATAACATATTTACAACCATTTCTATAACATATCCTATTAGATAAAAATCTTTGCTAATTTTGATGTATAGGTTGTTATTAATTTTATTTTCGATTGTTAGTTTTGTATAAGAAACTTGTAATATCTAGGGGTTATACAGAGCGTTAATGTTTCAGAAACAATTTAGTGCACCCCAGGGGACTATGGACCGCGGTATAAAAATCGTCAAGTCACTGTATATTATATGGAAGCCGACAGTACATTATTAAAAACTAAAAGCGTAGAAAATTCGATGTATTAATATTGGTGTTACTCCCACGAGCCAGATGCAACAGTTTTAGCAGCTGTAAATTAGGCAATGAAGCAGATGTGATCCAGAGCCTATAGAAAAAAACATATATCACCACGTGTGTAAATTGGAAGTTAGTTAAAATGACTGCACCTCAGATGGTGCCCTGAACATTTTACTTCTCTAAATTATGTAATGCTTCTTATTTATCTCGCGATCCAATGTCATAAGACAAATTTATTAGTATAACAATATCACTTATAATGACACATGTATGGTGACCACTCGCAAGTCTTTTGGGACATTTGTCGTCTGTCATTCTTTGACAGTGCCCTGTCCATTTCCATTTTGGGTTACTGCTACTTTTGTTATATATTTTATTGTTATGTTAGAATTTCTTTAGCTATCCCATCATTCCCTTTTAAAGTACATATATAAATTTGCTAAAAGCTTTTAACCAAGAAAACACTGTATGTTTTCATATTAAACATATAGTCTGTTCCAAACGGTTAAGCGGAACTAGATTTTGCAATCTAGTTACTTTCATCGTTTAAATCGTGCCTTTCGGCCGTTTTGTTTAAGCTTTGTAAGTCATACTTACAATAAACATTTTTTGATTAAGGTTAATATCATTTTAAAATGTCATTTTCTTTATATTTTGATTTTTTGTGTAATTCTTAATACAAATTTCCCATTTATTTATTTTTTTGTCATTAAAATATCTAAAAAAAAATATTTAATTTTGACATATGTCATTCGTTTCCATGGTTTCATTGTTGGAATTTTAAATTTTGACATCCCAACATGAAAAATGAAATAACCCAAGAAAGGTCCCTTCTGGTGACAACCTAAAAGAACTAAATTCCCATTTAGTTCCGCTTAACCGTTTGGAACAGACTGTATACTTTATTAAAATTGTGCATCTATGGTCTATTTTAAAGTAGAAAAAAGTAGATAGCGCTGCGAACCGAGTACGATTTACACTGATCAAATACAGTATAGCGGGAAATTTAAAATAAGTTACAACTAGGGCATGGGCGTAGCAACTGGGTTAGCAAGAAATTTTTTTAAAAATATATAAAACGTTAATAAGATATTGAAATAAACAAAGCAGATAATACCCTTACGTTATTTATACGACATAAATTCAGTTTAATGGGAAATTTGAAAAAGTTAAAAAAATATTAATTTTAAAAATTATGTACTATATATAAAAAGAGCGATTTGGCTAAAAGAGGTTAAACAAAGCAATAAAACAAACAATATATCTTCAGAGCAAAAGTTTCTTATTTAAATAATTACTGTAAATAAAAATTAAAAATATATGTATATATGAAGGTCTAAAAATTATATCAATAACTACTTCTTTGGGCACAATCAGCTGGGCTGTCTTTTGGCCTCACATTTTTTTTTTTTTTTTTTAATTAATGGCCTTTGCTGCTATGGCAATTAGCCAGGACAATTTTTATTCGAGAAAATGTCCATGCCTGAACGGGATTCGAACCCGAGACCTTCGCAACGCAGAGCACATGTGTTACCACTACGCTACGCCGGTCGGCTTGGCCTCACATTAGTCCTCTCTCTTGATATGTTAATTGTCAAGTGTCAAAAAATATTTATATGTCAGAAAACCTAAAATATATATAACTGCGTAAAAACAAATTACATGGAGAATTTTCTGCATAAAATCTACGCCAAGAATATAAATAAAAAGCTAAATACGTAAATAATAACAAAATATATGAAAAAAATTAAATAATATAAATAATATATATTTCCAATGTACGACACTGAACATCTGTCAACTTGGACTAAAAACAATATTTTGTACAGTGTAATAGGGATGACGATCTAAACCAATCCGAAGCAAGGACAAACCGCTCCTATCTTCTAACACACATTTTTCTACTTTGAAATAGACCATAGAAATTTTTACGAAACAGTCGCGATATTGAATTTTAGAAAAGACGGTCTATAGAATTTGCTACATACCTTCAAAATCATAGTGTCTGTGCACGTAGTTATCACCAGGGAACAATCATTTAACAAATGTTCCCACTGCATTTTTCACAGTTTGGTACCTTCCACATGTGGAAAACCCAGCCATCTATTTATACGATTTTTTCAATTCATGGGTATAAAATGTTATGGTTGTTTTTGTATTTATGGCTAAGAGAATGTACATCTTCTTTTGAAATTAAAAAAAATAATGATTTTAATAGTTGAGAATTAACTTTGTATGCGAGCTAGACTACGTTATGTAACGTAAGTTGCGTAAGGTTCATGTTTGGGAGCTCCGCCCATTTTTTATGTTATAATTCGGTTAATAGATATTATATTTTAAACTACTATTTGAATTATTTTTATGTTATATATAGTTTTTAAGATATCAAAGAGGAATAAATCATTTATATTAGTGAAATATTTATAAATCAAATTGTTAACATTTAGAAATACATTTCTAAAACTGAAAAAAAGTCTTTTATCAATATATTTCTCAATAATTTGATGAAGACTTAGATACGAAGCAAATTGCAGAAAAATTTGCTGAAATTTTTTAATTTAAATTTTATTGTGACGAAATTTTTGCAAATTATTTAAATTTAGTTTAGAAAACTTAAATCAAAGCTCTAAGTATTCAAATTAACGAATAAAACTGATCAAAAAACTGTTGATTTTGATACAATTATATTTGATACAAAACTCTGAAATAAATCAAAATTTACATTTCAGTTTTTTTTTTTTTTATTTCATTGAATTTTGATTTTCGAATCACTGAGTTTCATATGATTTATCTCTGGATAATACCTAAATGACAATTTAAAAATAAAAAACTAAAAAAATTTGCAACAGAGGTGTAAATTATTGTTTTCTATTTTGCATTTATAAGAGAGTGGGAGTCATTATGAACTTGAATTGAGTGCTATAATGAGCTTCATTATGATACTAAACATTTTATTTCATGAAATTGGTAAATTTGATATAATAACTTGAAATTACATAAAACAAAAATTGATTGCTACCTTGAAAAATATATAACTGTTAAACCAATATGGCCAACCGCTACATTCACATACCAAATTCCCTAAACGAGGATGTTGTTTGAATATATAAATGCAAATTTATTACTTTAAAAGGCACGAAAAAGCAAAATAGAAAAAATAATATGAAAAATCGTTGTATAACGCTTTTTGTCGCACTTGTCGATAAGAAAATCGTTGCTCCGCTACTTATTTTCCAATCTGGACACGTGCGGCAAAATCATGACTTATGAAATTTGTGTTTTAATGTACTATTCTGTTCTCTTAAATTCTGTTTTGTTAAATCATAGTGCAGCTTAAACCCTGTCATTCTATGTTAATTATTCTTTCAATATACCCACATTAATTAAAAAAATTACGACTGTCATATAGTTCTCATCAATATTACATTTTGAACAAACATATATTGAAGGATGAATTCAATATTTTATTTATACCTCCATTACACAATTCAAGATGTATTTAAACCAATGCTTTCTTACAGACCAGCACCAGAAGATGAAAATGGTTAACGTGCCAATATTTTACGACCTGTAATCTGAGGGACAGCTAACTATATCTCCGCCTTAAATTGGATGCCACCTGCCTTGCTTTATTCATGACAAGCATATGACGTTTTGCATCCTGGATGAGATTTTCATCCTTTTTCAGTCCCTTCCCGGATGTTCCGTTCTTTTCCTGGTGATATATGACACCAGATAGATCACGTACCACGTGCTTATACAAAGGAACAGTGAACGCCTCACGCCTCTGAAGGGATGTTTGTATTTCTTCTCCAGCCGTATCGCCTGAACTGAGATTTATTATTTTTCAAGGTGTTGATGTTATTTTTTACACATTTTGTTTTATTGATTTCCTGTGGGGGTCTAATTGTGGAACATTGAATCACGTACAGCAAAAAAACAAGTTTTGAGTGTTAGTTTTAAAATTACGTCAAGAATAGACGCAATTTTCCGTTTATAAACATAACAATATAAGTGTAGTTAAAGTCTTGATAGTATAGCATCCATTTGACCACAATTTCTATCGTACCGACAGACATTCAGGTGCTAGTATTTAGGGTTCCTGGTTATACTTATGAATATCTAAACATTTCAGATTGTACAAAACTTTTCAAATTCATTCTAAAACTGAACATAATTAATAAATTTAATATTACAGTTTCCTATAATCCCTGTAATGTAAGGATCTAAATGCTGTTTTACAGGAAAATACAAGGTGTCTCAAAAGAAATTTTATATTTAGTGGATCGATTAAAAAAAAAGTAAGCCGTATATCGAAAATTTTTTTATTAATTATTAAAATACACTTTTTGGGGATTCATTTCTTAAAAATAATATCGTCTAAATGTAGACCCTCGCGTTCTCGGCACACATTTAATCGAACAGTAAAATTACTTATGACGTCTCGGCAGGTGGACTCAGGGATGGCTGCCATTTCGTGACGGATATTTTCTTTCAAATGCGCCAGTGAAGTCGGTTTATTGGCGTAAACTTTAGATATAAGATAACCCCATAGGAAAAAGTCCATAGGGGTTAAATCTGGACTGCGTGGAGGCCAATTTATGTCACCTCTCCGGGAGATCAATTTGCCTGAGAAAATTTCACGAACACGTGGCAGAAACATATTGGATGTGTGTGAAGTTGCTCCGTCCTGTTGGAACCATGTTCTTTGGTTATAGCCAGGAAAGTTTTGCAGTTCAGGTACCAAGAAGTTGTCTAACATCTCCACATAACGCTCTGAATTCACTGTAACTGCACGCCCCCTTTCGTCTTCAAAAAAGTAAGGGCCGATAATTCCTCGCGCCGATATCGCAGCCCATACGGTCACTTTAGGCGAATGTAGGGGTTTCTGATGTTTGCGTTTCGGATTCGTTGCACTCCAGTAGCGGCAGTTCTGCTTATTTACGTGGCCATTAAAATGAAAATGAGCTTCATCCGAAAACAAAATGTTGGTAAACGTTGAAAATCGCTCAATCACCTGATTTACGAAATTAAGCCTCTGACTGGCATCTTGGGGCTTTAATTCTTGCACCAATTGAATTTTGTAGGGGTGCAGCTTTAGGTCTTTGTGCATAATGCGATGTAATGATGATCTATGCACATTTAAAGCACTTGCGCGCTTCCGAATTGAAAGGTTCGGGTCGTCACGAACAGACTGATTAACATTCTCCACGTTTTCTACCGTTCTTGATGACCTAGGTCGCCCGGATTTTGATTTATCCAGCGTTGTACCAGTCTCTTCAAACTTTTTAACCCAATGTCGAATGAGAGGAATGCTTGGCGCATCATTTAAGTGGCGAAAACCTCGAATACTGCAGAATTTTCTACGCGCTACAGTCGCCGAATCACCGTTTTTGTAAAACTCTCGCACGCATAACGCGCGGTCTGCTCCCGAGAAACGCTCCATAGCGACTAAATTCCCAAGAGCCAGGCTACCGATTGACATAACCCCCGCGCCCCTCGGATACGTTGCGTTCACGCAGTAAGCTAAATAAATATAAAATTTCTTTTGAGACACCTTGTATAATATCTTTGCAATGATCTGTAGTACTTCCTGTATAAAGCAGATGTTCAAACCAAATTTCCACCCACTATATAAACGATCATCCACTTAAAGAGTAATCTGAGATTTTGATTGATGTCTTCTTAGTATTATAAAGTGCTTTATATCTATTAATACACACAATACTGAGCGGTTCATTTGTTTTTTTACAAAGCTCACTTGTAAAAGTTCAGTACGAGCATATAAAGGTCACGAGAATAATAAAACAAGTTATTATTGTGTTGTGGACAATATTGATTATTATGCCGTCAAACATCATTGTCCGTAATTGTATAAATTTTATAGCTCGACACCTAACCTAACCAATACTAGGTTAATAGTTCATAGAATCGATGATATTTTCAGTAATAAATAAAAATAGTATGAACTGTCAGTGTGTCTCAGCCACGGATCCGTGGTAAAATCTATACGGTTCGTGAGAACTAATGTATTTTTTTCAAGTTGAAATTATTTAAAACATAATATTTCGCTGTCCCGAATAAAAGAAAATGGATACTTTGCTGAACACCGGTAAATTTCGGGTTGAGAAGCACTAAACTATGTAATAAACAAGAAAATCAAAAATCTAAAACATTGATGTGAGATATGATTTTCGAGCATTTAAGGATTTCGCAGGTAATAAGTGAATGCGGTCAACTGAGGGCCCGAGTGCTGGCTGTATGAGACAGGTCCGCCTTAAGGTTTTCGTAGGCCACAGGCGCGTACTTAGGGGAGCTCAAGAGTTTGAACCCTTCCCAAAACACTAAAAAAACACGTGTTTTTAAGGAACACTCTTGAGTTAGTTAGTTAAAATTTTTTGGCGCACAGCAACAAAGGCTATTTGCGCCTGGAACACTCTTGAATCATAATTTTTGTGGATGAGGATATAAAATATCTTAAATTTGTAATTTCGCTATTCTTCCCATTTCTTGCAATTATTCTTTTTAATACCTGTTTTCATAGGACTACCTAAAGACCTTATGGACTGCCTAAAGTGCCTAATGGATAAGTCTGGGATAAGATCACATCAAAATGAACAATATTTTGAAAATTATTCATCATCTATTAATCTAAGTAAGATACCCAACAAGTAAGACACCCAATTTAGTTTAAATACCCATCAATAAATTTTAAAATTATTTTTTCCAATAATATAGTTCATCGATAATCTTCGAAAAAGAAATGATCAAAAATTCCCCTTGACCTATTTTCGTTTATTCCATTGTGTATTACTTACTTTTTCATTTTTTACCGACCGCCAACTTTTATAAGGGAGGTATTGTGATCATACCGATTTTGACATTTCGAGATTTCGATGGATCACGAATTGAGTGCAGAGTACACGTGCAGAGCAAATTCGGCTAAAAGGATTTTTATGAAACTTCATATTTAAGCTTTTGACCTCAATGGCACGAGTTGATCAACTTTTGGTAAAAATCAGTTAACTAGAAATGGGAGTTTAATCATGTTGACTTTAAGATTTTTGCGAATATTTCACAACAGAGAAATATTTCGAAAAAAAAAATATTTAACAACAGTTGCTATAAAAGTAATAACTAACAACTTTTATTTGAGACATTTTTTTAATTTTTTATTTATTTTTTTCTTTTATTATTATTAATTTTTTTTTTCATTATTTATGCAGGTACGTTTCCATAATTATCGTAAATTATAAAAACAGATTATGAAATTGTCAACGTACACAATACGTATGACAATAACGTATAATAAGTTATTGTCCTTTACAATAATAACTACTCTGCTGCTAGAATGTATTTTATACAAGAGCTTTGTGATGACGGTCGATCCTGTGGTGGCCACAGCTGGTTTTTTTTTTTTTATTTCATCCCATCTGGGTAATAGAATAGTAGACAAAAATTTTGGAAAAATTGCTCTAAGTTCTACGCGATATAGGAAAATATACAGCATAAAGGCTAAAGGGAGAGGAGGCCCATTAGGGGAAGAAACCATGAATACCCTGGTTCACTAGCTTGGCTAGGTTCGGAGTTTAGTCCACCAAATTATTTCGGATGGCAGCGAAGTGAAGCAGAAATGAAAAAAAGTACAATATTGATTAATTTCATTTTATGACCAATATTATGTAAATCTTTATAATTAACATTTCAAGGTAACAATTTAATGGGCGAAAATATTAAACAAAAGATTTTATGTTGAGAGAAAGTTGCGTCATCAAATTAGTCTAATTTCTGGTCATTTTGGAAATGGAAAATTTAACATGAAGAAATCTGGTAAACAAAGAGTCTCCAATATAAAAGAAAGTTGAAAAGCCTCATATTTAAACAACCCATATATTGATTACAATGTCGAGTTCATTGACTTCGTTGATAAGAAAATGTTAGAAATGTGGAGCATCGCTACAAAATTTATATAAGTCATTTACCATACTGAATATTTCATTTTGAATACATCAGTAGGATCGGACCAACACTAAACATAAAAAGAAAAACAAAATACATCGCAGTTATGTTCAGTAATAGCAATAACATGAAACTTACAAATTCGAAAATTAGTGAAATAACTGTAATCACAGTTCATGCTGGATCAAATTGTATTTGGACTGGCAGTGCGCAAAACTTAACTAAGAACCCAAAAATTGATTACCGATTTTTAAACCAACGCAAAGTGACAATATCCTATACGAAACCACGCATAAACATAAACCATTCCATGCCATTAACACTGATGGGTCTAAAATTGGCAATCAAACTGGAGCTGAACTTATATTTAATAATAATAAGTTTAAATTCCGTCTACCAAACGAAGCGAGCGTATTTACTGCCAAAGCTTTCTGTATGCTCAAAGCCACAGAAGAAATAAGGAAAAATCAACAGGAGCCAAACAAATACATCATCCACTGTGACTCTCTCAGCGAAACCCAGACCATACAACAGCAACATTAAAAAAATTCAATAATCAGCCATATTCAAGATAATACCCATGAAGCGATTTTTGAAGGAAAGAAAATAATAATTATGGGGATACCATCTCACATCGGAATAGAGGGAAATCAGCAAGCAGACAAACAGACCAAAGACGCAATCCATGAAGAACTAATAAAGATAGCAGTACCAGCCAGCGATATTAAATCTTTAATCAAACGGAAAGTTAAAGAAACATGGGACAACCACTGAAAGACCATACCAAATACAAACCACCTCAAGTGCATCAAAGAAGACACGACCCGCTGGGAATCAAGGGAACAAAGAAGAGAACAAGTTGCTATAAGAAGACTTAGACTTGGTCACACACTCTACACCCATCAGTACATCTTCCATCACCTAGACCCACCTCAATGCAATACATGCAACACAATTACAGTCAACCATATACTACTGCACTGTACACAATATCATACAGAACGAGTTCAAAACAACCTACCAAACAATATAGAAAACTTGCTGCACAACAATCGTAACACTGAATCCAAAATAATACAATTCCTGAAAGACATAAATATCTACAAAAAAATTTAACATTCATCAAATACAGTAAATATATGTTATTAATTAAGAAATTTGTTGTAAAATAATATAATTTATATACCATGTTAAAACCCTCGAATACTGAAACTAAATGTACCCGGTTGCCAATAGCCATCATAGCTGAGGCAACCGTAAATTCTATAAATAAAAAAAAAAAAAAATGTCTGAGCGGTAATTGGGTTGGAGATGAATCCGACCATATTTTTCCCAAGATATCGCAGGAAATGATATTACGGTCAACAACGAGCGCTAGCGTCACATTATGTTTAGACAACACCAAATTAAAGAATTTGGACTTGTAGTTCTAACAATTTGCGCTACTTTTCATAAAGTGACATATAGAGCTTCAGCAAAAAATAGTTCCTAAACAAATAATATCGAAATCCGACAATAGTGAATATTGGACAAGATCACCGATTTCTTTTGATCGGGCTACATAAAAGGGATGGTCTCTGTCAACAAACCATAGACAATTGAGCAGCTAAACGCCAATTTCTTTTCGTTCGCCTATTTCACACATGCTTATTCATCGACTTATTCAATAAATAACTAATAAACAGTATAAAACTCTCCTCGGATTATAAAATTTAAAAAAAGAATATATATTTTATCTTTCGTTAAAATCTAAACACTATATTAGTTAATATCAAGTGGTAATACAAAATACAAGTAATTATACCACTTGAAAGTGTAATTAAATATTATTATTCATTGGTATTAAAACTTTGAGTACTTCATGTCAGTAGCAATACAAAGCAATTAATTATGCCAATTCATATGTAATTCAGAGCACTCAACTGCGTCACTCGTCATATCAGCTTATATCAGAACACAAAAAAAATATAAACATAAGTTTTTTGGTTTGTGTAAATAATTTATCTTACGTTTATTATCATGTATATAATTTCTTGAAAAACGGTTTGATAATATATCTTGTAAACAGTTCAGAACAACTTGACTGTATTAATAGATTTTGAGTTGTCTTTCAATATCGTATTAAATCTATTTAGTAATAACAAAAGAGCTTCAGTTTAATATTTACTCGACATTTACATCATTTTCAAAAATAGAAAACCATTTTGTACATATTCTTTACTAAATAACTTGTTTTGAGCATTTACACTAAAGCGAGTACTACAATATTGTCCCCAGCCAACAACGGTAAACACAGACGCTTTCCACAAATTTCTGAGAGTACGTTTTTTTTTTTTGCAAAGGATCGAGCGTTTAGGCTGTCGCAAGCGTTTGGAATTTTACTGCGTTTACACTATTTCTGGAGTAAAAACTGGTACGTATCCTAATCGCACGGGAAAGCGTCTGTGTGTAAATACTGCTTAGACAAGTACCTGTCTAAACTGTGGTTGAGGACGCACGCCTTTTGTACAAAGATGTCGAACGATGAAGACATGTGGACGGTGAGTTCGACGATAGGGCTAATTCGATATCGTCGTATACTCGGAAAGGCCGACTATAGGACTTTTGAATGCACTGTGGATAAATAAAACACAAAAGGGACAGACAGTCCGACAAAGACGATTATAGATTCGCCCCTAGCTCCGAAGCAAAAATAAGTATAGTGCATAAAAAAATTCGCATGTTTAGTAAAGATTTTGAAGAAGTTTTATGTGTAATAGGACCCAAAACTGAGAATAATGATACGAACTTAAGACAATCCATACCAGCTAAATAACGCTTAGGGTCAACTTTGAAATTTATGGTTAGTTGTGATTCTTTTGGATCATTGGTAGTAATTTTAAAAAACACTATGAAAATCCTTTGATATTTACCTACTGGAAGAAGAAACACTAAAGAAACGTGTCTCATAAGTCGTATTGAAATTGCTTAAACCACTGGTCACTATTGCTGGACCATATTTCCCTGATATAATAATAATAATCCCAACGTCGTGTTCGATTAAGGGAGTCGCAAAACAATTAATAATAATAATATGTATATATGCGTATAAAGACAAATATATACATATAAATATATAACACGTTTTTAAGAGCAATACATTTTCTACGTTCCTGGGCACGCAGATGACTTATAAGGCCAATTATAGCCATAAAATTCTTGCCACATATATCGCACTGAAAGGCTCATTCTCCTGTCGATATCCTATTCTTCTTTGCAGCTGCTTTAACCCTCACAGCTCGTTGGGAGCTTTGATAGTATGCATCAACTGCATCTTAAATTGATTTCGTCCAGTAGTTGCGGTTAGTTGCTAGAGTTTTCCAGTTATTCAGTAAGTTTGTAATTTTTAGGCCGTTTTTGAGAACATTCTAACCGCTTTCGGGGAGTACCAATATTTCATTGGCCTCCTTGCAGTTCACAATACAACTGTAGTTCAGGTAGTCTGTCATCGAACATACGTACAACGTGCCCAGTCCAACGCAGTTGATTTCTGACTAAGAATGATAAACATCTTTGATAGAATTTTTCCTGCTGACGAATATGCCATCGATATGGGATCCATACCCGATGTAGACACGGCATTATAGACTTTATCGGGGAAGATAACACATGCAAACACATAATGAAGTAAGTAGACTTTAAATTTGAGTACATAGTTTTCAAGCGTGATCAAACGGTACCGTCAAGCAAGATCTCACGGACAAATGCTGTAGGCATTATTAATTATTATAATTAGGATGAGATAGCATCTCAGGATTCCAAAATTTTGATTCCTGCCCTTTATGTCGCTTAAATAAGTAATAATCTTCTTATTTTATCTAGTTGCAAAATTGTTTCAATCTCCGAAATGCATATTTATCTCTAAAAGTTTATAAGCCGTGATATTGAAAAAATCCCCTGAAATGTTTATTCAGTAGTAAAATATCGTAAACGTGAAAGGAACGTGAGAAGGGGATGATAAATTCAATGCGTCATCGCTTTAAATGCACGTTTATTCACAGTGATCTGCTTTTACGTCATCCGTTTCACCCCCCTATTCTCTGACGTAGTTTTCTCATGTGACACCATCTGCTTTAGAATTATAAATGTTTACAGTACAATGTCAAATGCAGGACTCTGTGACATTAAAATGTATTCAACACTTAGGACAACAGGACTACCTTGACGTAAGCAATTTTACGTAAGAAATCAAAATGAAAAAAATAAATAAAATTTAGTTTAAAATAAAATTGGAAATCTTTTTATTTTCTTCTATGCGTTTCAAGTAACTAAAAGACGATTCATACCAAACAATCAATTTCTGCCTATCTGCCTTTTTCCGAGAAAAGGAGATGATGTGAAAACTGCTGGATATAGATCCTTAATTTGGCAACATAACAAAATAAAACAATGGGCCCGTTCAGCGCCTAAACCGTTGAGTCTAAACGTAAACGTACGTTGATTAAACAATTTGGTGAATGTCTGAACGGTTAGCGGTTAGTTTCAACGCGAGTGTTTGACAGTTTGAGTAAATAACCTTAAAAAATTTTTTAGAGATGGATTTATCTCTAATAGATAATTTTTTGTTTGACGAAGATATAGATTTTATGTTATCCAAATGACAGTGGCTAACTTGGCGGCACCTATAAATGTGGTGCCTGTTAGGAATGTGCCAACTTATAATGTTGGATATGACTAACAGACTAACAGAATTTAAAAGCTATTTTAGACTATCACGTCCTCAAGTGGCAGAATTAATCAATTTGTTAGCTCCAGTGCTATTTAACTTGTATCTTGTATTAATTTCCGGCAAAAAATTTAGGTTAGGTATACAAGTCAACATAACTAAACGTAAATTTTTTTTGTTGAGATGTTTAGTAAACTGTTGACTGTCAACGGTAACATTCAGAAGGTAAACGTAGTGAACGTACTAAACTGTTTAGGGCGCTGAAAGCGCCCAATAATTCGAACATACGTTTGAAAATTTGAAATATCGATTATTAACAAAAAAATTATAAATCAAAAGTTATTTAAAAAATAAAAATTGTTTTTACTCTACATTTTTACATCATGCATATTTGGGGACTCTAGTGAGTCCTACCTATAAAACATTTCACTTATTTAACTTAGAGCAAAAATGAATAACACAAAAACTATTTAGTATTCAGATGAATAATATTTTATTTAATAGCATATAATGTAAATTATATTACATAAAGATGAAGTTTATCACACGAGCCGTACGCGAGAATTGTAATCATCCGAGTTCAATCAACTATATAGTTTCATCCTTAGAAAAATATTAAACTTAGTTTAAAAGCGCTAGAAATTCTAAGCGTCAATTGTAAAACTCCAAAACTGACGTCATCAATGTTTAAAATATATTTATTTATGTTTTTATTTATTCCAACTTATTAATAATATTCTAGTTATAAAGATGGGCTGTATGAGGAACAAATAGCCATCGTTACTGAGCGTCAAACATGTTAACTAATTTACTAAAAAAAAAAAAACTTGCCGTACATAAACGGTTCATTATTCACGGCTGAGAATACATGCGCATCCTATATACACGGCGTACAATATGAGCAGCTTTATATATTTAGAGTTGGACACCTTATGCATTTATTATTTGATGGTAGTAGATCAAATCTTTTATTCTGCACTTTTTCACAGCATTTATATTTGGGGGGCTATAGTGGGTGCTACCTAAAAAACTTGAAACATTTCGCTTATTAACTTAGCAAAAATATATAAAATAATAATTGTTTAAAATAAATAAATATTTTTATTGCATACATTATTTTCAATAGGATATTTGAGAAACTATGGTGCGAGAAAGAATGTAAGTTCTTAGTTTGTAGACCACCAGCACTAAATGAAAGTAACGTGGTTAACGTAACGTTACAACAGGCCCTATTACTCTTGTAAACAGGTTATCATTTTAAATAGGAGTATAAGAAGTTAAAAATTCCGTACTGAGGGACTCCGTACTAGGAAAGACGAGAATTAAAAATTTCAAGAACCGGATACCCGATACTATTACCCTGTTATTACCTGCTACCCGTTAATTAAAGATGGAAGAGAGATTAAGGGCCAACCGCTTCCATTTTTCCAATCATGAAACAGGATGGGAATTTTTTTACAACAAAATAATCATATTTTATAAACATTTATACTCATAATACCTCACAATTACCCGTTTATAGTTAACGGGTAAAGTGTAGATAACGGATAACAGATTATCAAAATCGGAAACGAGTACATTGGTAACGGGTCGGGTAGCGGGTACCCATCGTCATTCCTACTCCGTACACAACATCTCACAACGAAGTCATGATAACTTTAATCAAAATTTTATAAATTATATTGTTTTAGTAAATATTTATACCTTTTGAAATGCATACCTCAGTTAAACAAGGAAAACACCCTCTAGCGCCGCTCTCATGTTTGCGTCATAATATTTAATAAACGATTCTGATCAGTCAGGTCATGAAAAATATCGATACCTCACTAGGGCATTAAAATTCGGTGCCCCATATTTTTCACTGGTCAAGGAAACATGTCACGTACTCAATTTTCCCAAACAACCTTGCTCTAATAAATAACAGATCTACTGCTTATATTTAATCAATTGCACGCAACCAAATATTAGATTAATATCTCACATGTTTCTAATAATCTTGAAGTAGGTATATTCATCTTGCATTAAAACGAATATATAAGATCTAATAATCATTAATATAAATCAAATGAGATAAAATTACGCACAGTGGCGGATTAAGTTGCTTGGGGGGCCCTGGACGGTAAAATTAAAATGGGCCCTCTATCATTTTAAATAGAATGGAAATATTTGTATATAGGCCTCGGTGGGCCCCCGACTTCGTAGGCCCCTGGCGGCCGCCCAGTCCGCACACCGTTTAATCCACCTCTGACTACGCAGAATCTATATATAATCCCATCCAAATCAATAAAAAATAGAGGAGTCCCAAGATAGCCTTGAGAACATAAGAAATAAGATAAGAAGTCCAGAAACGTATGTCAGAGTAATAAAACTTATTTCACAGTTGAAAAACTCCTACGACCAACTTACTAAGCAAAAAACCAAGATCATCCTACAAGAACTTTAAAATATCTCTTGTTGTATGGTTAGAGACTAGGTAATTAACAAAATATGCTGAAAGACTACTAGGTTTTTGGAAGGCAAATTCTTCAGATCGACGGCATGAGGGAAGGTTATGTGGTGAGAAAGATATACACTATATGGCATACATATATCAAAATAATGGATGTACCAAATAGTCTATTTAGGTTAAAATTATAGTTGCGTAATAATACCACGTGATGCTACCTTGCCATCGTTTAAAAATTAAAATTTGCCCCTTCTCGGGTAGTATCATTCAACACATATGTGTGCTGCAATAGTATTTTATTTAACAAGCATATAATGGAGGCTATATTTTACGAGGATGAAGTTTACAGGATGGTTTGCAATCATACGAGTTAAATATAACCATTATATGCGAGTCAAATACAATATTTTATCTACAACTATATAGTTTTATCATTACAAAATTAGTAAATTTAATTTAAAAACACAGAAATTCTGAATGTAAATTGTCAAACTTCAGAACTGACGACATAAGATGGCTACCAAACCATCAGCTGATTGCAATCTACAACAATGTTTAAAATACTATTATTTATTGTTTTATTTATATTAGAGAACCGGAGGGACGGAGAATACCCCTATCTGGAAATAACTTGTGTTCGGGGGCGGAGACATTCAGAAAATCGCTTTAAGACGAATGGGAAAAAAACACCTGCGAAGAGGGATTAGAAATTCGGAAAATTTCTTGAAGATGGGAGAGTAGTAATTGAGACAATATCTTGTGGCTGCGGAGGATTCAGAAATTTCATACAGGCTGTTTAAAAATTAGCCTCGGGCCGGAACAGACCCGTATGTAGAACACAACTACTGTACACGGTTACCACTTATAAAAGACGCTGCGTTCAGATTATTTTTACCACAGTATGTCTAAGGAAGGGGTCGGCAAACTTTAGAGGCTAAAGAGCCAAATACACCCTTCACGGTATCTGGAAACATTTTAAAGAGCCATAATTTTCTTTTAATACATGACAGCATCATTTAATGAGTAGTGAATAAATATGTTTTATTTTAGTCATTGGTATTACCGATACGCTGCATAAAAATGCATGAATATAAAATGAACTTTTGCGAGAATATTTTCTAAATAAGATCCACTCGAATATGCTCAGAGCCGCATGTGGCTCGCGAGGCACGGTTTGCCAACCCCTGGCCTAGGGGACTGATATTGCTCGGTGGTCTAGATTGGATTACTAATTATTGCGTGACTAAAATTTTAACGTAAACCGACTTTATAAAGGAAAATACAAGAATGAGAAAAAATCGCATAACCAAAACATCTATAAGAAAACAAAGTGTAGCTTGTAGCGAGCCATTGACATTTCATAATTAATTTCCCAGTAATATAAACTTTATTTAACATTAGTCGGTGGAAGTAAAGTTTATTATTCTTGTTATTCATTTAGTTTCCAACATCTGGTCTGCAGAAGTGCCAGGTTCTCGTGGGTAGTTGACATCCCTAGTAGGGTCCCCGCAGTTTAGGGCCTGATGACTCGACGTGGCAGAGTAGGGGAAGGCCGGATTTTCGAGAGTATACTGTATATATAATTCTTTATTTATTTATTTGTTACCAATGTACATTTAAAACTTGAATGCCCGGTTGCATAAAAGTCTTAAAACTAAATGTAAGACACAAAACTGCCTACCAACGCAATTTGTTGCTAAGCAATTTTGTGTTTTACATCGAGTTTTAACTAACATCCAGTTTTAAGACATTGATGCAACCGGGCATAACAGTTTGTTAACTACGACGTGCTTTCTCCCTGCTTTACTACAAGAGGTAATCTAAGTTCCAGAAGGAATGAGAATTTTATCTAACCTAGAACATCTATGGGTAGACAACTGAAGAAAAGTGACCAGAGACAGAAATGTGAAGAACAGATAGGTTGTTACGCTAAACGAAGAGAGAGAGAGAGTAAACAGTTAAGAGTCACAGAGAATTTAGTTTATTTTTTTTTTCCATTTTCAATTTAATGTGTAAAATGATTAACCAGTCAATCATTTTACTCTTGATTCCAAGATTGCATGTATCACAAAATCCATGAAATCTAACTTTAAATTCAGTTTAAAGTACCAGGAAAATAAATATGAAACCGAACGTTGCGCGATATTTAGATAAGTAAATTTTTTCATCGTCTTTAAATTTTTATTGTAAATATCCTCTTAAGACACTTTCTAAACATTTCGTTATCAATTCCTAAAATACGATAACAAATCCCATTAATATATGACGTGCTTTGTTTGCTTTTCATTCGGAAACTTTATGACTCATTCTTTTCTTTCACATATTACTCCACAAAGAAAAACTGAATATGAGCAATGCATTCAGGCCAAAGGATATCTTACAAATGTTACAAAATCAATACAAACTAAAATGGGGTAATTATTAATTTATAGGGTTGTTTATGAGATAGCGTAGCATACATTATGTACAGTAACCTACTTCTATGATGAGAGGTATAAGCGTTAAAAATAAATAACAGGGAAATATTTTTCAGAAGCCCAATCAAAATATAGTATGAGTAAGTCAGAAAATGTAAAATGGATTTTAGATTTTTTATAGGATTTCGTACGTATGGTCAAGAAACCCATATAAGCTTTGATTTTTTGACTTGGTTCATGAAGGTCAACGAAAAATCGGTTGAAGAGGACTATTTGCTAAATTCATTGCAAACTTACAACATAGGCGACGCAATAAGATTTTAATATATATATATATATATATATATATATGTTGTAAGTTTGTCCTCTTCATAATATATATATATATATATATATATATATATATATATATATATATATATATATATATATAAATAGCCTTTGTTGCTGTGCGCCAAAAATTTTAAGTGACTAACTAACATTCTATTGGTTTTTGTATATATGGTAATTGGTTAAGAATAAGGAATAATAATAATTATTAACAAGGAGACATTTTAAAATAACGATATATTATTAATTTCTTAGCTCCGTGCGGAACTAGATTTTGAAATCTAGTGATTTTTAGTTATTGAATGAGACCAACTGTTTTAACATTAAATGTAGCTTTATAAGACAATTTAGGACATGGAGAAAATGACCACGAATTGTATTTTTCCTATTTTCCGAGCTTTTTTTTTTTTTTGAAGGTAATCTACGATTTACAAGATATATAATAATATCTTCTAAAGAAATTTAAAGGAAATTTTTAGTTTTTCATTGTATTTTTAATTCTTTTTGACTGTCTGTCAATATAATAACAAAAATATGGTAAATATATTAGTAAAAAATTAAAAAAAATCTGTCTGAAAAATTGGATGGGCCTTTTAATATATCAACTGATGATTTAGGCCAATTTTGGGTGGGGTAAGTGTTTTTTTTTCCACTTTTCTTGGACGTAAAAAATCACTTTCCATAAAATGCAACGAGCAAAGGCGCATACATGGGCTTGGATTTTTGCCCATTTTTAATTTTTGAGTCCATAGAAACCTACGATTCACTTTATCTCTACCTCCAAATGTCGTTTTAATTGATATTTAGGAATATGATGAAATGTTAAAGTGGGATTCTTCTTTATCCACGATTAACATTGCGGCACACAACAAAATGATTTTTTTTTTTTTTTCATGATTCAGAAAAATAAAACACAAAAAACAACACATATTTCTCCATTGAACTAAACAAAAAAATGTCATTCTCGTATCTTCCGCAAATTGCCACCAGATGTCAGGGCGCTTATAGGCTATTCCAAACGTGTAAACGGAACTAACTGGAATTTTCATTTTCCCAAGTTGTCATGAGCTCTCTTTTTAAGAGTTGAAGTGGGCTTTTACTAAACAAACTGATTAAATGCCTCACTTAATCGGTAAAAGTTACTAATTCAAAATCTAGTTCCGCTTAATCCAAAGAAACAGGCTATAGAAAAAATACTGTTACTTCAAAAAAAGTATATTGCCTAAAAAATAAACAAATACGTATTTAAAGAAAAAGTAAAATTTTAAGTGGGATATCAAATGAAAGATCTATTGGTAGATAAATGAGCAAAATATTATTTTTGGAAAAAAATAAATAAATAAATATTTTCACGCAGTTGTCAAAAAATTCTCTCGAAAACGGGAGATAGACATTCAGAAAATCACTTGAGGGTTAGCACAGTGACTCAATAGAACATTATACTACTGAAGATGGCGGCTTAGCATGTCGAAATGTGTATTAAGTAACTTAATAAAATAAGTGAAGTAAAGATGATGTGTTTTATTTATAATTGGCGTTTTTATGTAAGTAACCTTTAAAAAAAGAGTCACGAGCCGGATGATATCTGCTTGCGGCCCGGAATAGTCCCGCGGACCGCATTTAGAGACCCCTGACATGAAATTAAGCATGTGGCCTCTATTAGCCGCCAAAACTTACTAGATACCTGCGAAATCCTGAAATATGTGAAAATTTATACTTCGTATTAAGTTCTGAAACGCATCAATGTTTTACTTAACCAAACTTCAGTAGTAAGTCTAGTTGTTGGAAAAAATTCCAGTATAAATTGCATTGAATTGGTGACTGTCAAATTTACAGGAAATAACGTTTCGTTTTGCAAAACAAAACTGCAAAATTTTACACTAACGTTATATTTTTTTGCAATACTTACATAAAACAGGTTGTAATTATGATCAATGTATATTGAAATAAAAACAAAATTCGACCTTTCATTTGTTTGGTCTACTTGAAAGTCGAAACAATAATATATATCAATTGAATTGCACTTTGCAATTTGTTTTATTGATAATGATAATTTAACAAGACTTTTTATTTGACTGGGTCATTTCAGTGTCAGTCTTTATATTTAACATACCATACATTAGACCAGTTTAATGCATAATAATCAATACTAAGCAAATGTGCCACGACACATTATTGTGTCACGAGAAATAAAAATAAACGAAGCAAATTTAAAAATTTAAAAAGTAGATCTTATGTAAAAATTAATTGATTTCCCTAAGCTAAACCAAGGCTGAGAAGAAGACCTACAAAAGCTTTAAACCCAAAACAAATTAACAGTTGACCGAATGATGTGCAAAAAAATCGTGTTGACAGCAAATGCTCTCTGAAGCAAAAGTTTTATAACGTGGTTTATATAGGTCCATAACTTAATGCATGATACGAGCATAAGGATGGGTATAAAGGGTTATCACTGTTCTGAACATCTGCATGGCCGGCTCAAGGGTACCTGGCGCCTGATGCAATATTAGGTCAGACCCCCCCACATATATTTTTTAAATATTTTTTTTCTAAATTTCATTTTGGCGCTCCTTTTTCCTAGAAGCCCGAAGTGCCGTCCAATAAAAAAGCAAATTTTTCTGAACTTCCTTTTTGCCCCCGCCCCCTCTTTACTACAAGTCCGAAGTGCCGCCAAGTAAAAACAATAGGTTTTTTCTAAATTTCCTTTTTTCTCCCCCCCCCCTCCCATTTATTAGAAGCCTTAAAAGGTCACAATACTTATTACCAAAATCACTATTATTTTAATTAAAGCTATTTTGATATTGTAATAGGCTATAATTTTTTTTCTTTCGACTCGGCGCCCCTTTTGTGGCGCCCGGATGCCGCTCATCGCCTGCATACCGTCTTGAGCCGCCCCTGAACATCTTATAATAAACAGAACAGAATAGCCGTAACGTCAGACATTTTTCTGTTGATCATTTTATAAAACTTACTAATGCCAAAATTTAATTGTGCATTGACGAAAATTTGAACTATTGAACTTTAAAAAAATTTATTAATATAGTTTTTGTGTTATTTACAAGCATTTTTGTATCGAGCTCACCTTTATTAATACTTTTTTTTATTTGCTTATTTTTACAAATATAATCGTGCTATTCAAGAGCGCACCCTGGGGGGGGGGGATTCATGGGATTTGGACCCCCCCGAGCTTAAAAACCACGTTGTTTTAGTGTTTTTAAGAAAAAATATATTTGAGATCTACAACTGAGGACCTTTTTTTAGGTTTCACTTGTATTTTTGAAGTGAGGACCTTTTTTTAGCTCAACACTTTGGAAAATAAAGTTTACTTGTACCGAGTTTTCTGACTCCTACCCATTTAAAACAATCCCAAAATTGATTCCTACCCCAAGAAACAATCGTAGGTGCGCGCCTGTTGCTATTTAGTTTACGTTATTGTTACTGATTTATTTTTATGTTGCAGATTATCTTTTTAAATATATTCATTTTATAATCATAAATTTATTAAATTTGATTTTTATATTACATTACTAAAAATTTGGTTCCAGGAGCAATATTACGAAAATTACATGGTTTCTGTACAATCTAACCTTAAATATTTTGTATTTGACAGTTCGGTAGTTCAATTTTTCATCAACAGATGGCTCTACTAGTTTTACATTAGTAAGTTTCACAACTTTTAAAATACGTTACAGGCACAATAAAATCGCTGTCGTCAGGGCTCCATTTTATAATTATCCTGTATGTTATGCCTGTGCTATGGATCTATTATAAATGAGGCTTAACTCGTAACAGAAATCAAGAGTTACAAATCAAACCCGATTTAAAATTTTGATGGCAAACAACCGTAATGCATTTTGGTTTAAGTAAAATTAGCTTTAAAGTAATAAGCATGATAATGCAATTTGTAGCGTTCAAATTAACCAAGTTTGAAAATAGCTCGGATTTGTCTTTTTGTTGTTAACTTTAACTTAAACGAAGATAGAACAAAATTCATCATTTTAACAATTGATAAAGTGCCAAGATACTGTCATGCGGTTTATGGTTTTTATTTTTTATCAATTAAAGATGCTTTGATGAACCCTTTGAAAAGTTAGATACGCACTATTTTAAAATTATGTTTATTTATGTCTCATTTTGTTACAAATGAGAAACATGTTCTGAGTCACTTTTAAAGTACTTTGAAAATAAGAA
Organism: Liopterus haemorrhoidalis; assembly: GCA_963971575.1. Lineage (NCBI taxonomy): Eukaryota > Metazoa > Arthropoda > Insecta > Coleoptera > Dytiscidae > Liopterus > Liopterus haemorrhoidalis. The sequence continues at coordinate 193,243,785 of OZ020611.1, forward strand.
ATAAAGGCTATTGTAAACAACTTCAAAAACAATGTTTAAAAATATGATAAGAAGACAATCAGTGGTTGTCAACTAATATTGAGTCATTCATTTAAAAAAGTGGTGCCCAACAATCTGAAAGTTCCGGATCAACTTGAAAATTTGGTACACATTCAGCAATAAAAAGGTATATATTTTAAATTAACTTTATGTAAGTAATATGTGTTGTATTATTATGTTTTATACAGCATGGTATACATTTTAACTTGTGAAATATAAATAATAATAATTCAGCACTACAGGAAAGAACAAGTATTTTCTACTATTGTCTGTCTATCGCCATATCCTCCCAGTTGGTCCAAAACCTGACACTTATTTGTTCCAGGGAGTCTATTCTGTAAGCTTTTCGACAATTCTTTGTACACTTTGTTCTGTAGAAAGTTCGGATTATCAATACCTCCTGTCAGTATTCTGTAACTTATCGATAGTGCACTTTTAATAGTATCGCTCATCAATGTCACTCTTGAGAAGATACCTAGGAACGTATTCTCTTTGAAAACTGACATTGTTTTTTTGCCATTTGTTGGACTTTTGCAGGTTAAATGTGTTTTAAAATTGGTTTTATATATGGAAATATATATTTTTATTGTTTTTTACGTAAAATGGTTTAGTTATGATGCAGGGATATATATATTTTATGAATTGTTAGATGTATTCAAAGTGTAGGAGACAAGGCGGGTTGGTAATTGATGGCAATATTTTTTTTTTTTATTATTTCTGTTATTTAACTTTTATAAGATACTTCTAACAAAATGTAACTAAAAAACGTTGTAAGGTTTTGGACCATTGCTCCAATAGCATCTGTAATCCTGTCCATTGATCCCAGTGACAATGTCATTCTACAGTCTATATTCTTAAAGGAATTTGATATATTTTCGAAATAATTATTAATATTTTGTAAGACTTCTGGCATTTGTATTCAGAATAGCTCTCTGTTACAAGTCTATTCTGACCGTCACAATATGTTAAAATTTCAAATTGTCTCGTTTTCTTTTCGACAATATCGAATACAAAACAACACCGCATATGGGACAGTGCAGTTGACAAGTATATGACTGTTGATAAGGTACAGAATAGACCCCCCTCTCACGTTAATCCATCTTTCTTTTGGACGTCGTCTCCTCTTTTTGGCAATTATTTCTCTTTGAAGGACTATTTTGTCATCTGATAGACTTGTTAAACATATAATATTTAAATAATTTCATTAAATTTAAGTATTTTTTGAACTAGTCCAATTTCTTCGCGGACCGGCGGTTATAAAATCCTGCTCCAGATGACCATCAGTAATTTGTGTTCTTAATTTTGATTTGCATACTTCGTTCTGGAAATTCTGTCACATACTTTCGAAGAGTGAAAAGATTCTTGCCCCGGAATGTTGCAAAATGCAATATCCAATTTAAAAATATATAGTTCTCGTAACGTACGTTAAGCTGTGAAATACGCAGAAGAAAGACATCCGATGAGCAACAGATATGACGCTCGCAGTAGTAATGTAGTCTACCCCCACAATTTGACCACAAGTTCATTGCACATTCGTTTCATGTCAAATCCTACATTACGCGAAATACCTTACTTGCTTAAATTAGCTAATTTTCTGTATTATGCGTTATTATAATTTTTTAAAATATGTTCTGGATGTTTAGCATTTGCAGACTTCCATTAAGGGTCCAGCGGGCAACAAATATCCCGCGAAACATGGTTTGAATACCCCAAATTATGGTTATGACACAGATTCATAACAAAACAAAAGCAAAAAATTCCCAAAAAGTTGTTTGCCAGAATTATGTAAAAGCCAGTTGGACGCCATGACGTTTCAGCCGACCATTATTTTTCCTGTATAAATACGTACCCATGCTTAAATAATTGGGGCTGAATCGACCGATGAGGGGATCTGCACAATTATCAAAATTAAAAATACTGTATAGAAAGTTGAAGAATCACTGGTGTAGAGCGAAAGGAAAAGATCCGATATTAGGGTGAGGGGAAAGACCAAACAAAGACTTATCAGAAAAGCCCTGACATGTGACAAACTCATAGGCCGTTTTCCTTATTATTCAATTGAGTGACTCTGAATATAAATAGCTCAGCACAAAATCAGTGATAATAATTTCCTGTTTTTCAAAATAGTTGTAATTCGAATAATACTAATAATATTATTATACGAATAACTTATATAAATATATGTTATAATTCGTATTGTGTTATTATAAGATTACGGCCAATCTAGGTCTTAATACTTTTAATCCTACCTATTTGTAAAAAATCCTTTGTTTTTTCCAATCAATGGAATTAAAAAAATCAGGTCCCCCACGCCGAAAAAGATATTTACGGGCTCGATGACAGTTCATTATTATTATTTTTTTTTTTTTGTTCTGTAATATATAAGTTTAAGCTTACTGTTATTCATATTTATTATGTTATAAGCTCCACGCAGAAGCTACCGATAGAAACGTCAAAAAGGGGATCAAAATTCTGATAACTGATGACAGCTAAATACTTAAACAAAATACACACTCAAATCGGATCTGGGGCCCAGACATGTAAATACTTTTTATTACGTATTACTATTACCGACCAAATGAATCTTGCAAAAAAATAACAAAAAATTAAAATCGTTGTGATTTATAAAAAATAGAAAAAAGTCCGGAACCCCGAAAATTTATACCAGCTTGTCTCTCGGTGCCCCTGCAGGTATATACATATGATACGTACCATAAAATAATACAAACATTAACGCCCGGTTGCATAAAAGTCTTAAAGCTAGATATAAGCTAAAACCTCATTAACAGGCATTGCGTTGCAAGGCAATTTTGTGTTTTACATCGAATTTTAGCTTACAACCAGTTTTAAGACTTTTATGCAGCCGGCCATAAGATTCTATTCTCAAAGATAAAAAATTTTGGTTGGACTTGCATACAGGTCCCTGGACTTGTCACTGCTATTTTAGACTTTTACTAACCTAACCTAACCTTCCGAAGGACATCCAGAAGGAAATAAAATTGCGCAAGTGGAAATGGATAGGGCATGTCCTGAGGAGAGAACGGACTAGCGTGCCTAGAATGGCCTTGGATTGGAATCCACAAGGCACACGCAAAATCGGAAGGCCAAAAACAACTTGGAGACGAACAATTATTCAAGAAGCGAAGAATTATAGAAAATCGTGGCTGGAGATTAAACATCTTGCGGTCAATAGAATACGCTGGAAGGGTTTTGTGGAAGCCCTATGCTCCTCATAGGAGCCAAAGGAACATTATATAACCTAACCTTACCTAATTTTAACCTTACTTCGAGCTTTTCGGCTTCTGCTGTCCTATATTCTTAGTAACCTAACCTAAGTGTCAACACTTTCAAGAACCGGTTGGATGAGTACATTAATTTATTCCATATAAGCTAACTTTTTGTTTTCATTTATTTCTGTTTAGTCTTTTTTTTACTTAATCTTTATATTACTGTTGAGATATATATATTTATTTCTGTATGTTCTATTTTTTTTTGTTATCTCTAGTCCGTTCAAAGGTGAGAATGCAGTATTGCTCTTATGGCAAATGGGAGTGGTGTTGACAAATGTTGTAAAAGTGTCAAATGTGTCAATTATAATAATACGAAAAACTCGTATGATTTACAAAAATCAACTCTTATAAAAGTCAAAATAACACTCAACAAAAACAAATGACCATTTGTCGAATACAGCGTCTTCACATATCAGCGCGTTTTAGAGCTGGCAACGTCGACAAGCAAGAATAGGATAGCGTAATTGTATAAACCCATTAGAGAGTATGAAAAGGAACTACTCCATATGCCCTGTACTGCATACTCACCTTTGAACGGGACTATATATGCATGAACACACAAACCTCGGCTTTGTTCAGTATACTAATTAATAGTAATAATAATAATAATTAGCTGTCTTTGGCCGGTCATTGTTAACACTGCCTGGTGCTTATAAAAAGTTTTCCACGTATAAACAAAAATAACAAAAACGTAAGTGATATTTTAATGTGATAAATAAACAAAAACCATTGTTTTAGAGCCACTGATAGTTCTTGAATTACTTAGTGAATTCGTTATGTGTTGCCCTTTGTATAGAGCTTTCAGTGACCTGTATGCAAGCCCATCCAAAAGCAGACTTGTTCCCAAAATTTTGTAGCGAACCGGTTACGTTACTTTATAACGTACCTTTTATTGTCCACTAGGTAGCGAGCCTGTGGTATTATATTATGTCTAATCTCAAACTGAAGTGAGATTACTGACTAAAGGAGTTCGGGTAGTAGGCGTGAGTGTTATCCAGGGTTCATCATTACGATATGTGAATTAAATGATATGTATTTGTACTTACCAACCGACTGAACAGGCATCTTGTATTTAAGTTTGGATCTAAGCTGTTCACTAAAGTTCTTAAATGTGAAGGGTTTACACTCGTTAACACGGTTTAAAATAAATGAATTAAATTTATTAACAGTAAAATTTACAAATAGTTTAAAAGATTAAAAGTTTAATATGTATTTAAAGGAATTAATAAAATAAAACAAACAGAATTGAGTAGACCACCAGAAAATATCGACACAGTGCCTCTACGAATGCTACTACCTAGATGTTACTACTAACAAGCCCGAATACTATCTGCTCTCCTCTTCAGAGAGTCGTGTATTTTTATGAGAAGTTACTAGGTATTTCGTGGAAAAGGGGTTTAGCTTTGTTCAAGGGGACGCTAGTGTTCAGAGTTATTAAGCAATAACTCTGACTACATTTCTCCCTGAACAAAGAACCATTTAAAAAATATATTTCTAAAGATACATAAAATTTCTAAAATTTTATTATTTGAATTCTCAAAAGTATACCCTTTTTAAAAAGCCCAAGAAATACCGTTCAAAGGAATTCTCCCGACGGGTGTTTGTGAAAGTTTCTGATGGACTACTCGATTCGTTACATTACTCCCTCCTTTTAAAAAGTGTCTATCCATTTATATGGATGGACACCTTTTCTCAAGGGTCCTTCGCAGGTTTGGCTAAACCTTCAAACCGGAGAGGGATCCAAAGAGGAGTAAATACTTAACCTTAGGGGGCGGGGATACCAATGGAAAGACCTGCAGAGGGGAAGTCATGGCGGACCGGTTCATCCCTCTTGACCTGGTGGAAGTTGACCTCGCTGATGGTTGTGGAAGGATCTCAGATGTAAACCTGGTGCTGGTACGAATAGGTGGGTACCTGTTTGGATTGAAAATTGTCTCTTGCTGGTTGGTAGGCATCCATCTTGAACATCTCTTCGGACCACGGAAGTAGGAAAATTTCTTTCTTCGTGACTGGCTCGATGTCTTCGTGGAAGATGGCAAACTTGCAGCTCTTCTCCGTATAATGTCTCATGGCTCGCAACGGCTTACATTTAAATTAAATTTCTCAGTGTAGAATTTCTCTATCATATTGTTCTTCAGACCATACTTTATATACAACATCTTTTCTCAAATTATTCTTCTTTATCCTTTCTTCGTTTTTCGCTTTCGTTTCATTTTCGTTTCTCGATTTCATTTTCTCTTCGTGATTTCGTTTTCGTTTCTCGATTTCATTTACATTTTGCGATTTCGTTTTCTCTTCGTGATTTCGTTTTCGTTTCGGGGGTGGCAAAGCAACACCTCTGTTTGGCCACACGCAGATAGTTTCAGCTGTTGTTTTGTAACGTGTGCAGTCTCAACTATCGCTCCACGCCCTAGTAACAACGTGAACGGGCGAAACAGATATTTGCGGTTCGCGCTACGGGCTGAACCACCACAAATTTTACTAGTATCGTGCACGCAGACTGATTGTACAGTCGCCACGATTTCTCACTTTAATCGTCTCCGCAGACCGGTTTGACAGTCGCTACGATTTTTCTCTTGGATTAAGCGACAATAATCTACAACTCCTGACGATTTTTCATTTCAACGGACGAATATGCATAGGGCAACCCTTTTTGTTTGAGGCTCTACGTAGACAAATTTCTTCTTCTATCCTTTTGTCTGGCCTGCAATACATGTGGGCCTCATTCTTGAGAGGAATGGTAATCGTCAATTGAATTTGAGCGAAACAGGGCCTAACTGCTTGCTCGGGCGGGCTCGTCTTAAGGCTGGACGAGGGCGCTGTCATCAGGGTGGCCATTGTAAATTGATGTGCGGTTAATCTTCCTAGCTAGGCGCTTTAGACAACATGTCTATCTATAACAAAACATAAATTCAACACATAATGTGGATTATTCGTGGATCCATTTCTCATTGCTCGCTTCTTGCGGCATCATTTTCTCGTTAAATACTGCTTTGACTTCCAACCCCGAAATCACAACTCTTCTGCCTTCTTCTGCTTCACATGTATGGACGTATAAAGTATGTCTCTTCTTCGATAATCTGACGTCGATTTCGCCTTTGATTGCCGTTGTAAGCTTCTGAGAGATTACTACGCTGGGCTCTTCATAACATCTTCTTCATGGGTCTTGAGTGGTCTGTTGTTCTAGTCTTCTTTCTTCGGGATACATCAGCTTGATTGCCGTACGTCGATCTTTTGCAGGTCAGTTCCACTGATAATGACTTCTGTGCGGTTGTTGACAGAAATAACTTTTATGACGTACCGACGTACGCGACGGAAGTAAACGGTAGCATTCTTGAGAGGCTCTGGTCGACACCCGGTGGCAAACTCGACATGAAATATCGTCGGTGGTAACAATACATAAAATACACATATCATAATGCAATTTTTGTATCAGTGATGCTAAAGCAGCTGATACTCCCTGGATGCCGTAAAAGTCAAAAAAAATTTAGGAACTAGAAATACACTTTTTAACTCACATACTGACACACATTTTGTACGTTAAATCCAATTAAATCCAATAAATCAAATCTCAAATAAATCAATTAACGTTTGTGGTTTACTTCAATGTTTCGTATTGATCAAAAAGAACAAATTAATTAAAAATTCTACGCACTATCATTTCTCAGTGCTTCAGTTATGAATCTCAAAATAATTTAATAATAATTTCATATCCTACAATACATTAGATTCATATCGCCTAGGTGGCGTATAGATAAGGAAAGCTTCTAGGTTGCTTTTATTCTTATGATCACTTCTGATCACTGAGTCAGTTACACGTTATTTTCTCTGTCTAAACTTGTACTTATGCAAAAAATTAAACTTAGGACTGAGTCCAAAAGTTTAAGTAAAATTTACTAAAGTCTGTATCACCTTTTACAACAATGGCTTATCTTCAAACAACCGCTAGCGAAATGCTAGTCGTTAGTGTAGCATTATGTTAAAAAGTAAATAAAACTAAACTTTTATTTAAAATCATCGAGATTAATGCAATTTTTTAAAATAATTAAATTGTAGTCGAAGTAAGCTTTGAATCTACGTTTTTAAATAAGTACTGTCTTGAGACAAATTTAATAATTATAAAATTTCTCATCACAAAACTGACAATGCATCTTGCTTATTCATAGCACGCTGTATGATGTGACACCATTTAAAATTTCAAAAAAACTAATAAAACACTCATTATCAAACTCAGTATCCATAAAACAATTTAAATAAATAAAAAAAACTGGATTTTATTTTTGCTAATAAAATAGAAATAAATTTAGTATTTTCCATGTAGGTAACTTTCATATACTTCTCATTTTTTTCAACTTTTGTTTTTTGCTGGGTGAACACATGCTAATATAATAGTTTACATATATCATACTAACGTTTAAAATTAACTTCAAATAAATTCAAAAATCATATAATATTACGGATATAGTATTAAAATACATTTAAAAACTTGTCTAAAACTTTTTCCAATCGTAAGAATTATTCTATTTAGTTTCAATAAAACGAGCTTTACTTAATGAGGAAAATACCAGTGGCGGTTTCGTAAAAATCTTTAATGTAATCATAAACATAAACAGCATTTATTTTTGACGGAAACATTACTAACGAAATAAAAAACTATAATGCATGATATCTATTAAAATCTTTAACATAATTTTCAAAGTATTCATTATTTATATTCTTGTTCAAAGAGTACCTAATGTGTACAAAATCCGGAGAAATTAATAAGATATTAAAAAAAAAATCGTTTGCATAAAGGCAATCGGGCATAAAACTATTAGATTTGAACTATTATTTGTTTAAAATATGATAATTTTTTAAAACAAACGTGGTAGCGATTACATACATTTTTAGTTGAAAATTAAATAAGTCTAAAAAAAACAATAATTATTTACATTACTAAGTAGTACTACTTCTAATGAGTGAAGTGTACGTGTCAAACATTATTTCAAAACTCCCATTTTCAATTAATAAAATTAATAATTACAAATTATTTGTTACAAATATCGCGTTATATACAATTTGATTATTTTCTCAAAGGTTAAAATGGTTTAACAAACGGTATAATTATTTTCGTAAATGTGGTAAGTACTTTCTATTACTACCTGGGTTGGTCTAAACTTGCCTCGTTCCATGCGTTAAAGGTTGTTGTAAAACCTTTTTTTAGGTAAACGGACCCTTCAGAAAGTCGTCAAATATCAAATTTATTTACGGGCTATACAAATGTTACTACTTCATTAATATTTGTTCCAATTTTTAAAATCAAAATTCAAAGAGCATTGAGTGAAGTGAATAAATAAATATAAATGCGATAGAGCCAATCTTCAAAATAATAATTTTAGTCGATTCTCTAAGATGTCACTTAGAAATATTAGATACTAAATATACGAAATTATGTATTATTTCATACATTTCTATCAACAATCAACATTTTAATGTTGCAAATTAATGCTTAATATAAGTGTTCATGGTTCAAATCGATGTTGCACCAGCAGTAAAGAAACTAAACTGTTATATAAGTATAATTAAAATTTTATAAGTTAAAATACATGTGTAATGATGCCTTGCTCCTTTTCCAAAATATATAAGAACAACATTTTTGCTAATTACAAATTAGTCAATTTAACTTGATTACTGTTGTATTTTTATTTAATATTTACTTTAAAAAATTACATCTACTTTCGCTTTTAACTATCTTAAACTTATCCTTTTATGCAAGTCAGGTATAAGTTGTCCCTTATTCATAAATAACTACCATAAATTTTGTTCACAGACTTGGTTCTACTAAGTTTTTACAAATAAACCACAAAAGTTACCTGTTTTTTTAGTAAATATTTTTGTCAAGTGTATTTCGTCAAGGGAATAATAAAGAATGGGATGTTTGGATAAATCATTTTAAATTCTCAGTTCAATGAGTTAAATTACGAAAACAAATTGGAAAATTAGAAAAGTAAGGAAAGAATAATTTTTTCTACCACTTGAATATTTCGAATTCATCTCTTATTAATATCATTCTCAACTAACTTAATTATTTAAATCGTATGTCATTCGAATTCATCTTAAAACCACATATTTTAACTTCATCTATTTCTTTTCTCGCTAATCACTCTTGAAACACAGTAACATAAACCACGTGACAAAATCGCAATTGTCATTTCCCTCAATATACGCATTTAAATAATATTCTCACAAGTATCTTTATTCTCTAAGTAACTATACTTCCAAAAACCAAATATTCTTTCCTTTATCATTTCAATATCCATAGAAAATTGAATTAAATTTCGCTGCCACCATCCAAAGCTAAACCTTGGAAACTTTAATAATTTATATTACGGCCATAGAAAATATCGCAATATAAGAAATTATTACAAAATGTCACATTTTGTCAACAAGTAGAATAATCTATCCCATGCCCAAATTTTGTCAAAAAGTTAAGTAAAACCCACTGTAGGGTACGAAATTATGTAATGTGGTCCCTATACGCGTATTATAAATCGCATAAATCGCACCGCTGCCAACAAATTTGTAGCGAACCGGTTACGTTACTTTATAACGTACCTTTTATTGTCCACTAGGTAGCGAGCCTGTGGTATTATATTATGTCTAATCTCAAACTGAAGTGAGATTACTGACTAAAGGAGTTCGGGTAGTAGGCGTGAGTGTTATCCAGGGTTCATCATTACGATATGTGAATTAAATGATATGTATTTGTACTTACCAACCGACTGAACAGGCATCTTGTATTTAAGTTTGGATCTAAGCTGTTCACTAAAGTTCTTAAATGTGAAGGGTTTACACTCGTTAACACGGTTTAAAATAAATGAATTAAATTTATTAACAGTAAAATTTACAAATAGTTTAAAAGATTAAAAGTTTAATATGTATTTAAAGGAATTAATAAAATAAAACAAACAGAATTGAGTAGACCACCAGAAAATATCGACACAGTGCCTCTACGAATGCTACTACCTAGATGTTACTACTAACAAGCCCGAATACTATCTGCTCTCCTCTTCAGAGAGTCGTGTATTTTTATGAGAAGTTACTAGGTATTTCGTGGAAAAGGGGTTTAGCTTTGTTCAAGGGGACGCTAGTGTTCAGAGTTATTAAGCAATAACTCTGACTACATTTCTCCCTGAACAAAGAACCATTTAAAAAATATATTTCTAAAGATACATAAAATTTCTAAAATTTTATTATTTGAATTCTCAAAAGTATACCCTTTTTAAAAAGCCCAAGAAATACCGTTCAAAGGAATTCTCCCGACGGGTGTTTGTGAAAGTTTCTGATGGACTACTCGATTCGTTACAATTTTTAATGGTTTTCAATATTCAAAACGTGTTCTGAAAGCTACCTTGTTATATGATATCTCCTACAATATTCATAGCGTATTGTATCAAATCATGTTTTCAAAAAACCGTGATACATGAGGACTCCCGCCATTTTCAGACTATATTGTACCACCGTCCTGTCAAAGTACCGTGTAATACGAGGGTTACCTCTATTTACCAACAGAACACGTGTTTACTAGAGGAGCGGTTCTTAAACTTTTTACACACGTGATCTATTTCCATAAAACCAAGTTATTAACAAACTATATTGTTACTGAATGCAGTTTTATACACAGGCATTACATTTATATAAATCATAACAATAAAAAGAAAACATATTCTGTTTTTCAAAATATTATTATAAATATATTAAATATATGTAATAGAGTACTGTAATTATAATCAAAACATATCTAACTAACATACTTAAAATACTTAATAAGTAATTGAGAGCATTGCTTGACTAAGCAATTTTAAACAATAGCTGAAATTCTTTAAATTTTTTAACTCTTAGTACAAATTCCTTACCTAAAAGGACTCAATACTCTTTGTACTGGCTTTCTTCTTGGTGTAGTATACCCCGTAAAAAACCCATCCATCATAACACTTGAAAAAGTCAAAACAAAAATCCAAACACTAATTTTAAAAACCATAAACTACATCTGTTCATAAACAAATAAACTCAGTTCACATATAAGGTCTTAATCACAATTTATAACACTACATTTCATACACAATGTTATAATAATTTCAAAAATTCATAAACACTTCCCCAAACAGTTGTTTACGAATCGACCCAATCACTAACGCGCGCAACTTGAGAATGAGAGCAAGGATCCGACGCTTCATGCAACTGGCGTATCTTTACAGTGGCGGCATCTGCGCGTTAAGCGTCTGGACCGAACATACGTTACTCATCCATCTTTATCTAACTAACAGTAAATTAAAAGATAGCGTATATTTCGGGGAACTTACTTTTCTTTAATTTTGTGAATTGATTACGTAAGGATTTTTTAAAATATGATTTGAATTTGGTAGTTAAGATGCTGATTGAATTATTTATATTTTGCGTGGTTATATGTGGTCAAGGTTATATTTTTGTCGATCATAGAAATGAAAAATTTATAAATGATTGAATAAATATTTACATCGATAAGGTATTAAATATTAAGATAAATGTAAAGTAGCAAATAGATAAGGAAAAGGTACGAGTAAGGCAGAAAAGGCATTCTTTAACAAACATTTGTTAACCTTTTATACATCGCGGACTAGTGAAAAAATTTTTGCGGACCGGTAAATCAAATAACTTATCGCGGCCCGGTATAATAAAAGTACAATTTATAAATTAATTGAATTTCAACCGATCTTACGAGAAAGAATTAAAATACAATAAACTCTCGATTTAGACTGATAGTAATAAATCATTTTGTCAGGCAGTTACCAGTGGCGTGCACATTTTAAACACGTTTAAATTGATTTTGTGTATTTCTATATTACTATTTATCATTTTATTAAACGCACGCCTGTGACCATATTTATCATATCACTAAACACACCCCTGTGACCATATTTTTCCTCAAAATTTTAGGGTCAAATTTTTATGATCTATTGTGTTAAACCCTAGTTCGTATTCCCATATAATATGTGCGGCACACTCGGTTGTTTTTAACAATATTTCGTTTCGAACTATTCAAATTTTGTCGCTTTTGTTTTGCCGCTTCTGTGTGAAAAAATAATAACTTTTTACAAATAATAAATTTTATTACTATCAGTCTTTCTGAGATAGAGTATAAACAAGGATGTCAAACTGAGAGCCGCATGCGGCACGAGAAATACTTCTTATACTATCAGGTCGTCAAGGATGAAATTTGTAGTTAATAATATTGACAACTTTAACTGCTTATTATTTGACATTGGCTTAATATTTTACCGTTCTGTTTTTTTTTTTTTTTTTTGTTGGAAAGTTACACATCTCGCCTGTTTAAAGAAATCATTGTATGCTCTAAAAAATAACAAAAACTTTTTTTTTAAATTATTTTTTGGAAAACTATTATGAAGTATGAGTTCTTCTACGTGGAAGTACGATATCGCAGATCGCCAAAACATTAATAGTGTATTTGGCTCTAGTGTTACTATGCAGCAGACAATCAGACCAATTCTGTAAACATTTACTGTGTAGTAACGTTACTAAAAGATAAAATATTATAAAAAGTATAATGACTTTCATTCATTATAGTAACTGACCTTGCTCATAGGGACAAATTTTGTTACAATGATCATAGTAACTGAGTTACAGAATTGGTCTGAATATCAAATTGATTCGCCAAATTTCGTTCAGGTAACTTAAAAACCAAACAAAAAAAAACTGACTCATCGATAACAGCAGAAATATACTACAACCAACTGGACGAATATATGCAAAAGTTTAAAGAAAAACAGACTAGATTGGTCAACAGATCGACTCCTATCTTATTGCATGATAACGCTAGACCACACACTGCACAAATGACTGTGACAAAACTACAGGAATTGGAGTTGGAACTTCTTCATCATCCTCCATATTCACCAAACCTAGCCCCCACTGACTACCACGTCTTCCGCAATTTGGACAACTTTTTAATAGGAAGTAAGTTTAATTCTGACTGGTCTTCCAGGAATTCATTGACTCTCGTCCGACAGGGTTTTATACCACCGGCCTGAACAATCTGCTGCTTAAATGGCAAAAGTGTATAGTAAATATGGGTGCATACTTTGATGAATAAAATAATTCCTTATATTTGTAAGTTATCAACCAACTTTGCATTTTTTTCTACAAATTTCATCCTTGACGACCTAATATAATAAATTTTTATATTATACATCTTGTATACTACAAAAATTTATTTGAACGAAAATATCTCGGTACAGAATCTGTTCGGGCCGCGGCATCACGGCTGAAATGAATTTGTCACCCCTGCTTTAAATAGTGGCGTCACGCTACTGTTTAAAGCAGGGAAGCAAGGAAGGCACTGCATCCCTTACTCAATTAGATGGAAATATTTTATGTGAAAAATCTTTAGTTAAAAAATAATGTATCAATTTATTGCTTATTCGTTACATAGACTATGGTTACACTAATTACTTTAAATTAGTCGAATGTATAAAGTATAAATTATAGTGTAAAATATGTCGAATATTATAAAGATGCTGATTTAAAACTGCTAGATGCAGCTTTATTTTGTGCAATAACACAGATAGAGTTCGGATGTATGTATATCGTTTGTGTCCGCGCTTTAACGGGTTACGCCGAGTACGTAGCAACACCCGGGCATGTGATTTAAGTAGGGTGACCATTCGTCCCGCATTTTGATTTGTTGTCCCCAGGGCCGAATTTTGCTCTGTACTTATATTTGGGAGGTGAAGACCTTTTTTTTGCTCTTTACTTATATTTGGGAGGTAGGGACCTTTTTTTTGTTTGCTCTTCACTTATATTTCGGAAGTGACGACCTGTTTTTTGCTCCGTCCCGCATTGTCGTCTCCAAGAAAATGGTCACCCTAGATTTAAGCCAGTTTGGAAGCACGCTGAAAGTCATCTTATTTTAGTTTACCGGCGGTGTTTACGGTTGCCTGATTGAATTAGAGTCTTCTGCATTTTACGCAGCGCAGCGGTCTTCGCTAAGAAGCGTATTTTTACGCAAGTACGGCTTAGTTTTGTGTTAATATATTTCTATTTTCTTTATGGTTGGATTTCCGAATTCGAATAAAAAATAGTATTCATACGTATTTATTAATTTAGGGGTTTCAGAAATGACTTATTAATGATAAATTACGACATAATTTACGAATTAACAAAAACTTATTATTCTGTTTTAAATTTTGCAAACAAAAAATTACTTATTGTCAAAAGTCGACCTTTATATGAAGCTTAAAATCATTAGAAACTGTCATTAATAAACTTAGTACAGTAGACTCTTGATATTCACGAGGGTTACGTTCTCGAGGTTCCCGTGAATATTGGAATCCGTGTATAACTCTAACCACCAAATTTAGTTTCGTAGGTATATATGTATATCAACAAGGCCGGCGCGAGGGTCGTTGGCGCCCGTAGGCAAGACTTAATTCAGCGCTCCCAGGCAGGGCCGTAACTAGCTCTTTTCGAGCCCTAGGTAAGATTTTATAATTGGGCTCTCTTAAACATATTAAATAAAGAGATGTCCTGGAAACAAAAGGTCCTCACTTGTAATATACAAGTAATGACTTAACAAAAACGATCCTCACCACTAAATTGCAAGTGATGACAAAAAAAAAGTTCCTTACTTCTAAAATTCAAGTGATGACCTAAAAAAAGGGTCTTCGCTACAAAATTACATTACGCTAATTATTTTTACATTAATTTGGCGCCTTTCTTAGCCTAACGGCAGCGCCCCCCTCATAACGGCGCCCGCATGCCCTGAATGCCCGCTTCCGCCAGCCCTGTATATCGCACGTATAATATGACAAAGATAAGAAATATGCATAGATACAATAAGTGGTACAGCAGTTTGCATCTAACTTGGCAGTTAGATGCGCAGTAAACTCGGTAAATAATATCGGACGGAGCTCATTTCATGCTCGAACATTGTACGGGTAACTTCATAAAGTACATAAACAACATGCAAAGCACAGTTGGAGCATGTTTCTATTTTCTAGTGCGGGTCAGTAAACCGAGTGAGTTCACGCAGCTCGTACGTACCCCTACTTGCCAAGTTAGGTGAAAACAACTGTAGACTCGATTCAAATAGAGAAGGATCCACGACCGTTACAAAATTGCGCAAACAAGATAACGCCAGTGGCGGAAACAAATAAAATATTTTTAAACAAAATGGGACAATTAAATAATATTTTTTATTGAATTAGTTCAGGAACGATTTAAAAGCTGTATATTAAAATATAAATAAAATGCTGTTTAATATAAATATGTCAGTCATAAATGACAGAAGGCAAATTAATTATGAATAGAAAAATAAATTTTTATATAAACACGTTGAAAGCTCCTAACTCACACAAGACTTCTACGGCTAGCAGTAACAAAGCTAACACCCCTATTATAAGTAAATTAGACCCGTCCAGACGAAAAATCATTTCTGCACAGTTTTATTGATGAACTCAACACTATTTGAATTCACTCTACCTATCTTTTGTCTGCTGTGAGAATTCTGCCATATTTTACTGTGTTGAAACTGGTTGGGGCATTTATACGTACGTACAACGAATTTGACTTATAAACTACGTCGCTAACTTTTCTTCACAATTTATTCAAAGAGAGAGAAAAAAAAAAAAACAGACGCGAATGTAAAAACCATAAATTTCGAACCCGCGATTTAAAGGTACGAAATACTGCAAATAGTTTGTTTTCCTTTCTTTTTTCTAACTAATTAACTCAACATGCAAAGTGATACACAGGCGAAAAATAAGTAAATCCATGTAAAATCGGGACTTAAATAAGGTTGTGTTATATCACCCTTGCTATTCCTTATTACAATCGATACTGCTATGCGTGCAACAAATTCCTCACAAAATGGAATGCAGTGGGGTCTAACCACTCGTCTATAGTCCGTTCAAAGGTGAGAATGCAGTATTGCTCTTATGGCAAATGGGAGTGGTGTTGCCAAATGTTGTAAAAGTGTCAAATGTGTCAATTATAATAATATGAAAAATTCGTATGATTTACATAAATCAATTCTTATAAAACTCAAAATAACACTCAACAAAAACAAATTACCATTTGTAGAATACTGCGTCTTCACAGATCAGCGCGTTTTAGAGCTGGCAACGTCGACAAGCAAGAAAAAGATAGCGTCATTGTGTAAACCCATTAGAGAGTATGAAAAAGAACTACTCCATATGTCCTGTACTGCATACACACCTTTGAACGGACTATAGCACACCTGGACTAGGCTGATGATCTTTGTCTATTAGCCCAAACATTTCAAGATATACCACAAAAATTGAATGAGCTTTTGAGACTTGGGCAAAAATCCGGGCTTAAAATAAATGACAGAGAGACAAAAGAAATGCGCATTAATACCTTTAATACTCGGAGCCAGCAACTTTAGGACGCGACTATAGAAAGAACGAGGATATCTCAAAGTTGGCTTTTGCTACACTGAACACATTCTGGTCCTTTGCACACATCAGCAAGAGAACAAAATTCCGAGTATTTAACTCAAATTTCAAGTATGTACAATTATGTACCTGCGAGACATAGCTAGCAAATAAAACGTCAATAAGTTGAAAACATTTATCAATAAATGTTTAAGATATCAATAATGGGTACCACTATCCCGGCCTGAAGCTGTTATCAACCAAGAACTGTGGCGAATACCAGATTAAACAAAAATCTGGCGTGTAACACAAATGCGAAAGTATATAGAATTACCAGGCCAGCACTTCAGCAGAACCCTGAGGGAAAAAGATAGACCCAAGAATACATGGAAGCGAACAGTGGAGAAAGAAATGAGAACATTTTCATTATAAGAGATACAAAAAAATACTGAAGAACATTGTTGTAGGAGACCAAGGGGGATATCGTATTTCGTATACGTATATTTTCGTATATTATTATCGTATACCTGACTGGCGGCTAAGGGCACCTTGGTGCATGGCTCATGAACCTTAGAAAATTTGGAAAATTTGAATTTTGATCGACATTTGTGATTCAGCCGTCTGTTTAAAAAACTATTTGTCAGCGTCTGACGTATGTGGCCTGATAACGAAATGCATACGCCACATTTTCGTAATAAGGAAATATTTGTCATGACGAATGAATATTGGAACTGGGTTAAACCTTCGATACAAAAAGACTGGATGAAACAGAATATGGAAGCAGTGGAACATAGCCAACTCCGCTGCACGTATTAGTCCACAAGGTAACGACCAAGACACTGACGCCAGATTCTTGTACCGAGGGTGAAGCCTAGCAAGTAGTCACCATGTGAGTGGGAGAAGACTTCTCCAGGCTCCTCGACTCCCGGATGGGTAGCCCCCGCCTCGGAGATAGGTCCAAGCCGATCCTGGCCAACACGGGGTGGACCGAAGACTTCCCCAACTCCATGGACCAATTCAAATATTATATTGTAAATTTGATAAATGTTTAATAAATTTGTTATGTTGAAACCAGGAGTTGACTTTCAATCAAACCACCCACGTGACAATATTTTTTAAACCAGTTGTTCTTAAGCTAGAGCACAAAGTCATATATTTTTTAAATTAGATAACCCTTTATTTTAGATCCTATCGATAGCGTATTATTTTCTAAATTCAACCATATAAACATTTTATACCCTTACATAAAAAAATATACAAGGTGTAACAACGAAATCGACCACCGCCAATATTATCTTTATTATTAAAGTTACAAAAAAATACTATTTAACAAAGTTATAGGAGACCAAGGGGGGCATCTGCTTAAAGAAGAAAATACCAGTGGTTTTCAAGTTATAGTACAAAGTTATATTTTTTTCAAAAGGGATTATACAAATTTTTTATACCTATTCGATAGCGTATTTTTTTTTCTGAACTCAATCATGTATTAGTTTAATATCCTTACATAATAAAAAAAAAGCGATTAAGATTTAAATAATTTTTTATTTTTAATATTAATGTGCAGTAAGCTATGGATGAAAAACAAAAGTGATAAATAAAAGTTAATAAAATAAAAAAAATAAATAAATAAAGTTAAAAATTAATAATTGTTGAATACTACTTATATAAATAATGTTCCATTTGATTTCCATTATTTTCTAAACATAATTCTATTCGACTTAAAACAGAAAGAGTATCTTTCATTATTGATCAGATATTAATTTTAAAAATAAAAAATTATTTAAATTTCAATCGCAATTTTTTCATTTTTTTTATTTTGTAAAGATACTAAACTAATACAGGGTTGAATTCAGAAAAAAATACGCTATCAAATAGGTATAAAAAATATGTATAATCCTATTTTTTAAAATATAACCTAGTACGCTAACTTGAGAACCACTGATTTAAAAAATATTTTCTTCTTTGGTCTCTTACAACTTTGTTTTATAGTATTATTTTTTTTTGTAACTATAATAATAAAGCTAATATTGGCGGTAGCCGGTTTCGCTGTTACACCCTGTATATATTAAGAAAAAATAAGCTGTGGCCAACACAGGAACGACCGCCAATACAAAGTACCTGTAAAAAATACATTCTAACAGCAGAGTAGTAATTATTGTAAAAGACAATAACGTATTATATTACGTTGATAATTTCATGTGTATTTTTAATTTACGATAACCATGGAAACGTACCTACATACATACCAAAAAATAAAAAAATAAATAAAAAATGTCTCAAATAAAAGTTGTTAGTTATTGCTTTTATAGCAACTTTTGTTAAACAAATTTTTTCGAAATAATTTTCTGTTGTAAAATATTCGCATAAATCTGTAAATGGACACGTGTAAACTCCCATTTCTAGTCAACCGAGATGATCAGTTGATCAACTCGTGCCATTGATGTCAAAAGCTTAAATATGGTTTCATAAAAATCCTTTTAGCCGAATTTGCTCTGCACGTGTACACAGACAGACAGACAGACAGACAGACAGACCGACCAACAGATATCATGCTAAAAATAGTCAAATCGTTATGTAGGGACCTCAATTCGTGGAGAGCCATCGAAATCTGGAAATGTCAAAATCGGTATGATCACAATACCTCCCTTATGTTGGCGGGCGGTAAAAATCGACCGACATTTAAACAATTATTAAACGAGAAACGATAATTTAAGCTACTTTTGAATCTGTTATAATCGAATGAAAAATTATCTTTAGAAAATAATGAAAATCAGAAACAAAATTATTTGTAGGAAGTAATTAAAGTCTTTACAATACAATAATATTACAAATAAGTTTTTTTTTTGTAATTTCGATCGATTTTTTCTCAATATTTTTGACATTTAAGGACATAAAATGATAAGGATTAAGGATTAAGGACATAAAATGAGGAAAAAAGTTATATGGTTGAATTCAGAAAAAAATAAACTATCGAATGGATATAAAAAAATCAGCTGTGGCTACCACAGGACCGACCGCCATCATAAAGTACTTATATAAAATACATGCTAGCAACAGAGTAGAAATAACTTGGCCTAATATTTTCTAATAGAGATATTATTTATCATAACCATGGAAACGTTACATATAAGTATGAAAAAATTGAGACAGAAAAAATTTCGAAAAATTTTACAAAAATTATTCGAAATTTTTCGTTTTATCAAAAAACGGCTCAGATAAAAGTTATTAATTATTGCTTTTATAGCAACTTTTGTTCAATAAATTTTTTCGAAATATTTTTGTTGTGAAATATTCACAAAAATCTTAAAATCGACACGAGTAAACTCCCATTTTTAGTCAACCGATTTTTACCAAAAGTTGATCAACTCGTGCCATTGATGGTAGAAGCTTAAATATGAAGTTTCATAAAAATCCTTTCAGCCGAATTTGCTCTACACGTGTACACAGACAGATGGACAGACAGACAGACAGACAGACAGACAGACAGACAGACAGACAGACAGACAGACAGACAGACAGACAGACAGACAGACAGACGGACAGACCGACCGACGGACATCATGCTAAAAATAGTCAAAACGTTATGTAGGGACCTCAATTCGTGGAGATCCATCGAAATCTCGAAATGTCAAAATCGGTATGATCACAATACCTCCCTTATATATATATATAAATGTCTGCTATAAACAGATATCCCCCTTAGTCTCCTAACACTTTATTATTTAGAATTTTTGTGTATCTTTAATAATAAAGAAAATAATGGCGTTGTCCAGTTTCGTAGTTACACCCAGTAATTCTTCAGGGCATTTCTTTTGATGTTTCACATTAAATTTTAATAATACATATAATTTGATAATTTTCGAAAAAAATAATTGATTATATAAGCCGGTGTACTATTCTGGTTTACATCAGTGTGCATTACTTTAGTTTTTTCAGATTTTTAAACCAATCCATCTGGTAATACGGGCCTCTCTCTTTTATTAAATATTTTGCTGGATAGTACGTATCACTGAAAGAATACGAGGAACACCATTTGACATGCACTGCTTAAATGTAATTAATTACTTACTTTATGTAAGTTTACTTCAAATTACTGTGTTGTACAACGAAATTTACACGAAAATTCGTAAGTGGGTCATGTAAAATTAAGCTACGCCGTATATTTAAATAATAAAATACCCGCACTCTGCGCTCATTGGCAACAATCCAGTGATGGAGACTTGCATAAAATATTACTGCAATATCTATTATTATATTGAGGAGGTACAGTGCAAAACCAACTATATCGCAGTAATCAAGATTTGGGTAATCAACAAAAAAAGTGTTTAGGATTTATAGGTATGACCACCCAAAAACACTTATAACGTCACTCATGTGTCTGTCTGTACGGTAGAAATTGTAGCCAAACGGCTGAACATAGAAGATTGAAATTTGGCATGCTTATACAACTCTTTGACGACCCAAATATAAGAAAATTACTAACAGTTCAAAAAAACACATCACGAGATAAATAAAAAATTTGTATTCAATGAAAAAAAAAAATTTTTTTTTAAAACTTTTGAGTGGGGTTTCAAATGAAACCTCTTAATGCGCCGATAGTACATATTAAGAAGTAATACGTGGATATACAAGCAGATTTTTATTTTTGAAGACTAAATTTCTTTATGGATTTTTCGCCAAAAATATGTCAAAAAAAATTTCCCCCACTCTATTATTCAGAGAGGTTGATCTAAAAGTCTGAAAAAATGTACATTAATGAGAACCGCAATAGCTCAACAGGAATTTTTGATCAAGTTAGCATTTCGAAAAATAAAGATTTTTTTTTGTTGTTGAAAAATATTTTACTTTGTGATATCAAAAGAAAGCTCTTAAGACGTAGATTAAGGAACGAAAAGTAGTTTATTAAAAAAAAAAAAATTATAACACGATTTTTTTCAAATTACTGTACCGCACCCTTTATTGCAAAGGGGTTAAAATAAAAATCGGAAAAAATTCGAAATCATGTACCATATATTGATCTAAACCGGAAACATACAAGAGGAATCTTTGATCAGATTTCGTTTTTGAAAATTATGTTTTTAATTCATGGCTAAATTATGGCTAATAATTTTATGGATTTCTTGTATTTATGGCAATTTAAGGTAATGTGTATTTTTTTTTTTTTTTTTTAATTAAAAATAATAAAGAAAAAATGTAACAGCTGAAAACCAGATATACATATGTGTGTAGAGTATAGTGTTCAATCCGCCTACTATTATACATCGTCATTCAACCTATTTTTAGTTTGAATTACTTTAGTTTTTTTGTTTTTAAGGTATCAAAGAGGAATAAATCATTTATAGTAATGAAATTGAAAATATGTAGCCATTTATTAATATGTTTCTTACTAATTTAATGGTAAAAAAAAAAGAATTTTTTCGAAAAACTAATCTGATCAAAAATCCTTGTTGAACTATTCCGATTTCCAAACTGTGCGCCGCGGCGCTTTGGGGCAAA
Source organism: Liopterus haemorrhoidalis (assembly GCA_963971575.1). NCBI lineage: Eukaryota > Metazoa > Arthropoda > Insecta > Coleoptera > Dytiscidae > Liopterus > Liopterus haemorrhoidalis. The sequence continues at coordinate 193,266,040 of OZ020611.1, forward strand.
GTGAAAGAAGTCGACATAATGCTGGATGTATAGGATTATTTTTTTTTTCTATAATAACATCTAAATCAACAGTTTTTTTATAATCATTTATATTCGTTATTTGAGTACTAAGAGCTTCCATTTAATATATTACACAAAATTTAAATAAACTGCGAAAATTTCATAAACAAAATTTAAATTAAAAAATCCCAGCGTTTCTAAGTCTTCATTTGCTTCGTTTCTAAGTCTTCATTATATTAATAAGAAATATATTGATAAAAGGCTTCATTTTTTCAATTTCAAAAGCGTATTTTTCACTATTAGCAATATGTTATTTGGTTTATAAGTATTTCACTACTAAAAATGATTTATTCTTGTTTGATATCTTATAAACAAAAAAACTAAACTAAATCAAACAACAGGTTGAATCATGGCGTATAATGGTAGGCTCCTTACACACATGAACTCGATGCTCAGTTGTAAAAAAAAATATATTGTTTTTTTAATTTTAAAAGAAGACATATAGTTCCTTAGCAATATATAAAAAAATTCCATAACATTATTAGCCATAATTTAGTCCTTTATTAAAAATATAATTAATTCTGTCAAAAATACAAAAACTGCAATATGTTCCAATAACGCAATCTTATCAAAAATTCTTCTCGTACAATTTCGGCTGGAAAGATCGACGTACATTACCTATAGTTTTTTCAGATTTTTTGTTTAACCCCTTTGGTAAAAGGATGCGGGACAAGAACTGTTTTAACATATTTTTGTTTAAGATCGTGTTAAAAATCGAGTGTTTAAAACTACTTTTCGTTATATACAATGTATATAATTAATTTTCAATGACACCAAAAAAAAAGAATTTTTTCGAAAAACTAATCTGATCAAAAATCCTTGTTGAACTATTCCGATTCCCATCAATAGACAGTATTGAGATTTTTTCAAATTTTAGATCAACCCTTTTGGGAGAGACTGGGATACAAATTTTTGGCAAAAATTCCATAAAAAAAAATTTGATTTTACAAAAATTAAAATTTGCTAGTTTATCTACGCATTAAGAGGTTTCATACACCACTCAAACTTAAAAACAAAAAATATTTCATTAAATACATATTTGTTTGCATGTGTTTTTTGACATTATTGAGATTTTTTCAAATTTTTAGATCAACCCCTTTGGGAGACAGGCTGGGGTACAAAAGTTTTACAACCAATTTTTGGCGAAAATCCCATAAAAAAAATGATTTTACAAAAATTAAAATTGTTAGTTTATCCATGCATTACGAGGTTTCTTTTAATCCACCACTCAAACTTAAAAAAATATATATTAAATTAAATACATATTTGTTTACATGTGTTTTTTGAACTCTATAGTTTTCAAATGTGTGGGTCAAAGATTTGGACAAGCATGCCTTATTTCAACTTTCTATGTTCAGCCATTTGGCTACAATTTTTAACGAACAGACAGAAAAACACATGAGTGACGTTATAAGTGTTCTTTTGTTCATACCTACCAGCGGTGTACGCAGGGGAGGATTAGGGGATACATCCCTCCCCCGCAAATTCGAAAAGAACTAAAATTATAATTACCGCATTTCAAAACTGCGGCCTTTTCAATACGTATAAATTCAGATGTTATGAAAATCCCCCCCCCCCAGAATTATTTTTCTGCGTACGCCATTGATACCTACAATACCCTCAAAACATAACTATCCAGAACAAAACAATTATAAATGAAAACTAAAAAATTAAATATGCCGACAATACTTAAAGACGATAATAAAACGAAATAGATTTATTAGGTTTGTAAAAATTAAACAACATTTATTACTTTACAATAAATGTCCCGAATATACTGTCTTCAAAAAAATAAATATAATTCTGTATAACATAATCATATTATGTAAGGTTATGATTTTATATATTTTTAAATGTATATATTTCTTGTCGCTAGCAGTGTTTAAATATTGTGTATTTTATTCTTATAAAAAAAAAAGAAACAATCAAACATGTAAATCATTTTACTAATGCGGTCTATAAATTATGCAACGATTCAAGATATCTTCAAGAACTTTGAATGACAGTAAAAGTTATAGATGAAAATTATATTTACCATTGCAGAAGTTGTCTAAAACATCAAATAACAGATGTATAAAATCTTCTGCTGTTTGTAGTATAATATTTATAGCATTTGCCAGAAAATAAAGCAAATTACTCGACATGTTGATTAAAGTGTTACCAACTTACGAAATTATAACTTCCATTTGAAACTATTCATATAAAAATATAATTAAAATTATATAACTGTAAAACAAGTAACAATTAAACGTTAAATTAATTACTAGTTTTACCTTCTTTTAAAATTATTAGGTTAATGTTTTTATAAACGAGATAAAAATTAGAACCTCTTTGCTATTTCAAGTTGCGCAGTTGGCAACGCATGATGTTTATAAAACAACTACGATTTGAATAAAATGGTTGTATTTTAAAATATTCATAATTATGTACGAAAAGTAAAGATACATTTAGTTTTGCAAATTTTGCACATAAATTAGCTTTTCATGAGTCAGTAATCCTTTTGGGTGATCTACACAACGTAAGGATTAAAATTATGACAAATTAGCTTACAATTCATGCATTTCTTCGAAAACTATTCCTGCGTATTGGGATTAAGTATTTAACGGTAAAAAGTACAATAACAGTAAAATCTAGAAACTGAAAGGAAACTATAGTTCATTTAAAAATTACCCAAAGTTATAAACTTTATTTTGTTAAATAGTAATCATTAATTTTTATAGAAGCTGCTTGGAAATAACATTTAAATAAAAGTACATTTTAACTCTGAATAATTGGTATCGTGGCCTTTTTGTAATAGTGGCAGAAAGAGGTTAAAGCTTATCTGCTTTTCACAACGTAGCCTCTATATATACTCTCAGTTGTTCCTCATAGTCGTCCAATAAAAAATGTCTAAGTTTTAATAGTAATGCATATGATTTGAAATTAAATTTATGAATATTTAATTTCCTACATAATTATTTTATAACAGTGATTTTATAAATTTAGCTTTCCTTTAACTTTTTTCCAGGTTTAGAACCGGTAGATAGTAATAAAAATCAAAGACAGCAATGTTTATCTCGTCACAATGATATATGCGTCAATTCTATTGTCACAATTACTTTGCGTCAATTCTAAACAAAATAATTTTTTTAACATATTTCGGACCTTCTTTCACACTATACGAACTCGATGCCGGAAAACAAATTTCGGCGTAAAGCTAGACTTGGAAAGAAAATAATTTTCACTACAAGAAATAATTTATTGTTGGGGGGTGGGGGGGGGGCTAACGTTCAAAGGACAAATGTGTTCTTTAAAAACGTATATTTATCAGGGTGCGTGCAAAAAATCAAAAATATCACATTTTTTCAAACAATAATCTAATGAAAAATTCCAGGCGTGCTACTTTGGTTTATGTAAATATGCATAACTCAAATTTTTAAATTAACTCCTCTTGCAAACAGAGCGGAAAACAAAATAAATTTCGCTTAATTTTGAATACAATTGAGTCAAAAAATGTTTCTTTCAAACATTTTGTTCGTTAATGATGTATCAAGAGCTATCATTTCATACCCCACTACTAATTATTTAAAAAAATTGTTTCTTTTTTTACGTGACATACTTATTAGTTTATATTTTTAGGGCGATGTGTTTTTAGAGATCTCAGAATGTTTCCTATATGTGGGTCAAAGATTTTTATATAAATTCAAAATTTAAACTCAATATCCAAGCCTTTATATTAACGAAATAAATCATAAATAATTAAAGAGATAAGAGAATAAGACTACAAATACTTATATTTTATTAGTATAAATATTCAATTTCGGAAAAACCTTTTCAGTGTAAATATTTATAACAGCTAAATTTTACTATTGACCAACTATTTTATACTAAAATTAATAACAATCTTGTAGAATCGTTTGTAAACACATGGTTCAAAATTATAACCTTGAAAATGACGGTTCTGTTTTCAAGGTTTAAATTAAAAACTTTTTAACTTTATATAACGTTGTAATATTTACATATTAGAGATTATACACTGATTCCCACTATCTAAAAGTACTGTAAATATAATGTAAAAGTTCTCAGATTACGGTAAATATCATACAGTTGTCATAACATACTAGATTATATAAAAATTTAATAAAATGTCAAAAACTTACGTTTGGCTCATGTCAACAGTGAAATCTGCTTCAGTAGCCTCAGTATTATCCATTTTCTCGTACAAAAATCACCAATTTGTCACAAAGAAATTATTTTCAGACACTACAAAAAGTTTCAACCGTTTCAACTTCTTAAGAAAAATACTTTTCAAACAGTTTGACGTTTGTTTTGATTGGTGAATTAAAGGGAAGGGGTACAGGATGCCAACCTTTAAAAATAAAAAATAAACAAAAACCGAAAACATAATTTTACAAATTTATTAAAATAACAATTAAAACAGTTGAAAATTAAATTTTAACATTATTTTGTTTTATTTGATGATGATAAAATGTCTAATATTAGTTTGTTTCTAGCTGTGGTATGTAATTTATTAATTAAACTTTCCAGTGGTTCTCCACCTTCAAGAAACACTTTTAAATTATGAAAATTTGACCCTTGTAGTCGGTGATCTGTAATCCTATCCTGACTAAAGTTATAAGTCCGTATTTTTTCATTTCTAAAATTTGAACGTACTTGTAATTTCCTCTTAGCATCGCTTGAAGCTATTTGATCGTTTAATTGTTTTTCATAGAGCAACGCTTTTAATTTTTGCATTGCTATTTCCCTGTTTTTTATTTGTGATCTATCAACCTGACATTCAACCATTGTGTTCGTTGGTATGTGTACTATACGTACTGCACTATCGGTAGTATTTACATGTTGTCCTCCAGCTCCGCTTGCCCTTTTAGTATCTATACGAAGATCTTTTTCATGTATATGAATATCTACATCTTTTGGTTGTGGTAAGGCTACAACGGATACAGTACTTGTATGTACACGTCCAGATTTTTCAGTCTCGGGTATTCTTTGCACACGATGTACTCCAGCTTCGTATTGAAAAAATTTATAAACTTCATCACCGTTAATAAATACACTGGCATGTCGTAGACCTCCTATATCTGTTGAATCAAAATCTGCTAATTGACATGACCACCCTTTATATTCCGCAAAATTCCAATACATATCAAATATTTCTTTTGCAAATAACATTGCTTCTTGTCCTCCAACACCAGCATTTATTTCTAGAACAATTGAATTACAATTGTCTTCATCACTTGCTGGGATAATTAGGTCTATTAGTTCATCCTCAATATTTGATATTTTGGATTCATATAATTTTATTTCGTCTTCAACTAACTTTTTCATTTCCTCATCATTTTCTTGCCCCAATTCTTTTATGCTGTCTAATTGATCTAATATTTTTTCTCTCTCTTTGAGAACATGTATTAGTGGTTCTAATTCTTGTATACGTATATTATTTTGTGTTGATTTACTCACTTCATATTCCGTTTGTAAATGTTGGATGTGATTATTTAATAAATTTCTATCTATATCGTATATGACAGTGTATCTAGATAACTGATTAAGGATCACATTTTTATGATTTATTTTGTTAAAAATTATTTGTTTGTTGAAATTAAAAATTACGTTTTTAAACATATGTAGTAACATTTTGCAGCTAAATTTGTAGGTTAAAATTACAAAATTCGTATATAGCAGTGTTGCCATATGGACATTTTTATTTCCCTTGATCTTAATTCGAAAATTCTCTAGATTTCCCTAAACTATTCAAATTGATAATTGAACAGGGTACCTCAGGGTTTAATGTACTGTGCAGGGTACCTCCTTGGAAATGACCATAGAGAGAACGTAAACATAGGGTGACCAGACGAACTCTTTTTTAGAGTATTGTACTCTTTTTTAAGTAATATTTTCTATACTCTTACTTTTTATAAAAAAAGACCTGAATATACTTTTTTTTGATTTTTTGCTTTTTTGCTTGTCACTTGTTTTCTTGTAGAGAATGAGGACCTTTTTTTGCTCATCACTTGCATTTTTGAGGGAGGACTTCTTTTGCTCATTACTGGTATTTTTAGAGTGAGGACCTACTTTTTTTTTTTTTCTCTCATCACTTGTATTTTTGAGGACCTCTTTTTTTGCTCAATATTTGTATTTTTAGATTGAAACCTTTTTTTTTCTAGTATACTCTTTTTCTATAAAAAAAAAAAAAACTGGTCAGCTTACGCAAACAGGGTTAATGGCGAGGTAAGTCACAGAATATTACAGAGGTAAGTGTAGCAGCGTGCGGCGTGGGAAAAGATAAAGATAGGCATCTTAGTTTTTTAGGGTTTTGTCGTCTGTCTGTCTGTCTGTTCGGTAAAAAATGTAGCCAAACGGCTAAAACTAGAGAGTTGAAATTTGGCATACTTATACAACTATTTGACCCGCACATAAGAAAAATACTAAAACATTTAAACAACACATCCCCTTAAAAATCCCCTAACAAATATCTGCTCATCGAAAAAAATATATTTTTTTAAAATTCTGATTAGGGTATCAAATGAAAGCCATTAGTACATGGATTAACGACCAAAATTTTATTTTTGCAAAATAAATTATTTTAACACGATTTTTGCCAAAATTGTGCAAAAAAAAGTTTGTCCCACACCCTGTAGCCCAGATGGTTTAAACTAAAAATCTGAAAAAATTCTAAGTAATGTACATTGGTGCGAACCGGAAAAGTACAACAGGAATTTTTTATCAGATTATGTTTTCGGATTTTTTTTTGTGTTTTTTGCTTGACCGTGTAAAATATTTAATAACTTATGTAACACAGTAAACCAGCATGCTTTGATAGTGCAATGGTTAGCATGCTCGCGTTCTAATTTGCAAACTAAAGTTCGATCCGCTCTCCAGGCAAATTTATTTTTTCTTTTTTTTTGCATTTTTATTTTATTTAAATTATTTTTTCAAAATTCTAGTCATATTTACCGAAATGTTACATTTAATTTTTAAAAGCGTAAATTTAATAACCAGTGGAAATTGTTGAAGTTGAATACACGAAATCAGAGGGGCGGTTATGACTTAAAACAACCAAAGGAAGCCATAGGCGCAATTTTCAAAATCTTAATGAACCTTGCTATATATATATATATAAAAAAAAAAATAATGCACATATTTTGAAACCTAAATAATGGTATTAGGCATTCGAATTAAAATTAACAACAAAAATATTTTAACATAAAATTTGTTTTGGCATCCCAAATAATTATCTTACTAAATACATGCGAAACCCTGAAATGTGTGAAAACACACTCTTCACGTCATTTTTTACTTTTCCTGACAAAAATGGAGGGAAAGTTAATATTAAAATTAAGTACAAATTTTCGCGAAATGATTCTGTTATTGAAAGATTAGAGATAGAAACCTACGGTTTAAATTTTTGAAATCTATACTTTTATCTACCTAAATAAAAATTGGAGATCTCCTGAGTTACTTTTTTGATCCGTGTAGTTTTGAAAATTCGTAAATATTTCATTTTCGAAAGACAGTATCTCAAAAACTATATACATAAGATAGAAACCTGCGGTTGAAATTTTGAAATCCCGAGATCCTAAAGGGCTTCTGGACATATTATAAAACCAACCCCCAAACAAAAAGTTCTTTATGAAATATTTAATATTTCGATTTTTTTTTTTTTTAATTTTAAAAAATCCAAACTTAAGAACAATAAAATATAGAGAACTGCGGTTTCAACTTTTAAAATCTACACTTTTTATACCTAGATAAAAAATAAGGCCCTCATTAAAAAGAGCTCGTTCATCTTAACTTCATCACAGCAGGGCTGCCCCTAGCATTTGCGGGGCCTGGGGCAAAACTGGAATTGCGGGGCCCCATCTATATATATATTGAATAAGGATATTTTCTTTAATATTATTAACTATTAACAAAGTACACATACTTATATTCAATGAAAATATAATTTTTTTCCAACTATTTATAAAACTTGGAATAATATTTTTAATGTATTTTATTATTTGACGGTCGAAGCGCGGGGCCCTTACAGGCGCGGGGCCTGGGGCAGGTGCCCCACTTGCCCCCGCCTAGGGCCGGCCCTGCATCACAGGGTATCATAAATTACGTCATCAATTCTGCGCGAGAAAACAGCTGATCATATTGACGTACATTAGGGTTTAAACAATTGTTGTGGAAACCAAACACACAAAATCATGTATTTCAAATACATTTTTACTCATTTTAGTACACGGTATACCTTGAAACGTACGAGAAATAAATAATAATAACGGAAATAAACAAACAACATCGCACAATACTCATAGTCAAACACAAATCAAAGTAAGTGACGCCACTGAAATGTGTTAAGCTAACTGTTGTTAACGTAATGGACGAAATTTGGTTTCTGCACAAGAGAACTGGTAATATCCGCCTGTGATGAAATTAAGTTGAACGTACTATAACCTCTTTTTTATCCGTGTAGTTTTAAAATTTGTAAATATTTCATTTTCGAAAGACCATACCTCAAAATCTACATGAGATAGAGACCTGCGGTTGAAATTTTTCAAATCCTAAGGTCCTAAAAGTCCTTACGACACATTTTGAAGCAATTCCCAAACAAAAAAAAGTTTGCCAAATTTTTAATTTTTCAAATATTTTCATAAAATCATAACTTAAGACAATAAGGTATAGAGAACTGCGGTTATTTTGAGAAAATTAGAAAATATTTCATTTTTGAAAGACCGTATCTCAAAAACTACATGAGATAGGGATATGCGGTTGGAATTTTTTAAATCCCGAGGTTCTAGAGGGCCTCAGCACATACTATAAAACAAAACAAAAAAAGATTTTATTATAATATTTTTAGTTTTTCAATTTTTTACAGACTTTTTTCTATCTAGATAAAACATAGAGCCCCTCCTTATGGAATGCTTTTTTGATCCGTGTAGTTTTGAAAATTTATAAATATTTCATTTTCAAAAGACCGTATCTCAAAATCTACATGAGATAGAGACCTGAGGATGAAATTTTTGAAATCCTGAGGTCCTAAAGGGCCTTAGAACAAATTTCTAAGAAAAATAAATAAAAAAACAAATATTAAAAAATTTTAATTTTCCAATTTATTTTTATAATTTCAAAAAATTCTAACTTAAGAATAATAAAATATAAAGAACTGCGGTTTGAATTTTTGAAATCTTTGTATATTGCTTAGCTAAGAAAAAATGGGGCCTTAATTATCCAACTTGTACAATAAATACGAATCGTCAAACAAAACCTTTGAAAATGGTCAAATATCGAAAAAATCGTAAGGAGTACCCCTTACGATTTTTTCGATTTCCGAGCAAAAATGTTTTCAAAACGGTTTTTTTGATTTCAAAAAAACCGACAGAAAATGACCATATTTCAAAAAATGAGAGGACCCTTTAAACATATTTTTTAGTCTCCTCACCCTAAAATTGGTCCAGGGACGTAGCCAGGGGGGGGGGCATAGGGGGAATGCCCCCCCCCCCCAGGATAGTTTACCTTTTATAAAATATAATTTAGGTTGTTATAAGTTTTTTTCACCGGAGGTGAAGAAAATTTATAACTATATCGGAATTTTATTATTTAATATACTACAAAAGACCTAGAACGCTATTATGTTCTACCCAAGCCAGTAATTAAGGTCGTTCTGACCAATTTAGAATATTTTGTTATTTTTGCCCCCCCCCCAAGCTGAAATCCTGGCTACGTCCCTGAATTGGTCTATATACAAATTAAAACAAAAATTGCTAAAATTTGCGCGAAAAGTCACACTATGTCATTCAAGAAAGGATAAAGATATGCATCTTAGTTTTTTTTTTTTACTTTTTCTAAGAAAAATGGAGGGAAAGTTAATATTAAGACCAAATTTTCGCGAGATGATTTTGTTATACAGCTCGATACGTGTATAGCGCTTAAAAATTCAAAATGTCTCAAATATTTACTCTAATTTAAATTAAATAAAAACGTATTTTGTTTAAATTAACATGTTTGCTATGTGCAAATTGCCGGCTAAGTACTACTGTCGTCAATCGTATTTCCTTCGATTCCAGCGCCGCCACCGGTAATTTCACTTCTCAATACACCGTTCAAACGTTAGAATGCAGTGTTGCTGCTATGGGAGATCGAAGTTGTATTGCCAAATGTTGTCAAATATGTCAATGAACCCAAAATATTTTGCGGAATTCTATGTTCTTTTGTTGCGAATTCATTACAATTAAATGAAAAAGTATCGGAGACACTTATGATTAATAAAAATCAGGTAACTCGGAATAAAAATGCATATTTATTTGTAGAATATCGCGTCTTCACAGATCCAGGTGTTTTAGACGGCAACGTCGACAAGAAATGATAGCATTATTGGGAGAACCCATGAGAGAGTATGGAAAAGAACTAGACTTCGTTTTACTAGCGAGCGCGCCAGAGCAACTCCCAATCGAAAACGTTTTTATTATTGTTATTATTAATTATTTAAAAATACAGTGATTTCCTTGCGTAAACAGTGCAGGATAATACTTAATGTAAAATTTTTATTATTTTATTTTTGTAATTTATTTGTATTTTGTTTATTTATATTAGCAAAATGTTACTTCTTTTTTAAATTATCTTATTTCTTTTAATTTCCTAATTTGATTTATTATATAAAAAGATACATTACTACTTGATGAAGATTCAATTAGTTCTAATAAATATGCTAGCTTTGAAATATCGCTACGCGCCATATTGCTCGACGCTGCTTTGACTCTTTAGCCAGAGCAAGAAAAAGTGCTCTGCGAGCACTCTCAAAGCAGTGACCTTGCCAACCGTATACGAAGTTTTAACAACTCTATAGCGACTGCTCGGCCAATCGAATATAAAACTTGCTTGCCGAATGACCTGAGTGCGTTGATAACGTGATGGACGAAATTTGGTTCTGCACGTGAGAGCCTCTAACATCCGCCTGTGTTTTTCTTATGTTGAACGAAGTCTACATCATTTGTCCTGTACTGTATTCTAACTTTTAAACGGACTATACATAGTCTGTTTCTTAGGTTTAAGCGGAACTACATTTTGAAAACTAATATTTATCGATTAAATAAGATTAAGTAAGCTCGTGACAACTTACAAAAATAATTTTTTTATATAGTTTAGCTTATACATTTGGAATAGCCTATATTTTGATTTGATTGACTGAAGAAAGATTCTAACTTTCTATGTTGTAAATAACCGGCTTGGGTCAAGAGTGCTACAAAAAAAAAAAAAAATTAAGTTGGGAACACTGAATTTTTGCCAACTGTAATGAGAAGTTACTAGTTACTAGAAATTATCCCTATTACACGATAACAATGATGAAATTATTGATTTTATTATAATTTTAGTTCCATAAAATTCCAATATAGTACTCTTATAACACATATAATATCATTTCATTTCCTACAATAGTACTACTATATTTTTAACGATTACCTTCAAATAATAAATTTTAGTTCTACCATTTTGCCTCTACAATGTTACCACTAGATAAAAGTGAAATGTTTTTCCACTTTTTTTTTGTAATATTGTCGTAATGCACGCAAAATAGCGCGCAATACAAATTAAATCTGTTTTTATTATACACTAATTTATAATTAAATACTTTAATTGAACATATAAGTAAAAACATATTGATCTATGAAATACGTTTCTATTATTGTAAAGCGAATAATACTTGGAATTTGAGAGAAAACAAATATATAGATTATTAATATAGTTTAAGAAAAACATTAAACTGAAGATCAAAAGTGTTAGAGGCCAAGAATAAATACGCCAATAATAATTCGAAATAAATATTTCGAATATTAAAGACATGTAATTAAAACGCCTTACATAATAACTGATATTTTTAAATCTGATATATCAGTAGAATATAATTTTACCTACGATAACCTGGTCTACGAGATATGCATGGAAATTTAGAACATTTAACTCTTTAACTGATTTATTTTTATACATTTTTGCAATGTATTTGTAATCAGTGATTCTTAAACTCTGGTCCGCGGGTAAAGGCCTTTAAGTGATTAAATTTGTTTTATATTGGAACTAGAAACTGTACAACTGCGGATTGGATGTACCTGAATGATATTAATTATAAAAAGGAAATTAGGAAATATGTAAGTCCATTATATTTAAAATAACATACATACAGCGACTTGAAAAAGAGGATAGTGAGACAACTATAGTCTCCATGCAAATTATATTTAACCAGAACTGTAAAATAATGATTATTTTTGTAATCAACTATTTGTGGAAAACCATTACTCATATAACCGCAATCAGAAATTTTATTGAAATTACCAAAATAAGCAGAATAAAAAATTCTTGATACGATTAGAAATATTCAAAAAGTAATCAAATCTTTACAAAACTATGTTAAAATTTGGAATTTTTCATATTCTCAAAATATTTAGGTCTACGACCAACATCGCTCTTAATTTTCGCTTCCCTCGAAATAAAACATTCATATAAATAATAATCAATACACTTTATTATTCTAAAAAAACATAAACTTTTTCTTACATTAATCTTCACAAAATATTACAATGTAAAAATATATTTAACATACAGGTTTATTATTTGAAAACATTTATCGTACGTATATGCAGGGCATATATTCAAAATAATAAACCAGTTAGATAAAAAAAATAAATAAAACACTAAAAAATCTGACCAGAAAAAAAAAATTAACTGTAGGGTAGCCCTAATTATTTTAATAATTATCATACAATTTGTTGATTTTTAAAAATTGTTGATGTGGTCATTTGCCAAAAGTAGAAACTAAATCTTTTTCTGTACCTGTTATCCCACTATTCATTTTAACAACCAGTATGGAAGTATTTCAATATTTTAAGAACTGATATGCTCGTACCGGTTGAATATTGTCACTGCATATATTTAAGTATTTATTACAATATATATAGCTCAACACAATGGTATGCAAATTTTTGTGACAGAATGTCATGACAATGTTTATTTAATAATTTAAAATAAAAATACGCCGTTAACCTGCCAAAATTAAGGTAAGCTTAGAATTGCAATAAGGCGTTTACGAAAACTCTACCGGTAGATACCGGGAACATCAACTGTGTTCGAAAACAAGTTCGGTGAAGGTGTATAAGCATGTAGCTGTTTACCGACCAGTAGATTTCCTGGGGAAGATTTACTATACCCCACTCAACATAACCTTATTCTAGCTAAACTATTCTAACAGAACTAGTATTCTAGCTAAAGCCTAGCCTAACCTAACCTTTTTAAGGATTATTTAAGCCTTCTGTATAGAGGCAGCACAAAAGTTTATGTTCAGTGGGGTACAGTAAAGATTGGCCGATGTACCATATCCACCAGTAGAGTTTTCGTAAATGCCTAGTGATTTGGCTAAAATAAACTTTAGGTATGCATATTTATATATAAAAAGAATGCTGTTTGGATAGCAGGATCACCAGACCTGTATCTTTTTCACTAGTTTATTGCACTGTCATTTATTATTTAATTATTCAAATTAATTTAGTTAACTACAACTTTCCATATGTCTTTCCATTTGAATCCGGTCGCAGTAGCACTACAATTATTTTAAGTCCCAGCAAGAAAACCATTTTCACTGTGCCCAGCATGTATTTTCTCGTTCTGATATTATAGTCCAGGCCTTATAGTGTTACATCGGACAGTGTTTCTTTGTTCCTCATTTTTTATCACATTTGACCATCTTATATCAAGATTCATTGTAAGCAACGGTTTTGAAAAACTTCGCAAAAATAATCTGGAATACAGAAAAATATTTAAAAAGTTTCCCTCAGTAGTCAAAACCAATATTTTTTAATAATAAATAGTTTAAATGTCATTTATAACATTTCAATTTATTATAATATCTACTTACATTAATTATTTAAAATATGTATTATACATATGTTTATTAAAGGTTAAACAATAAATGACATATGTATCAAAATTTTACTAGTAGTTCTAAGTTCATAATAATAAGGTCTAAATTAATATTATATATAAACAAACCATATGTATTGATGTAATTTACTTTCTAATTAATGTTCTTTATTAAATTGTTTACAAAATACTTCAAAATGAATTAAATATTACATGAATAAGTTTTTTTTTTTTTTTTTTTTTATTTATTATTTTATTGGCCATTAGTCTTTCGACCATACTAACCAATTACAATATATTTAATTACATTATTTTAACAATAAAGACTTATTTATATATACATATATACATATATACATACACATGCATGCATACATGCACATATACCCACATTTGTTATTACATTTTAAAATTTTAATTAACAATGAACAACCAATAATACATAATTTATAATTTTTAGTAAATTTAATGTTAAATGTTTAATCCGCAATTACTGACAAAATTTGCAATAGATAGGTATGATTTGGAATTAGCAAGTACATTGTTTACATTGTAAGGAGGTAGTAAATTTATCTTACGGAGGTTAATATTTAGTTGAACTCTTTGGTTGCGGTAAAGAGGACATTGAAACAAGATATGATCTAAAGACCCTACCGTACGATTGTCACAAATACAAACTGGTGATCTGTACACCCCTATTCTATTTAAATGTTCGGGATAAGAAGCATGTCCAAAACGCATTCTGCAGATGGTGGTGATTTTTTCACGCGATTGATCAAATTTATAAAACCACGGTTTTTTAGGCAAAACTTTTTGAATCTCTCCGTACGATCTTCCTTTATTTTGAGACCATTCTTGTTGCCATTCTCTTTTCAAATGCTGATGAACAATATTTACTAGATCACAAAGTACTGCTTTGTAGGATTGACTCATAGAGTTTGGTACCATGTTGGAAGCGGTTTTGGCAAGTTGGTCAGCTTTATCATTTCCGAGAGATATTCCTTCATGTGATTTAATCCATACAAATGTTATTTTATTAGATTTAGATGCGATGTAAAGAGAGTACATAAGGTTTTGAAGAAGAATATTACAAGGATGTTTTCTAGAATTTTGAATGGTTTGTAGAGCGCTCAAGCAATCACTTATTATTAAAAAATTTTGGTTTTGTTTATTGCATTCTAATATAAATTTTACAGCTTCTAAGATTGCAATTAATTCCGCAGAAAAAGTGGAGAGAAATGGGGGTAGAGAAAAATAGCTTTCGGTTTGTAGATTGGGACAGTAAAAGGCTGCACCAACCAAATTATTTATATGATTTTTCGAGCCATCTGTATAAATATGAATGTAGTTTGATTGGTACTTAGTCATTAGTTCTTTAAATATGATCTTGTTTACTGCTGGGTGAGTGGTATATGCTGGAAAATATATATCGATTGTTGAAAAATTAGTTTCGTAAGGATATCGATATATTGGACAAATGTTATCGAATTCAATTTCTCTAGAAAATTCCATAACTTTACCAAAAGCATTTAAAATTTCAGGAGCCTTGTGAGTAAGGCCACGAGATGAAGAAATATCCCGAATATGCATCCATCGTATTATATCTAAAGAAGAATAATCGACATATAATTTTTTAATTAGAAAATTATATCCTAATTTCGCTCTGCGAAACATTAATGGCGTTTCACAGGTTTCTGCAAGTAGTAAATTTATTGGAGTAGATTTCATTGCTCCCACGCATATTCTCAACGCTTTATATTGTAATCTATCTAATTTCTTTAAATTAGTAGCAGAAGATGACGAGTAAAATAGAGATCCATAGTCTATTTTGGAACGAATATATGACCTATAGAACAAAAGTGTAATATTCGGGTTTGCGCCCCACCAACAATGAGCAATTGCTCGAAGAATGTTGATTCTTTTCTCTGTTTCTGCCATAAGATAATTAATTTGTTTTAACCAAGAGAGTTTTTGATCGAGGTACATTCCAAGGTATTTGACAGTTGCCTTAACTGGTATTATATGTGTACCTAAACGAATATCTTGGGGAGCAAAAGTCAATCTTTTGCGTGTAAAGAAAACAATAGTTGATTTAGAGTCGGATAGTGTTAGTCCGTTATAGCCAAGCCATAGATCAATTCCGAAAAAGGCATGTTTCAGTTCTTGTATACACTTAGTTAATTTAGGATTTTTGTATAATATAAGAATATCGTCAGCATATTGGACGGTTGTTAAATAATCCGGTATATAATCTTTAAGATCATTTGTATACAAATTGAAGAGTAACGGACTCAGGATAGAGCCTTGCGCTATTCCAGAAAATATAGTTCGGGGATGGCTAAATTTTCCTTTAAATTTAACTACAATTTTACGGAGGTGAAACATTCTTGCGATTTTTTCAATAAAATTTTCCGGGATATTAATATTTCGCATTTTTTGCAATAGTATAGGAAGTTGAACGTTGTCGAAAGCACTAGAAAGATCCAAGAAAACTGTGCTGGCTATGCTCTTTTCTTCGAAAGTCCGATGTATTTCATTAGTTAGTACATTAAAGGCATCCTGGGTACTTTTGCATTTGCGATAAGCCACCATATTGCGCGACAGAATGTTATGGTGTTCTAAATACCATTCAAGACGATTTTTTATTAGTCTTTCCAACGTTTTGAACATACAGGACGATAGACTTATTGGTCTATATGATCTGACAGATTTAGGATCTTTACCTGGCTTGCGAATGGGAATCACGGTGTACTTTTGCCAATCATCAATCCAGTCATTAAAGTACCATATGTTATTGTATACGTACAGTAAAGCCTCTTTTGCATTTTTTGGTAGGTGTGATATCATGGAATATGTAATATGGTCCGGTCCTGGCGAAGTATCTGTTGAATTTTGCTTTAAAACTATTTCTAGTTCTTCTACCGTGAAATGCTTTAGTAGAACATGATCCGATTGGTTTTGGTGCAAGTATTTGAATTTAAAAGGAAAGGCGGAACCAGCTGGAGCAAGCGTGTCTGCGAAATTTTCAATCCAGGAATCATGTATCTCTGGATTTTCGGAAGAAGTATCTATATGTATATTTTTTATACGACGTAGTTTACCCCAAATTTTGGTGGATGGAGTATTTAAATTTAACGAGGCACAGAATTCTATCCATTCCGTTCGTTTACGATTTTTTATAAATTTTTTGGCACTATTCTGGGCTCTTCTGTAATTAATAAAATTTTCAAAGTTAGGATTACGTCGATAATTTCCTAAATGGGTTTTTGCAATTGCTAATTTTTGTTGACATTCGGAAGTCCACCAAGCTTTGGGAATGAACTTTGTCTTGCCAGAAAATTTGCAAGGGATATTTTCTTTAGCGGCAGCGTTAATCGTACTGATGAGTGAAGAATATACATTTAACGGATTCTGATGATGGGTGTTTGGGATCAAGTTATTTTCAATAAATTCAGTGTAGGATAACCAGCTGGCTAGTTTCGTGTTCCAAAGACTATTTGGTTTAAATATAGTGGTGAAAGGTGGGGAGCAATGTGTGATTGTTGTTACAATGATGAAGTGATCAGAACCGAGTGTTTCGGTGGTGGTTCTTGTGTGGGCTGAAACTGATAGGTTCGAGCTACTAATAGTTAAATCGACAGCAGATTTACGTTGTCCTGGCCGGGTGATTTTGGTGGGGAGCCCATCGTTTAATATTTGTAAATTGTATACATCTAATATGTCTAATATTTTATTTCCATTTGCGTCACTTAATTCGCAACCCCAGACATCGCTGTGGGCATTGAAGTCACCAGTTATTATGAAAGTATCGGAAAGTTTCGCATTTAGTGATTGCCAAGTTGCATCAGCCATTGAGTGGTTAGGAGGAACATATATAGAGACAACGTCTAGGTACTTGGTGTCTATCGTAATCCTAGCTGAACAAATTTGGATGATATCGTTGGATATATCGTTTGTTGGAATTGTGTGAAAATTTAATGATTTTGATATTAAAATTGCGCAACCGCCATATCCGTCATATCTGTCACATCGAATGATGTTATAGTTATTGAATTTATAAACGTGAGACGTTTTAAACCATGTTTCTGTCAGTAGGACGATATGCGGCTGGTAAGTGCCCAAATAAATTTCTAAAAGAGGTTTATGAGCTTTAACTGATTGTCCATTCCATTGGATGATCTTAATATCCATTTTGTTGATCTACATTAATAGAGTTAAATAATTCCAAAATATTTAAGAGTGCTGATACATGATTATTTGTTAAGGGGACGTTATTTTGGGTTTGTTGAATAATTTTACCAATAATAGAAGTTAAATTTTGCCTAATGCTATGTGTCTCTGTATTGTTATTTTCGGCAATTCTATGATACTGTGGTGCGTATGGGTTGTGTTGAATAGGGTTAGATGGCTGTATAATGGGGTGATTAACTATGGGGAACTGTTCTCTGCTTATACGGTTTCTTGCTATTGCTTCTTTAGGCGATAAAATTTTTGTGAAATTATAATTTTTCCTAACTTGTAGATTTGACTGACTTGTTGATGGTGCTGATTGAAAATTCGTATTTAGTGTTGGAAATTCTGTAAACGATCCAACATCAGGTCGGTTTACTTGAACAACGTTTACGTAGGAAGACTTATATTGTTTTGCGGCTTGAGCGTATGACAAGTTATTAAGAATCATAGAACGTTTTATATTTTGTTGTGTTCTGTACTCTGGACAATTTTTTCGATCGGTGGCTAGGTGATTGCCTTTACAAAATAAGCAGAATTGCGCTGTGGATTGACAATCGGTCAGTGTGTGTGTCTCTGTGCATCGACTACAGCGAGTTGCGCTTTTACATTGACGGCTCATGTGACCATATCTTAAACAGTTAAAACACTGTATAACAGGTGGAATATATGCGCTAACTTCACATCTAGTTCCAAACAGAGTGATATAGTTTGGAATTTTTTGTCCTTCAAATTTCAGCACACAAGTTTGTGTTATTTTCTTTTCGACACTATCATTAAAACGTCGCATAATACGGCGAACTGCAACTACTTTAACGTCAGATATAATATCTGAAATAATTTCTTCATCGGTTATGGCCGTATCGATAAATTTTACCACTCCTTGCTTATAAACGTTAAAATCCGGGATGTACGTTTCCAAATCATTATTATTTAAGATGTCGGACTTAATAAGATTATTAGCAGCAAAGGAATTTTTTAACTCAATCATAACTTTTGATTTACCTACTGGTTTAATATTTACAATGTGTTCTTTATAAGAATAATTACCTTTGAAGAGATACCTACCGACGAACATAGGATGTAATCTACTATTTTGTTTATGTTCGACAAAAACATAATACGGACCTGGATCTGTACATTTATATACGTTAAAATTTCTTTGCGATTTAAATGGAATAGTGACTTCACGCTGGTCACCAGCCGACAAGTTGTTAATGGTATGATTTGCCTTACCGTCTTGATATTGTGTGTGTATATTAGACTGTTTTATAGGAGTAGTGTCACATACGTCTTCGCTTGACCTTTTGTGACCCTGAGAGGGTTGTATTGTAAAATCTGTGTCCATGTTTTCTGGATTGATGTTGTTGAGCACGTTAAATGCTCCATGTATAATTGCTGCGGTGCTTGTAAATTGACCCGTATCTGACGGAGGAGGCGGCTCGCCTTCTCCGTCCATTTCCGTGCTTTTTAAACTTGTTTTTAGCTTATCACTAACTATTTAACTTATAATAAAAATGAAAGTTTATTTTATTAATGTTAAGAACACTCTTCCTGTGAAGATCACAGGATGAAGATTCTACAGTAATTGTCCGATGTATATGAAAACCTTGCAACGTCTGAAAGTTTCCTTCTTTTCATATCTCCTCTTGTCCTCTGTCAGCAGCTCATGGGCTGTGGAGTAGCACCATCAACATCACTAACGCGGGAAGAACAAACACTCAACACTACAGTTCCAATATTTCTTCACTAAGTGGTCTCGGATTCTGTAACACTGTTCTGAACTCACAAGTTAACTCGTTGTTACACACTTTACACTAATTTTGTTAATTATATTGTTTATAATAATTTACTAAATTAGTTTTATTAATCTGTGTGCAGAAATATGACAGCTGTCATGATGTCACTTGACAGCGTGAACTATTTACATGAATAAGTTAAATTAATTTACGGATTTTAGAAATGTTATCCAATAAACACGGCTTTTATTTTTCACATATTATTTTATTATTTCGAAGTTGGGAACACTTTCCTTATCATCTTTAGCACATTTGACACAGACTCATATTTGAAATAATTGATGACCTAAAAAAAGGTCCTTATTTCTTAAGTACATTTTTCTCCAAGCAATTCTGGGGGGGGGGGGGCAACTGGAGGCCAGAGCAAGTTTGGGGGGGAGGACCCCCCGCTAGCGCCGCCACTGAGTGTATCCCCTGTTCGACAATAAAGTTTACTACTTAAAGTTGAGCAATCTGAAGAGTTATTTAGAGTTTTCAGATTGCTCAACTTTAAGTAGTAAACTTTATTGTCGAACAGGGGATACACTCAGTGGCGGCGCTAGCGGGGGGTCCTCCCCCCCAAACTTGCTCTGGCCTCCAGTTGCCCCCCCCCCCAGAATTGCTTGGAGAAAAATGTACTTAAGAAATAAGGACCTTTTTTTAGGTCATCAATTATTTCAAATATTTCCTGCCCCCCCCCCGTTTTTACTCAAAAATTTCCAGTCCCCCTAGATTTTAAGAGCTAGCACCGCCACTGGATACACTGTTCCCAATTAAACACTTAAGCCTGGAACAGAATGCACAGCGCGCTACAGCGTCAGCGCTGCGTCATTTGCGACAGCGTTGCGTAGCGCCGTTGAGAAATTTCGCCTGAACACAATGCAATAATTTTTAACGCCGTCAAGTGTCACTTGACAACCTATATCTGTATTTATACGTGCGCTTTCTTTTATTAAAAGTATAATGGATGATGAAGACTTGTGAATGATGTTATTTATGTTGTATGCAAGTTATTTATACATACAAACACTTTATTATTCAGTAAAAACTGAGGTTAGGTGTTCTGCGTCAACGTTCAACAGCGTCAAAAGTTGGAAGTTGACGAACATTCAGTATCAACGGCGTAGAACGTTATCCATTCTGTGCACTTGCGTACGACAGCTTGGTTTTAACTTTCTTCTGACAGATGGTGCCGTACGTACGCCGTTAACGCGTCGTAGAACTCGGTGCATTCTGTTTCCCACTTAACAAAAAAATGTTTATTGTAAGTATGATTTACAAAGCTTAAACAAAACGGCCGAAAAGCACGATTTAAACGATGAAAGTAACTAGACTGCAAAATCTAGTTCCGCTTAACCATTTGGAACAGACTTTAATGTATATTGATCTGAGCCGGAAACGTACGAGAGGAATTTTTGATCAGATTGTGTTTTAGGAAAATATGGCAGTTTTTGAAAAAATTAATTACTTTTTTAATTCATGGTTAAATTATGGCTAATAATGTTATGGATTTTTTGTATTTATAGCTAAGATAGTGTGCATATTTTTTTGGAATTAAAAATATTAAAAAATAATATATGTTTTTAATAGTTGCGAACTGAGTTACTCACACCACACCACACTACACTCTACACTGTAAAATATTTTTTATTGATCTAATGAAGACTTGAAGAACTTTTTTCTATGGAACACAATGCAATAATTTTTAACGCCGTCAAGTGTCACTTGACAACCTATATCTGTATTTATACGTGCGCTTTCTTTTATTAAAAGTATAATGGATGATGAAGACTTGTGAATGATGTTATTTATGTTGTATGCAAGTTATTTATACATACAAACACTTTATTATTCAGTAAAAACTGAGGTTAGGTGTTCTGCGTCAACGTTCAACAGCGTCAAAAGTTGGAAGTTGACGAACATTCAGTATCAACGGCGTAGAACGTTGTCCATTCTGTGCACTTGCGTACGACAGCTTGGTTTTAACTTTCTTCTGACAGATGGTGCCGTACGTACGCCGTTAACGCGTCGTAGAACTCGGTGCATTCTGTTTCCCACTTTAGGCACAAATTTTACAACAATGATTTGCGCTTTTTTCCTTATTTACGGGAACAGTGTGTCGTACTGTGTGGAGGACTGTCGAAAACTTATCCCGACCCCTCATTTACGTATACTACAAAATTACATCCATTTATCTATGATTACATCCATAGACAAGATTACATCGTTGGCAACACTTTGTTTTCCTAAATGTGGTTTATGAACTGTGGAATCATGGTTTTGAAACATTATTTGTTTTTAGTGAATTTATGAAGTAAATAAAATAATATTACATATTATTTTTGAATTTATTTGTTGAAAAGTAGGATATTTTTTGTTTATTGCTCAATTTAGTGATTGTCATTTATTATACTCATAGATATCTTTGAATTTCAGAACATAACCTCCCAGGTTAGGAACATAACACGTGTTTATCTAAAATAAATACATATATTTACAATTAAAATGGATAACGTTCAAGGGGATGATATTATTTCGAATTTAAATCTTCTTTGTGAAGAAGAAACACTTAAAAAATTCTTTTCAAAGTATTTAAATGCACAGGTATGTTTTACGATACATGAATTTTTATTTTTATGTATTCTGATAATTTTTTTAGAATCTAAATGACAGTGAAAGATTAGGATTGATGAACTTATTGTCAGAAAAGCTATTTGATGTTCAGCATACTCATTTAATATTTAAATATTATTCAAGATATATTTTGCAATTATTGTCCATTGCAATACCGTTGGATGGAAAAGAATCCGATATTTTGAATTATAATAGGCACATAAGAAATTGCATTATTTTGAGTTTATTAGCTCGTAAACATCCTGATGCTTATGGGTAAGTCAGTTATTGCATTTTATAGTGTTATTAGTGATGAAACGCAACCTTCTATGTCTTTTTGTTACTTAGAAGAATGACGGAATTCATCATATTATAAGTACATTTAGATATATCATACATTTTTAGATAATTATACAATTTTTATTTCTAGATTTATGTTAAAATATTTTAAAAAATACCCATCACCATTTGAACGTAACTATTTTGATGTCAAAGATGGGATTCCAACTAAAAAACGTAAATTGACGGAAAATTTCAGTGACCTTGACATTGTTAATTGCTGCTATAGCTTTTTGAAAACGGCTCCAGAATTTTTCAGAACAAAATGGAACTGGTCAGAATTTATCGAGAAATATGTGGGACATTCGAATGAAATGATTACATGGTGAGTTGATTTGTAAATTCTGTTGTAAAGATTATGATATGCTATAAAGGCCTGCAGAATAACTTTTTTTTTGGTAGTTTAAAATATAAGATATGATTTAAATTAATTTAAGTATGCTGAATCCAAATTATAAAAATAGTTTTTCTGTATCACGTTAGGATTTTTCTTAATTCGCAAAATAATTTTAAATTAACTTAATTAAAAATTAATTATTTTATTGTTTACTTTATCAAAAACGAAAACAATATACAATTTAGGAACGTAAAAATGAAAATACAGCAATATATTGCACATAAATAAAATAAAATTCTAATAAATTAGGAGGAAATTACAAAAATAATTAATAAGACACAGGGTCGGATTAAGGGGGTTTCAAGACAGTCAGTTGCCTGGGGCGCCAGATTCAAGGGGTGCTGAAAATTTTTGTTGAAGACTTATTTTTTGCTTGAACAAATATTTTTGACAGCAATGAACAAAAGAAAGTCTCCAACTTATTTTCTTCTCCTAAAAATTTGGGTTCAGCTGGCTAGTAACTTCAACCTAATTTTTGCGTAATTATGCACATCTGGGGGCGCCATATAAAGAGTGCCCGGGGCGCGGAAATACTTTAGTCCGACCTTGATCACACATAGTTCATATAATCACAATTATAGGGAAGAAAAACGTTAATAAATAATATGAACTTTTCTCTTTATATAATTATAATATATAATATTGTCAATAAATAACAGTTTTTAGAATCGCAATATTATGAAGAAAAAAACGGAATAACACAAACTTTTTTACTTACAAAAAAAAAAAAAAAATAATAATAATAGTAATAATCACAGTTTATTCAGTTTAAAAAACAATATTTGAAATTTGAAATGAAAATAAAATTTAAAATCCATGTTTAATCGACACGTTAATTACAGTTCCTCGTACGCTTACGAAAGATGCATAACATTTCTCCATGGAGAGTAAATTAAATAAAGCGATTAATGAATTAACTTAATGAAAAAAAAAAAATTGAACCGAAATTAACCAATATATTTTTTTTTTCGTACTAACCGAAACTAACCGTTATTTACATTTCGTTCCGGTTTCGGTTTCTGTTTATAAAGTGAGCAATTTTGCGTTTCGGTTATGGTTCCGGTTCTGTTAAAAATTACAGTTAATTTCAGTTTTCGATATTTGGTTCGGTCCGGTTCGACTCTCTGGTTATAATATAAAAGGAAAAGTCCTAATACTAAAAACACTCAAAAATAAAATAGTTATTTTAAAAAATTCAACTTTCGGGTCAAATTTGTTCCATAAATAGTGCAACAAGGGTTAATATATTTTTATGAATTATATTACTTACATGCTATAGAAAGAAGTGATCTTAAAAGTTATAATAAGTTCCTTATGTAGACATTTTTGAAACTACTTGCCAGCTATATGGCAAGTGTTGAAAATTCTCCGTATGCCCTTGTGTTATGCCAGCTTTCGCCTCTTGATGTAAGTTTTAGTATCTTGGCGGGGATACTGCTTTTACATATTTTGCTCAAGGGACTTAAATTCTGAGTTACGCCGCTGGCTAATATAAAAGTTGATTGTATAGTATATAAAATTCTAATTGTGAAATATTTTTGTAGGATCTGTTGCCATTGTATATCTATTATAACTGGAATGACGAGAAATCAATTAGACGATCTATTGTCTGAAAAACTAACAGATGAACAAATCACAAATTGTACCATCAACGACCACAATAACTCTCCGTTCACTCAAAATCTTGATATTCACATCTCATATAATACCAAATCACACTGCGATACATCAGAATTTATCTCTGAAAACGTCATATCAGTAGCCGGAATATTATTACCTGTCCATCAAAAACCACAAGAAAATAAAAATTTAGTAGAAGTCCAATCGACATTGTCAAATTTAAGAAAAGTAGCCTTGGGAATATCAGCTAACAGAGCAATATGTTTACAAGGTCCAGTTGGATCAAGCAAAACAACATTAGTAGAATACTTAGCCTCTGTTACAGGTCGTGCGGTAGGAGAAAGTTTCATAAAAGTCCAGCTAGGAGATCAGACAGACAGCAAAATGTTGTTAGGTACTTACAGGTGTACAGATATACCAGGTGAATTCGTCTGGCAGTTAGGTGTTTTAACGCAAGCTGTTATTGAAGGAAGTTGGTTATTACTTGAAGACATAGACTCTGCAAGCATGGATATAGCTACAGTTATAACATCTCTTCTTGAAAACGGTTACCTAACCGTTCCAGGTTACCGAGACACTGTACCTGTAACACCTGGTTTCCAACTCTTTGTCACACAAAGATTAGAACTAGGAATGAGCGGTTATTATAAGAAGCATTCAAATGTTAATACACTACTTGAAAAACATTTAATGCAAATTAACATTGAGCCATTAACACAAATCGAGTTGGTTGAAATCGTTAAAACTGTATATCCAAATTTATCAACTATTGCTACAAGAATTGTAGATGTTTTCATGTTGTTTTCGCTAGGACATAGTGATAGAGAACAGTTGAATATACCTGCGACAGGTAGATTGACATCAACTAGAGATTTATTTAAATGGTGTGCAAGAGCAACAACTGATTTAGATATTACAAGTCCTAATTCAGCTTTAAAAGTACTACAAGATGCTATCGATACATTCTGTTGTTCTTTACCTAAAGTTGAAGACAGATTAAGATTGAGTACTCAAATCTGTGCCAGGTTAGGAATTATAGAAACCAAAGCTGAATATTTTTGTCTTCAATACAAACCATCAGTTAGTCTTTCAAGTGTTAACTTAACAGCTGGACGTGGTGTTATTTTAAGAGATCCTGATATTTTACGCATGAAAGATATTAAATTTAGTTTCACACGCTCATCTTCTTGTCTACTCGAACGAATAATTTGCTGCGTCAATTTAAAAGAACCAGTATTATTAGTTGGTGAAACTGGTACAGGAAAAACTTCTTCTATCCAGTACTTGGCACATACAATTGGTCAGAAATTAATCGTAATCAACATGAATCAGCAATCTGATTCCGCAGATTTACTTGGAGGGTATAAGCCAGTTGATTTAAAATATATAATCACACCAATTAAGTTAGAGTTTGAATTGTTGTTTCGGTCATACTTTTCTGTGTCTCATAATCAGAAGTTTTTAACGCATGTTGCCAATTGTTTTAATGCACATAAATGGTCTACACTTTTAGTTATAATGAAACATTCACATAATGCAGCCATGAAACGACTACGTGATTCATTAAAAAATAAAGAAAAGAAAAATGAAAAAATTGAAAATGAAAAGCTTTTACAGCAGTGGACAGAACTTGGTATTAAATTAGATAAACTAGCTGCCCAATTGAAGCAGCAGAATGCTTTAGCCTTTTCTTTTATTGAAGGAAGTTTGGTAAAAGCTGTTGAAAAAGGTTATTGGGTTTTACTAGATGAAATAAATCTTGCAAATGCTGAAACTTTGGAGTGTTTATCTGGATTATTAGAAGGCTCTAATAGATCATTAAGTCTTTTAGAAAGAGGAGACCGAAAACCAGTTAAAAGACATGAAAAATTCACCCTCTTTGCTTGCATGAATCCATCAACCGACGTTGGAAAGAAAGATTTACCTGCTGGATTAAGAAATCGTTTCACTGAATTCTTTGTTGAAGAATTAACTGAGAAAAACGACTTGCTCTTACTTGTTAACACATATTTGCAAGGTTTATCATTACAACAAAATAAGATGGAGAGTATTGTTAAATTTTATTTAAACATACGGAAAGAGGCAACTATTAATTTATCAGATGGGCTTGGACATGCACCACACTATTCTCTCCGAACCCTATGCAGAGCTTTAACTATTGCATCTAAAAATTCATGTGGTACAATTGATAGAAATCTATATGAAGCATTCTGTTTGAGTTTTTTGACACAGTTAGACTCAAGTTCTTACAAAATTGTTGAACAGATGATTGTGAAATATATTATAGGGACTAAAGAAATTAAAAGTGTATTAAATCAACCAATCCTAGAACCACAGAAAGGAAAATATGTCCAATTTGAAGGTTACTGGGTGTCTCAAGGTAGCTTACAACCTGTAACTCCAAAAGAATACGTCTTAACAGATTCTGTAAGAAGAAATTTAAAAGATTTAGTTCGTATTGTTGCAATTGGAAGACTTCCAGTTCTTCTACAAGGAGATACATCAGTAGGTAAAACAAGTTTAATCACGTATTTAGCAAAATCCAGTGGAAACAAGTGTGTAAGAATTAATAATCATGAACACACTGACTTGCAAGAATATATTGGCTCATATGTTGCGGATAGTGATGGTAAATTAGTATTTCGAGAAGGTGTTTTGGTTGAAGCAATGAGAAAAGGACATTGGATTATCCTAGATGAGCTTAATCTTGCACCAACTGATGTATTAGAAGCTTTAAATAGAGTATTGGATGATAATCGTGAGCTTTTTATACCTGAAACTCAAGAAACAGTAAAAGCACATCCTAGCTTTATGCTTTTTGCAACTCAAAACCCTCCAGGAGCTTATGGTGGTAGAAAAATGTTATCACGAGCTTTTAGAAATAGGTTTGTTGAATTACATTTTAATGAAATTCCACCTAGCGAATTAGAAACTATCTTGCATAAAAGATGTGAGATTCCACCATCGTATTGTAAAAAAATGATTGCTGTTATGACTGATTTACAAATGCGAAGACGTGGTTCCGCAGCATTTGCTGGTAAACAGGGTTTTATAACGCTAAGAGATTTGTTCAGATGGGGTGAGAGGTATCGTTTAGCCCCGAATACTGAAAAATTATATGATTGGGATCAACATATTGCCGATGAAGGTTATTTAGTACTTGCTGGACGAGTACGAAAAACAGAAGAACGTAATGAAATCACTGAAGTCCTTCGAAAACATATAAAAAGATCAGTTCTTCCGGATAACCTATTTTCATTACATGATAAGACTTCGACAATTACTAAGAAGATTTTAGAGAAAATTTACGAAAAGAAACATTTATATAAAAATATTGTTTGGACTTTTAATACAAGACAATTGGCAGTACTTGTTGGTAAAGCATTGGAGTTTAATGAACCTGTACTTTTGGTTGGTGAGACTGGAGGTGGTAAAACTACTGTTTGTAAGTTGATTGCTGAAAATGATGGACAGAAGTTGATAACAGTGAATTGCCACATGCATACTGAAAGTTCGGACTTCATTGGTGGGTTGAGACCAGTTCGAGATCACACAGTAAGTAAATAATAACTCTTTATTACTACAATTTTCTTACAAGTTCCGTACAATTTTTACTAAACGCCAGTTAAGGAGTAAAAAAATTTTTACAAGATTTTCAATTTGGCGTGATAATTGCAAAAAATATTTCCGATATTTTTTTATCAAACCCTGTGTACATGAACCGAAACTGTACAATCGAAATTTTTATAATATATTTTTTCAAAAATTATCTAATATTTTGTGTTCTTGAAAAAATTATTTATTTTTTAATAAAATCGTGGGAATGGAAGCTCTTTTATCATATATTAAAGAATGAAAATATTTTTTGAAAGATATAATAAAAATTGATGTAGTGTGAATTGTCACACATTTCAGGGTTTTGTAGGTATTTAGTCAGTGAATGATGATTATTAGAAGGCCAAACGATGAATGTCTGTCACTTACACAATTACAAGTGTTGGTTTTAAATCCTTTAAATCAATAGGCATGACAAGACGGTTGCAGTTAGATTTTTTCTACCGTGTATTAATTACACTAGAACTCCTTTCATTTGGTGGTCATATATCTCTAATAATACCATAATATATATTTTAACGCATTTTTTTTTTTATATATATATATTTGCAAAAATATCATTGAAATTCAGACCTGGCAACACTGCGGGCATTCTTTTATCACGCAAGAGTATAACTCCTACAGAGACATTGTTTATATTGCGACTATATGAAAAACTAACAGATTCTCTACTAGAAATTGAATCCCAGCTACCGGCCAGTTATTTATTTATTTTCCTAATCGATATTTGCAAAATAAATATACGTACCTTTTCTCTTCCCCATTAATAAAATTTATCCATGTATGTATATACAAATCGAAAACGAAAATCTTAATACTTTGCTTAATAATTTAGTCAAAATGAAAGGTATTTCAAAAATCAATTACCATTCATTAATCTGTACTTAAAGAGCTTCCATTTAATATCCCCACAATAAAATGTAAATTAAAAAAAAATAAAAAAAAAAAATATGCAATAACAAAAACTGTAATATTTTCCAAAAACGAAATCGGATCGAACATTCCTCTCGTACTTTTCCGAATCATAGCAATATTAATTTAACCCCTTAGGGTTAAAAGGTGCGGGACGCTGAATTTTGGGTACTTTTTTGGAAAAAATCGTATTAATAAAAAAAAAAAAAATAAAATAAAAAACTACTTCCCGTTCCTTTATCTACATCTTAAGAGCTTTCTGTTGATACCACACAATAAATTTTCAAAAATATTTTTTTTTTCGACGACACAAAAATCAATATTTTGCGAAAAACCAATCTGATCAAAATTTCCTGTTGAACTATTCCGGTTCCCATCAATGTACATTATTGAGATTTTTTATTCAGATTTTTAGTTCAACTCTTCTGGGAGATAGGGTGGTCATACCTACAAAACCCTTAAAAATCATCGGTCTGTCGTGTCCAATAATTAAGATAAAATATAATTCAAATACTATATACATATATATTTTTATTCATATGAGGAATTTAGTGAAAGCTCTTAATAATTAAATAAAAAGGCGTACATTGATAAAAAACGAAAAACAAAAAGAAAGAAAGAAAGAAAAGAAAAGATTTTAACGCGATTACAGTTTATTTTAATTTTATTTAAACCTTGTTCACATACGTTTCCCTTTCATATTTTCTATAAGCTGATTAAATGCATTAATTTGGTTTATATTTATTTTAAGACACTTGTGCTGTTTCAAATTACAGAAGTAACAAACTTCCTTTAGAAATCATTTATTTATTACTAATATGCAAATTATTTTTTAGGAAGAAAACAAAAATAAACTCTTTGAATGGGTAGATGGTCCACTGATCCAAGCAATGCAAAAAGGAGAAGTCTTCTTAGCTGACGAAATTTCCCTAGCTGACGACAGCGTTTTAGAAAGATTAAATTCACTCCTTGAACCCGAAAGAACACTATTATTAGCCGAAAAAGGAACTGATTTATCAATCCCAGGCGCTGCAAATTCTGAATCACTAAAAGCTCATGATAGATTCCATTTCATTGGCACAATGAATCCTGGCGGTGATTTTGGTAAGAAAGAATTATCTCCAGCTCTTAGAAATCGTTTCACTGAAATATGGTGCGAAACATGCACTGATAGAAATGATTTAATTGACATTATAGAACATAACTTGAGTTCTGGATTGAGTTTTGGTAATCAGGAGAATGGTACTTCTGGAGTTGGGATGTGTATAATGGATTTTATTGAATGGTTCAAGAGTACAGAAATAGGGAAAAGGTTTACGGTTAGCATAAGAGATATATTAACATGGGTTAATTTTATTAACGAAACATCGGAAAAAGTTAATGTTTCGGATGCTTATATTCATGGTGCTTGTTTGACATTTTTGGATAGTTTTGGATCTGGAGTAACAGGAAATGAGAATGTGCAATCATTACAAACACTTAGAAAAGAGTGTTTAACATTTATGAACAAACAGATAAAATCTTTCGGATTTGATTCAACTCCAGTTGACTTCGACAGTGTTACAGTAGATGATACCAACAAACATTTTGGAATTAAACCTTTTTATATCTCAAAAGGAAAAAGTATTTCTTCAAACAATGACTTCCAATTTGATGTGCCAACTGTTAGATTTAATGCTCTTCGATTACTGAGAGGCTTACAACTAAACAAAGCTATTTTACTGGAAGGTAGTCCAGGAGTTGGTAAAACAAGTTTGGTCAGTGCGTTAGCTAAAAGCACGAACCACTCATTACTTCGAATAAATCTCTCAGATCAGACAGATATCTGTGATTTATTCGGTGCTGATTTACCTGTTGAAGGAGGGAAAGGTGGTGAATTTGCATGGCGGGACGGACCATTTTTACAAGCTTTAAAGAACGGTGATTGGATTGTACTGGATGAACTTAACTTAGCATCGCAGTCTGTTTTAGAAGGTTTAAATGCATGTTTAGATCATAGAGGAGAAATATTTATACCAGAGCTTGGAAAAACGTTTTATGTTCAACCTGGAACAAGATTGTTTGCTTGTCAAAATCCTCTTCGACAAGGTGGTTCAAGAAGGGGATTACCAAAATCCTTCTTGAACAGGTTTACACAAGTATACATTGATGCACTGACCGAAAATGATTTATTTGCAATTCTTGATAAAAAAGACCAAGTTATTCCTAATGATATTTTAGAAAAAATGGTGGAATTTAACAAACAAATTGTTAATCAGACAGATAAATACATTTTTGGGTATAAAGGATCTCCCTGGGAGTTTAATTTGCGTGATTTGGATAGATGGCGTGATGTGATTGGTCTAGATTCGAAAGATAAGGGAGAGATTTTACCTGAAAAATCTGTACATTTAATATACGGAGACCGAATGAGAACGCATTCTGATAAATTAAAAATATATGAAATATTTGAAGAAATCTTTTCTAGAAAAATTAAAGGAGAAGTACCAATTCCAAGCGTAACTTGTAATGAATTTAGTTTGGGTGATGTATTATTACCAAAAAATCTTTCATCGTACATTGATAGTAGCATAAGTTTTAATATTTTGCAACAAAACAAAACTTGTTTACTATTACGTTCTCAGTTTCAAGTATTACGGTCTTTGATGTACTGTGTAAGACATAACTGGATGGCTATTCTTGTTGGATCTGGAGCTTGTGGAAAGAGTAGTATTGTTCGAACACTAGCACAATTAGTTGGAGCGGAATTAAGAACACTCTCAGTCAATTCAGCGATGGATACTATGGATATACTTGGTGGATTTGAACAAGTTGATTATAACAGACATCTTGAAGAAATAGCTAATAAAACAGAAAGATGGTTGCTGTTTCACATACAAAAATGTTTAAAAAACGAACCATCTCGCGATCTTAAAATGGCGATAAAACTTTTGAAACTCTGGGAAGAATACAAAAAATCCTGTCAAGTTGATGATGGGGTTCGTACTATGGCAGATGAGACCAGCAAATTTGAGATACGTCTATCAAAATTACAAAATGTGTTGGAAATTTTGAAAACACAAAAAGGAACGAAAGGAATAATTAATTTGATAGAACAAATGAAGATTTTAAGACACAATGTTGAAAAAGAGGAATCTTTAAACGCTGGTGGTAAATTTGAGTGGGTTGATTCTGTTTTAATAAAATGTCTGCAAGATGGCAGTTGGTTACTTATCGACAATGTTAATTTGTGCAGTCCAGCTGTTTTGGATAGATTAAACGCACTGTTAGAACCAAATGGTGTATTAACAATAGGTGAAAGGGGTGTAAATTCAAATGGAGAGATGATTTCCATTAAACCACATCCAGACTTCCGATTATTCTTGACAATGGATCCTAAAAATGGTGAAATCTCTCGAGCAATGCGGAATCGTGGTATGGAAATATATATGTTAAACGAAACTGAAACAGGAGTGAGGAATGAGTTAGATTTGAAAGCTTTGATTGAACAGAATGGAATTTCTTCTAAAGATTTACAAGAATTACTAATACAAACACATGATTTTATTTCGGAGAATGTTTTAGGAGAAAAACCAACTGTATCTCACACTTTACAAAGTTCATTTTTGATATCGCAACAACTTCTAAGAGGAATCAATGCTGTCGAAACATTTTCTACAACAATTGTCGATGTTTACATCAAAAGTCGATCATTAAATGATTTTAAATTAAGTAATCCAATAGAAGATGTAAAAGACTTTGTATCTTCAAACTTACAAAATTATAAATATAAAAATATAAGCCAAATTCAGTCTGATCATACTTTAAAAACAATGGATCTACAAAATAACTGGAATTTTGCTTGTGTAAAACAACAAACAGTTCTACTCAAAAATCCAGACGACAATATATCTTTAGATTTACTACTGACTACGTATGGAATGACGAGTGTTAAAAATCTCCTACTACGCTATTTGTACATTAAAACAAATTTCAGTTGCAACCAAAACATAAATGAAGAAATATTTACAATTCTCCAAAATTATTTTACGAAAAACTTCTCTGACTGTAACACATCATTAATAGAAATGCCTATGGATTCAAAATGGCTTCCTGATAAATTAAATGCAGAGAAAGGATTTTTCTTAAGTTGTGAAGAAAGTAATCAGCTAATTCTCTTCATGTATTTTATGTCCAGAAAATTGTTACACACAGAAGAAGAAATTGAAAGTGGAAAAAAATACACCAAATTCTCAATTTTACAATATTCTAAACACATTTCGAAGAAAAGTACGAGTGATAAAATAAGCGAACCAATTATAGTTGATTATAGTACACTGCTTAAAGAATTTGATGAATATTTGATTGACTTATTTAAAAATATAAAACTGAATATTACCGATGATGATATTATTAATTGCCTCATAATTCTAAACTGGAGATTTGTTTTACAAAAATTTGGTGAAACTATTATTTACGACAAAAAACGAAATATAGACTTAGATATTATAATATCACAGCTTGTTGTCCGATACAAATGGTTCTTTAAAAGAACAGTTACGTTCTTCAAAAAATTTAATAAGAAGAAAACTACATTTGATAAAATCATCAAAATGATTAATAAGAGCATACAGACTGATCTTTCAGTATTCAAAAAAATAGCTAAGAAGTTTGCTAAAAATACAGTTCGTCCTTTGCCTTTTACTACTGACAGTCAAATTAAAATGTGTTCTGATTATATGAAAATTACAAAACAGTTGTCGTTAAAAATAAATCTAATAGACGAATTTAAAAAGAGAATCAATTTTATGTTGACAGCACCAGAAAAAAGACAACAATTAATTAAAATCAGGGAACTAATATACAAGAATGATGATACTGCTTTGGAAGAAATTAAAAATATATTTGATTCTTTAACAGTTGATGATGAAGCTAAGTTATCTGAAATTCAATTACTACCAGTTGAAAACGTATTCAGTCTTTATGTAGTAAGTACCATGAGAAATAGTTTGGTATTTAACAAAGAGTTTTATGAAAACAGTGTTCAACTAGTTAATAAAATGGCCACTGTACCAGTAGAGCTGTGTGGACTCCTACAAATTTACAAAAATAAAGATGCTAGACTACAGCCTGAATTATCTTCAGCGTTGTCTTTGTATATGATGAATGCTAGTTGCTTAACACCAAGTAAATTTTTATTCTGGAACAAAATGGAGGACAGTTTTACTGAAACAAATCTTGCTTTGCACGCTCCATTGTTGTCTTACTTGATTCCGAAGCTGTGTGTTGCTGAGAATCATAAACATCTAATTTCTTCAGTGAATCTTGGTAACTTCAACGATAGGAGAGAACAGTTTAGATATCTTAACGAATTGCTATGGCAAAATTCACCAGCAGTTACTTCTGAAAAATATGATTTCATTATGAATGATGTGAAATATATTGTTAAGAGCTTTGCGAATTTTGTTGACGTATTAAGTAAAACTTTTGATTTAGGCGATGGAGTTTTGTGTGAAAAAGTTAATAAATGCATCGAATCAATCAATAAACTCTACGAGCATTCTGAAGATTCAAAAGAAATGTTGGTTAATAAAGATAATTTCATTAAATTTTTACAACAATGTACAACTGAATTGATACTTTTAGCAACTATGAAAGATGATGATGACAAAATATTCCACGCTGCCAACGTTTTTTGTCTTTTAAATTATTGTAAAGCCCTCCTTAGTACACAGTTACAAATAATTGATCCGTTGCAAAAGGTTGTGTTGAAGAAACAGTATTGTGAAGAAGAGAGGGGTATTTGTGAAAATATGAAACAGAGTTATGAGAAGTATAACGAAGTGTTTAGCGGAAATGAAAAGGGTCTTCATTCATTCTGTAAAGTTTTGGCTGTGAAGATTTCTGAGTATGAAGAGAAAGAAGTTGAGCTGGGGAAACATGTAGCTGTTCGACCTGATGATCAGCCATATCATAAATTAATTAAGGTAAGACATTTTTAATATACTAGGCCAGCATTTAGCCATCAGTTTTTAGAACCATTTTATTCAAAACCCTTTATCTTTACACATTAATAACATTTGAAAAGAGCTTTTTTTATTTATTTTACATCGGCCTATTTCTGCAACGAGGCTAATCGCCGATTGAAAAGAGTTACAGAACCTTAATAGTAAGAAATGTACACGCAATTTCAAAGGTTTAGGCGGAACTAAATGGGAATTTCGGTATTTTAAGTTGTCATGAGAAGCAACCTTGCTTGAGTTATTTCATATTTTACGTTGGCATGTGACAATTTAAAATTCCAACAGTGAAACCAAGGAAACGAATGACACTTATTAAAAATTTTAATACATAAAGTCTGTTCCAAACGGTTAGGCGGAACTAGATTTTGCAATATAGTTACTTTCATCGTTTAAATCGTGCTTTTCGGCCGTTTTGTTTAAGCTTTGTAAATCATACTTACAATAAACATTTTTTGGTTAAGGTTAATATCGTTTTAAAATGTCATTTTCTTTATATTTTGATTTTTTGTGTCATTCTTAATACAAATTTCCCATTTATTTATTTTTGTGTCATTAAAATATGTAAAAAAAAAAAAAATTAATTTTGACATATGTCATTCGTTTCCTTGGTTTCATTGTTGGAATTTTAAATTTTGACATTCCAGCGTGAAAAATTAAATAAATAACCCAAGCAAGGTCCCTCTTCTCGTGACAATGTAAAAGAGCGAAATTCCCATTTAGTTCCGCCTAACCGTTTGGAAAGACTGTATTTATTATACATTTTGAAGACAAAAAAAAAAAAAAAAAAATGGGAAATTTTTATTGGGAACGACAAAAAAAAAAAAAAAAAATCAATGAAAAGGACATTTTATAATGACAATCAATTTAATCTAGCATTTGCAATGTGAGTATGATTTACAAAGCTTAAACAAAATGACCAAAAGAACGAATTGGTATAAGCTGTTCACTTTTATAAGAACAAACTAAGAGGGAATTTTGTTTTCAATAGTTTGCACCTTTGAAGCTGTATGTCATGTTGGTATTAAAAAATGTCACTTTTTTAAAATGTCGATCCATTTGACATATGTCATGTTGAAAAATTATATCTTAATTATAATGATCATAACCTTATTAACCTAAAGTCGGTTTTACAGCGTAAGGAATATTTTTAATTGACATTTAAAGTCAGTAACACACTATAAAAGTAACCAAAATAACCAGTTCTAGTGTGTTCTTACAAAAGTGAATTGCTTATAGATAAAAATTACTAGATTTCAAAATCTAGTTCCTCCTAAACGTTTGGAATAGCCTATATGTAGAAACTTTTAATGGAGGTGCTGTATAAGCTGTTCACTTTTGTAAGAACAAACTATGGTCTATTTCAAAGTAGAAAAAAGTAGATAGCGCTGCGAACCGAGTACGATTACACTGATCAAATACAGTATAGCGGGAAATTTAAAATAAGTTACAACTAGGGCATGGGCGTAGCAACTGGGTTAGCAAGTGATTTTTTTTAATATAAAAAAGGTTAATGAGATATTGAAATAAACAAGGCAGATAATACACTTACGTTATTTATGCGACATAAATTCAGTTTAATGGGAAATTTGAAAAAGTTAAAAAATATTAATTTTAAAAATTATGTGCTATATATAAAAAGAGAGATTTGGCTAAAAGAGTTTAAACAAAGCAATAAAACAAACAATATATCTTCAGAGCTAAAGTTTCTTATTTAAATAATTATTGTAAATAAAAATTAAAAATATATGTATATATGAAGGTCTAATAATTATATCAATAACTTCTTCTTTGGGCACAATCAGCTGGGCTGTCTTTTGGCCTCACATTAGTCCTCTCTCTTGATCTGTTAAATGTCAAGTGTCAAAAAATATTTATATGTCAGATAACCTAAAAAATATATAACTGCGTAAAACCAAATTACATGGAAAATTTTCTCCATAAAATTTACGCCAAGAATATAAATAAAAGTCTAAATATGTAAATAATAACAAAATATATGAGAAAAATTAAATAATATAAATAATACAGTCTGTTTCAAACGCTTAGGCGGAACTAAATGGGAATTTCGTTCTTTTAGGTTGTCACGACAAGGGACCTTGCTTGGGTTATTTCATTTTTCACGTTGCAATGTCAAAATTTAAAATTACAACAATGAAACCATGGAAACGAATTACCTATGTCAAAATTAAATTATTTTTTTAATATATTTTAATGACAAAAAAATTAATAAATGGGAAATTTGTATTAAGAATGACACAAAAAATCAAAATATAAAGAAAATGACAATTTAAAATGACATTAACCTTAACAAAAAATGTGTATTGTAAGTATGATTTACAAAGCTTAAACAAAACGGTCGAAAAGCACGATTTAAACGATGAAAGTAACTAGATTGCAAAATTTAGTTCCGCTTAACCGTTTGGAACAGACTGTATATATTTCCAATGTACAGTCTGTTTCAAACGGTTAGGCGGAACTAAATGGGAATTTCGTTCTTTTAGGTTGTCACGAGAAAGGACCTTGCTTGGGTAATTTCATTTTTTACGTTGAAATGTCAAAATTTAAAATTCCAACGGTGAAACCATGGAAACGAATAACATTAAATTATTTTTTTACATATTTTAATAAAAAAATAAATTAATAAATGGGAAATTTGTATTAAGAAAGACAGAAAAAATCAAAATATAAAGAAAATGACATTTTAAAATGATATTAACCTTAACAAAAAAATGTTTATTGTAAGTATGATTTACAAAGCTTAAACAAAACGGCCGAAAAGCACGATTTAAACGATGAAAGTAACTAGAATGCAATAGCTATAGTGCGTTCGAAGGTGAGTTTGCAGTATAGCTCTTATGGAAAATGGGAGCGGTGTTGCCAAATGTTGTAAAAGTGTCAAATGTGTCAATTATAATAATATGAAAACCTCGTATGATTTACAAAAATCAATTCTTATAAAACTCAAAATAACAGTCAACAAAAACAAATGGCCATTTGTAGAATACTGCGTCTTCACAGATCAGCGCATTTTAGAGCTGGCAACGTCGACAAGCAAGAAAAGGATAGTGTCATTGTGTAAACCCATTAGAGAGTATGAAAAAGTACTACTCCATATGTCCTGTACTGCATACTCACCTTCGAACGGAGTATAGTTCCGCCTAACCATTTGGAACAGACTTTACGACACTGAACATCTGTCAACTTGGACTAAAAACAATATTTTTACAGTGTTATAGGGATGACGGTTTAAACCAATCCGAAGCAAGGACAAACAGCTCCTATCTTCTTACACACATTTTTCTACTTTGAAATAGACCATAGATCTGGTTATTTTGGTTACTTTTATGGTGTGTTACTGACTTTAAATGTCAATTAAAAATATTCCTTACGCTGTAAAACCGACTTTAGGTTGATAAGGTTATGATCATTATAATTAAGATATAATCTGTCTCAATTTGTAATACGAAACTAGATCTGGTTACTTTAGTGACTGTTGTGGTGTAAATAGACTTTTGTAGAATAATGTGAACTTGTAATTCTGGCTTTTAAAAGTATGGTAAATACAATGTTCCATTACTCGAAGTTTGCCGTTCCGAAAGTGTACGACATTAACCTTATCAGGAAAATTGTTATGTTTCGGAACGCGGTTACTGAAAATTTTGGTTACTTTTTTGTAACCAAACTAACCGTAGAAATATCGCGGTTAGTGTGGTTATTTCCTCCCACTACAAACTTCAGATCTAATGTAAACTACAAAAGGCGGGAATTTCAAAACAATTACAATAAGGCGAGAGTTAAGTAGAGGGAATTAATCGTTTCTTTGTAGTGCTAGTAGTAAATTATAATATTATTTTACTATAGTCTATAAGTAAAACAGTAAGAATGAGTGTAAGTAACTGATTTTTAGTATTATTGATCGTTGTCGTGAAAAATAATATCGGGAAAAATCATATATGTTCTTATATAATGTGCCATTGTAAACAAGTACTAATAAAACAAATATTTTTTATTAATAAGTTTGTAAGAGAATATATATAACCTATAACGTCCATAAAATGACAGTTCAGTTGTCTGTTTTATCAACTGTGAGGTGTGACTACCGTTCCGTAACTAAAACGCGTTTTCAGGTAACCACTGGGTAACCACAACTTACCATGACTTTACCGCAACCGCGACCGCGGTAGTTAGGTGTGCAGTTACGGAACATTGTATAAGTTTCATCATATTGAGGTTATTACTAAATTGCCATGTCAAAATTGTGATTGACATGTCAAATATTTTGAATGTATATATTAATATTTATTTCATCAAACTTTCGATTATTACTCGTATAATAGTAAAAAAATATTACGATTATCAATGATAAAATGATCGTGATAAAATATAAAAAACAAAAATACATATTATATAATAATAATTTATCATTTTATTGTGCTGCCCTTAAAATCTCATTCTTGTTTTGCAAAATTTAATAACATATTTAAACAAAAATATTCATTTTTTTAATGTAAATTCCAAAATTTTCTCTGCAAATCTTTCCGAAACATGTAGTCTGTGATTCTATCTGTTTTCTTATTATTACCTCTTCCCATGTTCGTCGGTCTTAAATTTTCTACACCTTCATTAAAAAATTTTCTTACTTCTCCTTTAGAAATCTAAAGAAATTGAAATGGGTAAATTATTTTATATTTCACAACAAAAAGGACACCAAGATTTACTGAAAAAATATCTGCCACAAGGTCTATAATTTCGCTTCTTTTTAATTTTGTTCCATTTTTTTCTAATAGTTTGTGTTTTTTGTATATTTATCTAATTGTTGTCTCTTATGCATATTTTCTGATGTTATGTTCTTATTTTGGTTGTATAATAATACTTTTCAATTAAAAAAATAAATTGACATATAATTTAATGTCAAATATGAATTGTCAAATGTTTTGAAAGGTGCCATTTCAGCAGTACCACCCTAAGATGATATTTTAAATAGACAACATAAAAAACGAAATTTTCCTCTTAGTTTCGTATTACAAATTGAGACAGATAAAGTCTGTTTCAAACGCTTAGGCGGAACTAAATGGGAATTTCGTTCTTTTAGGTTGTCACGACAAGGGACCTTGCTTGGGTTATTTCATTTTTCACGTTGCAATGTCAAAATTTAAAATTACAACAATGAAACCATGGAAACGAATTACCTATGTCAAAATTAAATTATTTTTTTAATATATTTTAATGACAAAAAAATTAATAAATGGGAAATTTGTATTAAGAATGACACAAAAAATCAAAATATAAAGAAAATGACAATTTAAAATGACATTAACCTTAACAAAAAATGTGTATTGTAAGTATGATTTACAAAGCTTAAACAAAACGGTCGAAAAGCACGATTTAAACGATGAAAGTAACTAGATTGCAAAATTTAGTTCCGCTTAACCGTTTGGAACAGACTGTAATATCATTTTTCATTATGACATATGTCAAATGGATCGACATTTTAAAAAAGGACATTTTTTAATACCAACATGACATACAGCTTCAAAGGTGCAAACTATTGAAAACAAAATTCTCTCTTAGTTTGTTCTTACAAAAGTGAACAGTTTATAACTAAAAGTATAATTGAGATTTTCTTTTGGGAAAGTAAATCATTATTAAGATGGATATAAAAAGTTTAACTACATATACGTAATAAAATCATATTAAATATAAAAATATTACATTTTTTG
Source organism: Liopterus haemorrhoidalis (assembly GCA_963971575.1). NCBI lineage: Eukaryota > Metazoa > Arthropoda > Insecta > Coleoptera > Dytiscidae > Liopterus > Liopterus haemorrhoidalis. Next base: position 193,307,216 of record OZ020611.1, read on the forward strand.
ATTTTATATACAGCGTGATCCAAGAAATTGGATACAAATGGAAAACTTTTTTATTATCATTTTTACGAAAAAAGTCACTCCTACTTTGTCTCAAACCCTCAAAAACGTTATCAATTTTATTCATTTTTGATATTGCAGTTGAATGGGGTTGGATGTTGAATTATAAATTAAATTATTAAATTTTGAATCGTTTCTGGTGGTATTTGATCACATTCTTCCCTTATTTTTTGAATCAATTCTTGTTCATTTTGTGGTTGATTTACATACACCTTATTTTTTAAATAACCCCATGAGAAGTAACCTACGGAGTCAGATCAGGTGATCGGGGTCAGCGTTTTATTGCCAAGTCGGTATTAAAAGACCGTCCAATCCATTTTTATGAAAAATTAACATTTAACCACTGTCTTACAGGAAGTGAAAAATATGGGAGGGGGCATTCAATTGCAACACCAAAAATAATAAAATTGATAACGTTTTCGGGGGTTTGTGATAAAGCAAGAGTTTTTTTGAAGAGTGACTTTTTTTTTCGCAAAATTGAGTTAAAAAGTTTTCCATTTGTATCAAATTTCTTGGATAACGCTGTATATTAGACAAGTAGAAGAAAATTAACGTTTTGTGTGCTGTACAGTATATGCGACATCCTGCTTTCCTATTTGTTCTTAAAATCAGGGGTTATCATTATTTACGGCGAGGGCGGCATTCAGTTATATATTTTTTAAATATTTATGTTTCCGACCACATTCAGTAACACTTTTTTAGGCGGGCCACACTTGCTTTGGTAATATCTATTTTTTACTATCTTAGTTCTTATTTATGGCGGTTTACACGTATTTACGTCGGCATAAATAGGCCTAGCGAACAAGAAGCAGTAATGTGTAGGCTACGTTGGATAAGAAAAATAAACATTATATTTTATTATTAGTGGGTTTCTTAATCGCATTAGTTCCATGGGCCGCTGGTTTCCGACCCCTGCTTTATATTATTAATGCTTTAAAAAATACAAAAGTATATGTAATCAAATGTGCACTTCGCAAGCTTTTAACTGCAAACGATTGAAGTACCAAAAGTGTATAAGCATCCGTTACCCCCACTGAATAAAAAAACGGCTAATGTCTTATGCGACATTTTTAACATTTTTCTTATATCAAACCGCTTTTCAGAATTTCGCTTAACCTTCTTGAAATACCAGTTCATAGAGGTCAGTAATATACAGCCGAAATTTTTAACATGAGAATGTCACTTCTTTAGTAAATGTTTTATGGACAGAGACTTGAGGACGTCGCAACCCTTGACGTGCATTAATTACTGACTGCAATTTAATTTAATTTATTTTTATTTTTCCATAACGACGATGTTATATTTGTGATGTATGTAAATTATTGAAAAAATTGCTGTTAACCGTTTCCCAGAACAATTGGTCAAAGGGTACCAGTACATTTTCTGAAAAATAATAATAAATATTTTCGGTTTTGCTTACTTTTAATGAAAAAATTAAAAAAGCTTATGTAAAATAACGGTTTACCGGCTTTTTAACCTTTTTTCTACTGGTTTCCAACCCTGAGTTAGACACCGTTTAACGTTACCTAGTTCAGCGTCAACAGTTCCGTGTCAATATTCGAGTTTTCAAACAAAAGTGTCACTACAATCTTATGTAACAAATTGTAGAAAATTACTCATCTTAAAGCTAGGCAGGATGATATGGAAATAATGTCCTGCTATAAAAAGATGTCCATATTTGCGTAATATATATTAAAACGACTGTGTTCTCTAAGGACGTACAATAAGCTTTGTCTGTGCTGTCACTAAATTTTAATTTTTGTGTTTACTAAAATTGTATTTCTTTGCAGAGCATCTCTAATGACTTACACACCCTCTTATCACAAGATTTCTTCATAGCAGTCTACGAAAAACTAAACTCTAAAATCACCTTGCTACTTGAAGCAATATCTAATAAAAGTGAAATAAATATAAAAGAATGCATAGCTGTATTAAACCAAACGAAAAATTGGTTAATCTCTCAAGAAAGTGCACTATTAAAAGTATCACAATATCGCATTGGTTATCCCGATATTATTGAACCAATATTGTGCAATCTTACAGAACTGACATATGGCGTGAAATTATTAACTACTACTCTAAGTAAACTTATCATAAAATATGAATACATAGATTACGATTTGGATGGCGTTTTAACAAATTTGGTTAAATTCCCAACAATACATTCCGATTCAAACAAAGCATTAGATGTTGTACATATGTGCACAGAAAACAAAACCATTAATTTTATATCCAAAATGGTTTCTTCGGAAGATGTGAATTTGATGAAAGAAGAACACTTTAGACTCTTCAAATGTGGACTACAAGAACTCTATAATACTTTTGTAATGAGTTCACCAAATTATATAACTTCCAAAGATGAACTATTGTTGCAACTAATAAATTTGATAAATATGTTCGTGTCAACTTGGAATAAACAAGAAATAGAAAGACAAAGGAAACAGGAAGAAGAAGAAAGTCTTTATAAGACAAAATCAAAGTGTGAAAATTTAACAGATGAACAACAGATTGTTAAAGAAATTAAAGAACTCTTCCAGAATTTCCACGATAAAGATTTTGTTGATTTTCAACAAGATACATTAGATGATACAATAGAAGTAGTTGAATCTACAGACGACTGTATGGGACTGATCACAGCTGAAGATATTAAATTTGTTTGCGATTTGCACTCAGATTTAATGTTATGTTTCACTAAGAGTGAATGGTTGAACTCAAATAGAAATAAACTAGAACCAGATTTTATAATACCTTTGCTGCAAAGATTCAAAACATTTACCATTCTACTACAAAACAAAAATGATGGATTCAGTTATAAGGTTGATAAAAAAATAATAACAAGTTTGAACTTGTTGGTTACTATTTCAAAAAGTTATAGTGAAGGTGAAGCTTTTACTCAAAATAATACTTCACCAAAAAAATCAAAAGTCAGTTATGATTTTTATCATGATTCGAAAGTAGATGAGGTAAAAACCTGTTTGCATATATTAAAAGGTTTACAAAAACGCGCAGATGAGCTACTAAGCGAATGGCCGAGCCACCCAACGTTATTATCCATCAAATTGGTAATTGAAAGACTATATTCCTTTTCAGTTATCAGTCCACTTGCACGTTTCTTAACAGGTCTAGAACTGCTACTATCGAAATGCCACGAATGGGAAGAAAACGCACACTCTGGTGTAAGTCTATCAGAACACACACAAGGCATAACTCTACAAATAATAACGTGGAGAAAACTGGAGCTAACTTGTTGGAATCAAAGCTTAAATAAAGTTCAGGAAAAAGTTAAAAATTCAGTTTCAAAATGGTGGTTCCATCTATATGCAACTGTCCAACAATTCGTTGATAGTGACACAATAACTACAGAACAAATCATCAAAACATTTAAAGAATTTTTGGAAGGTTCCACTTTGGGAGAATTTGAAAGAAGACTGGAGTTGTTATTTATTTTCCATTGTCACTGCGTACATTTACCTAAATCTGTTAAATCTGAAATTATTATTTCAGTACTGTGGAATTTGTATAGTTATTATAAGCAGTTTTTGGATTATGTAAATGCAAAAATAAAAGAACTTAGGACACCCATTGAGAGAAAATTAAAAGATTTTGTTAAAATAGCAAGATGGAATGATATTAATTATTGGTCTATTAAAGAAACGGTTGAAAAAACACACAGAAATTTACATAAGCATATTAAAGAATTTGAAACAGTTTTAAAGGAGAGTGTTAGGGTATGTTTGGTGCATAAATCAGTTGAGGAAAGCGAGGAACAAGTTGGTATCTGGGACAGACCGCAACGACACACTCCAAGGCATTATCACTATAGTTTGGAAGTTACAAACTACATGGCAAATCCAAAACTTAAGAAAATAATTGAAGAAAACTTGAACTCTGATAAATTAATAGATAAGAGTGAAAAATATTTCACTAAATCAAGAAATTTATGTAAGAACATAATTACGAACACCACTTATCCCAGTTTGATAAAAAGTTTAGATACTTTCATAACCGATGTTATAGAATCAAGTAATCAGTTAAGAAATCTCGAAGTAAATAGAGAGCTGCCTAAACCTAAACAAAAATCACAAGCCAAAAGCATATTACAACAAAAAAGAAAAGCTTTAGCTGACTTATTCAAAACTTTAACACAATTTGGTGTGTCATATCGAACTGGTATTATTGAATCGAAGTTACGAGAAAATTCTAACGAAGAACTTTTACTAAAACCTCTCGATTTGACAGCATCGTTTAGTATAAAATCTAAAAGCGCAACCTCAGCACAAATGTTAAATATTTGGGAGGGATGTGAAACTTACTTCATGCGTTCAATAGCAAGATTAACTGCCCTGAAAACAGCTTTAAGACAACCTGCTCAAGATCTTGGCTTACAAAACATTGAACGTTGTCATGGTTTTTCAGCACATTTAATGATTTTAGCTCAAGAACAAAAATCTAAATTAGTTAACACGTCTCGAGAATTATATTATTTAAAAAAATGTCTGTCACAGTTCACTGATTGGAATGAAAATTCAATTGTTTTGAAAAATACAACAGTAAAACAGTTATACGGCTTATTAACTAATATTTCAGTTGTTATGAAACAGTATGAAATTGTTCTCCTAAGTTGTCCGGAACAAGCAGTATTTGATTCCGATGTTATTGGTATTCCAATGTTGGAAACAGAAAATTCGATCGTAATAAAATACAAAAACGAACCAGTGTGGAATGATACATTTGTTGAAATTAAAAATATTTTGTCAATAACACAAAAACTAAAGCATTATTTAGATAAATTTGATCACACAATACCAAATGCAGGATTGATAAAAACTCCAGAATATTTATGGATATCTGATCTAAGCATTTTGACAAATGAACTAAATACTGTAGAGGATAAAATAAATATTTTAAAACATAATTTTGGTGATTATTCCATTTCGGATAGTCTTAACTTTTTGCTAAAAGAATTAGCAACAACAAGAAATCTTATTGAAGATAGAGAAGAAGAAATAGAATCGGAACTGAGGGCTGACAAATTCAATGTTCATGTAGAAAAATTAATGGAAAATATTTTATTAGTAATTCAGAATATGTTTAAAAAATACACTGAAAGTAAACCGAAAGAGGAAATTAAAAAAGAAGACCAGACGGAAGAAGAAGGAGTAGAAGATGATTTCATAGATAATCATCTACGTGTAGCAGTGTTGGAAAAATTAAATAATGATATTACTTTGTTGGAAATGAATAAAATTCTTCATAAAGTTTTAAAAATTATCAATGCTTTAAATACTATGCACCCCAAAGAAGCTAAGGAAAGCAGAAAAGTGCTATCCAACTGTGTACCATTGCTAGAACAAATTATTTTAATGTACGAGTATTTTGTTACACAACAAGTTGCTGCTTATCGAGTAACCTGTAAAATGACCTCTATTCTTCTGAATATCTTCACCGAGTTAGCAAGCAAAGGATTCTGTGTCCCTCAAGATTTGCAGGAAGAAATAGACAAAGAAGGGCAGTCACAACCTACGGATGGAATGGGCTTAGGAGATGGGGAAGGAGAAAGAGACGTCTCAGATAGAATAGAAAACGAAGATCAATTAGATGACGCCCAACCCGCAGGTCAAGAGAAACAGAAAGAAGAAGATAAAGACTGTAAAGAAGAAGACAAAGGAATAGAAATGAGTGAAGACTTTGACAGCAAACTTCAAGATGTAAAACAACCAGATGAGGGTGAAGAAAATTCAGACGATGACAGTGATGCAGATAAACAAATGGGTGACACTGAACCCAACGCCGATAAATTAGATCAACAAATATGGGGATCAGATGATGAAGAAGATCTTGAAAATGAAGAAAATAAAAATGAGAAAGAAGAAAAAGGTGATGGTGGCGAGGTTGAAGATCAGAAGATGGCTGCTAAAGAAGATGGAAGTAAACCAAATGAAGAGGAAGATGATAAAGATGGTGATAATAAGAAAAAGGAGCAACAGAAAGATGTTGAGGACATGGAGGAACAGGAGTATGATGATAATCAAACTGATCCGTATCATGGTAATCAACCGCAGATGCCTGAACCAGAACCGATGGATCTTCCAGATGATCTGCAACTTGATGATGGGGAAGAGAAAGAAGAACAGCCGGAGGAAAATCCATTTGACGTTGATACTATGAAAGGTATTTAATGTTTACTATGATAGTTTAATATACAAGTTGTAAATTTAAGTAACCTATTTGGCAGAAAAGGTAAGTTCTATGTTATATGAAAGCCACGTAATTGGCATGACCAAGATTGGACCTATTGCCATCTATAAACATGCACTCTTTAGGGATTTAGGGTTTCGCAGGTAGGACCAAGAAACCTTTACATAGTCACTCATGTGTCTATATGGTAGATATTGTAGTCAAAGGTCTAAACCCAGATAATCGAAATTTGACGTGCATGACGTGTATGTCTTTGATCTACAAATAGGAATAATACTCAGATTTTGAATAAATAATTTTTAGGGGAAAAAATAAGTTTGAAATAAGTATGAAATGAAAGCTCTTAAAACGTAGATTAAGGAATGAAAATAAAAAAATTACTTTATTTAAAAATCTCTTTATTTTAACATTATTTTAGTGAAATATGTGCTAACATTTTTTTTTTTTCTTGATTGTGTAAACCAGTAGGATTACCGATAGACTTACCTAAAAGTCTGAAAAAAAAAAATAATAATAAAATAAACAAGTAATACCTATTTATGTGAACCAAAATAGTACAACTGGAAATTTGGTAAGATTATGTTCTCCAAAAATATACTATTTTTAAATCTTTGAAAAAAATTATTTGATTTTTTTGTAATATAAGGTATCGACTGTAGTTGCCAATAAAATGCGTAGATTATGAAAAGAAAAGTTATTTTTAAAAAACTTTACATTTAGAGAGAGTTGCCGTAGCTCTATGGTAAAATGATTGTCTACGGCAGTGTTTCTCAAAGCTTCGACAGTTGCGGACCACTTTCAAAATTCCACACTAACCGCGGACCACCAACGTCAAGAAAAACATTTTTTTTTGCGTAAAGGCCCATTATTTATACTAATGAAATTTTTTGTGCGCGGACCACCTGTTGAGAAACACTGGTCTACTGGGCACAGGGACCTGGGTTCGATACCCCCCATCAGCTTCGCATTTTTATATTCCGAAATTTTGCAGTCACCTCTGGGGTTGACTCAGATTCAAGTATTTCATACTTAAAATGAGTACCTGTTTGTACAGGGATAATAGGACCGGCCGAAACGTCGCACTGACCACGTGGCTTTCAGTTCTATGGTCGACGGGCTAGAAACGGAGAACGTATCTTCTTTGCCCCTTATACGCCTATCTAGGTGTTGGAATCCTATTATTTATTTATTTATTTATTTTTTTTAAATTTACATTTAGAGAGATTCTAGTCAAAAAAAATTGTCTATCCTTGTATTGTCTTGTAAAAAATTGTCTATTGTCGCCTTGTGATTGAAAAGGGTTGTCCTAAAAATTTGAATATATCTGGAACAATGTATATTACTGTGAACTGAAATAGTACAAACGGAAATTATGATCAGTTTAATTTTTTGTAAGATCGAAATTTTTTTAAAATTTAACCTTAATTAAACATATTTTTTAAAATTTTATATGGAGTATGAGATCTCTAAATAGTTAGTTTAATCGACGATATATAGTTTTTAAAACGCAGTAGTATTCATTATTTTTGACACTAGTACAGCAGAAAATTTTTGTCTTCGACATTTGGATCTACTATTAGCCGTCGTCGCTTACTAGATACCTACGAAATTCTGATATATGTGAAAATTCACACGTTAAATCAATTTTTACTTTTACTTCATTTCCACTATGGCCTCAGCATTTTGAATTAGGGATGCTCAACTTATATGCTAGTATTAAAATCTTTAATTATTATATATTAGGATTAATTATTTGTTTTTATTTTTGTAGAAAACATGCCCCCAGCTAAAGAAGATGAAGAAAACGAAGCCCCTGATAAAAATGAAGACAAACCTGATGATAACAAACTAGAAGATTCAAGTGATGAAGAAGACACCGAAGAACAAAAACCTAGTGAAGACATGGAAGTCGATCAACCGCAAGAACAAGACGCAAACGATGAACAGAAAGAAGAAAATAAAGAAACGAATGACCTACAGAAGAAAACTGAAGAAGCTGAAAAGGAAAATGAAGAAAGCAAAGAAGAAGCTAGTGGATTAGACAACCTAACATCCAAAGAAGAAGACGTACAACCAATGGAAGTTGATGAAGCTGAAAATAATGATAATGTTCAAACAAATCCTAACCAGAATGACAACAAACAACAAACAGAACAAATTTCACAAGAAGAAAGTCAAGATAAAGATGGCGTAGGCCAGTCACAGATGGAGGACACTGATGCAGGTCATAAAGGACAGTCTAGTGCTAACAAAGATTCGATGAATGTGGAGAACAAGCAAGACAAACAAGAGAAGAGGCAGAGACCAGGACAAGCGGATACTGAAAGAAGTTTGGGAGAAACAAATGAACCTGTTCAGAAGAAATTGAAGACTGTTAATATACAAGAACAGGATGGAGAGCAAGATGATGACGAAGATGAGGGAGCAGAAGAAGGGAAAGATGCAGATATGTATCAACATATTAAAGAAGCAAAAGAAACTGATACACAGGTAAGAAATAATTGTTATTTTTTTGTGTAGCTAAACATGTTTTAATAGTCGAGTATTTTCCGCGTTTCACTGTAAATATCTACTCATTGTAGACAATCCGCGTTATTCTCTAATGCCCAGTTGCACCAGCTTTCCTTAAATTTTAAGCATTTCTTAAATAAATAGGTAGCAACGCATAGTGTTGCTAGGGCAGGTATAATTTTACAATTTTGTTTTTCTTTTCAAGGTTCTTGATGCAGCAACTAAAGAGCAAGCTGAAACTCAAAAAATCCAAGAATTAGAAAAGGAACAGACTGAAGAAGAAAAAGATGAATCTACTGAAATGGCATCTGACGAACCTGAACCGGAGATTACAGACATTACAAAACAGAAATCTGAGAAAACAGAATCAGACAAGAAGACCGATAAAAAACAGACTGATGGTAAAAATGGTGATATTGTTGAAGAAATTAAAGATATTGAAATTGAAGGAGAAGTTGTCGATACTATGAATGTGCCAAGAGGAACAGACTCAAGTTATCATACACAATATGAAGTTGTTACTGAAAATCAAATAGCTAGGTTGAGTTCTAGTCAAATTCAAGATTTGCGTTGTGAACTGGAGAATCAGTTAGGAAAATGGAGCGAAGTAAGTTTTCTTTTATTAACTATTTCAGAAGATTTTTTAATGCATTTTAGTAAAACCAGGACAACGATGAAAATACAACTCAAAATTTTAAGCGCAAAAGAAATAACGTTAAACCTAACACCCCGTTTCCAAAGTTTTGCTCGCAAATAGCCATCGTTGCTGGGCGCCAAAAATTTTTGATTAACCAACTAAAATTTTGATAATATTTTTGAACATGTTCTATGATTTGAAAAGATCTGAGAATAGACCTGTAGTTTTTATTTAAATTTTATTTTTATACATATCAGACAGTTTTTATACAAATTGGCATATTTAATTTTGTAAATTACGTTATTTTTTTGGCAAAAAAAAAATAATAGTTTTTTTTTTATAACGCGACATTTTATATTATAACTTGTGTGCTAAGTAATTAATATTTTGTAAACCTCTTTAGTTTATTCATTTACTATTTATTTATTTATATTTTAATTACTGACTAATTTTATGTATTTTTTATTTGACATTATGACTTTCGACTAATGTTTTCTATATTTGTATATTTTTCTATCTTACAATGACCGTACATTTTAGATCAGCTCTGATGAAGAATTATATATTTCGAAACTGGTCAGCTAGATCTAGTTGTATCATTTATGTCCGCAACCCGTACAACTTTCTTCACATATAAATTTTAATGATCAAAAATTAATTTCTGAAAAATCCACGCATCGAGAGATATAATTTGACCATCTTCAAAAAAAATATATATATATATTTTTATTAAAAAATTATGTTTATGTTCGAAACATATTTTTCCAGCTTAACGTTTCTATATTTCAGAAGTTTCAGTATTTTTCGTATATGTGGGTCAAAAAGCTCTACATACATAATACATTTTAACTCTCTAGGTCTAGCCGTTCGTCCATAATGCGTACCGTACAGACGAGCCAGATACAAAAGTGGCGGAAATGCTAGAAAAAAAAGATTCTTTAATATATGAAAAAGTTGAGATTTGGTTTTGTTTAAGCAAATTTCAAACTAATATTTTCTAAATTGCTAAAAAGATCTTTGTCAAATTGAAAAAAAAAAAAAAAAAAAAATCGAAGATTCATTGGTAAAATTTAAGTTTGTCTTAATAACATATTTATGTAATTATTTTGTTACAGCCACCACCAAATATGGAAGCTGAAAAAACATGGGAAAAATTCAGTGCTGTAACTTCAAGTCTCGCACGAGATTTATCTGAGCAACTACGTTTAGTTCTTGAACCAACACAAGCTTCACGTCTGAAGGGAGATTTCAAAACAGGCCGAAGAATCAACATGCGCAAAGTCATACCTTATATTGCCTCCCAATTCCGTAAAGACAAGATATGGCTACGAAGAACTAAACCATCAAAAAGAGAATATCAAATTGTGTTAGCCATTGATGATTCTTCAAGTATGGACGATAATCACTCTAAAGAATTAGCTTTTGAGAGTGTCGCTTTAATCTCCAAAGCTTTAACTCTGTTAGAATCTGGGCAATTATCTGTTTTGAGTTTTGGTGAGACGACTGATATTTTACATAAATTATCTGATACATTTACGGAGAAGAGTGGAGTAAAATTATTGCAGAAATTTCAGTTTCAACAGAAGAAAACTTGTGTAGCTAATTTGGTTGATTTTGTTACGAATATGTTTAGTAATGTGCATACTACAGCGCTAAATGCCAAATTATTGGTTGTTGTCAGTGATGGAAGAGGTATCTTTTCTGAAGGGGAGTTGTTTGTGCAACAAGCTATTCGAAGAGCCAAGTTTGCGGATATCTTTATGGTGTTTGTTATTATTGATAACCCAGAAAATAAGGTAAGATAATAACTCAGTATTTTTTTTATTTTTTAATATTATTATTATTATTTTTTGTTTTGTTTTGCCATATTAGCCAGTTTTGACATTTTTATTTATTATTTCAAACAATTTAACCTTACAATTACAAATACGAACATCCATATCATCATTGGGATTCGAACTCGAGCCCCCCTGGACAAGCAGTCAGTGCACTAACCTACACTGATCGTTACGATCGTTACTGTTCAACTCAAATATAACATAACTTATTTATTACTTAATTTTGTGCCTTTTTACCTTTTTGTGTTAGTTTGTGAGTTCAGTAGTTCGTTGTTTTTTTGACAAACTTCTGTACAGTGTCGTAACTTATATTTTTACTTACTTGGTTTGTTAATTTTCCCTAGGGAGATCAAGTCCCAAAAGAAAAAATAAAGTCATTTAGAGATTCGTTGAGCCCCTAAATAAAGTACTTCCCCCGGGTGTAGCGGGCGCATAGCTACGCCACTGTTTCTGCATGATTTTCAGGATTTTGTAGGTATGACCAAAAAAACTCTTATGACAACACTCATGTGTCTGTCTGTTTGTACGGTAGAAATTGTAACCCAGTGGCTGAACATAGAAAGCTGAAATTTGGCACACTTACTTACTTAATCGTTGAACCCTTTTTCCATTTCTGGTGCTCATTTTAGGCTTTTGTAGGTAGGACTACCACCAAAAAGCCCTTATAATGTCACTCGTGCGTTTGTCTGTCTGTTCGGTAGAAACTGTAGCCAAACGGCTGAACATAGAAAGTTGAAATTTGGCATGCTTGTACAACTCTTTTACCCAGATATAGGAAAACTAATAGAGAGACTACAGGAAAACACATATTTCATATTTCATTTATTATTTCCCATTATTAATATTACATTTTATTATTTACAGAAAAGTAATAAACTAAACTTATCTATCAGAAAAGCTTGTATCATATTAGTATGCATTTGTTTTATAATTGTAGTAACTGTATCGCAATACTAAATTAGATATTTTCTCTTAAAACTAATTTTCAATCTTAATATATAATTACAATGATATACATAGATTTTTTTCAGAGGTGACAGGGTGTGTGTGTATGTTTAAGTGAGGTGTATGAGTGGGTATGTATGTAAGTGTGTGGTCCATTCAGACATTATTGGTACTAACATCGCTACGTTTGAGTTCATGAACATTTGGCACTGTTATAGAATCAAGTGTTTTAACATTTTTTGGTTATCAAAAACAATTTTTTTCATCTCTTTGTTAAAATTTTTCATATTTTTAGTTTCTTCTGCCTTGCTATTCAGTTTAGGTATTTTTAATTGTTTATTACATTTCTGTCGAGTTTGGTACTCATGGTCTATATAGTTCTTGTTTCTATGCTCTTTATATATTGTGGTGAGTACTGTCATAATATATAGTTTTCTTGTATCGGGTAGATTTAATTCTCTGTATAATCTATCGCTAGGAAAAAGATTACCCTTTTTATAGAATATTTTTAAAATCCTATTTTGAGTAGTTTGGAAAGCAGATAAATGATTGGTGTAAAGGCTACCCCATGCGATGATACCGTACTTTATTACCGATTCCGCTAGTGATTTGTATATTTTTATAAGCAGTTTTAATGATAAGATGTCACGAATAATATAAAATTTGTGGAAAACGCCGCCTACTATTATATGTCATGATTATACATACATCCAACCTATTGTTTGAGTTATTTTAGTTATTTGTTTTCAAGTTATTAAAGTGGAATAAATCATTTATAGTAGTGAAATACTCAAATAACACATTGTTAATAGTGAGAAATACGTTTCCGAAATTATAAAAATGAATCCATGTTTCTTATTAATTTAATGAAGACTTACATATGAAGCAACTGCAAAAAAATAGCTGGCATTTAACAATTTTAATTTTATTGTGACGAAAATTTCGCGAATTATTTAAATTTAGTTTAAAAAAAATCGAATAAAAGCCCTTAGTATTCAATAACGAATAAAAATATTTATCAAAAATATGTTGATTTTGTTGATTATAGAATAAAATATATAATGATTATAGAATAAATATTGTCCTAGACATTCTGTTGGCTTCTTACATTTATTAAAGACGTACAAAACCCTGAAATGTATGAAAATTCACTCTGCACATTTTTTTTTGTCGTTTCTTCCTAAATTAATTTTGCTTTCGTTGAGTCTCTCTTGTGGAGAATTTAATTGAACTAGTTATTTTACTAGAAATTTCAGTTTGTTTTAGACTTATGTGGTTAAATTATCCAGTGTTGTAAAAACATTTTTCTTTGTTTCAGAATTCTATATTGGACATCCGAATGCCCGTTTTCAAAGATGGAAAATTGCTGGGCATAAAATCATATTTGGATAGTTTTCCTTTCCCATTCTATATAATTTTAAGAGACATTAATTCTCTTCCCTCTGTTTTAAGTGATGCTTTGCGACAGTGGTTCGAATTAGTAACAAATGTTGACAAATAATTAATTATTTATTATCATAGTTTTTGTTATGAGTAAGAGTATTATTTATTGTTTCAAGAATGAAAAATGTTTATAGTAAAATATAGCCTGTTTCTTTGGTTTAAGCGAAACTAGATATTCAAATCTAGTAAATTTTAACGATTGAATGAAGCTTTTTATCATTTTGTTAAGCAAAAGACCACTTCAATCGTTAAAATGTGAGCTAGTGACAATTTAACAAAATTAAAATTCCATTTAGTTCCGGTTAAACGTTTGGAATAGACTATACTAAAAGAAGAAATATGTTAATGTTAATAATTTTGCATTTAGTTAAAGTGTAATTAAGACTTGCAAATTGATAATAAATATATACGATTTTTTAAATTTTAGACTTTAAATATTTGTTTAAAGATTCGTTCAGTATAGTAGAATGGTTCTCTAAAAAGATTCGTTCTTTTGGAATGAATCGTTGGCGCACAACAAATCTAGTGTTTACTGTCTACGTCACGCTGTACTTGGCTTTGTTATTGCATAGTTGTGTACTGGGAGCTGAGACCTATACATACTTCTGTAGTCGCTAGTAGTTCGCGAATGGCGAACGTGTCAGTATACGTAATACGTGTACGTGTCACGTACACGTACACACATAGTACGGCGCAGTGTATCGAGTCTGCCGTTAGCTGTCGCTCGTGCCATGTTCTAAGTTCACCAGACTAAGCCTACGTACCAGACTACAGACATAGATGTACGTGTGTTACACACTACAAAACCACCAGCCTAAGCTCTGTGCCTAACACTCGTTCCGTTCCGTTCCATATCGAGTCACACTCGCCACTCGCTAGCATTGGTTCGTGAGTTCGCGTACTGAAGATTCGGTCGTATCAATTCATTGCAAAGATTCGTTCTTAAGGAACGAATCGTTCGCGAACGACACATCTCTAATTCCTATATCCTGATACAGTTTATTCTTTGCAATGATTATACATATATAAATTTAATTTGGATTATAATTAAATTTTTATAATAAAAAAGGTTGTTATAAAAAATAAAAAATGTTCAATTATTAAATGAGTAGATGATGTTTTAGTGGGAGGGGGGGCAAAATTTTGGGATTCTCCATAGCTTATTTAGTGTAGAAATAATTTACGCTTTAATATTATAACGCGTTTTGAAATTACGACAGTTTTTTTAATGGCGTAATTTAATTTTTTTATTCACAGAAAATTGTGAATAAAAAAATATCACAACTCAAAAGCGGTTAGAAAAAACGGTCTGAGGTTAGAATTTTTGGGTTTCTCGTACTTTATTTAGTGTAGAAAAAATTTGAGGCATTATTCGTTTCGCATATTTTAATATTATGACAAATTTTAATATGGCGTGATTTATAGAAATTTTCATCTTCGCATGGACGTTTCTCAAAAACGAAATTCGGTAATGACCTGTGGTTGAAATTTTTGAAATCTTGAAGTCCAAATTGACTTGTAACCAGATTTTGAAACAAAAAATATTTTGAAAATTTTTCATTTTGTTTTAAATTTTATAATAATTTTTACAAATTTGCTTAAAAAATGGTAGGGATAGAATCTGAGGTTTGAATTTTTAAAATTCTCCTACATTGTTTAGTCTAAAAAAAAATTCGGCTTTAATAAACTAATTATTAAGTTTTGTAGGGGCAGTAATCCAAAACCCTTGAAAATGGCAAAAAATCGAAAAAATCGTCTCCAAAATTAGTTTAAAACTATATTTTCGATAAAATCGGAGTTCACTTTTGAACAAAATTTTAGGGGGGAAAAAAAAGTTTGAATTTTGTTGGAAAATTGGTATACTTTTTTAAACGATCTAAAATTTTGCCGTTTGTGGCAAAAAAAGTACAAAAAAAAAGACTCAGAGCCGGTGAAATGTAAGTCTGTCCCCTTTTTTAAACTATCCTTATAAACTAATACTTACTTCTTATCTGTATTTACAAAATTGAAAGTTATATCTGTTTTTTTTTTTTATAAACGTTTCAGACGATTGTAAGACAATAGGTAAAAAACAAAAAAATAATAGTAGTAGTAAAAAAATAAAATAAAACAATAGTAAAAAATAAATAAAATAAAATACCTACTAATAATAAAATAATAGGAAATAAATTAAAATTGAAAAAATTGCAATATCCCCAAAATAATCAATTTTTTTCTGTATGTTTACCCGAGATTCAAGCAAAAACAGCTCAACATATTTTCACGTAATTTGGTATGATGATAGTTATACATAGTACGATGGCATCTCAAAATATATATTCGAGGGGTGTTTCGTGGTTAAAACTGTTTATTGAAAACTTAACACTTATGTTACGGTGTCCTTTGGTTGCGGTGTGGGGTACAAATGTACCCCATTTTTATTTTATCGTTAATAAATAATTTATTAATAATTTGTATTCAGGTTTACTATGGAATATATTAAAAATGTTTTTTAGCTGAAATTACAATATTTTCAATTGCAATTTTTTCATACGTCCAACATTCATAAAATCCTGTTTCATACTAACCAACTAAATTTCTAGCAAAGCATAGTATACGCCCAACCTGATAAGTCCGTCCTGGCCGACGAACAGATTCATACTGCATCGGGTGTTTAGGCGTAGATGCTTTGCAAATATTCAGGGAATTCACCCGAGTTGACTCCGCCCTTTACTTAAAAATAACCAATAAAATTCATGAAAATCAAATCATCGCTGTCCACGTATTTTTTGTTTGACATTACTGAACAAAAAAAAGTCGTTAGGGGATAAATCAGATGAACACGGGCAATGAGACATTAATCCTATATTTTTCTCCTTCAAATAATCAATTGTTTGACGTGCTGTGTGGGAGCTTGCATTGTCATGATGAAGAATGATGCTACGTTTTTGGTTGTTTTTCCTGATTTTGTCGATGACTTCTGGCAAACAAATAGTTGTATACCATTCAGCATTAACTGTTCTCCGATCACCTACAGGAATGGTTGCGAAATGTCCAGTGCAACCAAAGAAACAAGCGATCATTTTCTTGGATGTGCTTCGTGAACGAACAACTTTTGTGGGTTTCGGTTCATCTTGGAAGACCCAAATAGTGGATTGTTGCTTAGTTTCCGGTTTATATGAATAAATCCAAGTTTCGTCACCTGTAACGATGTTGTGTACAGATTTTGCAGTTCCTTGATTGAATTTTTTTAGCATTCCCTTAAACCAATCAACACGAGTCTTTTTTGAGCTTCGTTCAAATTATGTGGAATCCATCGCGAATAGATCTTTTTCACAGCTAAATGTTCATGCAAAATCGAATGTATTGCAGTCTGCGATATGGCGAAGGATGTCTCTATTTCACGGTAAGTCACATGCCGATCTGCTTTAAAAATTTTGCGCACAGCATCGATGTGTTTTTTTGGATCACAACCGATTTTGGTCGACCACGACGAAATTCTGCAAACCAATTGTAATCAGTCTTTTCTGATGGAGCCGACGGAGTGACCGAGCGTATTAAATCGTAGCAGGTTGAACTGGTGAATACAGTCTGGATTGTGCGGTTGGTATTTCGATTCTCCGTCGGTGATATTATTCGGGCGAGAATAATATGTGTACATTACTCTCATTTCACAATAATTCTCCCCTCATCCAGGTGTAGGAGCTCGTCCCCTGGCATCGGCGATTAGCCTCGTTACAGAAATAGGCCGATGTAAAATAAATAAATAAACAAAATCTTTTCTGATCACCAAAAGTTGAACGAAGCGAATCTATGCACTGTTGTTGAGTTAGGCCTTTACTAAAATCATATATATTATCTGTCTCATTTCGTAATACGAAACTAAGAGGGTAATTTCATTTTTTTTTATCAGTCCTTTTTGTGTGTAAAATATCATAATTTCAAAAATAAATAAGAAGATATTGATATTCACATTTATCTACAAAATAAAACCAAATACCGATTTTAAGAGCGCGATTGTCTCCAAAACTACTCATTTTATTATATTTCTACTAATTCTACTCTATTTCACGTTTGAAGTGTCATTTTAAAATTACATTCTGAAGGTTGTACCGAAGTCAGATTTACACTTTATCCAATCTGAATCGAGTAATTAGTTGTTTAAAACAGTTTTATCATTTGACTGGGCGAATGTTTTAGTCGATGTGTCAGGGGGAAAAAGAATCAACGCTCCCCTTCATATAATTCGTTGGGGCATATTTGGAAAGTGATGTATTTTCACTTGAACAATAATTATGTCAATTTATCAAGAGTAGGCAATCTTAAAAAATGTTTATTTATACGAAAAAAAAAAAAAATGCCAATATTGTTAACAATGAAGTAATTTAAAAATTAACTACTGTTGTGGTTAACAAATTTTATCTTCAACTCTCCGAGCAGCGCTGTGTAATCTGCTGGTCCTGGGAGGGGCCCAGGCCCGTCGCCCCCCACCCCCTTGGCTGCGCCACTGGGTTTTATAAACCTGCGCCTATGTTGGAAGTTTAAGAATTTTTTTGTTGCTCGACAGATATCCTTTTTGCTGTATTATAAAGTTCTCAGTTGTGTAATATTGCTGTAAAAATGTTTATACAATTTTGATAATATTTTGTGCTAGTTAGGTTGTGCATAAATGACAGGAAAGTGATCAAACATATAAATTTTCATTTCTATATCAATCTTGTACATATTAAATATAAAATTGAGTTTAAAGATGTACATATTTATTGATTATATAATAATATTCAGGCTTCTTTTAGACTGTATTAACTTTCTTACACATCTGAAAACATTTATAACTGATTTTGGTGGCACATTTAGGCATACAATGGCACCTTGACTTACAAACTTAATTTGTTCCTGACCTCGGTTCGTATCTTGAAAAGTATGTATTTAGAAACCTAATTTTCCATTACATCTTATGGGAAATCAATTAATCCGTTTCCAGATTAAAAAATAATAAAGAAAATCCAAAAAATTTAAAAAAAAAAAAAAAACTATTCTCAACTAATTGAAGAAAATGCAAAGAAATGGAACATGAGTGAGAAGGAACATTTATTCACTATAAATCTGCATTTTTATACCATTAAAGTCTGTTCCAAACGGTTAGGCGGAACTAGATTTTGCAATCTAGTTACTTTCATCGTTTAAATCATGCTTTTCGGCCGTTTTGTTTAAGCTTTGTAAATCATACTTGCAACAAACATTTTTTGGTTAAGGTTAATATCATTTTAAAATGTCATTTTCTTTATATTTTTTGTGTCATTCATACAAATATCCCATTTATTTATTTTTTTGTCATTAAAATATGTAAGAAAAATAATTTAATTTTGACATATGTCATTCGTTTCCATGGTTTCATGGTTGGAATTTTAAATTTTGACAGTCCAACGTGAAAAATGAAATAACCCAAGCAAGGTCCCTTTTCGTGACAACCTAAAAGAACTAAATTTCCATTTAGTTCCGCCCAACCGTTTGAAACAGACTGTACAGTCTGTTCCAAACGGTTAAGCGGTTAATTTAGTTCTTTTAGGTTGTCACGAGAAGGGACCTTGCTTGGGTTATTTCATTTTTCACGTTGGGATGTCAAAATTTAAAATTCCAACAATGAAACCATGGAAACGAATGACATATGTCGAAATTAAATATTTTTTTAAATTTTAATGACAAAAAAATAAATAAATGGGAAATTTGTATTAAAAATGACACAAAAAATCAAAATATAAAGAAAATGATATTAAACTTAACCAAAAAATGTTTATTGTAAGTATGATTTACAAAGCTTAAACAAAACGGCCGAAAGGCACGATTTAAACGATGAAAGTAACTAGATTGCAAAATCTAGTTCCGCTTAACCGTTTGGAACAGACTGTACATATTAATTTTTATTTATAAAATTTCCTGTTTTACATTATTAGTATGAAAATTATCTTCCATTAAATTGTAAAAAAGGACAATTTTCTTGTGTCTGGTTTTATGGCTCAGGAGTTTCCGATTTGTTGCCTGTAGTAGTAGCCTGTTAGTAACCTGTTTCTAGTGTTAGGGAAAATAGTTTACAAAAATATAATGTAAATAGGCTTTAATTCATTTGAAATGAAAAACATCACGGTTCGTATCTAGAGGTCAAAATAGGATATGAAAATAGTTTGTATCTCGAAAAGTTCGTATATCGAGAGATTTGTAAGTCGAGGTAGCACTGTATTAGCAAATTTACTTAGCCAAAGCTAGTATTCGGAAAAATGTTAAAATATTTAAATTGCAACCATCTAAATCAAAAGAACATGTTTGAAATTAAATTTCGAGAACTTAAACTCTCTCCTCTTCGGTACGCCAGTGCATATTCTAAAAAAGGGCGCAGTTTGGCGGGTTTGCTCCGAGCGCCAAAAGAGCTCCGGCTCTGACTCTAAAAGAAGTACAAAACGCCCAAAAGGAATACCTTTGGTCGCCTTAGTAATCATCAAGACTTTATTGATATTCTCTGCTGACAGTAGCTTATTCCACGCTGTCTAGAGACCTCTTAAGTCTTCAATTAGAAAAATAGACATCCAAATCGAAATTCACTTTTAATCGACGTAGATGTCCGAATAAAAAGACTACTGTTCCCATCAAGCAACTAATATCATAATTAAAAAATACTTTCTGGTAACTGCCACTGATTTTAAAACATTTTCAAAGTTAAAAAGCTTCCCATTGTCCTCGATATCTCCACCTGTCTGTTACCATCTTGAACTACTGACATGAAATGAAACACTTCTTCATCCATCAGCGTAAAAATCTAAACAGTGTCAATAAGAAGGCTAATGGAAGTATTGTTTATGTAACTGTGTGTGAGGGTATGATTGGGCATCTGACGGCTGGGATGACGTCTGTGACTGACCATTAGTTTGGGCGGATTGGTAACGCCTTCTCAAAAACGATCAACTTCTTACCTCTTACCTGTGAATTGCACTTAACTTTTGGACTGCTATCAACTTGGCCTTTGTCAAGACTGCCTTGGCATCTTCAGGGGATCATTTTTGAATTAAGAAATTTATGATTTATGGAAAATATTGTTTTGGTGAATTATTGTTTTGATTTTGAGATTTATAGGGATTGTGTGAAGTAACTTAATTTCTTGTAAATTGGCGTTGAATTACAGCGGTAATAATTATTCTGAAGTGGGTTTTACACAATTCAATTTGTTGATCAATTAATTGAAAAAGTTTGCCTTCAATTAATTGATGTGTGTAAAGTGTAAAAATTTCGTCAATTAATTGACAAAAAATTTGATCAATTTATTTTAAAAAATGAACAAGTTCTATTTTTCCTCAATTTTTCATCAATGTTTTAGGGAATTCTAGGTATATTTTTATCTGTTAAGATATTTCCAACTGTTTAGTTGTAGCATAACCTCAAAATATATTATTTGTGTTTCGTTTTCAAATCTAACATAACTTCAAACGTTCTAATTTATCATCATCTAGGTTATTTCTTTTGTTTTTGTTCACAGCCCGTAATTTTGTGAAGGTTTTTTCAATATTTTCATTTTGATAAATATATCAACATGTTTTACAGTTGGTCACTGGCGCACCCAGGGAGGGGGCCCGAGGGCCTGGGCCCCCCCTATGAAGGAAGGAAATAAAAATAAAAACACACAAACACACTAGAGAATTTAAAAAAAAAAGATGAGGACCTTTTTTTCAAGTCGTCACTTGTATTTTAAAAGTGAGGGAGGACCTTTTTTTTAGGTCATCACTTTATATTTTCATAACTTAAATAATTTTGTCTTCCGCCCCCCCCCCCCAGCAAAAATTCCTGGGTGCGCCATTGCAATTGGTAATGTAAAATTTTTTTAAAAAAATGATACATAAATTGATGTGTGTAAAGTGATGTTTTATTTCCAAGGTTACCAATAAATTTTTCAATTAATTGACAAAAAACTTGATCAATTAATTGAACTGTGTAAAATCCACTTGAGATAAATAGAAATTTTGTGTTTTGAAACGGTTAAGAAAGATTTAAAATCTTTAAGAAGAACAAACACATGATAGATAAAAAAGAGAAGAATCATTAATAAAGCCAAGGGCTTAGTGTACTTTGTCACATTTCAATTGCAATTAAGTAAAGATCAAGTTCGGAGAAATTGTCAATCCTAGATAAAATTAACTTTAATCGTAAAAATATTCGCTCTTTGTAATTATTCATTTCTTAACTTCGTGCAGAATTATATTTTGAAATTTAGTAACTTTTAACAATTGAAAGAGGTTTTCGATCATTTTGTTTAGTAAAAACTCACTTCAATAGTTAAAACTGAGCTTGTGGTAACTTAAAAAAATAAAAAATCCATATAAGTCCGCACGAAGCTAAGAAACGAATAATAACTATAGTCTATTTTTTTGGTTTAAGCAGAACTAGATTTTGAAATCTAGTTGTAAACATTTGTATAGGTATGGACACATGTAGGTTCATACATACATATGTATATTGTATGACATTATATCAGGTTGTCAAGAATGAAATTTGTAGTTAATAATATTGCCAATTGTTACAGCTTATTATTTGTCATTGGCTTAATATTTTATCGTTCTGTTTTTTTTTTTTGTTGGACATTTACACAACTTGCCTGTTTAAAGAAATCATTGTATGCTTTAAAAAAAAACAATTCAAAGCTGTAAAACTGGCCTTCCAGGAATTCATTGGGTCTCGTCCGCCAGGGTTTTATACCACTGGCCTGAACAACATGCCGCATAAATGGCAAAAGTGTATAGACAATATGGGTGCATACTTTTATTTTTATATTTTTGGACTTTGCTTCTGTGACCATTATCCAGAAGTTGCATTTTATTCTTGAAAAATCCATGCCATAACCGGGATTCGAACCCGAGCCCTCATGGTCTAGAAGCTAGTGCATCGCTACACTAACCACTACGCCATGGTGACCGGCAAGGGTGCATACTTTGCTGATAAAAATAATTCCTTATATTTGTAAGTTATCAACCAACTTTGCCTTTTTAGGGTTTTGTAGGTATGACCAAAAAACCCTTATACCGTCATTTTGTCGTCTGTCTGTCTGTCTGTCTGTCTGTTCGGTAAAAATTGTAGCCAAACGGCTAAACCTAGAGAGTTGAAATTTGGCATGCTTATACAACTCTTTGACCCGCACATAGGAAAAATACTAAAACATCTAAAAAACATATCCCCCTAAAAATATAAACAAATATGTGCTCATCGAAAAAAAAAATATTTTTTTATAATTCTGAGTAGGGTATCAAATGAAAGCCCTTGGTACGTGGATTAACGATCAAATTTTTATTTTTGCAAAATAAATTATTTTGAAGCATTTTTGCCAAAATTGTGCAAAAAATTTTTTGTTCCACACCCTGTAGCCCAGATGGTTTAAACTAAAAATCTGAAAAAATTCTAAGTAATGTACATTGGTGTGAACCGGAATAGTTCAACAGGAATTTTTGATCAGATTAGGTTTTTGGAAAAAAACGCATTTTTTGTGATTTTTGGCTAATAATGTACACAAGTTATAGCTTTGTAACAAGCAACACTCTAACGTGTGTGCTGGTCTAGTGGTATTTGAAGCGGACTTTTCACCCATGTAACCCGATCCAATAAGGATCGAACCCTGGAGAAGAGACTATATATATATTTTTTTTTTTTTTAATTTCTATATTGTTTAAATTATTTTTTCAAAATTCTAATTATATTTTGGCAAATGCTGCATTTAATTTTTAAAAGCGTAAATTTAATAGCCAGTGGAAATTGTTTAAATTATAATTTAATTCTGTTTCAATGTACACGAAATCAGAGGGGCGGAACTTATAACAACCAATGGAAGCCATAGGCGTAATTTTGAAATTCTTAATGAACCTTGCTATATAGAAAAAAATACTGCACATATTTAGAAACCTAAATAATGGTATTAGGCGTTCGAATTAAAATTAACAAAAAAAAAATTTTAATATAAAATTTGTTTTCGCATCCAAAATAATCATCATTCACTTACTAAATACCTGCAAAACCCTGAAATGTGTGACAATTCACACTTCACATCAATTTTTTTCTACAAATTTCATCCTCGACGTTCTAATATTATTAGATATTATATTAAATTCATTAATATTCGTCACATTTTTCATTCAAACAAAATTTATTTGTTTATCATTACTGTTATCAGATCAGTTGTCATTAATGCGTATTTAACTAATGCAATTTTTTGAGGAAGGATTAAAAGATTAAAAAAAGACAATAACCAATAAGCATAAATTGAAATCATGTTAGTATTTATTTATCAGGTTATGGAGTTTATCGTTGTTTGAAAGTAATCATATTCCTCAAAAAAAACTGCTTTTTTTGCTTTACTTTATTTCGTTACAAGTGCGTTTTTTTTTTTTTTTTTTTATCCGAAATAAGAGTTCAGTGGCAAATGGTGAGAAACCCACAAAAATTGCAGAATTGAAGGTAATTTATTAGAATATATAGTATATTTATGTACCTATGTACATGATCAGTTTATAGTTTATGTAGTAGTCCTATGTTTTATTATTATTATATTATTTATTTTACATCGGCCTTTATTTCTGCAACGAGGCTAATCGCCGATGCCAGGGGGCGAGCTCCTACACCTGGATGAAGGGTGAATGATTGTGAAAATGAGAGTAATGTAAACATATTATTCTCGCCCGAATAATATCACCAACGAAGCAGGCTCGAACCACACACCGGACAATCGTACTGGGTTTCTACCAGTACAAACCGCACGACTAAGTGCGCTCGACCACCACGTTGGCTTATGTGTCCTATGTGAGTTGTCAACAATTGTTTGAGAAATTTTATTTTTTTCATGCATAATAGCGCCCTGAGAATAGTTTTCATGGGTTAGTATGAATCCTAAACAGTGATTCGCCTTAAAAGCACAATATTAGGTTATTGTTGATTACCTTTCTATTTTTTTACCGACCGCCAAAATATATAAGGGAGGTATTGTGATCATATCGATTTTGACATTTCGAGATTTCGATGGATCTCCACGAATTGAGGTCCTTACATAACGTTTTGACTATTTTTAGCATGATGTCTGTCAGTCTGTCTGTCTGTATGTACGAGGGATGTTTCCTAAATTCTGGGAATTGTGCTATAATTAAATTACGCAGAACTTATAGGCAATGTTATTGGTGCCAGACAAGTCTTGACATGTTTATGCAACTATCTAGTGCAATATTGTTCAGTCTGATTTAGGTGTTCGACTGATATAGACGCGTTTTCATAGCACTTTTTTTGTAACCATGGAAGACGCAGCAAAATCTCAAAGAACAATAATTTTCTTTTTGTGGAAAGAAGGTGTGAAAACATCAGAAATTATTCACCGTCTGCAAGGAGTATTTGGTGAGTCTGCAGAATCCAAAAGTACTGTTTATCGGTGGATCGATCGTTTTTAAACCGGTAGAACATCACTAGAAGACGATCCACGCAGTGAAAGAAACATTACTGCCGTCGAAGACCTACTGAAAGAGGACAGGCGAATGACTATTCGTCAAATTAGGGTGCGCCTAGGGATAGGTACACGACAAGTTCATGACATCTTGCATGATTGTTTGGGCGTTAGCAAGGTTTCGCCACGCTGGGTGCCAAGGCTGTTGGGACCAGAAAAGAAACTCAATAGGTCTGATACGAGTTATTCCCCTGATCTTGCACCCAGTGATTATCATCTGTTTCCAGATTTGAAAAAACCCTTACGGGGTGTTCGATTTGAAAGTTTAACTGACGTAAAACGTGCCATAAATAGACTGATTGAGGAGACACCAAAAAGATTGAGGACGGCTTAAAAAAATTAGTTTATCGTTGGGATAAATGTATTCAGTTAAATGGAGATTATGTTGAAAAACTACATTGTAATATTGACGAAAATTAACAAAATAATAAAAATTATAGCTAAATTCCCAGAACTTTGGAAACATCCCTCGTATGTTTGTCTGTCGGTCTGTCTGTCGGTTCGTGTACACGTGCAGAGCAAATTCGGCTGACAGGATTTATATAAAACTTCATATTTAAGCTTTTGACATCAGTGGCAGTGGGTTGACTAGAAATGAGAGTTTACTCGTATCGATTTTGATTTTTGCGAATATTTTACAACAGAGAAATATTTCGAAAAAATGTATTTAATAAAAGTTGCTATAAAAGTAATAACTAACAACTTTTATTTTAGACCTTTTTGGGAAAAACGAAAATTATTTGAAAAATTTTTCTAAATTTTTTCATACTTTTCACAGTGAAAACCCAGGGCGCTATTGTGCAGGATTATCTGCAACTTTTATTCAGAACTAGCCAGTCTAAATTTATAGTCTATTGCAGTGGTTCTTAAAGGTTCTTAAGTGGTTTTTTAAGTGACGGCACCCTAATATTTATTTCTCCTTATTATATCCGTTATTATAACATATGTATGTATGTAGTTCGCGGCACCCTTTTCATATACTTACGGCATCCTGAGGAACCGCGGCACCCAGTTTGAGAGCCACTGGTCTATAGAAACACATTAATTAAATCACGTAAACATCCATTTTTCTACTCGGATCATCGTTATTGTTTAAAATAATTTTTATTTTATTTATTCAATGTGAATAATAGCAAATAGAATAATTTAAATATTTACTAATTATTATCAGTATATATGAAATTTTATAATGTTGTTTACAAGCAGAGCCGTACTTAAAATTTTTGAGGCCCGAGACGTTGAACTTAGGTGGGACCCCTTCTAATGTAGTGGCTTATCATGGATAGACATCAGTGGGGCCTCAAGCGCGTGTGCCTAAGTACGACAATTTTGAAGCGTTTTCAGTCCTTCATTATTGCTGTATACAGGGTGTTTGTTTGATACGCCGCACCTCGAATAACTCTTTATTTTAAGAGTCACAAAAAATTCTTCAGAAAAAAAGTTAAACTAAACAAACGGGCCCACTTAAGGACTATAATAAAAATTCTGTATCACTTCCGGTTTCAGCGAAAATTGTTTCAACTCCTTATCTAGCATAGGGAATCGGTACTTTAATTTATTTTTCTTGAAAGTAAATTAAATCAGCTTTACAAGGCTATCAAAATATCATAATTTAATTTTAAACATTTCAAAATGGCGACCATTTATTTACAAAATAAAATAACATAAAAATCGTAGAAACTAAATTATAAAAAGATATAACATTATGTAACTAGGAAAAACAATAAAACAAAATATGACTAAAGTTAGTAATAAACTAAGGAAAATTTACAAATGTTCAATATGACCATCGTTATTCACACATTTTCTCATTCGTAATAAAAACTCTTCTATTACATTTAGAACGATATACTCTTGAATTTCCCTGATAGCTTTTCTTACCCTATGTTCTAAGTTTTCTAACCTTTTCCTTCAGGATACCTTTATTGGCAGAGTAGCTGGGCCCTAACAGAATTTATTTGACATTCCCCGAATGTCAGAACCATATCTGTCATTTCTCCATTTGAAAAACGTACGTAATCCATAATTACAAACGATTTGATGTTATCATCTTTAATATCAAACTCGTACTAATAGGCAAGAAAATTTGCAGGTTTTATTTGGTTTTTTTATGTACCAAAATCATTTTCAAATCTTGCTATGTTTAACTTTCTACGATTTATGTTATTTATTATTTTGTACATAAATGGTCGCCATTTTGAAATGGTAAAGCTGATTTAATGTACTTTCAAGAAAAAAAATAAATAAATAAATAAAAAAAATATCAATTCCCTATGCTAGATAAAAAGTTTAAACAATTTCCGTTGAAACTGGAAGAGATGCAGAATTCTTATTATAGTTCTTAAGTGGGCCCTTTTCTCTAGTTTAACTTTTTTTCTGAAGAATTTTTTGTATCTCTTAAAATAAAGGAGTTATTCGAGGTACGGCATTTCAAACAAACACCTGTATATGTATATTACACTATTGTCAACTGACAATAACTGAACAGCCTCTAGTGAGATTTTGAGAAACTGACGGTTGTAGGATTGTCGAGTTTGTTAACTGTTGTTTTCATAGCAAGTTTTTAAAAAAATGTCTTTAAAATTGCAAGAAAAAATTACATGCAACGTGAATTGTTGTGTTTATCTTTGCAATGCAATAGTAGGTCGTGATAGAGACCTAAGTTTTCATCGTGTTCCGAAACGTGGCAAAAAAGCCTAATTGCCTTCAATTATAACCCTAGAGGTTACTTGGGCACTGAGAAAACGGAAAATTTCATTTAACGCAACCCTCATATTGAATAATAAATTAATTTCAATAAAATGCAGTAGCGCCTCTATCGGTAGTGTCAGATGTCAATACGTATTTATTATTTTAGAAAATTTTCCATTTTTCATTTTGGGATTATCAGAATTTGTTGAAATATACTTTTGAATTTTAGTTGGTGTTTAGCTTTGGCTGACAAATTGTATAATTTTCTTTTGTTTATTTTTGATGGAACATAACGGGCTTTAGTCTCTCCACGAGCTCAAAAAACATGTGGTTTATGTCAAAATACAGGTAAGACCTTTTGTTTTTAGGTCAAAACTTGTATTTTGGAAGTGAGGACTTTTTTGTTTTAGGTCAACAGTTGTATTTTGAAAGTGAGAACCTTTTTATTTAGGTCAACATTTGCACTTTGGAAAATAAACCGCTTTTGGCCAGCACTTGCTGCCGAGTAATTTCCCGATTCCAACCAATTTAAAACAATTTTGTCTTCTAAGCTTCGTCTCCAAGAAAAATTCCAGGGTGTGTGCTTGGAACAGATAGTAAATTTAGTTAATTCATACTCTTTGGACAACGTTTGGACACTTAAGCCCATAAGTCTTCTATAATTCTATATTTCTTATATAAAATTAAACACTTTTTTTACTGTTAGCTATTTTGAAGCAGACTATGCACCAGCAGAAACACTTCCGTTAAATTATTACTTTTTTAAAAACTCCAAAAGGAAGACCAAGTTTTCGATACACGTTTTTTTAGAACTGTAAATTAAAAAAGGAAGACATTTATCTAGCTCTATTAAATTGGTAAAGAAATAACCCATTAACAAAACCATAAAATAAAACAAAATAAAAATAAAAAAATCCAATTTCCCCTCCAATAAACAAACTAAAATAAACATCTCAAAAATAAATCTAAAAATATTTCATAGTTTTCAAAAGAACCTCAGAAATTAAAAGGAATATAAAAAATAAACAATAACGATAACTTTCCTGATCATGACAGTTCATTTAATATTACTTTTATTTATTTCCGCGGGGCCGCCCCCTTGCATACCTGAGCTAGTGCTTTGCCCCAGCTCATTACTGACTCTCGTGCTCCACCCCCGTGTCAAACTGCTTATTAACAGGATTCCTTGTTACCGCTCTCTAACATTCCAATCTTAATTTTGGGAGGTCAATATTTAAGGCTAACTGAAATGGAGTTGTCGAAAAACGGGTCAAAAATATAAAATTGTGAAATTGGAGATATTGTGAGGATTTAATGGTTGAACGGATAAAGATTTTGATAATATTAACACATTGGATGTGGAAAACAAGAATTACTGTTGCCACAGTAAGTGAGGAGTAGTGAAATATAAATTATTGGAAGTCAAGTATGTGGCAATATAAATTCAAATATAATACGGGAATAGTAGGTATATTGTGCAACTAGCACGGAATGCTATATATTCCGCACGGGAATGAAGTTTGCGAACGAGCCGTTTGCGAGTGAAGCAAATCATTCATGCGGAACATGTATTCTGCGCGTGTTGCTCAGTATGCTTTTCCTCTGATTACCATTTTTCAGTAAATATATAATCAAGAAAATACAATATAAATATGGTTAACGGCCATTAAAGCGCGGGCAGCCACTACGGGAATGAAAATTCTCGGAAATGTACATGCGAATTTATTCTTTTCTGCAAAACGCACATGCGCATTGGGGCGCATTTATCATTCCCGCATCGCCTGCGTGCGCATGAGGGTAACATGCAAAATTAAGCTAATAGCCTACAACAGTATCGAAATGAGACAGTTCCATAGTACTCGTAGGAAAATATTATTTTCTTTGCTGCGTTAATAACTCACGTTTGCTCTAGCCAGCATAAAGTGAGTTTTTAGAGTTTCTTATGTATAGACAAGCAATAATTATCTCGTCATAATTTAGTTTTCTTGCCAACTCGGACTCAATTGACAAAATTGCCAATGAAGAGAATCGCTCCTGACTTATACAAGACCGTAAATAACTTTTTATTATTTTCAGTTTTGAAAACGATCTCTCTGCCGATGCAACTGTTACTGGAATTGTCAGTATTACTTTCAAAACAGTTAAAAAATTGGGATACAATTCAGATAAATTGTTCTTGTAAATATATTCTATAATTTCTAAAATTGTATTTCTAGGTGACAATACCCGACGACACATTTTAATTTCATAAAAAAGGTCTGTACAATCAATATCGTCTTTTAAACACAAATTTAAATCTTTGCAACATTTAAGCAGATCGTCTTCAGTCATCTTTTGTATATTATCTGAATTGTACAAAACGTCAAATAAAATTTCGTGGTAATGATAAATTTCGAATCTTTTTTTAAATGATAAAATTGCATTGTCGATTATAATTAAAAAGTATTTAATTCTGAAATTTTCTTCTGCGGATGAAATTGGTTCATCAGTTCCTTCGTAGAAAACTGTTTTGTCTTCCGATCAGTACGATGTATTTTAAATTTTGGTTCTATTTCAAATGACGGTACTGGCTGGATTGTTTATACATATTTAGTAGAAATAAATCCAAATTATTTCATATTTTGTATAAAGGTAAACTGCAACTATGAAAAGAACCGATTTAGTCATTCTATAAACGAAAAAAAAAAAAAAAAATGTCGCCCTGGGCCTTCCGAAGTGCGGGGCCTTGTGCGGTCGCACCGTTTGCACCGCTCTCTGGCCGGCCCTGCGTGTCTGTCTGCACTACAGAAATTATAACCAAACGTCTGAAACTAGAGAACTGCAATTCGGCACGCATATATGTATAGTGGAAATTTTTTAAGATCGCAGCGCCATATACGGTAAAAGCTGGAACAATCAAGAGTGACATTAAACTATTTTCTGATTTTTCTTGTGTTTTTTTTTTTTTTTATTTAAAGGTAATCTACGATTTACAAGATTTCTAATAATATACTATTCTAAAGAAATTTCAAAGAAATTTTTAGTTTTTCATTGTATTTTTAATTCTTTTTGACTGCCTGACAATATAATAACAACAAAAATATGGTAAATATGTTAGTAAAAAATATAAATCTCTTCTTGAAAAAGTGGAAGGGCCTTTTAATATATCAACTGATGATTCAGGCAAATTTTGCGTGGGGTAAGTTCAATCTTTTCTTGGACGTAAAAAATCGCTTTCCATCAAATGCAAAGAGCAAACGCGCATGCATGGGCTTGGATTTTTGCACATTTTCAGTTTTTGGATCCATAGAGACCGACTGACCTACTATCCACTTTCTCTCTACCTCGAAATGTTGTTTCAATTGATATTGTTTTCGATTTAGAAAAATTATAGAATGTTAAAGTTGGATTTACATTGCGGTACAAAATAAAACGAATTGTTTTTTTTTTGCCATGATCCACAAAAATAAATCACAAACAACAAAAAACACGTATTTCTCAATTGAACAAAACAATTTCACTCTCGTATCTTCCGAAAATCGCCACCAGATGTCAGGGCGCAAGTTTTCCCTATAGTTCTTTGACCCATATATAGGTAAAATAATTATTTAAAATTTTAAGTCGGGTATGAAATGAAAGGTGTTAAAGAGTGGATGTTGAAGACTTACTTACATACTTACTTAATTGTTGAGCCCTTTTACCATTTCTAGTGCTCTTTTTAGGGTTTTATAGGTATGAACAAAAGATTTTTTATAACGTCACTCCTTCTGTCTGTCTATTCGGTAGAAATTGTAGCCAAACGGCTGAACATAGTTAATTAAAATTTGGTATGCTTATACAATTCTTTGACCCACATATAGTAAAACTATAGAGAGTTCAAAAAACGTACCTGTATCTATATGTATTTCATGAAAAAATAAATATATCTTTTTAAATTTTAGTGGGGTATCAAATGAAACCTCTTAATGTGTGGATAAATCAACAAATATTTATTTTTGAAAATTAATTTTTTTGTGGTACCTATTTACTACAAAAAAATTTCAAAAGACTTCTCCCCTACTCAGTTTCCCAGAGTGGTTGATCTAAAAATCTGAAAAATTCTCAATGATGTACATTGATGGAAACCGGTATAGTTCAACCGAAATTTTTGTTCGGATAAGTATTTCGAAAAATATAATGTGGAACCAAAGGAAAGCTCTTACGATGTAGATAAAAGAACGGAAAATTTTTTTTTTAAATATTTAAAAAAATTTTAGTTCGATTTTTTCAAAAACGTACTAAACAAATTATTGCAGGGTGCGGCTGCCGTAATGTATTATACTCATACTTCAGAAAGACTGATAGTAATAAATCTTTTTGTCAGGCAGTTACCAGTGACGTGCACATTTTAAACACGTTTAAATTGGTTTTGTGTATTTCTATATTACTATTTATCATTTTACTAAACGCACGCCTGTGACCATATTTATCATATCATTAAACGCACCCCTGTGACCATATTTTTCCTCAACATTTTAGGGTAACATTTTTATGATCTATTGTGTTTAACCCTAGTTCCTATTCCCGTATAATATGTGCGGCACACTCGGTTGTTTTTAACAATATTTCGTTTCGTATTTTGTGGGCCGCTTCTGTGTGAAAAAACAATAACTTTTTACAAATAATAAATTTTATTACTATCAGTCTTTCTAAGATAGAGTATAATGCATTGGCATAAAAGTAGATGAACAAATAATAATTATTTTTTCCACTTCCGTTTGAAAAAGTCTTTGATTTTAATATCCATATGAGTTTGGAAAAGTTGAAATTTTCCATTCAAGTGTGTAAAGTTGAAATTTTAGACACAAGTGGAAAGTTGCATGAACCACGTTCGAAGTTAGTTTTAGACAGAGGACGTGTTGTCCACCTCGGCCCGTGGCCGTCGGTTAACAATTTCATGTCTAGTGCCTAAAACACTCCCATTTCGCTACATGTTGCATAAATAGGGTGACCATTCGTCCTGCATTTTGACTCTGCGTCCCGCATTGTTACTTGCACGCAAAATGTCCCGCATTTTGATATTTGTCCCGCAAAATGTCCCGCATTTTTAATTCTAACTAACTTTACATCAATTTAACTGTCAGTGCTCTACTTTTCCTATAGTTTGATAATGATAATTTTTGAATATTGATATTAAAATGTGTATATTTACATTATACCATGAGTTCTGAAAGAAATTACATAAGGGTTGGCTATGGAAAATAAAAGTAATGTCATCAGCAAGCTTTAGAATTAATTAACTGTCATGACTTTTGTTGTTGTCATAAGTTTATATTGTTATATAAAGCCTGCAGTAGACATTATTTTATTTTTCCATAGCCAACCCTTATGTTATTTCTTTTTGAGCTCGTGGTATATGTAGTTATCAGGTAATTTATTTTTTTGTGATATTTTTTTATTCAATTGTTAATTTTTTTGTCGCGGTAATTAAATTATACTAGCCACAATTGTTAAATCGCTTAATACATTTTTGTTATCTTTTGTACTCCTTTCCTCTCATGTTTTGGCGCCCTTAGCAAATAAAAACCAGGTTCTCACCTCCCAAAATCCAAGTGACGAGCAAAAAAAAGGTCCTCACCTCCCAAAATCCAAGTGATGAGCAAAAAAAAAAAAAAAGATCCTCACCCTGGACCGTCCCGCATTGCCGTCTCAAGAAAATGGTCAGTCTATGCATAAATAGCTATTATATCTCACGTTTCGGTCCGTATGTCATAAAGTAAATCCATAAAATATTTCATTATCTTTATCCCGATAACGAAAGAAATTAATAACTTATTGATAC
The DNA here is from genome assembly GCA_963971575.1 of Liopterus haemorrhoidalis. Lineage (NCBI taxonomy): Eukaryota > Metazoa > Arthropoda > Insecta > Coleoptera > Dytiscidae > Liopterus > Liopterus haemorrhoidalis. The sequence goes on from OZ020611.1 coordinate 193,340,830, forward strand.
TGACATCTGATCCAAAACAAATACAAAAGCTTAAATAGTACAGCTTCATTAATAAACAGCCATCAACATTGTATAATGCTCATCGTAGCTTCATCATTTTTCAAGTGTTGTCTTGTTGGGCGCGCGGTGTTTTATATAAAATCCATTACACCTGTACAGGGTTGCGCCCCCGCTGTGGGCATTGCCTCGGCAATTAGGGGACACGCCAGGGGGGCACAGGGATAACGAGATCCTGGAGCCCCGCGCGGAACCTACGCCCGCACTGCACGCCTCTGCTACACAATCGCGGATATTCTTCACTTTTACGTTTGTCATTGTAGCTTAGTTTGTGCAGGTGTTTTTCGTTTTGAGACCGTGAAGAATTTTTGAAATTTGATGATTTATTATATTAGTTGATATGATCAATTAAATGCTGTGTAAAGACATGGATTTTAGTTTGAAAACCCAGTGCAGTCCATAAGTTTTCTGATAAATAATCAGAAACGCGATAAGGAAAAATGAAACATGAATTTTTTAGGGTTTTGTAGGTATGAATAGGGTTACCAACCGTCCTACTTTAGTAGGACATGTCCTACAATTTACCTCCTTGTCCTTCGTCCTACCTACTGTTAAAAAATATCGGAAATGTCCTACTTTATAGTATTTTTACTTTTGAAGACGCCTTTACCGCTGAGTCTACGTTTGCCGATGAACGCGATCGAGGCATAACGTTTTGACTAAATTTTTATGATGTCATTAGGGATAAAGCTTTATTAGAAAAAGCAGGTACATCTAAAAAATATGATTTTATTAAAAAAAAAAAGAAAATGTGAACGTCAACCAATAAACATATCTAATTATATTTTTTATTACCATATATATTTAAACTTGATTGTTTATTATTTATTGGTTGTTTCGTATTAATTATATACAAAGAAAATTTTTAAAAAAATTTAAAATGATTTATTTTATATTTTAATTTTTGAAATGTGATTTTGTTAAATATAAAGAAAGATGTGAACCAATAAACATATAATTTAATTTTCATAATAGTAGTATTAATTAGTATGTTATGTTGGATCCCATAATAAGGCCTTTTTTCATAATGAGGCCTTTTTGAAAATTTGTTTAATAACATATAATCTATAATAAAATGTTTTTATAATATTATTAAACAAATTTAAAAAAAGGCCTCATTATAAAAAAAAATTGATGTTAAGTGTGAATTTTCACACATTTCAGGGTTTCGCAGGAATTTATTAACTGTATGATGATTATTTGGGATGCCAAAACAAATTTTATGTCAAAATATTTTTTTATGAATTTTAATTCGAATGCCTAATACCATTATTTAAGTTTCTAAATATGTGCAGTATTTTTTTTTTTTATTTAGCAAGGTTCATTAAGATTTTGAAAATTGCGCCTATGGCTTCCATTGGTTGCTTAAATCATAAGCCTCGCCCTGATACCTTCAAATATAGAATTAAATTATAATTTCAACACTTCCCACTGGTTATTAAATTTACGCTTTTTAGAATTAAATGCAACATTTACCAAAATATAACTAGAATTTTGACAAAATAATTTAAACAAAATAAAAATACAAAAAAAAACTGAATAAATAAAAATTGACGGGATTCGAACACAGTTTCTTACAGTAGTTTCAACTCACTAAGCGAGAACGCTTCTACTGTGCTATACAGGATGACTCATTTACTATGTTAAATAGCGGATTAAATATATTACATATTTTACTTAAAAACACAAAAAATGCGTTATTTTCCGAAAACATAATCTGATCAAAAATTCCTGTTGTACTATTCCGGTTCACACCAATGTACATTATTGAGAATTTTTTCAGATTTTTAGTTTAAACCATCTGGGCTACAGGGTGTGGGACAAAATTTTTATTGCACAATTTTGGCAAAAATCGCCTCAAAATAATTTATTTTGAAAAAATAAAATTTTGATCGTTAATCCACGTACCAAGGGCTTTCATTTGATACCCTACACAAAATTGTAAAAAAATATTTTTTTTTCGATGAGTATATATTTGTTTATATTTTTAGAGTGATATATTTTTTAGATGTTTTAGTATTTTTCCTATGTGCGGGTCAAAGAGTTGTATAAGCATGCCAAATTTCAACTCTCTAGGTTTATCCGTTTGGCTACAATTTTTACCGAACAGACAGACAGACAGACAGACAGACAGACGACAAAATGACGGTATAAGGGTTTTTTGGTCATACCTACAAAACCCTAAAAATGCCTTACTATGAAAAAATGGCCTTGTTATGAGATTTGAACTTAATTAGGTACCTATATATATTTCGTAGCATAATTAAAATTAAAAAAAAAAAAAAACTGTCCTAATGTGTCTACTACTAAACTACTATTTTTAGTTGAAATATCCTACTCTGTCACGAGAGACATTTGGTAACCCTAGGTATGAACATAAAACCCTTATAACGCCATTCATGTGTCTGTCTGTACGTTAAAATAGAAATTGTAGCCTAGATCTAAAAAGTTGAAATTTGACATGCTTCTACAACTCTTTGACTCACATGGAAGAAAAATATAAGCAAATATATATACAGGGTGAAAATAAATATATATTTTTTAAACTTTGAGTGGGGTATCAAATTAAACCTCTTAATGCGTGAATAAATCAACAAATTTTCATTTTTGAAAAATCAAATATAATAAATATGTTTTAAATGGATTTTTTAAATTGATTTTCGCCAGAAATGTGTCAAAAATCTTTAGTCTATTTCCCGGGGGAGTTCATCTAAAATACTGAAAAATTCTCAATAATAGACATTGATGGGAACCGGAATAATTAAATACGAATTTTTGATCAGATTAGTTTTTAGAAAAATATAGATTTTATTCTGTCATTGAATAAAATTATAATATTTACCGACCGCCAACATATACCATGAGTTCAAATAGAAATTACGTAAGGGTTGGCTATGAAAAAATAAAATAATGTCTATTGCAAGCTTTACATAACAATAAATAACTTATGACATCAACAACAGTGATGACAGTTAATTAATTTTAAAGCTTGCAGACATTATTTTATTTTTCCATAGCCAACCCTTATGTAATTTCTTTTTGAACTCATGGTATAAGGGAGGTATTGTGATCATACCGATTTTGACATTTCGAGATTTCGATGGATCTTCACGAATTGAGGTCCCTACATAACGGTTTGAATATTTTTAGCATAATGTCTGTTTGTCGGTCTGTTTGTCTGTCGGTCTATCTGTCTGTCTGTCAGTCTGTCTGTCGGTCCGTGTACAGGTGCAAAGCAAATTCGACTTAAAGGATTTTTAGGAAAGTTTATATTTAACCTTTTGACATCAATAGCACGAGTTGGTCAACTTTTGGTAAAAATTGCTTAACTAGAAATGGGGATTTACTCGTGTCGGTTTTAGGGAATATTTCACAACAGAGAAATATTTCGAAAAAATTTATTTGACAAAAGTTGCTATAAAAGCAATAACTAACAACTTTTATTTGAGACTTTTTTGATAAAGCAGCATAAATTAAACAAGTACTTTGTGATGGCGGTCGGTCCTGTGGTGGCTATAGCTGATTTTAAAAAAAAGTATTATATGGTATCAAAAGAAAGCTCTTAAGATGTAGATTAAGGAACAAGCAGTATTTTTTCTATTTTTTTTTTTTAAATAATAATACGATGTTTACCAATAATGTGTTAAAAACTCTTCCAACCTATTTCCCAGAGGGAGTCCTTTAAAATAATCAAAAAATCTCAATAACATACATTGATAGGAACCGGAATAGTTCAACAGGAATTTTTGACCAGATTTGTTCGAAATTATTTTTTCTGTCGTTGAAGAAAATATAATTTTTTTAAAATGTATTATGCGGTATCAAAATGAAGCTCCTAAGATGTAGATTAAGAAACGAAAAGTAGTTTTAAAAAAACTATACATTTTTGGCAAAAATCATATTAAAACATTATTTTTGCCAAAAATGTTAAAACGCTTGTCCCACACCCTATTACTCAGGGGAACTAACCTAAAAATCTGAAAAAATACTGAACAATGTACATTAATGTGAACCGGAATAGTACAACAGGAATTTCAGAAGATATCGTACTATTCGGATTTTGACAAAATTGATTATTTTTTAATTAATGGCTAAATTATGGTTAATAATGTTATGGATTTTTATGTCTAAGGTAGTGTACGTATTCTTTTGAAAAAAAAAAAAAAATATAATAAAAAAATATTAACAGCTGAGAAACCATCGGCATTTTTTCCGTAAAGTTGCGTAGCGTTCATGTGTGAAAGATTAATTGTTCATACTGAAAAATACGATTATGAAATTGAAAAAAAAACTTATCAATATATTTCTTATTAATTCAATGAAGGCTTATGGCGGTATTCTGAAGTTTCCATCGTAACACCCGTGAACTTAACACCAATGAAAATAACACTGCTCTATTAAATCAGATTTAACATCGCTGAAAAAATCAGTATTCTGAACAACCCGATGTAAAATCCAATGTTACAATTTGTTTCCGGTGTAGAATTAACACTGGTGCTAACTTCACGTTCGTTTTGACAGTCGTGTAAGAATTATGTTTTGTTGGGTTAACGTTTTTAAAACGGTTAAATAATTATTTATAAATTAGAAATAAAAACAGAAGACATTCAAAATGTAACTACTATTGCAGATAAATCTAATTTGAATGCTAAACCAAATGTTACTGCAGGATTAGGTACGGGTTATAATTATTAATGGAATTCCAGTGTTTGATGTCATTCATATTACTACAAAACCTGTTTCTTTTGTTTTGAATTGTAAATCAACATGGGTTTTTACAATTCAGGTAATTTTAACACAAGTAATTCGACCCTTTTTAATGAGAGTACTTTATCAGAAAAATGTTCTAATCTGTAACATATGTAATCACAGGGATTGAGGGGTTGTTTAACCCCGGTAATTCCTACCAAAGATCTCTTACATAAATAGGATAGTTTGCAAAAATAGATCAGTCACACCGTTGAGTTACCTGAAAACAGTATATATTGCAAAGTTCCAGAATTTAAAAAAATGAGTGAATCGCTTCAAAATGCATCGTTCGAACAGTAAGTATTTTACATATTAAAAGAAACTTAATGTTATTTTGGTAAAAAATCCATTCTGTACTTCGGTACTGAGTGGAATTTGAGCCGTTATTTTTTAAGCTTATAAAATAAATTTTCTTTTCTATATAGACAATCACGAAAGCGAAGTGATTTTAGTTGAAAATTTGTTCAAAATAAAATTTAACACCACTCTAAGCTCAATTCCGTCGAGCTATTTGCTAGCGGTTAATCTAACAACTAAAATGTTAATTCACATCGACGAACGTTAACCTAGCGACGTTTCAGAATACCGTTTTTCTAACATCGTTCAATTTCGGGCGATTCCATCGATGTGCGACTTAACATCTAACTTTAGAATAGCGCCATTAGATACAAAGCAAACCGCAGAAAAAAATGCTGGGATTTTTAAATTTGTAGCATTTTATTGCAAAAAAATATTTATTAAATTTTCATTAAGGGTAAAACAAACTACATAATTAATAACACCACACTATCCACGTCATATAGTAACAATTTTGTTAATTTAATTATAATACAATATAAAAGCTAAAATAGTTTTGTATTGTTTTACGTTTTAAAACTCAACGCACAGTCAACAACCTCGTAACCATAGCAACCCTAATCCCTTCGCACTAACAAAACTGGGCTCAGTGGCGTCCCGTCACAAATTTAAATTAAATTAAAGCTTTTAGTACTCGAAAAAATGTAGATATGACGTGATTATAGTAAATTTGTTGTACTGGACATCCAGCATTTTGCTGGCTTTTTATACTTAAAAAAATATATAAATATCTACATAACCCTGAAATGTGGAAAATTTAAACTTCTCATAATTTTTTTTTTAAATTTCTTACTTTACCCATGGCTGCCGTTTCTTTAATTTTTTCATAAGATTGAAACTAATTATTTTAAAAGTTACCATAAGATCTTTCCATTCTCTTGCCACCTACTAACGTTTTCTTAAGAATTTATTAAACCATTTCCTTCACAAATAAATAAAATTTAATTCTTACTGCATTTATACCGTATTCAGAGAGCGTAATTATCACCCATACAGCACAAATTAATGGTCGAGAATGTATGTACACCATACAGTATACACAGTATGTTTAAATCTCGGTGGTATAAATAAAGGAAACACCATTAACCTGTATTAATTACGGGTTTGACCGGTAGGTGGGTCTGGTTAGTTTTGGGTGTGCTTAGCCACATGCTGGGCGTTAAATTTTTCTAATCTACTGAATAAATTACAAAAAATCAATCATTAACACTAAATGATTCTATACTACTAAATCTTGCTCTTAAATTTTTGTTTATTATGAAGAAAAAAATTATAAACTACAGAGAAATTAAAAATTATTGATAGCCATAAAATTTTAAGGTTTAGAAAGCCTCAATTGTTGTTTGGTTTGCCTTTGTGATATTGGTAGTTGATTAATTTACCACTTTTATAGCAATTTTATAATATTTAAAATAATTACAAAACTTCTTTAGCCGTTAGAACTTTAACTTCTACCTAGATAATCAGAACCGTAACTAGCTTTTTCTGGGCCCTGTGCAAGGTTGCTCAAAAAGGTTATCCACAGTTATTCCATTGACGATTTTTCGGTCCCCTTTCGACTTGGGCCCTGTGCCTGTGCACCTGTTGCACCTGCCTAGTTACGGCACTGCAGAAAATACCGGCTTTTTTAATATCTTTGGCGACAATCTTTCTCTATAGTGCGTTCGAAGGTGAGTTTGCAGTATAGCTCTTATGGCAAATGGGAGCGGTGGTGCCAAATGTTGTAAAAGTGTCAAATGTGTCAATTATAATAATATGAAAAACTCATATGATTTACAAAAATCAACTCTTATAAAACTCAAAATAACAGTCAACAAAAGCAAATGGCCATTTGTAGAATACTGCGTCTTCACAGATCAGCGCGTTTTAGAGCTGGCAACGTCGACAGGCAAGAAAAGGATAGTGTCATTGTGTAAACCCATTAGAGAGTATGAAAAAGAACTACTCCTATGCCCTGTACTGCAAACTCACCTTTGAACGCACTATAGATCATGTGCTGTCTATTTATACTATTTATACTACAACCTCTTAAAGCCATATTTAATTCTAGATATGTTTCACTCAGAGCCGTAGCAATGTTTTTGGCACCCTTGGCAAATACATTAATTTAACCTAAAACAGTACCTTATTTATCTTTATTTTATTTTAGTAGACAGGTGAAAATACAAGTAATGACCTAAAAAAAGATTTCACTTCTAAAGTACCAGTGATGATCCCTCACCTCTGAAATAAAAGTGATGACAAAAAAAAGGTCCTCACTTCTAAAATATAAGTGATGACCTAAAAAACAGGTCTTCACTTTTAAAATTCAAGTGACAAAAAAAAGTCCTCATCGCTAAAATACAGGTGATAACCAAAAACAAAAAAAAAAAAAAAATCATACGATGGCGCCCCTCATCAAGCCTTGCGCCCTTGGCACTTGCCCTGATGCCAGTTGCTACGACTCTGGTTTCACTGGACGGATTGAGTTAGACCGAGAGCTAGATATTTAAAAATACTGAGTACTGAAGGTAGAAATTCCGAACCGATAAAAATGAGAAACGGGGGGAAGAAATTCTGAAAATTAATTGATGAAGGGGGAAAGAAATTCCGAATATTCCTCGAGAACGAAGGGGTAGAAAATTCCAGCGATTGTAGGATGGACACCACTATCAACATATACCCATCCCTGCTTAAGTGAAATCACTTACATAAGCAGTTGTTGCAAAAAATATCGATAACTTTCGAAATAATTATCAGACCAAAATTTCCTGTGGTATTCTTCCGGATCACATTGATGTGCATTACTCAGAATTTTTCAGTTGGTTACTTATATTAACCTCCCTGGGTTAAAGGGTGCGGGAAAAAATCTTTTAGCACATTTTTGGCAAAAATTTTATCATAAGAAAGACATTTTAAAAAACTACTTTCTTTTTCTTATTCTATAATTTAAGAATTTTCATTTGATATCACACAATAAATTTTAACAAAATAATAATTTTTTCAACGACAGAAAAAAACTGATATTTTTCGAAAAACTGATCTTACCAAAAATTCCTGTTGAACTATTCCGGTTCTCATCAATGTACGTTATTGATATTGATATTTATAATATTTTGTTTTTATTTTTAAATGAATTCCTCTGAGAAAAAGGGGGAGGGGACAAATTTATTTACACATTTTTGGCGAAATCTCATTAAAAAATTAGTTTGTCAAGAGGTTTCATTAGATTTGCTACTCAAAATTTTTAAAATATACATATTTATTTTTTCAGTGAGTTTATTTGTTTATATTTTTCGCGCGATATGTTTTTTTTGAATAGTTTTGAATAATTTTTCTCTATAGTTTTCTTATATGTGGGTCAAACAGTTGTACAAGTATTCCATATTTCAACATTCTATGTTCAGCCGTTTGGCTACAGTTTCTATCAAACAGACAGACAGACAGACAGAGAGATGAGTGAAGTTATAGATTTGTTTTAACATACATAGAAAACTCTAAAAAAAATGATTTTTTGGATCACGCCTTTTTAGGGTTTTGTAGGTATGACAAAAAAACCCTTATACCGTCATTTTGTCGTCTGTTTGTCTGTCTGTCTGTCTGTTCGGTAAAAATTGTAGCCAAACGGCTAAACCTAGAGAGTTGAAATTTGGCATGCTTATACAACTTTTTGACCCGCACATAGGAAAAATACTAAAACATCTAAAAAACATATCCCCCTAAAAATATATACAAATATGTGCTCATCGAAAAAAAATATTTTTTTATAATTCTGAGTAGGGTATCAAATGAAAGCCCTTGGTACGTGGATTAACGATTAAATTTTTATTTTTGCAAAATAAATTATTTTAAAGCGATTTTTGCCAAAATTGTGTAAAAAAATTTTTGTCCCACATCCTGTAGCCCAGATGGTTTAAACTAAAAATCTGAAAAAATTCTAAGTAATGTACATTGGTGTGAACCGGAATAGTACAACAGGAATTTTTGATCAGATTATGTTTTTGGAAAAAACGCATTTTTTGTGTTTTTTGGCTAATAATGTACACAAGTTATAGCTTTGTAACACGCTACACTGGTAGGTGTATCCTGGTCTAGTGGTTATGACGCTGGCTTCTCACCCAACTAACTCGATTCGAAAGGGATCGAACCCTGCGAGAAGAGACAATATTATTATTATTATTTTTTTAATTTTTATATTGTTTAAATTATTTTTTCAAAATTCTAGTTATATTTTGGTAAATGTTGCATTTAATTTTTAAAAGCGTAAATTTAATAACCAGGAAAATTGTTTAAATTATAATTTAATTCTGTTTCAATGTACACGAAATCAGAGGGGCAGAGCTTATAACAACCAATGGAAGCCATAGGTGCAATTTTTAAAATTCTTAATGAACCTTGCTATATAAAAAAAAATACTGCACATATTTAGAAACCTAAATAATGGTATTAGGCTTTCGAATTAAAATTAACAAAAACAATATTTTAATATAAAATTTGTTTTGGCATGCCAAATAATCATCATTCACTTACTAAATACCTGCAAAACCCTGAAATGTGTGAAAATTCACACTTCACATCAATTTTTTATTAACACGAAACACTTATATAATGCCATTTTTATAAACCAATGATTTATTAATTTTATGCTGTTGTCAGCAGGTGTTGATTAACAGAATGGTAAAAACGGATGGTTTTCGAAGCTGCAGTTACAGGCAGTGAAAAGCAAATTTTAAACTATTTAAAAACAATAAAAAGCACGATTAGAAAAAGATAATGACATCAGAAGGAGAAGTAGTTTGCGATGCGCGATTCATATCTCGACAGTTGTATAAATATTCAGTTACAGTTATCTTCTTATTCGTTTCGTGTTTTTAATTTAACTGTATATTTAATAAAAGGTTAGTTAGTTCTTTTGTTAGTTCTTGATTTGACAGGAACATACACAAGGTTTAACATTATCTAAAATCATATTTACTTTTTAACTTGACTAATGAAATAATTTTTTAAAACTCAACACATGCAATGAATTTGCAAGTATATTTATTTTTTCCTTGTTTAGATCTTTCGATTTTACTTTTCAAACTACTTAAATAATAAGTTGATGTTTAATAATATTGACTGTCAACCAGAGTCGGCTTGGCCCAATCAAGTATTTTGTAATCTGCATTCAATACATTTAAAATTGGGGACAAAATTACTTTGACAATGGATTATATAACTTGGATGAGGGGTAATCAGATGGTTGTTGAAATAATGTGTTATTATGATCAGAGATTTTTCAATGGCCATATAACATCAGGGATTGTTTTGACCATGGGCATGGAGTCGGTCTTTAAACTATCGACTTTGCCTCCAACTTCGATACCGAAATTTTTGTAATTATTGATTACGTCTCCAAGTCCTGTTACCTCCTACATCGAATGCTCCCTTTATAATCAGATTATACAGGGGGTATCTTAGCGCCCTTAGTAGACAACTCATCGGTTCGTTTGCAGGAAGGAATCATCAAATTTGCCAGTGCTGCAAAAGATTGTCAGATTTCAGTAAATCTCGATAAGACGTTTATCCTGTCTAACCAGCCTCAACAAATGCATTAATTCTACATTGCTGGCACCGAACTGAAAGAGGTGAATGCTTTCAAATATCTCGGTAGCATAGTTACATCGAAAGGCACGATCGATGACGAAATTACTGAAAGGATATCTTTAGCTAAGGCAGCGTTTGGAAGATTCAGGAAATTGGTCTGGAATGTCAGATGTCTACAGTATCACACCAAGATAAAGATTTACAGAGCGGTTGTCCTCTCAAAACTCCTGTATAGTAGCGAATCTTGGTGTCTCTATCGTAGACACATCAGAGTGTTGGAAAGATTTCATCAGATCTGATTACGATCTATCCTGAAGATTAAATGGCAGGATTACGTGCCTGATACCGACATTCTAAAAAACCAGACATGTTGAGCATTGAGGCTACCCATGAGGAAGATATACTGATCGCACCAGGTGGAAAAACTCGGTGTTTTGTGCGGTGAACCAGTTTGAACAGTAGAGAATAACACAGAAGGAGAGGCTTAGTAGTATGTCTGTGTCATCTGGAGAGTATTTGGGCTATGTGTGCGGAAAAACTTTTGTGTCTTGTATTGAACTCTACAGCCATGAAAAGGCACATTCAAGAAGTAATGTCCAGATTTGTAAAACACCCATCATTGTTCGGCGGGGTTGGATATATATCTTAGTCTATTATTCGAATGCTATGTCTTTTGTTCGAAAATTATTGAATTTACGAAGCTAAAGGGAAAAATTAATAACCAGTGGTAAGTGTCTATGCGTTATCCCCAGGTGATATTTTCTAAGGGAAAAGTGGAAGTTAGTGGAAATGGAGGTAACTTTAAAATTTTAAATAAAAAGGGGGGTCTGGTGCAACGTCGTTGATTAAGTTTTTTAAAAAGAAACATATTTTATAGAAAAAAATTTATTATTGCTTTTGCCCGTTTAATTACAATAAAAGAATACAGTTAAGACATGTCGTCTGTTACCACCTGAAATTTTGAGTGAAATTTATTACCTACTAGCTGAAATGCCCGTTGTCTCACGTTTGCGTTTCTACATCCCGTGGCTGTCACACATTGTCTGCGCTTTGTGAGCAACTCACTAAACAAGCGAATACCAGGCAGCGCGCCTGAATATTTTTTAGTTTGTTCATAGCAATTATGGAGTTTTAGGCATAAAAAAGAAGCTTCAGCCTGCGGAATGAATTTCTGAACACGTTGGTGCAAATCAGACTTTCTTAGGATCAATAGTTACGGAGTATTAAACATTTTGTTTGATTTTAACTATTTAAAAAAAATTCTGGGACTCTGAGAATCATAAAAATAGGCCTATTTTACTATAAAGCAGGCATATGCAACCTACGGCCCGCGGGCCGGATCCGGCCCATCGCCTCGTTTTGTCCGGCCCGCGGTAACTATCCAAAATCCCATTGAATCTGGTCCGTGAGTATATCTTTGTTTTCAGAGATCAAATGCGGTTAAACGGTTGATGTTAATGTGGAACACGTGCCACTTTCTCTGCAAATGGAACTACTTGAGCTACAGGAGAAGTCTGATTTAAAATAAAAAATGAAGGAGATTTCACTAATTTAGTTTTATAAGAAATATTTCCTAGTTGACAAATTTCCGAAACTAGAAAACAGAGATTTTGCTCAAAGAAAATTACACTCTCTGGAAGCACTTACTAATGTGAGTAGTTTTTTCTAGGATGGGGTTCGTTAAATCAAAAACAAGGACGCGAATAACGGATTCGCACCTAGAAAACACGTTGCGTGTTTCTACATCAGTTGTTTTCCCAAACATTAACAAACTTGTGAGCAAAATGAAGTCTTAGCCGTTCCATTCAAATTAAACAAATATTTTGTTCTTATCTAACAATATTTATGCATTATAAAAGATTATTTACTTTTTTCTTGTGTTTTTATATGGATGTTATGAACAATGCATAGTTAATAGAATATTTAGAATGACGAGGGGCCTCAGCCCGGCTACGCCGGTCTTCTCCCCTACGTTGTTAAAACTCGTCGTGCGACAAAATGCCTTAATATAATAAGGCATTTTGTCGCACTTGTCGATTATAAAACTCGTCACTCATCTTTTTTTAACACTATTTTACGGAAATTCCCCCTGCAAAAGTCCTAAGTTTTATCGTTAATTCACCTTAAATACTTAATTAGTTTTCTTCTGTCAAGAAATACGTTCAAAATGTGAAATCTCGTCACATTTTAAATTGAAAAAAATTTGACAGCTGTCACCTTCTGAAATCTTGTAAGCATATTTTTGTCTCAAAATGATCCAATAATGGCCAAGATCCTTTGAAAAATATTTTCCGATGCTTCAAAATATTATCTCGCACGTCAAAAAAGCTATCTTGAACCATTTACACCACTTAACACTTTCATTAACCCTGAAATTTTTAATATATATAAATCTTTTTTTAACACTATTTTATGGAAATACTACCTGCAAATGTCTTAAACTTTATTGTTACTTCACCTTAAATCCTTAATTAGTATTCTTCTGTCAAGAAACACATTAAAAATGTGAAATCTCGTCCCATTTTAAAATGCAAACAATTTGACAACTGTCTCCTTTTGAAACCTTGTAAGCATATTTTTGCCTCAAAATTCTCAAATAATGGCCCAGATTCTTTGAAATTTTTTTTCTGATACCTCAAAATATTATCTCGCACGTCCAAAAAGCTATCCTGAACCATTATTACCATTTAACACTTTGATTCTCGCCGTAAATATTCTGGACCGGCCGTCTTGTATTAAGAATATTTTTGAATTATCGTCTGATAAAACCTGTCCGTGCCAATCAATGGTGACTTTGATTCGACACGGTTTCGAGGAAAAAATGCATGATTTTTATCAATAAAAATTAGTCAGTACCCCCGTCGAAATAAAATTTAAGCCTAAGCACTAAAAAAATATCACCCGGATAAGACGGCAGTTCATTTTCTTCTCTCCGCGATACCGGCAAAATGAAGATACACCAGAAGTTGAATAGAACATACATACCAACACTTGTACAATATAATAGTAGATTTTTTTTTATAATAAAGAAAATTTCAGTGAAGTAATTATATAAAAAAAAAACTGATGATTCTAAAAAAGATTCTTAAAAAATTTTGACCCGCGAATGTATTTCAAATCGCTATTCGGCCCTCGGTCTTTTGGAAGTTGCACATGCCTGTTATAAAGGATGCTATGAACACGCTTTTGTAATAACTTAAGTCTATTTTAGAGTAGTATATTTATTCTGGATAAAAAATCCTTTCTGACTGGAGGACAGACTTAAGAATAGCTACCGATATACTTATGTGCTGCAATACTTGAAAAACATTTGTTTTAACTTGTCATCTATAACAGAGACTTTGTTTCTCATGTTGCAAATTCCAGGTCCAAATCCCGGCCAGGGCATGGATATTTGTATTCGTCCTTATCACTTCATCCTCATAAAAAATTAAATGAAAAATCATTTTCATCAAATCTTGATAGAAAACTAAAATTGTTTCGAAACTGGCTAGATGGATAAATCCAAAGCCAAATCATCATAAAAAAAAATCAGCTATGGCCACCATAGGACCGACCGCCATCATAAAGTACTTATATAAATTACATTCTAGTAGCAGAGTAGAAATAACTTGACCTAATATTTTCTAACAGAGATATTATATATCATGACCATGGAAACGTTACATATAAATATGAAAAAATTGAGACTTGGAAAAAATTTCGAAAAATTTTACAGAAATTATTCGAAATTTTTCGTTTTATCAAAAAAAGTTATTAGTTATTGCTTTTATAGCAACTTTTGTTTAATACATTTTTTCGAGATATTTTTCTGTTGTGAAATATTTGCAAAAATCTTAAAATCGACACGAGTAAACTCCCATTTTTAGTCAACCGATTTTTACCAAAAGTTAATCAACTCGTGCCATTGATGGCAGAAGCTTAAATATGAAGTTTCATAAAAATCCTTTCAGCCGAATTTGCTCTGCACGTGTACACAGACAGACGGACAGATGGACAGACGGACAAACAGACGGACAGACAGACCGACAGATATCATGCTAAAAATAGTCAAAACGTTATGTAGGGACCTCAATTCGTAGAGATCCATCGAAATCTCGAAACGTCAAAAGTGGTATGATCACAATACCTCCCTTATATATGTTGGCGGTCGGTAAAAAGTCTTACTGAACATTAGCAATGCACGTATTACTGATCAAATGAGTCTGAAACTACAGGGATAAAATATAATAATCTACAACAGCCGCGAAGAAATAAGAGTCTGTGAAGTACTAGACAGAAAAGTAAAATTGGAATCGTGTTGGGTCGTCCACGTAGAAACATTTCGAGAATGATAGATGGGCCAGAAAGAACATAGAATGGTCATCCAGAAACATAAGCAGAAATGGAGGACGGCCACTACTTAGGTGGCCCGATACATTAAAAGTGTGAGTAAAACGACTGGATGATTAGTATCATGAATCTACTCACAAAGAAATCTGACTAAAATAAAACTAACTGAGTTAAGGATGTATAGCTCACGATTATTAATATTACTAACTTTATTGTAAGTCCGTCTCTGGTGAGTGCATTTTACGAAGCATCATTCTATAATTGACAGAAAAACATGGAATAACATTGATTTGAAAAATAAGTGCTGGCAACCAAAGTTAATGTGACTGCTATGAACAGAGCAGAGCGCCTCTATTAAGCAATATCATTTACATAAATCAATATTTGAAATGCAATGAATGAAAGGTGCACCTGTCAAAGAGTTTCAATAAAAATCAATCAATCAATTTTTGTTATCTCCCAAAAACAAAACGCATCTGATTGCCTTTGATAAACCTATCTGCTCTCTGGCGCTCAACAGTGCTGCTATTACGCTTGATGCGTCCATCTGCCGAACTAATCGAACGTAAATAATGATCACACAGTTTCCATTTCAACGAGGAAATTAAAAATGCTTTTTTCAATTAATAACGATTATTTGTTTGTTGAAGAACATTTTTCAAACTTCGGCCGATATTAGGCGGATAATATTTTTAAAAACAATAAACCTATGGTTTAAAATTAACAATAACTTTTAAACTAAAAGGACTATCAAAAAATGACCAATTTAAAATATGTTTAGCGATAGAGGTAAGGGATTGTTATGGATATCAGAACCTCTCACATTAGTTTTAGGTGTCAGTTGAGTACGAAGATTTAATTATACAGGCGTGGGCTAATTATGGTCGGAACAGTTCCGATTTTTAATCATTTGTCCCAGCATCTCGATATGTTCTTTCTTTGTCCCGGTTTCTTGTACGAAAATTTTAATTTTGTTTTGTTCAAAAATTAAATTTGGATAATAATTTCTTCTTTTATGTATTTCGACCGATAGAAAATGAAAATCACTAGAATTCTGACGTACTTGAACATATGAAGGTTACCTGTTATGTTTTACAAACGATCACTAGATGGCAATATTGAAATGTGTCATTACTATATTCGTAAAATTTGACATTTGTTATTGTGAAATTAGTGGTAGCTTATAAATTGACCGAGTAGTTTGTTGACGCTATATTTACTAAGCTGAATTAAATGTGAAAAATCAAGTCCTAATAACTATATTATTAAATATATAGGTATTTTCTTGGGTTTCGGTCGATAATTAAAAGCAAATTTAGTCAAACATTTAAAAAGATTTATTTACTTGCTAACTAGTTTCGGTTCTATCTGAACCATTCTCAAAGCCTAAAAATAAGTACATGTATGTTAAAATAAATTACATAAAGTAAATACAAAATTAATAATAAATAAAATATATAATTAAACATTATTACACTTACTTGCAAAGTTATTATAAAAATCAGAGTTAAAATTATAAAATTTGAAACATATTAAAGTTTTTTAAGTTAACGGATAAAACTTTAATATGTTTCAAATTTTATAATTTTAACTCTGATTTTTATAATAACTTTGCAAGTAAGTGTAATAATGTTTAATTTTATATTTTATTTATTATTAATTTTATATTTACTTTATGTAATTTATTTTAACATACATGTACTTATTTTTAGGCTTTGAGAATGGTTCAGATAGAACCGAAACTAGTTAGCAAGTAAATAAATCTTTTTAAATGTTTGACTAAATTTGCTTTTAATTATCGACCGAAACCCAAGAAAATACCTATATATTTATCTATAAAATACGGTCAAGAATTTTTTTATTCAACTATATTATTATTTTATATTTATTAATAATAAGTTATTGAATTGATTTTAACATTTATTTCATTTTAATAAATCAAGTGATGATGGTTATGAAACAAGAAATTATTTTTGTTTTTCTTGGGATAGAGTAGTTGAATCAAATCTTAATAACTCTTTTATTATTGGGTTTAGACCCACAATAAACTAATGATTTAAAAAAAATATATGTCTTTTATTTAATGCTTAATTGTTTTTCTAGTTTAATATTATTATTTGTAGAGTAAAATACTTATTTTTTTCTAATTTAATATCCTTCGCATCTTTTATATTAAAAGTGTTAGCAATTAGAATTGACCTGGACTTTTTTCTTACAGTAACACAATAACAAAAAAAAGGTAATGACATTTTATTTTTCAAAATAATGCCTTAATATTAGATGTGTGAATTAATTCAGTTCGTTTTTTTCTTCCAGAAAAGGCTTGTGAAAAAAACATGAAAATATACACTATACAAAGTATTTGCTATTGCTTGCTATTATTTTTCCCATCTGTCTGGCAATTGATGTCTTGCGTGACGGAAAAACGACTCGTCCTTCGAAGTGATCCATTCCTTGAGCCATTTATCTATTTCTTCATAATTGTTCAAGTGCTGACCCGCAAGCCCGTGTGCCAGCGATCTGAATAAGTGATAATCTGTTGGAGCAATATCTGGTGAATACGGCGAGTGAGATTAAATGTCCCAGCCAAATGCTTCCAAGGTGGCCTTCACAATCTTTTTAACATGTGCTCTAGCGTTATCATGCTAGAGGGTCACTTTGTCATGTCTCTTTGCATATTCCAGCCGCTTATTCTTCAGTGCGTTACTTAAACGGAGCAATTGTTGTTGGTAAAGTTCGGCAGTGATGATTTGGCTCTGCTTTAAAAGCTCGTGATACACTATACCAGTGTTTTTCAACCGGGGTGCCGCAAAGTCCAACAATGAATGCCACAAAATGCTCCTAGATAACTTTTTCAGTATCTCAAAGTAAAGTTAATAATTTCTTGCAAAATTACTTAAGTGTAGTTCAAGATAACCCATTGTCCGTTCTATTTTGCTTTGTGTAATTTGATATATTTCATAATAAAACTAGATTTAAAAAACAAATTGGGTGCCACGATTTTTTATTTTTCAGTCAAGGGTGCCACGATTTTTTATTCTTCAGTCAGGGGTGCCACTCAATGAAAAAGGTTGAAAAACACTGCACTATACTCTTCTGGTCCCACCATATACAGAGCATTACTTTCTTGCCGTGAATATTCTGCTTTGGTCTCGAAGCGTATGGTTTTCCTGGGTTGCAAATGGATTTCCTTCGTTTGGGTCTATCGAAATATATCCACTTTTCGTCTCCAGCCACAATACGATGCAAAAAACCTATTATTTTTTGCCTGGCAAGCAAGATTTCAGATATGATTTTGCGCCTCTCGATGTCTCTTTCTTTCAGTTTATACGGCACCCATATTCTTTCTTTGTAAATCTTTCCCATGGCTGCCAAATGCACATAAATCGTTAATCGATCAACATTCAATAACTGCGCAAGCTAATGTTGCGATTGACACGGATTTTCATCGACCAGTGCCTGCGATTCCTCGTTCTCGAACTTCTTCGACTGACTTGGACGAGGTTTGTCATCGACACACTTTTGAAACGTCTAATCACTTTTGAAACGTCGAAACCATTCTCTGCATGATTTATCGGTGGGAGCACTTTCACCATAAGTTTCTACGAACATTCGATGAATTTCGGCGGCTGATTTCTTCAAATGAAAACAGAAAATGAGAACTTCCCGGAAATGATGATTTTTTGGCTCGAATTTCAACATTTTCTAATCAGATTAACACGATGTTATTATTACAAACCCAAACGTTTATCAACTGAATATTATTGCCATATGTCAACACTAAAATATAAAGCCGGTTGCAGACATTAGATGTTAGAAAATTACATAGTACAGCAATTGACCGCCAGATGGACCAAATTAATTCACACACCTAATACATATTTATCACAACGCTGGGGCAACTAACGAATAACAATAGAGAAAAAATTGTTAGGTTGCCTGGGATGCCAAATTTGCACTGGTTCCATCTCCTCCTTACCTGACTTGAATTTGTTGCTTCTCAAGTGCTCTTTTTGGAAACCTTAAAAAATAAAATTTGTTTCATTAACTATGTTATTATTGCTGTATAAAAAAGTCCATTTCAAATCTATACTTCCCTTTTAACTTAACTATTTTCACCAGTTAAATATACCAATATACCAAATATTGTTCCTAATTAACCACCGTTCAAAACCATCAACGCGTGCTTAAAAAATAAAAAATGATGTTGTGGCGCCATTTTCCTGATGAACATTACCAACATGTTACATGTCTGTTAGGTTGGGTGAAAAATGAAGCTGGTACATTCTGAAACAACGTGTGAACATGTAGAGAACTCGCATCTACTACAACTACTCATCTCGGGATGAGCCTCTTCAAATAGCGTTCACCGGTCACGTGTATTAATCATCGCGAATTTCAGCGGGTTATTGATGGTATCATCTCATCATTAGGTTTGGGTTGGTTAAACATGGTTTTGTTAAATTTAAAGTTAATATTATGTTTGTTTTGTCCTAAAAGAGTTTTACAAAATTATTGGCCAAAGTTTCAAATTTATAAACAAATTTATGTGATTTGTAAATTTTCACGCACATCAGGATTTCGGAGGCATCTAGTAAATGAAGTCGACCAAGAAAAGGTTAGAATACTAAATGTTTCGGTTAACAATTTTTGATGTCATTGCTTCAAAAGAGCAACATGAAAAACGCGAAATAAAGCGAATGGACTTTATTGAGCGCAATCTCACGCGATTGTAGAATGCTGGAGATGGAATTGGATATATACAGGTTGATGGAATTACCTCGTGGTTGAAACGTCACGTAGCAAAGTGTCCTTTGAGATGCTGTAGTCTCCGTATTACACCAGGTCTGAAATGGAGTGTTTGGACACACAGATAAGATCGATTCACAAGTCCACACCGTATATTCGCGAAATATATAACACTCACAAATGTGAATGTGGAGTTGGTCGTGTCCGTAAGTGAATATATGTGGAGAAGGTTGTACGGGTTGCGGACATAAATGGTATGTATGCGTAAAATTCATTCATGACAACAAAGCAGAGTTAACGAATCGAGGTGCAACAAGACTAATTCTACCCTTGCTTAAAGAAGCACGATACTAAGAGTTCAGATGATACGAAGACAGAAAATGAGCGACATAAATACATTAACACACGAGACGAATGTATATGTAACATACATTCGTGAACATAACCTGAACGGCGAACGCGTATAGGCAGAACTGAGTACCTTAATTAACACGACACAGATGGTTCGAATGTTATTCGGTAATTAAACTAAAAATAATGTTGGACTGAGAACCCCCTACATAAATATTAACAATTCACGCGACTGGCGCTTACATAGATTATCACCGATTTAGAGGTTGTTTTTATACAAAATATGTTATAAACAACTATCTATTTTATATTTAGGTATTGTTAGGTTTGGGTGTCCAAAGAATAAAGAAAAATACCTTCAAATAAAGATTCAATTACTGTGTGGTTATTTAAATATCTTCTTATTATATAAACAAAGGAGCATCGATGGAGAATCGTTTATCATTTCTTTTTAACCCTTTCACCTCTCGTGTAATATTCAATATTACATGCATCTCTCTCATTCACTTACATCCTTTTATTTCTTGACTGATTCAATCAATATCTAAGATTACTTTTATACGTGTTATGTTACATATCTATTTTCAAATGTGGGAGAACAATGAATAACATTACATATAGGAATAAATCAATTTCTAAAGTATATAATCTTCCTAATTGACATTATTAAGTTGGAAAAATGTATGTGAAGTGTGAATTTTAACACATTTTAGGGTTTTGTAGGTATTTAATAAGTGGAAGAAGCCAACATACTGCTGGCGATATCTAGGAATAGTATATTCCAGGGGTGGCCAAACTTTTAGACCTTAGGGGCGACTTTTTTGGTGTAGGTGTTCCCGCGGGCGACTACGTTTTTTTACTTACAAATTGGTGTTAATTTAAAGGATTTCTTAGGTACTCAAAATTTTTTTTTTTTTTTTGAAGATACTTACGAACTGGTTTCTTTTTTTAATGAAATTTTAAATACTTACTTGAATTGGTGACGTTTTTAGAAGATACTTACGAGCTGATGACGAAGACATTTCACTATGACTGCTATTAAATTACACATAAATAACTGTTCACAAGAACTGGTCCTGAATTTAAAAAAAAATAAGTAAATATAGGAAAAAAGAAGAAAATTATGGTTTTACCATTTTATTAAAATAAATAAGGAGCTAATTTTTCAAAACAAAAAAAAAAGCAGAAATAAAAGCAATTTTTTTAATTTGATGACACTTGATTTTGGATACTTTCGACAAATTTGCCAAAATTTGGCTCGTATTATCTGTTTCATTTTGTAATACGGAACTAACAGGAAAAGTTAATTTTTTATGTTGTACCTATATTGACAATACATTTATAATATTATCCTAGTATTGGTTCACACGGATACGCCAAAGTCTGTTTACACCACAACAGTCACCGAAGTAACCAGATCTAGTTTCGTATTACAAATTGTGACAGATTATATGAACTTAAACTAAATCTTAAACACGATTACATATGTAGACTCAATGATTGTGATCCAATTAATATTTGCCGCATGCATGCAGGAAAATGCAGATTCGCATAAATATGTTCGCATAAAAAAGGCATTGAAATATGCAACAACTCTCCAAATATTTGGATATTTATCCCTGCTTATTAATTTTCAGAAGCTCACATTTAAAGCCATTGATTTTAAATGTACATTGCATAATATTAACTGAAATAATTCTTTTTAGCTGTGTTTTCTGCAGAAATAAGTTCTATCGAAAATATTTTTAAAAAAATCTACTAATTGCAGAGAATAATTTTGAATTTTTACTTTTTTATTATTAGTTTTTGTATCTAAGTACGCTCTGAATTTATCACTATGATTTGTCAATGTTCAAGTCAGCTTCGCGGGCGACTTCCAGAGGCCTTGTGGTCGACCGGTCGACCGCGGTCGAGGCTTTGGCCGTCCCTGGTATATACTAATCCAACCGAGTTACAGACCCTACTTTCTACTCGGCCACCATAAATAATTTTTTTAACAAATAATTGTTTTAACATTTTATCTTAACAAATAATTTAGATTACATAGCAAATTACAAATTAAATAAACTTATTTTTTTATTTATTAATTGTTTATTTTTAATTTAATTTGCCGCACATCGGCCACTATTTTAGTACTTTTTAGGAAGTTATGTTGCATTTATTTAATGCAAACATTGCATATATTTTAATGTAACCCTACAAAAACAAATGACAACAAGCATAGAATAGTTATTCCATAACAAGTACCGGAATGATATACACGCAAAATGCATAAGAAGATAAGTGCTTTAGAATAACATTCCAACTCTTGTGTGAGAATATTAACTTTCTGTAGTCAAAATTGATAAATTCTATAGTGGTCGTGGAGAAAATTTGTTCTATAATCACATCAAATTGTCGGTCTTGGTAGCGTAGAGGTAGTGCTCCTGCTTCAGGTGCCAAATGGCCCGAGTTCGAATCCCGGTCAGAGCATGGATGTTTGTGAGCCACAGTATAATTGGACCATTTAGTCCTGTTCTGTGGTTAAAAAAAAAAAACTACAGTTTTTTTATAATTACCTTTATTCATTATTTGAGTACTAAGAGCTTCCATTTAATTTTTATCAAAATTTAACAAAATTTAAATAATTTGAGAAAAATTCGTCACAATGAAATTTAAATTATAAAATCACAATATTTTTTTCTGCACTTACTTCGTATTCAAGTCTTCATTAAATTGATAAGAAATATATCGATAAATAGTTATTTTTTTCAATTTAAGGAATTCGTAAAAGTATTTCTCACTATTAACAATGTATTATTTGATTTATAAGTACTTATTCCTCTTTGTTACTTTAAAAACAAAAACTAATGTAATTCAAACAATAGGTTAAATCATGACGTCTAATAGAAGGCGGAGCCTGCTGAACACTACACACTAAATTTTACACTCATGAACTCGGTTATAAGCTGTTACAAATTTTTATTATTTAAAAAAAATTACAAATTTTTATATTTCAATTAAAAAAAAAAAACTACCTTAGCCATAAATACAAATAATCCATAACATTATTAGCCATAATTTAGCCATGAATTATTTTCCTTTTATGTTATGGAGCTATTATAAACCAGGCTTAATAATTTGGTCACATAATGTTAAACATCGAACGATATGAATCCTACAGCCAACACTTGACTATGTGGTCTAAGACAGTGTTTCTCAACCGGTGGTCCTTAGCAAAATTTTAGTGGTCCGCAAAAAGCTTATAAATTATTATTTTTGATATTTTTTGTTAATTTTTTATTATCTTTTGTTAATTTTCTGTGTATTTTGTTCATTTTTCAGTGATTTTTTATTACTAAGATATATGTTGAATTTACATATACAATTTGTTTAATAGTACGTTTATTTTTAGGGGTCCGTGGTAGAAAATTAAATATTTGACCGGTCCGCGGTAGAACATTATATATTTGACTGGTCTGCGGTACGTTTTCAGTTAAGAAACACTGGTCTAAGAGACCCGAAATATGACACATATTTTGGCTTAAGAATCTCCGACAATGGTTTTCTACTATTCAAAATATTTCGAGCTGCAATAAATACAGTAAAAAAGCCAATATGATACCTAGGTTCAAACCAAATAGGCTCATAAAAAAAAACAAATCTACAGTTATTTGTGCTGTTATGTTAATTACTTTTTATAATTTTTTGGAGGAGTCTTTATTTTCATTTCATGGGGGCTCAAGGTTTCATTTAGTCATATATAGAATACCCTATTGTTTACCATTAATCAACTAATCGCTAGTATTTTCTTAAAGTTGTAACCAGAAACCAAGAATCACTTCTCTTAAAACTAAGAAAAATATTTTCGATAATCATCAACCTTAATTCCTCCATCATTTATCTAATTTTTTATAATTTCTTGTATTAAAAACAATTCATTTGATGAGAGGAACGTGTCAAAAGTTCTGTCACCGCAGGTAAACAGATCTCGACCCAAGTTCTGCGAACAGCAACTCTATGCCACTCAACTTGGTGGATACAGCGATCACTCAAAAGTAAACTTGAAAACAAAGCGTGTAATCTGTGAGTTAGGTGGCGGTGGTTGATATGTGTTTAGCAGGGGGAATGCGCGATAATTAATCATGGTATAGTTGAGACCTGGCCCTGGTCTGCCCGAGCTTGCTCTGGCTTCTAAACTGCGGGGGGTATAGTGAAAGATTGCCAGTTTCGTCCAATCGCATCTTTCATTTTCGTTTTAATTAAGGGTGCCAGTGTTTGCAGAGGTATTATGAAATGTTGAACAACTTTTTCGGTAAATATTTTAGGAGATGTATGTGACAACATAATGCTGAAGTAAAGAAGGTAGCTGTTAAACGATAGAAGTAAGATATTTATGGTAGAAGGTTAGTTTAGCTCTTGAACCAATAATTGTGGGGGTCAAAGGCAAAGTGACATGTCACGTTTAGTTCATTTCAAAAAAAAAAAATTGTTTTACAACATAGCTCTAATGAATAACACATTACTCTATTTTTAGAAAAGTTTTACAAAATGCGTGAAATAGTAGCATTTTTTTTGCAGATTCTTGTTTTTGCGGCCGACGTTTTCAGTAACCAACTAGGTACACGTTTAGCTAGTGTTAATTTTTATTTTACTGTATCCTCTTATATAGAAGAATAAAAAAATCGAAATTTTCGATGCTATCAAAAAATGTAAAAATAAAAATTCCTGTTGAACTATCCCAGTTTCCATAAATGTATCTACATCAACGGTTCTTAAACTTATGTAGTCAGAGGACCCCCTCTAGAACTACATTTTTTTTGCGGACCCCATCCAAACCCTAGGCATTTTACGTCGTTCTTGAGACTTAATTTCTGGCTCAATAATATCATAGGCACTACGTTATAATAAATATTGGTAAAAACGTATCGCTGGTTATTTTAATAAATGGTCTTGCGCACTTACAGAACTGCACATTTGTATTAGCATCTAGAATAGAAAATGTAAAATTAATAAATATAGTAGTAAAAAGAATTAAAAAAGCTACAAATTATAATATGTTAAACTCATACAAACGTTTCTTGGTCAAATATTGGTCAAAATAGATCTTATTATATGTTTTCTGCAAATAATTTTTAAATACACTATTCACGACTGCAAATAACAGTGAGACATCTGGTGGTGACTGGCTAAATTAAACAGAAGCGTATATTTGGATAATATTTGTAGAGTGTTGTGCTGCAGTTTATGTGAATTAAGAAGTATTTTAAAATATAGTGACTTAAATACAGTGCTTTTTTGCCGAAATATTGTTTGAACAGATAAATATTAAGAAAAAACTTCTGACATATACGCTTCTCGCCCGCCATCAGCTGTTGTACGCAGCGCCGCCAACGTTAGTTTCAGTCGCGAATAATACATTTTAAAAATAATACATTTTTACTAATTATTATTTAGTTACAGGGGCGGATTTAGCTTGTACGGGGCCCCTGGCTGAAAAATTTGTCGGGGCCCTAGTATTAAACTTTCTTAGTTTTTTGCCCTAGATTTTTGTTTACAATTAAAAAAGGTTATGTTTACTAGTATAATCATATTCTTGTCATATATATGTACATACTTATATCGTTCAAATACAGACATTACAATTTTGAGACATTATAAGAACATAAGACAATGAAAAAGAAAAAATGCATTTTATAAATGTGATTTTACAAATTTTTTCTTCTTAAACTATTATTTTGCTTTAACAAAGCCTGAAATGTATAAAAATACATTATTATTTTTTTTTATTGTCTAACGTAAGCGCCCTGCCACTTTTTTTTACGACTACACCCTTGATTTTATTCTTATTATGAATCTACTCAAGTTAGTTAACGTATGTATTGTTTACAAGTATAAAGTTTATTTATTTAAGAAAAAAAAAAAATAAATAATAATAATCATCTCTTAAAGTACATCCCTTTCAACTATTAACGAACTTTGAAGTTATTTGTCAGGTAAAAAAGCTAATTATATAAATTAACAAAAACTCAAATAAAGTAGTACTTATTCTTAAGACAATTTTTTTAAAAGTTGCAGCATACTACTACTGGCATAAAGTGACTGAAAAAAATGTCAAAAAACGTAATTTTAAAAGTAAACAACTTAAAAAGACCCAAAACTGTTTTCTTTCACTACTGTACAAATTCTAGTAATATAAATCAAAAACTTACCTTTTTAGGTCGTCTAAATCCAAAACCACAAATTACCACCACATTAAGTGTAAATAAAACTGTAAAACACAATTTTTTTTGTATTTGACGCACGATCAACAGATATTTGTATATCAGTGACTAAATGTGCCGTTCGTATTTGTAACATTACAAATGTGACTTTGCAATCTACGGCCTAAGCGGCGCCCAGCGACGCAGTAAATGCAGTAGAGCCATTCCGAACAGGCTGATCGAACATCTTCATAATTTCACAAATTCTGTTCTTCATTCAATTGCATATAAATTATTTTCAGCATTGACTATTCAATTGTAGTACCTATATTTTTTTATTACATTATTTGGGGGCCCCTAAATATCGGGGGCCCCTGGCTGCAGCCCAGTCAGCCCCCCCTAAATCCGCCACTGTTTAGTTATGTAAATCATAATAACTAGCAGTGGCGCACACATATTTTTGGCTTGGGGGTCCAATTATAGACATAATTTTTATAACGAAATATTATATATTTAAAACTTATTATAAACAATAACAATGATTATGAAATTTATTGTAATATTATTAATAATTTATAATCATTTTGGCAATGTTTTTATGAATATTTGTACAATGTATTTCAACGTAGGTACACTTAAAATTTTGGTCCGGACCCGTTGATAACCCAGTGATAACTATTTAGATAACAACAAATACAAAAAGTCTTGACCATGTAGGATTTTTATTAAATGAGTTATTTGAATTAAAGCGAAAAGTTGGGAAATGTAAAGTTAATGTCAAAATTCTTTCGCGGACTCCCGGTAATGGCTACGCGGACGCCATTTTAAGAACCGCTGATCTACATCATTGAGAATTTTTTCAGATTTTTAGTCCAACCCTGTAGGAAATAGGTGAGGGACTAAAGTTTTTTGACACATTTTTGACCAAAATTCGAACAATTAAAACAAAAAATATTTATATTTGCGTTAAGTTTACATTTATTTATATTTTTCTCGCTATGCATTTTTTATAGCTCTTTATACTTTCCTATATGTGGATCAAAGAGCTGTACAAGCATGCCAACTTTCAACTTTCTATGTTCAGCATTTGGCTACTATTTCCAAATTATCTAAATTATATTAATTATGTAAATTATTGCAATATCTTGAACATTTGTAAATCAGATTATGTTAATACTGAACGCAGCCCTGAACGCAGTCGCAGCGCTAGCTTTTAAATTTTCGCACGGTAAAAATTTACTTAGGCAGAGCCAAGGCTTTCAAACAGATGACGGAAAAGAACTTTTTGGCAAAGGAGCACATTATATTTTTTGGGCGACCAAAAGTAATTTTGATTAGAAAAATTAAACTTATTTATTTTAATTATAATTTTAAACATTCGCTTGTTATTGAACAAACATCATTATCGTAGATGGTGTTGGCATCCAGCGGCCTAAAAAGTAAGCGAATCGGCCTAGGCCGAAAATGATTTACTTTTTTCTAGTAGTACTAGATGATAAAGAAACACTGTTTTTAAAATGTTCGCCTAAAATAAATTTTATGCGTTATCTAACTGTAAGCTCTTGAAATATATTATTACACACCAGATAACATAAAAAATTAATTAATTTTTAAGCGATTTTTGTCAAAAATACATTAATGTACTTGGGTTTGAACTGAGATAATATAAATTGAATTTTTGATCAGATTATTTTTTCGAAAGATATCGATTTTTTTGGATTCATTATATCATTTTTGTTTTTATTCATGATATTTTATGATCTAGGTCTTAAATACTCAGTTTTAGGATCGTCCAGCAGTGATGTTCAAGTTGTTTCGGCCTTCATAGACAATGACTGATCATGTTCTGTGGTGTTTGTAGCTCGGCGCGAACTCTAGCCGCGAACCCACATGACGTCACGACCGGTGCCCAGGCGTCCCGTAGCGCCGTCCCACACCAGGCGGTCACACCGTGAACTAGAGAACATTATGTCTTCACAGTGATGCTCAAACTTCTTCACTAACTTTCTAATTTAGAAAAAATGTTTCTCTCTACCCATTCATATAGGGATATGTAGTTCACGAGATTTTGAATTCCGATGTATAAAGAAATCCGCAAGAACGTAAAGAGCAAGACATAGGGCAGAGTTCGGCAACATAAGGCTTCAACATAACGATCAAAATCAGACTCTTTTCTTATCCAAATATGGTTCTTGGGTTGTTCAATAATGGATCTTTTCGTACTTGCAGGAATGACAACATTTGCTAAGTTTTCGCTGCCATTTGCAATAGGTCACTGCCTGTTATTAAAGACAATTACCTAGTTGCCGGGCCTTTGCTGGCGGGGGTACAAAAGGCTCCCCCGCACTTGTGCCGCCGTACCCAGGGGCGGTACGTGTTTTGTGTTGTGACAAATGACTTGAATTATTTAACGAAATATGAAGTTTTAAAGAAATATTTAACACTTCCACAAAACCCATTACTTTGGAGCACATAATAAAAAAATGAATAAATATCTTCATTTCATAATTTTTTTCTAGTTTTAAGAATTTTTTAACTCTGTCTGCAACTGTGGTATCAGAACTAATCGAAAATTAACTTAGGTTGTCGATGTAACAAGAAATGCTTGCATTATTGTACATATAAAAATAATATTTGCGAGAAAATGGATTTGTAAATAATAATTTATTTCAATATATTTAATTCTAATAGTTGTCTTTGTTATGTAAATAAAAATTAGAAAATACTCTTAATATTATCTTGATCTTTTTTGTTTCTATTTTTAAATAAGTGGTTGCTAGGCAACTAATAAACAAATGGTGCGCAGATAGTTTTGCATATGTTAAAAGAAATTCACAGAAAAAAAAAACGCGTATTTTAGACAAATTAAAGTGACACCCGCTTTTCTAACAAAATCGCGAATTTTGATCAAAATTGTGTTGAATTGTAAGAAAGAAGTTCCAAATCGATTTAAATCACAACCGCCAAATAGTCCAGATTTTAATGTATTAGATATTAGCTTTTTTCTTTTTTAATTCTATTCAATCCTTACAACATACAACTTCACCGAATACAATCGACGAATTGATTAAATGCGTACAAATTGCATTTATTGCATTAAATATACAAACCCTTGATAATGTTTTTCTAATATTGCAAACTTGTCTAGAAGTAACCATGTTAGCAAAAAGAGGGGATTCCTATAAGATTCCGCACATTAATAAGGCAAAACTTCATCGTAAGGGATGATAACAAACAACATTATGTTCCATACAAACTGTGGAGACAGCCACGTTCTTGTTAAATTAAACCTTTTTGTATTATTCTTTGTTTTACTTGATATTTATCTCCCACCAACTGTCTTGTCCATTCTTTGATGACATGGTTGATCTCGTGGTCATTGGAAAACCTTTTACCGCCCATAGACTCCTTGAGAGAGCTGAATAGATGGTGACCCGATGGCGCCAGATCGGGGCTGTGAGCTGGGTGGTTGATAATGTTCCATCCGGATGAATCCAAAAGTTGTGTTGTGACGTGGGCATTGTGCGGTCGGGCATTGTCAACCACCCAGCTCACAGCTCCGATCTGGCGCCATCGGATTTTCATCTGTTCACCTCTCTCAAGGAGTCAATTGGCGGGAAAAGGTTTTCTAGCGACGACGAGTTTAAGCATGCCGTCAAAGAGTGGTTTCGGGAAGCAAGCTCGGAGTGTTCTGAATCACTCTGTTTAACTCCAGACAGCTCGAGGAAACGCGGTTATGCCTTTTCTCGAACGCTTTGGAGTTAAATAGAGTGACTCGGAACACTCCGAGCTTGCTTCCCGAACCCGCCTAAATAATGGACAAGACAGCTGGTACATTTTTTCGACACAGGTATAAAATAGATCATATCTCGGCTCACGACGTACATCGATCGGGAAGGCGACTACGTCGAAAAATAATGTGACCTATACCTAAAATAACTAGTAATTTTATTCAAAATAAATTATTTTTGAGTTTTTAAAAATTGAGTACTCTTACTTTGTGGACATCTCTCGTATTTAATGTGTAATGAAGGCACAAACCCTTGAAGTTTGGTAAATTTATCCTGGGATAGAAAACGACGAACTTACTTTTTCTGCCCTTACGCGCCATCAAGGTATACGTCGGAAACGAATTATTATTTTCGTAGTGCTAGTTTTCGATATACGTAAATTGGGTAAGAAATAACCCATTAAAAAATAAATAAATAAATATATTAAAGAAAACATAAACAAATTCAGATTAATAAATAAATAAAGCACTCGGTAAGTTTAACAATTATAAGTTTAATGTTACTCTATACGTATTTCGGCAGTGACGCCATCTACAGGAGTTCAAATTACAAACTAAACTTATTTTTTAACAAATACATTCAGTGGGAACAAATATTAATGGTAGGGAATACAAGCGTAAACCATATTAGCAGATAAGGGAAAAAAAATAGTGCTTTATTTATTTATTTATTAATCTTATATTAAATATGTTTCACCGAGAATACACGGACTCCTCTGTCAATTATAAACAAATTCGTTTCTAAACTGTTGTTTTCATATTAATTCGATTCTATTTTGTATATATAAAAATATTATACAACTTTTTCATGTTTCCATAGCTTATCCTGTGCCCTATACTAGCATATTTTAGAATGAGCTTATATATAAGACTTTTCACTGCAGGATTTTAGTCCTGTCATTCGCGCCTTCAACAGTTTCTTAATTTGGTAATATGTTGGACAGATACGAGGCAGATTACTTTTATTCGAGTGTCGTCTGAAGGTTTTCTTTTACGTCAATCTATCTTCAATGTCTCTTCTAATGTACGTGAAATTATGGAAACGTTTTGACCTAGTTTTTCATTTGTCTGCTATGTCAATCACAATCAAATGATTGACGCTTTACTGACATGTACATAAAAATGTTTTGTTAGTACTTACTTTATTACTGAAGGACGTTAAGTAGCCTAACCTAACACAGTCCATATTTGTTATATTTTATAAAAATATATTTATATTATTCGATAAAATATGGTATTTAAAAAATACCTTATACGCGTATTGCAATTTAATTTTTATTTATAAAATATAGATTACAAATTTTCTGGTATATAATTGAATGAAACTTTGGAAGTTATCACAAATCTATATATATAAAAGCAAGTGTCCTGACTGACTGACTCATCACCGCCCAGCCCGAACCCCTGGGCCTAGAAACTTGAAATTTGGAGAGTATATTCCCTCCATGACGTAAGCACCCACTAAGAAGGGATTTTTCTAAATTCAACCCCTAAGGGGAGAAAAGGGATGAAATGTGATTTCACGGATTCTTTAATATCTCTTCGGGTCGATGGGATATCGACTTAGTTTTTGCTTACAAAGATTACCCATAAAAATGCCGAAAAACTTATATCAGGATTTTGTCCTAATCAACCTCTAAAGGGGTGAATCTACAATCGGGGTGAATTTTACATCTCGGCGTATTTCCTGTGTTTTTTGAGTTATAAGGTTTCTTTTTGGCACATAGGTGTCTTTTTAAAATATCTCGAAATGGTTTTGACAGTTTTTTTAAATTTCACCCCTAAAGGGTGAAAAGGGGTGACATGTGATTTCAAGGATTCCTTAATATTTCTTAAGACCAATAAGATATCGACTTGCTTTTTGCTTCCAAAGATTACCCATACAAATAACGAAAAACCAATTTCAGGATTTTGTCCTAATCAACTCCTAAAGTGGTGAATCTACAATCGGGGTGAATTATACATCCCGTCTTATTTCCTGTGTTTGTTGAGTTATAAAATTTATTTTTGGTACATAAGTGTCTTTTTACAATATCTCGAAATGGTATTGACAGTTTTTTAAATTTACGTCCCTTAAGGGTGAAAAGGGGTGAAATGTTAATTCAAAGATTCCTTAATATCTCTTAGGACCAATAAGATACCGACTTGGTTTTTACTTACAAAGATTATTCATACAAATACCGAAAAACTTATTTCAGGTTTTTATCCTAATCAACCCCTAAAGAGGTGAATATACAATTGGGTTGAATCATACATGCCGTCGTATTTCCTGAGATTGTTGAATAACGAAATGAATGTTATAAAATTTCTTTTTGACAGTTTTTTAAAAATACGTCCCTAAAAGGTGAAAAGGGGCGAAATGTTAATTCAAGGATTCCTTAATATCTCTTAGGACCAATTTTTGCTCACAAAAATTCATATAAATGCCCTAAAACTTATTTCAGATTTTTGTCCTAATCAACCCGTAAAGGGGTGAATATACAATCGGGATGAATTAAACATCCCGTCGTATTTCCTGTATTTGTTGAGTCCTAACATTTATTTTTGGGTGATTTGAGAGATTTGGATGAAATGGGTTTGACAATTTTTTAAAATTGCACCCCTAAAGGGTGAAATGTGATTTCAAGGATTCCTTAATATTTCTTAGGACCAATAAGTTATGAGCGATTTGATTTTTGCTTATAAAAATTACCCATACAAATGCCAAAAACTTATTTCCGTATTTTATCCTGATCAACCCCTAAAGGGGTGAATCTACATTCGGATTGAATTATACATCCCGTCGTATTTCCTGTGTTTGTTGAGTCATAACATTCCTTTTTGGCACAAATGTGTAGATGTCTTTTTAAAATACTTCGAAATAATTTGACAGTTTTTTAAATTTTCACCCTTAAAGGGGTAAATGGGTATTTTTTATTCGATAGAACGTTTTTTGGACATAGATACATGAAATTTGCAAAATATATTCCACTAAGAAGAGATTTTTGGAAAGTCGACCTCTAAGGGGTTAAAAAGGGGGTGAAATATGATTTCAGGAATTCCTCAATGTCTCTTAGAACCAATCAGATATCGACTGGGTTTTGGCTTACAAAGGTTACCCATACAAATGTTTGCAACAGGAATTCAGGGTTTTGCCCTAAGCAACCCCTAAAGGGATGAATCTACATTCAGGGTGAATTATAGAAACCTTACATAGGCTTCTATTAAATAGAAACCTACATAGCTTTCTATTTAAAATATTTAGTAAGCGTTTTGACAGTTTTTTAAAATTTCATCCCTAACGGGGTTAAATAGTATTTTTTATTCGATAGAACGTCCCTTGACATAGGGACATGAAATTCGGGAAATGTATTCCCTCCAGGACGTAAGCACTCACTAATATGGAACTTTTCAAAATTTCATACCTAAGGGGGTGAAAAGGGCTGAAATGTGATTTCACGGATTCCTCAATATCTCTTAGGACTATTGATCTCTTATGAAAAATGAGATTTCGACTTGGTTTTTGCCTACAAAGGTTACCCATACACATGTTTAAAAACAACTGAGTATTTTACACTAATTGCACTAATGAGATCGTCAATATACCGTAGCGAAGCACGGGTGCTCAGCTAGTATAATATACAAACTACTTTAGTTTGATAATATTTTATTTACTTTCAGCACTAGTGCTGGTCGTTTTATGTCGGTTTTTTAGAATTTATTCGAAAAACGGTGAACTGCTTGTAATGGAAATTATTTTTGAGATCTACGACATAAAATACATGAGCATACATATTTTCAAGTAAATCAGAGAGAAAAAATGTTTTCTCAAAAATCGAAAAATAAGGGATTTTTTCTATTTTTGACCATTATCAAAGATTTTGTTTGACGATTCCTATTTGTTGTAAAAGTTGGGTTATTAAGGCCCCAATTTTTCAAATGTTGTAAAAATCCGAACAGCGTTTCTCTATTTTTTATTGTTTTTAAGTTTTTTGAAATTTCAAAAAGAAAAAATTGAGCAAAGTAAAAATTTCGCATTTTTTTTTGTGTTGCTTCAAATAATTCCTAAGACTCTTTATGACCTCAGAATTTCAAAAATTCCAACCGGAGGTCTCTGTCTTATGTAGATTTTGAGATACGGTCTTTCGAAAATGAAATATTTACAATTTTTCAAAACTACAAGGATCAAAAAGGCGTTAACTAAGGAGGGTCCTGTTTTTTAGATAAAAGTCTGTAGTTTTAACAAAATCAAACCACAGGTCCTTATATTTTGTTGTTCTTAAGTTAAGATTTTTTAAAATTTCACAAAAAATAATATTTTTTTTGGATTGTTTTATAATATGTCCTGAGTCCCTTTAGGACCTTGAGATTTAAAAAATTCCAAATTCAAATTCCTTAACCGCATCTCATGTAGTGTTTGAGATACGGTCTTATGAAAATGGAATATTTACAATTTTTTAAAACTACACGGATCAAAAAGATGTTGACTCAGAAGAGTTTCAATTTTTATTTAGGTAGATAAAATTCTAGATTTAAAAAATTCAAACCATAGATTTCTATCTCTAATCGCTCAACTACAGAATCATCTCGCAAAAAAATAACGAAGTAATATTAACTTTTCCTCCATTTCGGGGCCCCAAAATGATTATTAGCCTCAGGCCCATGAAAGTCTAGATTACTCTCACTTATTATTGGTTCTGTAAAGCGTAAACAGGACAGTATGAATCAGGGATGGATAACGTAACGTAACGATACCCTAAAACGTTAAACTAACGATTCAACTACAATTTCTAATACAATAACGTAACGATATTTTTATAATGTTATATAACTTTATAATGACCTTTAACGATTCATTAAAAGATATTTTGTAACGATTTCAAGTATATAATTTATATTTCTCTTTTACTCTTTTATATTTCCTAAAAACAGTTTTCAACCACAAGACAAGGTGGTATAATTTGATACTTACCACCAAAACAGATCCTAAATTTAGATAATTTCAGAGTTACAAATAAATTTTTTTTTTATAACGTTATATAACATTATTTACGTAACGTTATATAACGTTATACCATGAGTTCAAAAAGTAATTACATAAGGGTTGGCTATGGAAAAATGAAATAATGTCTACTGCAAGCTTTAGAATTAATTCACTGTTGTGTTATGTCATAAGTTTATATTGTTATATAAAGATTGCAGTAGACATTATTTTATTTTCCCATAGCCAACCCTTATGTAATTACTTTTTGAACTCATGGTATGACATATCAATAGACCATATTAGTGTGTCGTCACATACATGTGCTGCCATCTGAGAGCTGAGTCCTTTGGAAGTTTTTGACTGGTTTAAAATATATGTGACGTTACTTGTGTTGCCTTAATTTTATGAATATCGTCAATTTTGGAGCAAAAAATATGTATATATATATATAAATATATATAAATATATACTAATATATACAGTCCAGATACTTTATATTATAGAATAATGATTTTATAAATATATAAATAAGGATTCGAAGATATATATATATATATATATATATATATATATATATATATATATATATATATATATAGGTTACGTTTTTAAATAATATGAAAATCGAAATATCTTTAGTATTTATTTAATAAACACTAAGTAATCATTAATATTTTGTTTTAGAATGCATAATGTTATATTGTTTTACTCCATATTGTAACTATTACAGACATATTAAATTATAATGTATAAAATAAGAATTTTAATAAATAAATATTGACTTGTAGTTTTGATGTGAAGCATTCTCTTACTTTAAAAACTTAATTTATATTACCAAAATACAATTTAACAAAAGAGTAACATGCTAAATTCAAATAAAAGGAATCCAACCGCGAGACGGCAGCACTGAATGCCATTTGTTGACGTAGTTACTAATATGGTCTATTAATTTTTTAACGTTATGTAACGAAAACAAAAAATAAATAACGTTATACAATAACGTAATTATTTGAAACGTTATTTCATCCCTGGTATGAATGACTATAGAAAATTCAGGGTGACGTTTTGATCGGCACTATTATCCCCAAATGATGCCATTTTTAAATTAATAATTTCACAACATTAATAATTTTCGAAGCTCCATTGCAACTATATTATTATAAAAACAGAATATGTGAATATTGGGAACCACTGTTCATTTTCAAAAGACATCCCTTTAAAATAATCCTTGTTCAGTGACACAGTAAAAATACCGATGACATGTCCAGTTTAAATGTTGTTAAATATATCTTGAGTTGGTGAACCCGCAGCGTGCGGGACCCACAGTGATGTGTAACAATATTTGAAACTGGAAGTGTTGAACGTACTCATCAATGATTTATTGATTTTAACCACGATTCTTCGATTCGTGATACAGCTGTCTTGTTATATGTTTAGTTAGAATTCCTGGATCCGTATGAGATTCAGTGTTATTAGTTGTTTTTTATAAGGTGTTAGCTATGAACATAAATTTAATGTCATCATTTTTTATTTTATTTGGTGTTACAGGTATATTTTTTTGTTGGGTAGTACAATTTTTCAAAATGTTCACATGGTTGTAATATTTTTTGTAGGCTTTGTAAGTTAATCTCGTTAAGATTAAGATTCATTCTTGAAGATTTTTTTGAAATACTTCATCACCGTTGTTCATGGATTAGGTTATGTAGCATGTTCCGGCACCCATCTCTTCCTTAGTCTTTCACTGTCTCGCATTCCTCTTTGCTTAAACAGCAGCGCCTCCTTGGGGATTTTGCAAGTACA
Organism: Liopterus haemorrhoidalis; assembly: GCA_963971575.1. NCBI lineage: Eukaryota > Metazoa > Arthropoda > Insecta > Coleoptera > Dytiscidae > Liopterus > Liopterus haemorrhoidalis. The sequence goes on from OZ020611.1 coordinate 193,377,725, forward strand.
AGTAGTGACGATAAGTTTCGTTTGTACTTTATTATTTTATTCAGCACGGAATTTAACGTATAGTTCTATTCTTCCTTTATTTTTTACGAACATGATGAAGTCGGTTACATGCTTAAAAGACCCTCAAAAATTACATTATTACTTTTATGGCCGGTATTATAAAACAATATCTAAAGACCCAACTAACTAGTTATAAACTAAATTTAGTTGATAACTAATATAACAAGTTATTTAATTTCGGTATTATAAATCAGGGCAGCGAACTAACTAACTAGTTCACAAATAAAATAATTTATGGTCTATTTCAAAGTAGAAAAAAGTAGATAGCGCTGCGAACCGAGTACGATTTACACTGATCAAATACAGTATAGCGGGAAATTTAAAAAACGGTTAATAAGATATTGAAATAAACAAGGCAGATAATACACTTACGTTATTTATACGACATAAATTCAGTTTAATGAGAAATTTGAAAAAGTTAAAAAAATATTAATTTTAAAAATTATGTACTACAGTCTGTTCCAAACGGTTAAGCGGAACTAAATGGGAATTTAGTTCTTTTAGGTTGTCACGAGAAGGGACCTTGCTTGGGCTATTTCATTTTTCACGTTGGGATGTCAAAATTTAAAATTCCAACAATGAAACCATGGAAACGAATGACATATGTCAAAATTAAATATTTTTTTTAGATATTTTAATGACAAAAAAATAAATAAATGGGAAATTTGTATTAAGAATGACACAAAAAATCAAAATATAAAGAAAATGACATTTTAAAATGATATTAATCTTAACCAAAAAATGTTTATTGTAAGTATGATTTACAAAGCTTAACTAAAACGGCCGAAAGGCACGATTTAAACGATGAAAGTAACTAGATTGCAAAATCTAGTTCCGCTTAACCGTTTGGAACAGACTGTATATATAAAAAGAGAGATTTGGCTAAAAGAGTTTAAACAAAGCAATAAAACAAACAATATATCTTCAGAGCTAAAGTTTCTTATTTAAATAATTATTGTAAATAAAAATTAAAAATATATGTATATATGACGGTCTAAAAATTATATCAATAACTTCTTCTTTGGGCACAATCAGTATTTTGGCCTCACATTAGTCCTCTTTCTTGATCTGTTAATTGTCAACTGTCAAAAAATATTTATATGTCAGATAACCTAAAAAATATATAACTGCGTAAAAACAAATTACATGGAGAATTTTCTCCATAAAATCTACGCCAAGAATGTAAATAAAAGTCTAAATATGTAAATAATAACAAAATATATGAGAAAAATTAAATAATATAAATAATATTATGATGACAATATTTCCAATGTACGACACTGAACATCTGTCAACTTGGACTAAAAACAATATTTTTACAGTGTAATAGGGATGAAGATCTAAACCAATCCAAAGCAAGGACAAACAGCTCCTATCTTCTTACACACATTTTTCTACTTTGAAATAGACCATAGTGTGTCCTTACAAAAGTGAACAGCTTATATCTTTTGAAAACCGATATCTGTGTTTAAATTGTTCATCATCATAATAATTAAAGGGGTGTCTTCTTTCAAGAAATTCTCTAGGCTGACGTATTCTTGAATTTTCATCATTATCACTCTCAGAAATACTGTTTACAGATGGTGATGATACACTACTGACAGATGATACTGATGACCTATCCTGTAAATTTTGTGTTGTTTATATATATAAATCTAGTCATATGTATTTTTTTTATGTATAATATTATTACTTACTTTGCAGTTATTTATTATAAAATATATATTTTAGTATAAATAGTAAAAACAAATTATTTCAATGTAAACAAAATGCTTACTATTTAAATGTAATACAAATATAGTTGCCAACTATAATTTAGTACCCAGAAAATCTGTCAACTAATTTAGTTTGTAGATTTAGTTGGGAACTTTTTTAAACAAACTTTTATAATACCGGAATCTATGGGTTAAATTAGTTTAACTCTTAACTAAAATTTAGTAGCAAACTATTTTGCTTTACTATACCAGCCATTAGTGTTAAGATTCATTTTCGTATGTGGATGTAGAAACTGCCATTGATTTATTAATAATACTTCATATTCGATACTTCAATAATACTTCAACAATAATAAAAATATTTCACTTTTAAGTCGTACTTGAAAATACATCTTGAAAGCGAAATATTTTTAATTATTTTTATTTTCATTATGCTCCGAGCTATAAATAGGTCAATACTAAGGTTAAGGCATTTTGAACACTTATAAACAAAAATACTTTATCTTCAAGTCGTTATAGAGAATAAAAATTTACGTAACCATAAAAAATATTAAAAAAATGTTTAAGTAAATGTTGTTTCCTTTCAAAAACTCTATTCGAATATACCCAACATGATATACGTTTCCATTTAAAAGTCAAAGTTGTCTTTTGATTTCCTGTACAGGAAAATTACACATACAGGTTTGTTCAGGAAAATTGTTTATTTTTAGAAGATCTTAAGAAATATTGGAACACAAAAAATGTTGTGTTTGGGGGTACAACCTCTAGGGTTTACGTGAATACTCCCGCGTGGTCCTCCTGTTGTACTGTACTGCGCTCCATTTTCGGTTTTGCGGCGTCAGCTGTCATGCGTTCTCTGTAAGTCCTGCATCTTTCCGTATTGGTGTGGAGCACATTTTAGGATTTATCAGGATCGGATCTAGTCGATTTCGATCGTTCGATCAATTTCTGCTTGACTTTTTGACGAGTATATGCCAACATTGTGACATTTTTAAAATTTTTCAACTGCGATCTAAAGTTTAACAGCAACACTGCATTCAATTTCACTTATAATGCATAAATCCGACAGATTGTGACGTTAGTTTTCGTATGAGAATAATTTAGACGTCATAACGCATTGCAGTTCTGAGTTACACAGATTTTAAGTTTTTGTGGCGCAGCGGAAAGTTTTTAAAACGTCCCTTCCTCGCTTATACCCGCGGGCGAACAAATCACTCAAGGTCACTAACAAGTCTTTTGATTGGTTATGTTCGTGTTGATAATATAGAAATTATTAGATGCAACTCGATGCCGATTTTTTCGTAACGTTCAACTTTCCGTACAGCCTGCTTTGTACTGGTATGATTTTGAAGAAGTACTCACGTCAAAAAAAAAAAACATACCCGAATACAAAGTTAGTAAATTTAAAGAATTTTTTTTTTTTCGACAAATAAGACTGTCTATACGCATATGGGCCGAGAACACAACAAGCTTGCCAGTGTGACTACAAATTAACAGTATATTAATTCGTATAAAGTGGTGCAAATTTTGTTATTCCTATGAGTACTAAAATAGACATATTTGGATAATTAAAGAGGCAGATCGCAGGTTTTCTATTATATATATGAAATTCTAAAAAATGAACACTTTTGCTTGAGGTGCATATAACGATTTAATGCAGCGTTTCTCAACCGGGAGGCCGTGAAAGCTTCGTCGAGGGGCCGCGAAGTCATATAAAATCGAAGCATGAAATTATAATAGAAAAACGCTCAATTTTGCAAGATATATTCATAAATATATGACATTTGTATTCATTAAAATATACCTTTTAAACTTAAATAAATTATACTTATTTTGACAACTAATTTAAATTAATTAAAACGGTTCGCGTTGGAGGTACTTCAAGTACTTTCAAGGAAGTACGACTTGAACTTGCAATATTTTTTTGTTATGCTTGGAGCTACTGTTAGCTAAAGAGTAAGGATGCGAAAAGTGTTCAAAATGGAAAGCATTGGGCTAATGCTTTCCAAATGAACCCGTAAATAAAAAAATTAACCTGTATAAAATTCTCGAGAGATAACTCCATTATACTTCCAATAGTAATTTTCATCCCTTTTTGAGATCTCAGAATTATCATTGATTGCCCAAAAGTCATCCTATTGTCACCTCTGTCCTCCCATTTTACCATATAGGCCGTGTCTCCAACGCTATAGCTCTGAAATTTTAATAAATCCTCAATCAAAATGTATAACTATTTATATAAAGATACAAAGTAACAAAATATAAACTATTTTAGATCATGTATTACCAAGTAACTCCCAAATTTAACGTTATACTTCATCTTCAATAATAAAAAATAGTGTATTGGGCCCGGTAGTTCAATTTCAACCACCTGTATACTATTGATAAAATATTAATATATGTGTTTATTCTCATAAAGAATTATTTTAAACAATTCTGTTCCTTATTTATTAATTGTTAATGACTATATTCCTTAATGAGCTTTATCAGGATTAGCCATCTTGATATGTAGTGATACGTAATTTTTGCATGTGGCGTCTTCATTTTTTTCTGACGTTTTTAGTTATTTTTAAGTGATAAAAGTGCAGAAAATACTTGAAATAGTGTGTTATAGTGTGGACTTAAGTGTTTGGACTCCATGCAGACCAAAATTAGAGCGACTGGACAGGTATTCGTAGAAATTTTTGTTAATTTTATAATGTAAGACATTGTTATGTAGAATGGTCTTCTATGGACAATATAGAAACACATACATGCATACACTATTGGCTATAACTAGAGAAACAAAACTATTTTTTAAATCATTTTCATAAATCCCGATTATTGACTAAATGAATATTGAATTATATTGGTATAGCAACAACAATTTATAAGTTAGAACCTGCTCTTAAAAATATTTGTTGTACTGGTACAATAAATAAAATAATTAACTTTCAGCAGACCAGCTGCATATTTCTTTTGTAGGACTTAATAATAAAACAATTTTTTGTGGTTAAATTTTTTCCTTTGCCCTAGCTCCCGTTCTTGTCCCGACAATATACCTTATATATATATATATATATATATATATATATATATATATATATATATATATTGTCAGCGGGGGGCCGCAGACAATATTTAAGTTATTTTGGGGGATCCCATGCCAGAAAATGTTGAGAAACACTGATTTAATGGATTTAAAGATTTGCACGGGAGAAAAAACAGAAATTTGTTGAGGGCTAAGATAACAATTGAAAACTATGTAAGGTCGATGTTAGCAAACTGTAAAAGTAAGAGAGAGTTTTAAATTATGAAGGAAAGCACAATTTTTTATTGTAAATTGTAGCCAAATATAAACACCTTGCTGATATTGGAACAATTATAGAACAAAATGTTAAATAATGTAAAAATACAATTAAGTCCAATTTATTCAAATCTGTAAAATCAACTTGAATCAACAGGAATCCCTCCAGATACGACAATTAATTTTAATTGCATATTGAATTTCAATGAATGCACACTATATCAACCGATTCAAATTAACCCGTATATTAAAATACAATAAAATTTAAATTCGATTTTGATTTATTCAACATATCGTCCTAACGTGATACTGTTAAATACGTTAAAGTGTTGAAACAGACGTTTTGAACAAATAGGATACAAGCGGCTTACGTAAATTATCTTTGAATTTGAATTTTTCATCATGTCTGACAGATGGGTTTGGACTCGTTCAGTGTATTGGATTCTGTTTACACTGAGACGCATTAATTTTGTTGTGGTTTCGAATTAAAATATTAGATAGACACACGATTATATGTTTTGGAGTCTGAATATAGAGTTCCCGTATGATGAGTGCCATCTATTGCGCATTTGAAGTTGTGGTAGACACCAATTTTTTAGTTGGAATAAGAAGCAAGCGAACAGAAGTTTTTAGACTTATTTAGATTATGTTTCAGAATATGTATGACAATTCTTACCAAAAATAAGTCCCAGTTATTTACCATATTTGATGGCGAAGTCTACAATGATAAAGTCAATGATATAGCCAAATATCGGTGCCGTTGCAGGCAACTTGCACGAGGAGTTGGCCTAAATATTCGAAAAATCGAATAAATGCAGATATGGCCTGAAATAGCACAACCGTAACTGATTATTTTGTCAAAATGGACATTTTTCGAAAAAATCTTTGTATCGTTGAAATCGTATTCTTGTTATTTTTAGGGTTTTGTAGTTGTGACCAAAAAACCCTTATACTGTCTCTTTGTCGTCTGTCTGTTCGGTAAAAATTGTAGTCAAACGGCTAAAACTAGAGAGTTGAAATTTGGTATGCTTATACAACTCTTTGACCCGCACATAGGAAAAATACTATAATATCTAAAAAACATATCCCCACAAACAAATATGTGCTCATCGATATATATATATATATATATATATATATATAGTTTTTAAATTCTGAGTAGGGTATCAAATGAAAGCCCTTAGTACGTAGATTAACGATCAAAATATTATTTTTGCAAATTAAATTATTTCGATGCGATTTTTTCCAAAATCGTGCAGAAAAAATTTGTCCCACAGCCTGCAGCCCAGATGGTTTAAACTAAAAATCTGAAAAAATTCTAAGTAATGTACAATGGTGTGAACCAGAATAGTACAACAGGAATTTTTGATCATATTATGTTTTCGGAAAATAACGCATTTTTTGTGTTTTTTTGATTGACGATGCTCAAAAGTTATAGTTATGTAACACATTATATTAAAAGGCGTATCCTGGTCTAATGGTAAGCTTGATCGCTTGCTACTCAGCATACTAGGGTTCGCTCCCGGGCAGAGGAGACAATTTTATTTTTAGTTTTTTTCCATTTTTACTTTGTTTAAATTAATTTGTCAAAATTCTAGTTATATTTTGGCAAATGTTGCATTTAATTTTTTAAGAGCGTAAATTTAATAAACAATTGGAATTGTTGGAATTATATTTTCATTCTATGTGTCATGTATACGAAACCAGAGGGGCGGAGCATATGACTTAAAACCACCAATGGAAGCCATAGGCGCAATCTTCAAAAACTCAAGAAACCTTACTACATAAAAAAAATACTGCATATATTTATAAACCTAAATATTTTAACATAAAATTCGTTTTTAAAACTCTTAGATTAACAGACGATAAATTATTTTAAAAATATCGTTCATTTTGCCGTGATTACTACAAAGTATACTACTTATTATATACCTGCGAAACCCTGCAATGTGTGAAAATTCACACTTCACAGCAATTTTTTTTTAGGCATCACTTGTATTTTGGAAGTGTAGGCCTTTTTTTTCGGTCAGTTCTTCATGGTCAGCACTTGTTGGGTTTATTAACCCCTTCAGTAATCATTAAAAAAATTGAAAATAGAAGAAAAAAAACACCATTTTTTTATGAACATATAGTATATCCTTCATAAAATCCATATCGGGCCCAAAATGGGATTGAAAGTTGATATTATGGTGCATAGTGTGGGTCGAGAAATAAAAGAAATTCATAAAAAAATATTAATTTTTATAGGGGGGGGGGGATTGGTAGCTCGTTTGAATCATCGTAGCTGCCTTTTGTCTCGCTTCCACATACCATAAATCGTATTTATTTTCGCCCGAGTACATTCGGGAGTGATCTTTTCTGCAGGTAAAGCTTGCCCGAGTTATCTCGGGTGTGGGAATTTTCGCTCATAATAACCGCCCGAGCATACTCGGGTGTAGTCCTTAAGCGATTAAGAGAGGCCCGAGTCGTGTTACAATAAACCCATCGGGTCAGTAACTCTCCGATAAAAATGTAGGTACCGGTCATCCCTGCCCCTGTAAAATAATATTGTATTCTAAGTCTAATACTGGGTGCACGCCTTATGTGTGATAATTCGCATTTCACAACAATTTTTTGTTATTATTTCCTTCCACAGAAATATCGTGAGTCTAAAAAAATAATCATGATACAAAATAAATCCTCTGTTATTTTATGAAATCTTTTTTTGCAAATTATTAAATTTAATGTTGAAACATATCAACGTAGGTAAATTATAATTTGTTAAATAGAAATAAAATCATAGTTAAACAGTTGACAGTTTCGTCACAGTGTGAGCTAACTTGGTGGCAGACTGTTTCGTTCTTTTACTGTCATTGTCATGTCATTTGTTGTCGTCACTCTATGGTCCTGTATCGGGATCGAGATGGATCATGAATAAAATATAACGATGTGTTAATGTCTGTTTTCCATAATTTGTGGTTGGGTGATTTTTTGTTTAGATTTTTTATTAAAGAAATTTATTCAAAATATAAGAGCTATCAGTAACAACAAAGGTGTTAAATATTTTAAGATTTAACTGGGTGTTACGAATCGTGAAATACATTTGAATATTATTGTAATTTTGTAAAAGAATACTTGAAATATAAGATGCTGAAGAACTGATCTGGAAAGATAACTTTTTTATTTGAAGCAGCGCATTTTAAATTAACTACTATAGATATAAAACTGTTATTATTTTCCTTAATTGCTTCTAAATTTGTTTCTAATGGGCCAATATTTACTAAATTGTTACACAGGTTGCACCAAGAGGAATCTGTTTAACTTAAGTGTATTTCTTCATTAATTTTAACCAAAAAAAGTTATATCAACAAAGGTCATAATAGAAAAAAACAATTATTTCAGATATTACACAATAAAGTTTCTACACCTTTTATTCGCCGATAAGTGGTTATCATATAATTGGCTCTACAGGGTGTATCACAATAGAGGGAACTAGATTTTTCTCAAAAACGGGACGTGTGAGCAAATTGGGAAAAAATTTGATAGCCTAGAGTTTACCCGAAGAATCAAATGGTAGTACTGAAATTTTCTGGAACAAATGGAAGTACAGGATTTCAAGGAGAACTTTGATTTTTTAAATGGGAATGTACGAGTTACGATCAAAAAATTCGTGCATTTTTTGAAATTACCGCGCTATTGGCAGCCAATTTGGATGTGGATTTAGATTTGAGAGCTAATTAAAGAATTGTGTTTCTGTATATTTGGAGATTTTTTATTTTTCAGTATGAGGGATCAAAGAATATGCATTAAATTTTGCGTGTAAAATTAAATCAAGTGCTGTTAAGTAGCGGAAATGTTGCAAGTCATTTGGTGAATCGAATATGAATGAACGAGTGATTTACAAATGGTATAAACGCATTCGAGATGGCCGTGAATCAGTTGAAGATGATGATAGATTTAGAAGGACCAGCACTTCTATCACCAGAAAAAAGGTGGAAGAAATTAAGAAAAAAATTCTTGATAACAGTCCAATTACAATTAGAGAGATTGCTGAAGAAGTTGATATGGTTCATGCGAGAAAAATTTTCACTAATGTTTTGGACATTAGGCGAGTGGCAGCTGAATTTGATCCGAAATTGTTAAATTTTTAACAAAAAATGTATACGGTTATGACATCGAAACTAAGGCTCCATCATCTCAATGGAAGCTTCCAAAAAATACTAACGGCGAACAAATTGCAAATTTATTTAATGATCATTTTGTAGATAAAATAAACAACCTAATCTCAATTCTAGATACTAGCTTCATCAATAACAGATCACGACTTAAATCCTCTAAACCAGTAAGTTCAAGAATGTTTCTGTTTCCTACTGATATGTTTGAGGTGAAACAAATTATATTGGATGTTAGTAAAACAACTTCAGTTGGTGCCGATGAAATACCGTGCAAATTATTGTTAAATTGTGTAGACTACATTGTGAAGCCTTTTGTCACTAGCAGAGATCAATTTTTGTCAATAACATCTGCATCGAAAAACTCTAAATCGGCTACTCGTGGTTCCCTTTCAGAGGTTCCACAGGGCTCGATCCTTGGTCCAGTGTTATTCCTGCTATTTGTGAATGATTTACCTCAGCAATGGAGTACTTTGCCAATATGCCGATTACACTAACCTCTTGATCCTAATCCACGAGACCTTCAAACACGAGCTAATGACCAATGTTACGTATTCAATCAATGGTGCACAGAAAATAAACTTCTCTTGAACAAAACCAAAACAACCTTCCTAAATATTCACAGTTTTTAAAATACCCAAATTAGTAGCCCATTAATACGAGTTCCAAACTAATATTCCCTCCAGCAATCCCAACAACTTAAATTTCTAGGACTTATAATCCATCAAAATCTTCGTTGGTCTCCACATATTGATTATATCAATACTAAGCTATCAGGATCATGTTATATGCTAAAAAGGCTCAGGTACTTTATTTCACCTTCATTATTAAGATCAGTTTATTTTGCGAAATTTCATACAATTATAAATTATGCTATTATTTAATGGGGAGCATCAAAAGAAGCTCATAAAATTCTCTTACAGCAAAAAAAAGCTATTCGAATATTGACATTTACTCAATATAGAACTTCCTGTAAAAATTTATTAAAAGATCTTAAAATATTAACAGTTCTTTCACTTTTTATATTAGAATGCGCACTATTTGTCAGAAATCAATATAGTAACTTTAATATAAATAGTGATTATCATAATTACAATACAAGGAGTAAATCTAGCTTGAATATTGAGAGGCACCATACTACTTTGTACGAGCAAAGTCCTCGTTTTATAGCTGCAATATTGTATATTAAGGTTCCTGATAGCATTAAAAGTATAACCAATGTGAAAATATTCAAAAATATTTTTAAGAAATATCTGCTAGAACATACGTTCTATTCAATCTCTGAATATTTAAATTACACAGCTGACTAATGTTAAATTTTGCATTCTGTTAAATTATAGAATATCTACCTATGTAAACATTATATTGACTTAACCTCAGTATTTCTAATGATCACTAACAGGTTCAATAAAATATTATTGTTATTATAATGAACCAAGACCCAAAAGAGCATGCCAAGTTCGATTGAATAAAGTTCTTTTCACTGTTTTTTTTTTTTTTATTATTGTAGTATTGTATCATAAATTTTTACCGCAAGGCAATGGTGCACCCAGGGGGGGGGGTCCGGGGGCCCGGGCCGCCCCTAAGGTAGAAGGAAATAAAAATAAAAACCTACAAACAAACTAGAAAATTTTCACCATCGTCTTAGGTAAATATGAGCCCCATCTCGGTGATTTTGGCCCAACTATTTAAATCATGAAAATTGTGAATTTATGTTAAAATAAAGTAAATATAATTTCAGATAAATGGTTTTTATTATAACAGTACTTTGTTTAAAAGTATTTTCTAAAATATTGAAATATCTCACTTATTTACTTTACATCCAAAATGTATATGAGGTAACATTTTTGTTTTCTCTTCAATGCAGTTTTTAACAGAAAAATTATTTTAAGGGGGAGTGTATATAATGTTGAAATATCTAATTTATCATTTAATTAACAGCAAAAATGTAGGTATATGAGAAAATAAAGTATTTCTCTCTTTTCATTTTGTGATTATTCTAACTACATCTTTAGGTTTCTTTTGTAAATATTTAACATGAGAACTTTTTTTTTTAGGTCGTCACTTGTATGTTAGAAGTGAGGACCTTCTTTTTTAGGTCATCACTTGTATTTCCGAAGCGAGAACCTTTTGAAGTGTGAATCTTATTCATAATTTAAATAATTTTGTCCTGTTGTTGCGTCGACTGTGTGAAGCAATTCGTAGAAAACGTCAAGATTTATGGATGGACAATTCTTGAAAATTGCACCATTTTTTCTGTCCAAAAATAGAACCGTTATGTTACCGCAACCACCCTATTCACTAGATATGGTCCCATGTAATTTTTTTTTCTTCCCAAAGATGGAAAAACAATGAATGGACAACGTTTGACAACCATTGAAGAAATAAAAACAAAATCGCTGAAGTAGCTGAATGCAATACCAAAATCTGCGTTTCAGAAGTCTGAAAAAATTGGTGGCATAATTACATTATATCCGATGGGGACTATTTTGATGGACACAATATAAAAATTAAATAAATAAATATTGTTTTGTAAATTAAAAATTTCACGAGGTTTTTTATCACACCTCGTATATCGTATTGGGTATGTTTGAATAGAGCTTTTGAAAAAAAAAAAACAATTTTTACTCAAACATTTTTTAATATCTTTTACGGTTTCTATCTCTCATTGTTTTCGAGATATTCGTAATTTTCGAAAAACTGTCCTTTTTGGTGCAGTAATGTCTACGTCATGAAAGCATTTTATCCGTGCCAAAAACTGATGCAATTTTCGTTTTCTACGGGTCGAAATACATATAAGTTCAAAATATTAGTTACAACACATTTTTAGAAATAAACGAAATTTTTTACATAAAAAAAATTGCTTGCGATTTGTTTTGAATTGCGATTGTTTCATATGAGCATCCATCAGTATTTTTTTGTTTCAATTTTTTTTCCTAGATATTTATTTTACTATTTATGTCATTTCTGGCTTGGAATCTACAAAAATCTTTACATTTGTACTATTCTGGACAAGTTAGTAAATCTTAAATTAAAAATATAAAAAGTCAAAGTCAAAAAACGGTTTCAGTTAAACCCCGTTTATTAATTTTCAATATTTTTATCCACGATATTTCTGTTCCGGAATCACACAACACTTCAGTTCTTTCCTTAACTTTTTCCTTCAGACTCGCAACGCTCAACCCTCTATTAAATACTCTAAGGCAGAGGTTCTTAAACTTATGTAGTCCGAGGACCCCCTCTTGAACAAAATTTTGTTCTTGCGGACCCCAACCCAACCCTAGGCATTTTACGTCGTTCTTGAGACTTAATTTCTGGCTCAATAGTCTCATAGGCACTACGTTATAATAAATATTGGTAAAAATGTATCGCTGGTTATTTTAATAAATGGTCTTGCGCATTTTTAGATATGAACATTTTTATTAGCATATAGAATAAAAAAAATAAAATGATTAAAAAGAGCAGTAAAAAGAATTTAAAAAGTTACAAATTATAATACGTTAAACTCGTACAAACATTTCTTGGTCAAATATTGGTCAAAATAGATCTTATTATAATATGTTTTCTGTAAACAATTTACAGTTGAATAAAAATAATTAAAATTTTACTAATTATTGTTTAGTTATGTCAATAACTATGGTCTATTTCAAAGTAGAAAAATGTGTGTAAGAAGATAGGAGCTGTTTGTCCTTGCTTCGGATTGGTTTAGATCGTCATCCCTATTACAATGTTAAAATATTGTAGTAGTATAAGTTGACAGATGTTCCGTGTCGTACATTGGAAATATATATTATTTAATTTTTTTCATATATTTTGTTATTATTCACATATTTAGACTTTTATTTATATTCTTGGCGTAGATTTTATGGAGAAAATTCTCCATGTAATTTGTTTTTACGCAGTTATATATTTTTTAGGTTATCTGATATGTAAATATTTTTTTACATTTGACAATTAACAGATCAAGATAGAGGACTAATGTGAGGCCAAAAGACAGCCCAGCTGATTGTGCCCAAAGAAGAAGTTATTGATATAATTTTTAGACCTTCATATATACATATATTTTTAATTTTTATTTACAATAATTATTTAAATAAGAAACTTTAGCTCTGAAGATATATTGTTTGTTTTATTGCTTTATTTAAACTCTTTTAGCCAAATTTCTCTTTTTATATATAGTACATAATTTTTAAAATTAATATTTTTTTAAAATTTTTCAAATTCCCCATTAAACTGAATTTATGTCGAATAAATAACGTAAGTGTATTATCTGCCTTGTTTATTTCAATAACTTATTAACCTTTTTTAAATTAAAAAAAAAAATCACTTGTAAACCAGTTACTTCGCCCATGCCCTAGTGTTACTTATTTTAAATTTTCCGCTATACTGTATTTGTCCAGTGTAAATCGTACTCGGTTCGCAGCGCTATCTACTTTTTTTTAAATTTGAAATAGACCATAGTTAGATAACAACAAATACAAAAAGTCTTGACCATGTAGGATTTTTATTAAATGAGTTATTTGAATAAATACGAGAAGTTGGGGGATGTAAAGTTAATGTCAAAATTGTTTCGCGGACTTCCGGTAATGCCTACGCGGACCCCATTTTAAGAATCGCTGCTCTAAGGTTTCATTTACTCTACCGCACTTTTGGCACATCTGTTCTTACTTTTTTAATCAAAACTGAACTGCTCGATTTTCATTTCCACACCTATATCTCGCATTTATTTTCATATCCTCTTTCTTCCTCCATTTACCCACGGTGTACTTATTATTCCCAATTTGAAATTGTATCTTGATTCCGTTAATCCGTTGTACTGCTCTAGTCTTTGTATTTCCCCAGTTTTCACAATTATAATGTTCTCTATCACCTGTTCTTTTTTTTGCTAATTGCTAAAACATAACTCATAAATAATTTGGGCCTAAGAAATCCAAAAATAGCGTTTGCGGCTCTCATCTCTTGTCGTTTTGGAGATATTTCTAATTTTCGAAAAATTGTCCATTTCGTTACCACCAAAAGATACTTCGTAGCTCGAAATGATTGAGAATATGAGGCCTATATAAATATATTTGTCAAGTTTTGGAGTTAAAATATTAATGAAAAACAATTTTACATAACAATAAAATTACAATTTGTATAAAAGCGAATTTTCATTAAACCATTTCAACTGTTAGCAAATTAAATAAAGCATTTAATTAATGAAATCCTAACAATAAAATGTCCTTTTGTCCTCAATGTTGAATCACGGAACACCATAAAATAGACACTTGAAACAAAATTTATTTATCTAGCAATTTATTTAACTGTTTTGCGAAGTGACTCGTTTAACAGTTAATCAAATAGACAGGAGAGGACACTTTTCAGCCCATTGGTCATTGAGTGCAGAGGTGAACTGATGTCCTCACACGCCACCACCACGAAATGCAATGAACTAAAGTGTCAGCACTCTCGTCCGCACCGTTCTACTTAACGTGATTAAATTTGTTCTGGTTCTTTACTCCTGTTTCTTGATTTTTAACTATATGTTCCAGTGTCAACAAAACATATTACAGTTCATACATTTAATCATTAAAACAATAAATGCATAAATAAATGATCTAGGGGGTATTTTGAAACGAATTGAAGTAAATTTTTTGAATATTTCATAGTTTTAACGCTATAGACAGGGCCGGTGTAACACATGAACAACTGGGGCAATCGCCCAGGGCCCCACGCCCGCTAAATACATAATACAAAATAGTTGATGAAGTACAGTCAACCAGGGCCGCCCCTAGGCGGGGGCAAGTGGGGCACCTGCCCCAGGCCCCGCGCTTCGTCCGTCAAGTAATAAAATTTTTCTAAATAGTTGGAAAAATATTATATTTTCATTGAATATAAGTATGTGTATTTTGTTAAAAGTTAATAATATTAAAGAAAATATTGTTCTTTAATATATATAGATGGGGCCCCGCAATTCTAGTTTTGCCCCAGGCCCCGCAAATGCTAGGGGCGGCACTGCAGTCAACCCTCCCTTGAAGGGCCCCGCAAAGTTTGTTCAGGCTCTGTATCTTATTTTAATCGTTTCCTGACGATTTATACCGAACAGACAGCTAAGGCAGTGGTCACAACATTTATGCCATTTATCCAACAGACAATTTGGAGTACCACAACTCTTATTAACTTACAATTCCTAACGGACCATTATGCATTTCTATGGTAAAAGCAAAGAATAGCTAAACCTATGTAAGCAATGTTTTTATCATGACTTAAAACGAAACTGGGACTACTGGGACTATCAGGGACTTAAACGGTAGTTGTGTTTAAACCAGAATGGTTCTTATTTAAAAAATGACCCTCGTACATATCTTTGGTCGATTTGATTTTAGTATTAGAATCCAAAAATATTTTTAAGGGTCCTCGTAATTTTGTTCTGCACCCTCCAAATTTCCCCTGGACCCGCAATGGTTAAGGACGGCTTTGCCAACAGACACATAAATTGCAGTATAAGAGTTTTTTCGTTGTACTTACGAAACCTTAAAAATGTGAAGAGCGAAGTATGTGAAATAATAAAAAGAATAATAAGGGAAATATTAGAAAGGCTACCACTGAATACTAGAGTTATAGAAAAAGATTAAGCGCACATTATCATCAAAAACAATACAGCCGGATTTGTTCATTGCTAAACATACGCTTTTCCACTGTTTCTCTAAAGCCGCATTCAGAGCTCTTTAAATTAAGAGGTTGTAGACTGTGCTTTGTTAGCTGTAAGTTATGTTTCTATGTATTCTTTTTAAAGTTGCATGTACCGTTCACATCTGTTATAAATTAGTAAGTTACGAATAGCCCTCCATCTGTGAAATTTGAAACCAACTATTTAGGTTCGTAAAATATTTTATATGTATTATCGTTCTTATAATTCTGTTGTCTTAGATTTTAACTACCTAATTACCTAAATTGATCATATTTACTGTCCGTCTTTGTAATTTTGAGCAATATTTGTTAATGATGACATTATATTGGGTTATGTTGGAAATGATTGCATTGATACATATGTATCGAATGTTGGCATACGATAACTACGGTGTCACTGATAGAATGCGATAGCCAATGTGTTTATATGTATGTCTCATTAAAACATCTCACTAGCTATAAGTAGAAAATTATGCACAATCCACAACAAACAGCGTATTAAATTTGTCGAGGTCTGAACGGTTTCACGTCTTAACATATGACAAACTTTCTGATGACAGTGAACAGTCTATAATCTACAGTGCATAAGCTATTGATTTAAGAGCTCTGAATGCGGCTTAAATCATTCATGGTCTAAAACGCTCACACGCATGGTCTACGGGTTTAAGCCCCCCCGAACTAGAGATGGGAACGATATATCGATATTTCGAAAACATCGATACTTTAGAAAAATATATCGATATTTGAAATGCCATATATCGTGCAAAATATTGATATTCGCGAAATATATCGGTATTCTTGTATATTTTTTTTAAAATGTATGCATATTTAATTATGAGAGAAATAAAATTACATCTTAATATTAACTAACCAACAAACCCTTACCAATGCAATAATATAAAAAAATTGTAACAAAAAATAATATTCTGATAATAAATTCTAAAAAAATTATCAATTTCGTAAAAATAACAAATGTCAGAAATATCCACGAAATATTTGTACAGGCTATTCCAAACGTTTAGGCGGAACTAAATGGGAATTTCGTTCTTTTAGGTTGTCACGAGAAGGGACCTTGCTTGGGTTATTTCATGTTTCACGTTTGGTATATGAAAATTTAAAATACAACAGTGAAACCATTTAAACGAATGACATTTATTAAAAATATGACACATTTTTATGTATTTTATAGACAAATAAAATAAATAAATGGGAATTTTTTATTAAGAATGACAAAAAATTAAAATGCAATGAAAAGGACATTTTATAATGACAATCAATTTAATCTAGAACTTGTAATGTGAGTATGATTTACAAAGCTTAAACAAAATGACCAAAAGTTCGAATTAATAGATAAAAATTACTAGATTTCAAAATCTAGTTCCACCTAAACGTTTGGAATAGCCTATATCTACGTTTATGATCAAATGTTTTATGTGTTGCTAGGGTTAAAACATGATGACATGGAAATTACTAACACGGCGACGCTCCAAATTCAAACAGGTGCCATTCATTAATGAACGCTCGGTATTTTGACCATGTGTTTATTTTGGGTTGAATAATAAAACAAGTATAATAAATAAAATAAACAGTTTAATTGTGTTTTATTCTCCAAATTTACCTATTTTCCACTGTAATTATACATTTTAATATAAAAAAATAATATGCGATATATCGAAAATATCAAAAAATATCGAAAAAATCACACGATATATCGAATATCGATATCACACGATATATCGAATGGCGCATATATCGATATTCAAAAATAAATTCCCATCCCTACCCCTAACTATTAAATTTGCATTATTTTAATTGATGCATTTTTCGTGATATTGAATGTGAGCCCATCCCGAAGAAAATAATTAGAGTTCTAAGAACCCACTAAGAAAAAGTTCTGGACTCTCCAAAGCCAATTTCTGGGAATCCTCTTCATATCTGTCCGTATGGTGAATGGTTTGTCTCTATGCCTAATATGTAATATGGCAATACATTTTTTTGTGGAAAATTTTGCGCCGTTTAACAGCCACTGTTCATAAAGTACTTTACTGATTGGCTGACCTGTGGTTGCATCTAGAATTCTCTCACGATTTAATGTAATGGAAATATTTCCTTTGTTCCTGTGTACCTAACCTCGGCAGTGAGGGTGCGAAACATGTCCAGCCACATAATTTATTTACCACTTCTAACTTAACCAAATAAATATTTAAACGAAACATCGACTTTTTATAAATTAATGACCAGGAAAAAATTAACTTTTATCTAATTTGATTTGTTTCGAGACCAAATTTTAACATATTAAGATTATTTTG
Source organism: Liopterus haemorrhoidalis (assembly GCA_963971575.1). NCBI lineage: Eukaryota > Metazoa > Arthropoda > Insecta > Coleoptera > Dytiscidae > Liopterus > Liopterus haemorrhoidalis. Next base: position 193,395,915 of record OZ020611.1, read on the forward strand.
AAAAGTTTTGTGTCCAAAGGTATTAAACCAAGAACTAGAGTATTTAAATAATCGGTTTCCAATCTTTTTCATTTGCGGAGGTGATGGAGAGAATTTTAGCGGAGAGGGAAAATGGAAAATATTTTAACTCATACATTTGGAACATATTTGAATGATTTTTAAAATATTTTAATACATTGCACAAAAGACATAAAATAAATAATATAATATAAATGTTTCTTTTTCAAATTTTTAGTGCGAAATTTAGCTTTTCTCTTATTTTTTGTGGACCGGCAAAACTATTTGGCAAATCGGCAATAATTAATATAATGTAAATTTGTCTTTTTCAATTTTTTAGTGCGTAATTTAGCTTTTTTTTTTCGTGGACCAGCAAAAATATTTGGGAAATCGGCGACTTGGGAACATTGATGTAAATAGAATAATTTATACAGGGTGTTTTTGGGAACTATTAAAGTACTGCTAACTTCTTTATTATAGGAGATATGAAGAAGGTTAAATTAGGAAGTATTTTATTCTGCAAATAAGAATATTAAATTGGAAAATAATTGAGCATCAAATAATCGATTTATCTATTTATTTATTTATTCATTAATTTATTTATTTATATTTAATGGAACAACCTATATATGTTCCTAGAATATAAATTTTGAAATGCCTTATAGCCTATGTTCGAATCTTGGTTTTACTCTATAATCCCACCAAATTAGGTGAAAATATGTTTAGCCGTTTTTGTATGAATCTCGGACGAACAGACAGACAGACAAAAATTGATTTTTTTGCGGATATTGTCTTTTAATCGTCTGAAATGTTAAGACACCAAATATGAGGCCTTAGATCAATCCCTTTGGGAGATAGGGTACGGAACAAAAGTTTTTATTTTTGGCAAAAAACCAATAAAAAAAAAGATTTTTCAAAAATAACAATTTGTTAGTTAATCCACGCATTAAGAGGTTTCATTTGGTATGACACACAAAATTTTAAAAATATATTTATTTCTTTATTAAATACATATTTGTTTATATTTATCCCGCGCTGTATTTTTTTGATCTCTCTATAGTTTTCCTATATATGGGTCAAGAAGTTGTACAAGTATGCCAAATTTCAACTTTCTATGTTTAGCCGTTTGGCTACAATATCCACCGTATAGACAGCAGAAAAACAGACAGATAGACACATGAGTGACCCTTATAAGGGTTTTTTGGTGGTTATACCTACAAAACTCTAAAAATGTATAGAAATAAAAAAATTGTTTCCTTATTATAAACTCTTTTCGTCAAATATAAATTTGTTAAGTCGATAATAAGGAAGATATACGAGGTCTGTTCAAAAAGTATCGCGAATTTTGTGTTTTTTCAAAAATTATTTATTTATTCATGAATATCTATTTTGTCCCCTTCAAAGTAATCCCCACCAGATATTATACACTTGTGCCAACGTTTTTTCCAATCCTCGAAGCACTTGAAAAAATCATTTTTTGTGATCTTGTTCAGCTCCTCCTTCGATGCCATCTTTATCTCCTCACTCGTAGCGTAGCGTCGTCCTTTCATGGGCCTCTTCAGTTTCGGGAACAATAAAAAGTCACAGGGGGCCAGATCTGGGGAATACGGTGACTGCGGCATTATTAGTGTGTTGTTTTTGGCCAAAAATTCGCGCACAAGCTACGATGTGTGGGCAGGGGGAATATACGTAACCCGCGGAAATTCAAAATCCGCGATACTTTTTGAACAGACCTCGTATGTAAAGTTTAGTTTGGGGTGTCTCCCTGTAACTTCCTAAATTTTCACCCAATTGACAAAATACCTTGAACAAAAAATGATTGTTTTCTTATTATAAACATTTTTTTTCAAATATGTTTTTCTGTTAAGTTAATAATACGAGAGATGTATTTTAATAAACAGTTTTAGCCCCGTAACACCCCCTTAAAATAAATAAATATTAATTAATTTTAATAAAAAGTTTATTAAAATGATATCCATGTCTTTTTTTTATTTAAAAACAAATGTGATATAATTACACTCACACCTTATGTCTATAAATAATAAAAAAATATGTAACAAATATTTATAGCATTTATAAAAATTCTTGAGATAAACGATCTTTAATAAAAACAAAAGTGAATTCCTGCATCTTTGAATTATTTCTTTTAGTTATACCGTTAACATTTTTGCCATCTGTGGTCGCATCTTTGATGGTCGCAAAGACCAAAGCAAACTGATAGAAATCTAGGAAATTCTTGTGGAATTCTCGTATTGGAAGGGACTGACCATGTCAACAGTTTGGCACTTTCCTGATAAATATTACTGATTCTATGGAATGCTGTGCTGGATCGACATTTGACATAAAGATGCTGTCTGTCATGATCATTAATGATAAAAATTGTGTTTTAATGTTAATTTTGAACAGGATTGTATCAGTATCATTTTTCACTAGTTTTTCCATTAAAAAATCTGCCTACTATATATACTGTTACTGTATTCTTTGCCTTCCTATTTTATAAATTGTTAATTATTTCAAAAATGTTTATGATTCTTCCTAAATAATGTTGATTGAATACGAGGGTTACCTTTTATGTTTTTACAAATGACCACTAGATGGCAATATTGAATTGTGTCATTACTATATTCGTAAAATTTGACATTTGTTATTGTGAAATCAGTGGTAGCTTTTAAATTGACCGAGTAGTTTTTTGACAGCGAACGTCAAAAAACATGTTTGTAAAAAAATTGATATTACTCGTGAAGAATTTCGTTGGATGATTTTTTACGATTTTAGTAAAGGCCTAACTCAACAATAATGCATAGATTCGCTTCGTTCAACTTTTGGTAATGAAGCACCAACAAAAAAGACTGTTTACAATTGGTTTGCAGAAATTCGTCGTGGTCGTGCGTCCGTCAGTGATGAATCTCGTACAGGTCGACCAAAATCAGTGATTCAAAAAAACATCTATGCTGTGCGTAAAATGATTGAAAAAGATCGGCATGTGACTTGCCGTGAGATAGAGGCATATTTTGGCATATCGCAGACTGCAATACATTCGATTTTGCATGAACATTTAGCTGTGAAAAAGATCTGTTCCCGATGTATTATACATAATTTGTCCAGAGCTCAAAAAAAGCTCGTGTTAATTGGTTGTAGGGAATGCTAAAAAATTCAACCTAGGTACTGCAAAATCCGTATACAACATCATTACAGGTGACGAAACTTGGATTTATTCATATGAATCGGAAACTAAGCAACAATCCACTGTTTGGGTCTTCTAAGATGAACCGAAACCCACAAAAGTTTGCGGGTTCACGAAGCACTTCCAAGAAAATGATCGCTTGTTTCTTTGGTTGCACTGGACATTTCGCAACCATTCCTGTAGGTGATCGGAGAACAGTTAATGCTGAATGGTATAGAACTCTTTGTTTGCCAGAAGTTATCGACAAAATCTGGAAAAACAACCAAAAACGTAGCATCATTCTTCATCATGACAATGCAAGCTCCCATACAGCAAGTCAAACAATTGATTATTTGAAGAAGAAAAACATCGAATTAATGTCTCATTGCCCGCGTTCACCTGATTTATCCCCTAACGACTTTTTTTGTTTGTTACCCAATGCCAAACAAAAATTCGTGTATAGCGATTTTCATCACCTCAAGAAGCTATTGAAGACTTCGAAAACCATGTTTTTGAGATACCAATAGAGTGCAAAAAATGTTTCGAGAATTGGTTTGAACGCATGCAAAAGTGTATAAATCTTAAAGACGAATATTTGGAAAAGAAGTAAAACAGTTTGTTCAAAAAAAAAATCCTTCTTAGTTTTATAAAAAGGTAGCCCCCGTATTACATAGATAAAATTTCGCTGCAAATTTTTAGAAAATGTCTAGATTGTTACCAATTTTAGATTGTTAGCATTTAATAAGAAACTTGTGAGTTCTGTTGAGAGAACTGTCCTTTTGAGATTTTAACACATGATATTTCTACAAGTTGGTCCTGATCTATGAAGGTTAGAAATTTCATTTTGCTCATTTCACAGTGAAATAAATCTCTAATCAAAGTACTTCCTTCTTGCATTTGAAGGAAAGGAATAAAGGAAAATGTTAAGTTTTTTTCTTGACATTTACCAGTGGATTAATAAACGGCTTAAGAAACGGCTTAACCTCCACTAATATGCGAACTCTAAGGGGCCGGTTTCTGAAAGCTTAGCCGAGTTTAATCTTTTGGTTAAACTCGGTTACAATATAACAATCCCATAAGTAACCATAACAACAATTTTCTAACTATTTGGTTATAGTTAATTAGGCTTTCAGAAACCGGCCCTTAATGGTCGGCTGTCTACAGACTAGGGTTACCAACCGTCCAGGATTGGCCCGGATTGTCCAGGAATTGAAGCTGCTGTCCAGAATCCAGGTTGAATGTCAAAAAGTCCCGGAATTTCAGAGCAAGCTTTTAGAAAATACTTTTTGATCGTACATATATCTTAACAATAATTTTTGTTTTGAGTTCCTGTTTATTTATAACAGCGGTGGCCAAACTTTTTGGACCGTGGGCCATATTGACCTTATAACAAGATGGCGCGGACCGCACAAAATATTTTGGTGCCCTCTCCATATGAAAGTGAATAGCAAAAACACGATCTCGCTTCCATTTTCAAATTTTTTCACTTTAAAAAGCAATTATTTGCGGATATTAGCGGACCGCATAAAATGCCTATACAGGCAACATCCGGCCCGCGGGCCGCGGTTATCCCACCGCTGATTAATAACAATATAATTTTCGAATTATTCCTATTAGATTTTACATTTATTATAATTATTACTATGTATAAAAGTGGACCATCAGGCTCGTATGATAATAAAAAAAAAAGAAAAAACTGTGATACATATTACATATTATTTTTTTACATAGTTTTTGTACATAAAAAAAATTCCTCGGAATACTAGTTATGTTATGTTAAGTGGTTTCTCAGTGGAAAATATTGTGAAATTATATATATAACCGGGTGAATTATTTAAGGAGCAACATACATGTTTCACATATAATGTTAATGAAGTGAGCAGGGGGGTGAAACTCTAATGGCAAAACGAAAACCATATTACGTTCCATAACCCAACACGAATAGCGCCCCAGTCGCTACCTGTCGCTATAGCTACGCGCAGGACAGGATGTTGCCTGTTACGGCTTCTGTCATTAGCGTCAAAATCTGTAATTAGTGTCAAAATCGTCTTCTGTAATTTTGTAATTTCATTGTTTAATTCGGAAAATGGGTGTTAAATGCTTTGTTTTGGGGTGTGATAGTAGTGAACCTACAAGATATCGCTTTCCAAACCCGAAGATACGTGTGGCTCCAGAATTGTATAAAACGTGGATGAGGAACATTGGAAATCCAAAATTGGATGGCTTGTCCATGGAAGTGTCCATAAATATTAAGTATTAGTAAATATTATGTTATATGTTAGTCTACTTAATAAATAATTATTTCTGCTAGTTATTGTTTTTCTGTTTCTGTATAATTCCTAACTGCTTGTTCTTAATTGTAAACATAATTAAATGTTATTATTAATACAATGTTCCGTAACTGCACACCTAACTACCGCGGTCGCGGTTACGGTAAAGTATTGGTAAGTTGTGGTTACCTGAAAACGAGTTTTAGTTACGGAACGGTAGTCACACTTCACAGTTGATAAAACGGACAACTGAACTGTCATTTTATGGACGTTATAGGTTATAGATATTCTCTTACAAACTTATTAATAAAAATATTTGTTTTATTAGTACTTGTTTACAATGGCACATTATATAAGAACATATTATCTGTCTCATTTTGTAATACGGAACTAACAGTAAAAGTTCATTTTTTATGTTGTATATTGACAATACATTTATAATATTGTCATAGTATTGGTTCATATGGATACGCCAAAGTCTGTTTACACCACAACAGTCACCAAAGTAACCAGATCTAGTTTCGTATTACAAATTGAGACGGATTATATATGATTTTTCCCGATATTATTTTTCACGACATCGATCAATATTACTAAAAATCAGTTACCTACACTCATTCTTACTGTTTTAATTATAGACTATAATAAAATAATATTATAATTTACAGTCTGTTTCAAACGCTTAGGCGGAACTAAATGGGAATTTCGTTCTTTTAGGTTGTCACGACAAGGGACCTTGCTTGGGTTATTTCATTTTTTACGTTGGAATGTCAAAATTTAAAATTACAACAATGAAACCATGGAAACGAATGACCTATGTCAAAATTAAATTATTTTTTTATATATTTTAATGACAAAAAAATAAATAAATGGGAAATTTGTATTAAGAATGACACAAAAAATCAAAATATAAAGAAAATGACATTTTAAAATGAAATTAACCTTAACCAAAAAATGTTGATTGTAAGTATGATTTACAAAGCTTAAACAAAACGGCCGAAAAGCACGATTTAAACGATGAAAGTAACTAAATTGCAAAATCTAGTTCCGCTTAACCGTTTGGAACAGACTGTACTACTTGCACTACAAAGAAATGATTAATTCCCTCCACTTAACTTTCGCCTTATTGTAATTGTTTTGAAATTCCCGCCTTTTGTAGTTTACATTAGATCTGAAGTTTGTAGGGGGACGAAATAACCACACTAACCGCGATATTTCCACGGTTAGTTTGGTTACAAAAAAGTAACCAAAATTTTCAGTAACCGCGTTCCGAAACCTAACAATTTTCCTGAAAAGGTTAATGTCGTACACTTTCGGAACGAGAAACTTCTACCGCGGTTACTTTCGTCGAGTTATGGAACATTGTATAAATGATACAATTGTTATGATTTATTTTGTTTATTTTTAATATTGTTGTCGTTAATAATATTAAAAATAGACAAAATAAATCATAACAATTGTTTCATTTAATAATAACATTTAATTATGCTTACAACTATATCAACTGAAGCATTTGAAATACCCGCGAAAACCCAACCCTTTCCTCCCATACCAATTTTAGTTCCATAACCCAACAACTACAGCGCTAATTTGGTTTAAAAAAATATGACGGCAGTTTCGCATCTATTTCCTTCTTTATCTATGGAAGTGAGTTATTTCAAAAGCAACATAGCCATAAAACAAATGCTTATCGTATCCATAGAAAAGACAAAATATTATTTTTTTAAATATTCTTTGGACTTTGGCTACTAAAGACATTATTATTTTTGTTTGTATGTAAATATAAACAAACTAATAAAAATTCATTTATTGTTTACTATTTTTTAGCTGTCTAGGAACTTTATCATGTCAAATAACTATTTTACCTATCTAATCACCATTGTATATATGTTGCCATGGATATGAGCTTGCTTTCATAATTTCCTATGTTGCAAATGAAATAACTCACTTCATTAACATTATATGTGAAACATGTATGTTGCTCCTTAAATAATTCACTCGGTATATTTATATACATAGTGTCAGTGGCGAAGCCAAAGGGGGGGGGGGCGACAATCCCGGGCCCCTCCAAGGAAGTGGTGAGGGCCTTTTGGTGTTTGCTATTATTTGTATTTTGGAGATGAAGATCTTTTTTTGTTTGCTCATCACTTGTAGTTTGGAGGTGAGGACCTTTCTTTTCTTCATCATTTGTATTATGGAGGTGAGGACTTTTTTTTCATCACTTGGATTTTGGAGGTAACGACCTTCTTTTTTTAAAGTGAGAACATTATATTTTAAATAATTCTTTCTCCCTCCAATCAAAAATCCTGACTACGCCACTGCTATACATATATTTCAGTTTTGAGCAATATGTCCAGGAATTGTCTCAGAAAAAGTTGGCAACTCTACTACAGACCATCGTTACGGGAAAGCTTTTGAGAGTTTCACGGAAAAAAACCATATCTATTCGAAGGAGTGATTGAATTTGAACCATTCTTAATATAAAATACGAAAATTTAAAACATATATTATAAAGTGGATCAAATGTCATCTAATTTGTCATTAAATCTATAGTTTGAGTTTCTAAAATATACGACTAAAATGATTATAAAAATGAAATCGTGCTAAAAATAATGTTGGAAATTCCAACACTTGTGTGAATTTTTGAAAATAATTTGAATAATAAAGGTCTGTGATGTATTCAAGTTTTAAATGCATGACTAGTCCCGTATGCTACCTACTCGTGAGCTTCCTAATACGGCCACGATTTGCACAAAGCGCTACCGTACGTCATGAAATAGTTATAAGCAATGTTACTTTCGTAATTTTTTACACTGTATAAAAAGATGCTCTGTACTTACTACAAAGAAAAGATTATAGTTGAATTGCAGGAAAATTCCTGTTGAGTTTGATTTGTTAAAGTGATTTTGAAACTAGAGGTTACGAGCACTGAAAAGATGCCATATCATAAACTTGAGGAGATTAAGCAAATGTGGATAAATTGCTCTAATCCCACGCTACGGGGCTAACCAATGAAGATTTTGTCGAAATGTGAAAGGAAATAAATGATGAAGGGGTAGAGTCCTATATTTTTGAGCCTGTGAAGGTGATTTTAGCAACATAAATAGCCATTTGAAAGAAATTGAAGAAGTGAAAATTATGAAGTTACTCGGATACGGTCTAACGAGGAACAACAGGACAGAGCAGCACGTTAGAGAAAGAGTGAAGAAAGCAAGAATGGTTATGGGGAAGCTATGGAGCATAGGAGAGAGGATGTTTAACGACGATATTAGGTGGAGAAATTATTTGACGTAATAGTGAAGAGTATCGTCATGTACGGAGTAGAGATCTAGGTCATGTACGGAGTAGAGATCTAGGGACAGAACGACACCAGGATATATAGTGAAGGAGGAAATGAGGGATACATGAGATGGATTATGGGATCAGACAGAACGACACCAGGATATATAATGAAGGAGGAAATGAAGACGGAAAAGCTGGGAGTGGGAGCCGGGGCGAGGGCGGCGAAGTATGAGAAGAAAATCAGAAGGGACGAAAGAAGGAAGATATTAAGAGAATGTTGGGAAGAAAGAATGAATGAAGAACAAAAGGGTAAACTGTCGGAATGGGGAGAAACAGGGAAAGAGTACTATTGGAGATGTGGGATGGACACAAGGGAAGCTGAGCGAAAGAGAAACGGAGGAAGAAACATAGTAGAAGAATTGAGGAGGAGAGACAAGGAGGTACAGGAGCAGGAAAGAACAGTAAGAATAGACAATTCAAGGAATGTGAGAAGGTATAGAGAGATAAGGACGGTAGGAATGCCTAAATATTTGAAAGGGGGGAGAGGAAAGGCAGGGGGCAGAGTTAGGAGGATTGCCAGATTAAGATGTGGAAATGAAGAACGGAGTAACGGAGTAAGAGGTATTGGGCAAAATCAGAGAATAGGCTATGCAGAATGTGTAGGGAGGAGGAAGAATCCTTGGAACATCTAACAAAAAGATGTGGAAAGATGATAAAATGGGAGGAAGAGATAAAGGAGCCGTTGAGTGAAGAAGGAAAGGGAGAAAGATGGGTGAGAGTACTCGAGGAAAGAAGAAAGGAATGCGGAGAGGTAAGACAGAACTGAGAACAGGAAGGAAGAGAGAGGCACCGGAGGAAGAATGAAGAATAAAGAAGAAAATTCGTATAAAATTTATTGAAGCAAATTTGTAATGTATTGTATTGTAATTATGTATGATTATTTCTATTTTCATGTACCAGTTAAAAACCTAAACGCCGCAAGGCCTAGGGGAAATAAAGAATTTATATAATAGCCATTTGAAGAGATTGGCGCTACATGGACAGAAGCGCCAAGGTTGTCAGAGAAATTTTAAGTTCTTTAACTTGCTACAAAGAACTCCGTAAGGCTTTACTCTTCACCATTTCTTTAAAGAGCTGAAAATCGTCTAATCGCTTCTTAAGAGTCTTCGAGAGAGCGAGTTAGTTATGATCCATCCATGGGTTGATCTACAGACATAAAATTTCTTAGTTAAATTTTAAGTTTAGTTTCTTATAAATTTTTAACACTGACTAAACAAAAAAAAAAAGTGAAATTTATCATTTGTTTTTATTTATATATTTGTTTTAATTTTACCTTTATACAATTATTATTATTATACAAATCTCAAAGTTATGTAATCTTATCGAAGTTTTTATTTATTTATCTATTAAAATTGTGTACACAAAATGATATTTTTATGCGACCCCAAAACATTATTTGCCTAATAGTTCGCGATCCACTGTTTAAAAAGCATGAACTTATGAGACGGGATGGAGAGGGTTGTCTTGATTTAAAAACTTCAACTTAACATGTCTAAAACGTCAAAAATTTACTATCTACTTTATGAATATGATGACAAAAGAACAAGAAAACAGTACAACACAAAACATAAAGAATCAGATAAGAGCACGCACCGCCAAGAACTGTTGACTACAGCATGCCATCACCATAGTGACAAATTGCAACCCCTAAGACAAAGGCCAGCATTCTAAGCAGTGTGTTTGAGTTGTGGTCGGTCAGGGATTATCTGCTGAGGACATCTAAGGGATGCTACCTTATGCAACACTGACAGAAATTCATGTTCAACATTTGATAACATATGTTTACATAACATAAGAATCGTGTCTTTTTCTTAAATGGTTACTGGGTGGATACTGTTCTGTATTTTGTAGATTGATTTGAAGATTTTTGTGTGATGGAAATGAATTTTTACCTACCGCCCTAAAATACTTTTAGAAGAGAGAGAAGGATATATAAAGTAACAAAAAGTGTGAGTGAAATAAACAAATTGATGTTGCAGGATATCAGGATTTCGTAGGTATATAGTCATAAGCGCTGCCAGAATAACCATTGGGGGAGGAGGGGGGCACTTTGGTATGACCACCAAAAAACCCTTATAACGTCACTCATGTATCTGTCTGTCTATATGGTAGAAATTGTAGCCAATAATAATAGACAGTTGTAATTTGGCATGCTTATACAACTCCTTGAACCATATACAGGAAAAATACTGAGAGCTCAAAAACACATCCTGAGATAAATATAAACAAATATGTATTTAATGAAAAAATAAATATTTTTTAAAAATTTTAAGTGGCATACTAAATGAAACCTCATAATGCGGTGATCAATAAGCAAACTGTTATTCTTGAAAAATCTATTTTTTTATGGGATTTTCGCTAAAAATATGTCAAAAAACTTTTTTCCCCCACCATTTCACCCAGAAGGGTTGATCTAAAAATCTGAATAAAACCTCCATAACTACGAACTATGTTGGTTCCATTACATAGTTCAATAGAAATTTTTGACCAGATTAGTTTTTCGAAAAATATCGAATTTTGTGTCATTAAAAAAATATATATATATTTTTTTTGTAAATTTATTGTGTGATATCAAAAGAAAGCTCTTAAATTAAGGAACGAAAAGTATTTTTTTTTAAATTTTCTTCTTTTAATACGATTTTAGTTAAAAATGTGCTAAAAAAGTTTTTGTCCCGCCCCCTTTTACCGAAGGGGGTTAAACTAAAAATCTGAAAAAGTTTTGGGTAATGTACATTGATTTGAGTCAGAAAAGTACGAGAGAAATATTTGAGCAGATTGCGTTTTTGGAAAATATTCCAGTTTTTGTTTTTTTAATAAAATTATTATTATTATTATTTTTAATTAATGGCTAATTTGTGGCTTATAATGTTATGCATTTTCTATATTTATGAATAAAGTAGTATATGTCTACTTTAGAAATTAAAAATATAATAAATAATTTTTAACAGCTGATAATCTAGTTCAAGGAGTCTACTGTTATACGCCATGATTCAACCAATTGTTTGAATTAGTTTTGTTTTTAAGTTATCAAACAAGAATACATCATTTTTAGTAGTGAAATACTTCTAAATTAAATAACTCATTGATATTTACGTTTTTGAAACTGGCGTTTTTGAAATTGGAAAAAATTTATGTGAAGTGTGAATTTTCACACATTTCAGGGTTTTGCAGGTATTTAGTAAGTGAATGATGATTATTTGGGATGCCAAAACAAATTTTATATTAAAATATTTTTTTTGTTAATTTTAATTCGAACGCCTAATACCATTATTTAAGTTTCTAAATATGAGCAGTATTTTTTTTTTTTTTATATAGCAAGGTTCATTAAGAATTTTAAAAATTGCGCCTATGGCTTCCATTGATTATTAAATTTACGCTTTTAAAAATTAAATGCAACATTTGCCAAAATATAACTAGAATTTTGAAAAAATAATTTAAACAATATAAAATATAAAAAAAAAAAAACAAAAATAATATTGTCTCTTCTCGCAGGGTTCGATCCCTTTCGGATCGAGTTACTTGGGTGACAAGCCAGCATCAAAACCACTACACCAGCATACACGTTCCAGTGTAGCGTGTTACAAAGCTATAACTTGTGTACATTATTAGCAAAAAATCACAAATAATGCGTTTTTTTCCCAAAAACGTAATCTGATAAAAAATTCCTGTTGTATTATTTCGGTTCACACCAATGTACATTACTTAGAATTTTTTCTGATTTTTAGTTTAAACCATCTGGGCTACAATTTACACTTTTAAAAATTAAATGCAACATATGCCAAAATATAACTAGAATTTTGAAAAAATAATTTAAACAAAATAATAATGCAAAACAAACAGAAAAAATAATATTGTCTCCAGACTTGAAGCGAATCCTAGTTTGCAATTTAGAAAGCGAGATGTGTAACCACTACACCATGAAAGCATACTGGTTTAGTGTGTTACATAACATATAAAATATTTACATCGTCAACCAAAAAACACAAAAAATGCGTATTTTCCGAAAACATAATCTGATCAAAAATTCTTGTTGCAGGTTTTTTCAGATTTTTAGTTTAAACCATCTGAGCTACAGGGTGGACAATTTTTTTTTTTGCACAATTTTGACTAAAATCTCGTAAAAATAATTTATTCTGCAAAAATAAAATTAGTACAAAGGGCTTTCATTTGATACGCTACAAAGAAATAAAAAAAAAAAAATTCGGTGAGCACATTTGTTTATATTTTTAGGGGATATGTTTTTTAGATGTTTCAATATTTTTCCTATGTGCGGATCAAAGTGTTGTATAAGCATGCCAAATGTCAACTTAGGTATAGCCCTTGGGGTACAATTTTTACCGAACAGACGAACAGACAGACAGACAGACAGACAGACAGACAAACAGACAGACAGACGACAAAATGACGGTATAAGGCTTTTTTGGTCATACCTAAAAAACCCTTTAAAATATTCTTATACATCCAGCATTCTGTTGGCTTCTTACACTTAATAAATACAAACAAAATCCTGAAATGTATGAAAACTCACACTTCACATCAATTTTTCATATATAACATTTTGCTTGTTTATCGGCGCAACAAGAGTTTTCATATGTATCCAATACGCAATTTGAAAAAATAAATGTTTCGTTAAATACATATTTGTTTATAAATTATGCGCCATGTATATCTTGAAGTGTCAGTATTTTTCATTTATGCAGGTTAATGATCTGTATATACATGACATATTTCAACTGTAAATCCAGCCATTTAGCCACAATATCTACCGTGCTAGCCAGAGCCGCATTAAGGGGGGGCGGAGGGGGCGACGGCCCCTAGCGCACTAAGGAAAAGGGCGCCGATGAGCTTGACTAAGGGGCGCCACATTGCGAAAGTGAGGACCTTTTTTTTTTTCTCTCCACTTGAAATTTGCGAAGTGAGGACCTTTTTTTTTGCTCATCATTTGGAATTTAGGTGAGGACTTGTTTGGTCATCATCTATATTTTGGGAGGTGAGAATCTTGTTTTTGCTTATCACTTACATTTATTTGCCAAGGGCGTCAAAACGCAGTTTTGCCCCTAGCGCAAGTTTTCCTTACTGCGGCTCTGGTGCTAGATGGACAGGCAGGGGCATGAGTGACGGTATAAGTGTTTTAGGTTATACTTATCTACGAAACCTTAAAAATGATAAAAGGATTTGTATCTCCATTTTCTGGAACTGCATCTCTTAAATGACACTATAAATATGATAAAATTTTATCCTCCTGAAGCGTGATAACTTATCCTATATCAATCTACCTCCTCCACCGTTTCCTTCTCGGAAACCTCTGATATTTGTCTGGGGTTGACATCGCTACCGCCGTTGTCGTTGCCGCTGGTGTTGTCGAGGTGTTAACTGCTTCTGTGACACAGGACTTTACCTTTATCAACACGTGAACACAGACACTAAATCAATCCTATACAGGGAATTCATCATTGTCCACTAAGAAATGCATTGCTGAACACTTTGAACTTTTTTCTTTTTCGCAGAATATTTTTTTGAGATTTGATCAGGGAGAAAATAAATTTTGTGTTGCTTTAAAAAGAAATGGTTGACATTTTTTTGTAATTTTGATAAAGTGTAAAGAAAGATAATAGAGGTAAAAGAAAATTAGGTACCTTACTTGATACCATTGATAATCTTGGCAAAAATTAAGTACACATTCAATTGTTGATATCTTTATAAGTGTTTGATGTTTGCGAGACTGGGTGACTAACGCACGGTTGCATAAAAATCTTAAAACTAGATTTAAGTTAATATTCATTCAAACTCATTTTGTGTTTTACATCGAGTTTTAGCAACTTTCATGTAACCGGGCATTAAAGTAACATGTCTGTTACCTAATATACGAGGTATGTTTCCTAAATTCTGGGAATTATGCTATAATTAAATTACGCAGAACTTATAGGCAATGTTATTGGTGCCAGACAAGTCTTGACATGTTTATGCAACTATCTAGTGCAATATTGTTCAGTCTGATTTAGGTGTTCGACTGATATAGACGCGTTTTCATAGCACTGTTTTTGTAACCATGGAAGACGCAGCAAAATCTCAAAGAGCAATAATTTTCTTTTTGTGGAAAGAAGATGTGAAAACATCAGAAATTATTCAGCGTCTGCAAGGAGTATTTGGTGAGTCTGCAGAATCGAAAAGTACTGTTTATCGGTGGATTGATCGTTTTAAAACCGGTAGAACATCACTAGAAGACGATCCACGCAGTGGGCACCCAAGCACGTCGGTAAATGAAAGAAACATTACTGCCGTCGAAGACCTACTGAAAGAGGACAGGCGAATGACTATTCGTCAAATTAGTGTGCGCCTAGGGATAGGTACACGACAAGTTCATGACATCTTGCATGATTGTTTGGGCGTTAGCAAGGTTTCGCCACGCTGGGTGCCAAGGCTGTTGGGACCAGAACAGAAACTTAATTGGAAAGTTCTTGGAGGACGCCTTAAACAAATTAGTTTATCGTTGGGATAAATGTATTCAGTTAAATGGAGATTATATTGAAAAACTACATTGTAATATTTTCGAAAATTAACAAAATAATAAAAATTATAGCTAAATTCCCAGAACTTTGGAAACATCCCTCGTATTAAAACATCGGTTAACGCTGTCATCTTTTTTCTCCCATTATAACGTGCTTTTGCTAACTACTTGCACTATTCCTTTTAGTGCCTTAAATTCTAAAACATATTCTAAGTGTTGGTGTCTTTTTAGGTATTGTGGAAAAGTATTTTTTATCTTCAGGGAAAGTGAAATGTTTTTAATAGAATTGGTTCCACAAGGAATTATTTTGTAGATATTTGTAAATATTTTTTCTTTCTAGGGTTTGTAAATTTGCCCAAGAAACACTTATATTATCACTTATGTACATACATTTCTGTCTGTACAATAAAAATCATAGCCACAGAGTGGCCGAGCTCGTTAAATCACACAGTTCGGACTCATGAAAACAGTCTGAATTGTGAGGTAACTGATTCAAGTCCCCGTTGGTGATATTATTCGGGCGAAAATGATATGTTAATATTACGCTCATTTTCACAATCAATCATCTCTCATTCAGGTTTAGGGAAATAGGCGCATGTAAAATCAATTTAAAAAAATTAACATCAGGCCAAACGGATAAAAAGAAAAAAAAAAATGGCAAAAGATTTTTTTTCCTTTTTGTTTGTTGGCTCTGGCAGCTTTAGCTATGTGCCAGGTAATAAAGAAAGAGATTAACGATTTCAGTATTTTGTTCAAAAATTCGATTACCTATAATTTAATATAGTTATAAATAATTTCATAAATATCTAGAGAGTTAGTAGCAAAGAATTGCCGTGGCTCAGTGGTAAGACAGTTGTCTACAGAGCACAGGGACGCAGGTTCGAATATACCCGCCTCCTTCGCAGGGCCGGCCCGAGAAAAAGCGGGTCCCGGTGCAAGAAGCTTGTGCGGGGCCTTCTACTCCTAAAAAAAAACACACACATTCAAAATATTTGTATTTTGCAATTACACTTATTATTTGTACATATTAGTTACACTAATAATTTATGAATAATTATAATGAATATTTAACAAAATAATATAAATAGCAAAAAAGATCTATAAATACCTATTTCATAAAGACCACTGCCCATAGAAAACCTATTGTTATGAAATCTCATTTTGAAAACAGTACTGAAATCATGACGCGACCCAGGTGCCCATAGAACGTTTTAGACCGAATGCAAAAGTGCCTTGTTGAGATGCGGATATAATTTCAAATTGTTCAAAAAAAGGTCTGTACAATCAATGTCGTCTTTTAAACACAAATTTAAATCTTTGCAACATTTAAGCAGATAGTCTCCAGTCATCTTTTGTATATTGTCTGAATTGTACAAAAAGCTAAATAAATTTTCGTGGTGGTGATAAATTTCGAATCTTTTTTTAAATGATAAAATTGCATTGTCGATTATAATTAAGAAGTATTTAATTTTGAAATGTTCTTCTGCGGATGAAATTGGTTCATCAGTTCTTTCGCAGGAAAACTGTTTTTTCTTCCGTCCAGTACGATGTATTTTAAATTTTGGTTCTATTTCTAATTCTGCTGCAAGTTCCTTAGCGTTAATTACAGAAGATTTAAATCAAGAATCGCGGTATTCCTTAAAAAAATTTAATAAACCTTTTAGATGGGAATTTGCTGTCCCAATATCCATATGAGAAGTTTGAAATAACTTGCTTAGTACATTTACTTCATTTAATAAATCATACCAGATGACTAAACTCACTTAAAAAGACAAATGAAGTAAGTATATTTTCAAGTGAATAAATTTCCGATATCGTCTTCTTGTCACTCGTATGTTCCTGTAGCTGTTGCAAGGCAAGAGAAAACTGTGATACTTGGTATCTTACTTTGTACTCAGCACAAGTAGCATACAATTTTCAAGTTTGGAGGTTTTTTCAAACTTTGAAAAGCTGTATCTCGGAAACTATTAAGACTACTGAGCCCATTTTGGTCTCAAATTGTAGAAAATTTAATCTAGTTTAAAAATGCATAGAATGGTGTTTGTCGAAAACGTGCTCCTTTATGGTCAAAATGGGCAGACACCGAAAAGAGTGCGAAAATTTAGCAGTTTTTGCGAAATTCAAAAGTGTTCCGGAAGGCTGCCGAGGTCGAAAACTTGGATTTTGCATCTCAGGCACAACCCATACAAGAAAAAAAAAAACGAAACTAACTACCCCCACTTGATGCAACTTATGATGTACTAGTTTACTGGACTATGTAGTAAGAAGCGTCTCAATATTGGTCGGTAAGGACATTTTTTAGATATCTACATTATGTATGAATATGTTACGATAGCGAAAATGAATTGGGCATTCAAATAATAAGCGGTTCGAGTCGCTGTCAGACAAATTATCACACGGACAGAATGGATAAGTTACCATATTAATTCTAGGTAGATGATCTGGAATGAAAGTGTGATTAAATCTAAGCTGGATAACAGTTAATATAAAAGACCTGCTTTGGTGTGAAGAAAATCAAAGACGGGGGTGGAATCTGACCATAGTATGATCCTTTGAATTGCAGGGAATATATTTATTCTTATTGCCATTGATTGCCAATGAGATTGATATAATCTCATTACTATTTAGAGGGATATTTAACAGCAATCCATTTACAGGTGCTTCTTTGGCTAGAAGATCGACTTCGTTGTTGAACTCAAAATCAGAGTGGTCTTTAATCTAGCATATTTTTATAATTTTACTACTGATCGCAAGGTCGTTAATCCATTAGCGCCCAAAGATATTTTTTGGAAAAAATAAATAAAATAAACTATCCAACTATAGATGGCGGTAGCGGTCAAGGAATGTCTCAATATTTTCTGTACTCAAGCAAGTACAATGGACGCTAATGGGTTAAGATAGTTAATTGTATCATAAATTAGCGAATAGTTGTGTTTCTAAAATCCAGAGCTAAAACTTTCTAAACTCAATTTTTGGATGTTTTCCATTACATATTCTATCTCTACTATTAGTTTTAGACAAAAACTTTATTATAGTCGGATTGCCGATAAGTGACTGTTCGTTGCTACAAGTATCGATATTCAATACTATATGTTTTCTCTGTCTATATCATTATAATTATTTGCATACCCATAGTAACGTATAGTGACGCAAGTTGACAACTAACCTTCCAAATTATTTGAATAAAAAACAAAACATTATAGACCGGGAGCTCATGACAGTTTTTGGTCTCCGATTTCATACAGCATGCCTTTTGGAGGAGAGAATATTTACCCTGTGATAACGAAAAAGGGATGGTACTAAACCCCTGCACGCTTTCCGGTCATAGGGAAAATTGCATTTCCACTTAAACACAAAATTTTTGTACTTTTCTCTGATTTAATATTGCTTGCCCTTTTGTCAAAAGAAAGTTATAACAAATTTAAAGTCTTTTAAATATATGCATGTGATTCAGAGGGTCCCAAAGGGCTCAAACGGTCATGTGATCTTGTAATAAAAAAATATGATTTTCCGCGTTTTCATACAGCATGCCTGTAATTAAAAGACTTTAAATTTGTTATAACTTTCTTTTGACAAAAGGGCAAGCAATATTAAGTCAGAGAAAAACACAAAAATTTTGTGCAAGTGGAAATGCAATTTTCCCTATGACCGAAAAGCGTGCAGGGGTTTAGTACCATCCCTTTTTTGTTGTCACAGGGTAAATATTCTCTCCTCCAAAAGGCATGCTGTATGAAATCGGAGACCAAAGATGTCATGAGCTCCCGGTCTATTAGAAAGAAATTGCAAGATTCGTAGATATCTTTACTAATTAGAGCGCGAAAATAAATTTACAGCAGTACTCAAACAAACAAAATTATTAATTTTATGGGTCTATTCTGTATGAGTTTTCTACCGCTGTAAGCGCTATAACTTTGTAAAATACAGCGCTGTAAGGAAAGTGCTATTCTGTATTGACACGCGTTGCTCTGGTAACTCTACACCGATGTAAAATATCGCTGTAACGTTACGGCGATATTTTTCTGGCCGTAAGTAAGTTAAAGTACTGTATAGAAGTCAAGTTGTATATGTTTGTATTGTTCGTGTCGCCTAAAAAAATTAATGATCCAAATTTCGCCCTATTTCTAATGCAATTACTGGAAGAGGAGCATAACAGGTAATTATGCTTAAAATATCACGTTACAACCACACATAATTTTTTTTTTAAAGAAATTATGTACGAGTCAAAAAAAGATTGTTAAGGGATAGAGAAAATCCATTTTCTATCCCTGAAAATCATTTTATGAAGTTATTTAGATTGCATAAAAATTTAGTAATAAACACATGAACCAATGAATTAAGATTATATAGTGGTCCTTTTGTTTTCATGCATACATGTTATCATTTACATATTTTTATATACAGGTTTTAGAAACACGTATTTTTTAAGTAATGGATCCTATCAGGCTACTACAGGGGCTCACAATTTCACTTCTTTGAGCCAGCCTATAGTTAGTAGATCGATAATAGAAATTTGTTATCTGATAACAACACATCTAATGCCAATTCATATAAAGTTCCCCACTACGAGGGAAGAAAACCGTGGAGTGAAAGAAGGGTAAGTTTTGCATAATATAGCAACAAAAGCAAGAATACCTAACTATGCTGAGATTGATGATGATGAGCTTGAACCTGTAAATAATGAAGTTCCTGAACCTGAAAATAATGAAGATCCTGTACCAAATAGTAAAATATTTGAAAAGTATTTAAAATTTTCGAAAACTGATTACAAAAATTTTTTAACAGCTAATCAAGATATGAATTTGGGAAAGCAGATTAGTATTTTTTATGTTCAGCAGTCCATTGTATAATTTGATGTAAAAAATATGTTTATATGGAATAAAGATACATAAGATGCAAAGAGAAACTTTTATTCTTATAAACAAATTATAACAATAATAAATAAAAATTACAAACGTAAAAAACATGAGTATATGTGTATATACATATATGATATACAATTACCGATCGATGACATTGATCAATACCTCAAATTTTGAGGTTAGAAATAAACATAGTGAAGTTAGCTACAATGTAAGCAAAGTTTAAATCGACCGAAATTACAGAATGTGTTACAAAATAGCTAATGCTCAATATTTACAGAGCCGCCGTAACTTGGCACTTTACAGTGGTAAGCTCACTACAGCGCTATAGTGATACAGTACTGTAAACATTTTTTTACAGAATAGACCCATTAAGGTTATAATTATAAATAAGGAAAAATTTATAATCATACGTAAATTTTGGATTATAATTTTTTGTTTATTCCAGCAGATTTAAAATTAAAGTTTGTGAATTTTATAATTGGCCGCAAGCCTTATTTTAATTAATATTTATTACCAGACACTGACAGTTAACACAAATAACAAAAAACATTTTTAAAATCGCTCAAAAATGGTAACTAGATTATTAAATGAATGCACTACTTGATTCATACATGTAACAGTCACCTATCAGCAATCCGACTATAATAAAAATTGTTCAGTATTTTATTCCCAACACATTGTGCCTAATTTTGAATATAAAAATTCCAATTTGTTTGAAAAAAAGGCACAGATTAGTTTTTTTATTTATATCTGAAAATAATAGTTGCAAATTTATAAATAATGGACCAATTTATATTTCAAGATGAAACATGGACTTTCGAATTTTCATCTTGCCAAGACTGATGTACATTCCCATCTTTGAAAATCCAGGTTTCATCTATAAATATAAATTTGTCTTCCTGTTTTAACTTTTTTATTCTTTTAGATATTTTATTCTTTTCAGAATGATTTGGGGAAGTTCTATTAAGCCACGTCCTGGGTCGTCATTTTTATATTTAAAACCTATATTTCTTAAAATCTGCCAAAGGGAAGTCTTTCCACCATCATACAGTCCCCTTTAATGCAATTTTATATTAATAGTGTCAACAATAACAAGCTCTCCTAAAAGCAAATGTATTTGTTTCAGAGGCCTCACGTACATCTACTAAATTACATTACGTATCCCCACTGTTGTAAAATTGTATAATTCTACACCAGATTTTGTACGTGTTTGTTTCTTTTTCGGGCTATTGACAGCTTCACCTGTCGATTGTTGTGCAGCGATTTGATTCACTTTAGAAATGCTGACATCTAATGTAGCAGCAAAAAAGGTAATTAACAATTATTTCTAGAAAAATATTCAAGTGAAAAGACCAAAGATATAAACAAAATTTAATATTTACTTACATCTCTCACACATTTCGAATCCATTAAAGATCAGGATAATTAATGAGAGACTAAACCATCCTTTGAGCTCGGCTACTAAGAGCTTTCGGCATTTTTATTACAATAATATTTGATTTAATGCAAACTAAAGTGTAACCTTACTTAAATATCAAACCTGACTTAAAACTCAAAAAGAACTGAACAGTACAATCTAATCGGCAACGTGTAAAAACGTTACCAACATTTAGTAAATAAAAGTAACAACTCAGTAATTGTTTGTTGTTGGTTAAATCATATTATGACATTGGTACTTAAATTAATCAAGTGTGATGTCATCTCAATATATTGTGAATGGAGTTTACGGTATATGGTGCGCATTTAGCCATTTTAATGTTACCTATTCCAAAACTGGTGGGTCATTTTTTTCATGATTTGAGGAAGATGTCTGGATCATATTATTATCAGGAATGAAATAATTATTTGGTAGGAAAATGTGTGTAAGAAAAGCATGGAATATTATGGCTAACAGCACGAAACGGTAAGATATTCGATAGACTTAAAGAGCTTTCCTTTATTAAGGGCACGTTATTATTTCTCTAATAATTCGATAGAAAAATACTTGGGCCGCGATTATACACAAAATTGTACCCAATAATTATTGTTATTTACTAGTTGCATACGAAACTATAAAATGTGTAGTGATTGAAAATAATTATAACACAAATTAGTTAAATAGTTATTTACAGTAGCATTTGTAAACTGAATTTTTATATTGTATATTTATTCATATTCTGGCACCCCAGCCTTACTTAACTATAAATATAGCCAAACGTGACATTTCTGCACATTTATATTAAAAATTCCCCACAACCATCCACAAAATCCAAGATATCAGAACCTATGTTGCGGATAAGATCTGGGATTTTGGTAGCGCCATCATAAACGATTCATCTTTGATCTCAGTGTTTGAGACGCATTTGCATTAACATCCATTTAGCGTAGGTACAACCGGGGTCCGGCCGGTCTTGGTGCAGGCTCGGCAGCTGAGCGCTGAGTGTCGTAGTCTTGTCACGGACAGACCATCACTGTGTCCAAAAATTACATATGTATCTCAGTGTTTTATCTAGATGGTGGGTATAGTTTTAGACCGGAAACCAGCGATGTTATAAGCATCGACATTATAATAACATGTCTTATGCTGTTAGACAACGATTTAGGTTATTTATAAGATAACTAAACATCATTTAGTATATTCTGATAGGATTTTTGGTGCATCTTGATATGTAAACTAGTACGTTAGGTTAAGTTCATTCAGCCAAGTCGAAGGGTAAAAAATAACATGATTAATTATTATGAGGGATAATATTTTGTATTATTAAAAACAGACCGGTCTGAAAGTTGCATAGTTAGATATTGTTTGGAAACACTTATCTAATTTACTAAATCTTTTTAATAATCAATAGACGTGGTTAAACAAGGCCCCTCGAAAATATTATAAACTGGCAGACATACCCGGCGATGCTCGAGAAAAACATAATAATTTATCAAAAATATTTTAATACGGAAAAATAAATGATTGCTGCACAATAAAAATATTCAATTTATTTCAATGATGGGTTAAATAGCAACATACGTTACCTTCGATTTTAGTTAAATAATTTAAGAACGTTTAATTTATTAATACGGTTTTATGTAGGGTTTTAACAATGTACGTTCTCTCATCAATTAATACGTGTAACGTGTCAGCAAACGCGTAACAGCAAACAGCAGTCATTCGGCAGTAACTATAAATAGTACAAAGGAGATAGTAGTAAAAGGAGATGAAAAATGTTATCATTACCCCTCACTAAAGTAATCAATCATTGCATATCAGCTATTTATTTTCCATATAGCTTAAAACCAGCAACAGTTATTCCCTTTTCTAAAAAGGGAGACGAAAAGGATCCTAATAACTACCGTCCAATCTCTATTCTACCTACCCTGTCTAAAGTTCTGGAAAAAGCTCTATTTTTACAAATAGCTGCATAGTTTGAAGAAAACAATCTGTTTAATTCTTCACAGTTTGGCTTTAGATCAAACAAATCAACAGCAGATGTAATTTTGCATTTTCTGAACGAAGTTTCTGATGCTTTAGAAAATGGTGAATTCTGTATGGCATCATTTTATGATTTAACTAAAGCTTTTGATTGCGTATGTCCCACTATATTACTGGAGAAACTCTCCTTATGTGGCTTCACACCTGAGAGAGTTGCTCCCTTTTAGAATCATATCTTTTAAATAGAACTCAATATGTTAAATTTAATAATAAATTATCTGAAATTTTGTCTCGTTTATATGGAGTTTCACAGGGATCAATTCTAGGACCTCTCTTGTTTATTATATACATTAATGACCTACCTTTATCAATTTCCAAATCTATTTTATATGCAGATGACTCTAATTTTGTTTTGAGATCATCAGACTATGATCAGCTATTAAATGATACTGGTCACTGTTTCGAACAAGCTAAGCTCTGGTTTATATCTAATAAACTTTCTATGAACGATGATAAAACTCAAAATATGCTCATCAGCTGTAGAAATCACATTTATGAAAATGAAGCATGCGTAAAATTTCTTGGTATTTACGTAGATCCGAAACTAATGTAGGAGTAACATATTAATCATTTATGTAATACTTTGTGTAAGACAATTTACTTGTTAAGGCAACTGGCTAATTCGGTTTCCAGGCATATTCTCCTGATGGCATATTTTGGGTTGTTTCAGTCACACATATCTTATGGGATATTAGCCTGGGGACATGCATCATTATATTAAGATATAATAAAAACTCTATTTGATCTTAATATTATGACCCTGCCTTCTTTGTACATATTTCAAAGTTTACTGTGTTTACACAAAATAAAAAAAATAAAATCAGATCTATTTACATATGAAGAAAATCATAGTTACAATACAAGGAATAAAGGTAACATCTACCCAAAATTTTTACATCCTGATAGATCTAAAAATAGTGAAAATTATTATGGCATTAAATTTCATAATTCATTACCCAAAACGATTAAAACTCTAAATTTTACAAGTTTTAAAAAAGTAATAAAATATATTTTAACAAAGAACCCGATGTATTCGATAAGTGAGTTCCTGTAATATTTTAAACAACAGTGATATTTTATTCATTTGACTATTTTCTTATATCTCTGCATATTTGATGTTATTATATTTTATATTTATGTTTATATCTATGTCCTCAATTTTGTGTAAACTTTATATATTTGTAATTTTGACTTACTAAAAACAGTTTTTGATATCGTAATTTAGTCAATCAATATATATTTTATGGGGTTAGTCAGGTCTTGAAAAGCGTCCACTAATCTCAAACTTCAGCAACCGTTTCAACCGCGTCATACTAGAGACTAGTGGAGCTAAATACACACGACTGCATCCCAAACCCTGGCGATATGCAGCCGCGGAAATTACGCCCGCACAATGCGGAGCGACCCGAGCAGCACTGCTTTCTGCATCCTGCAGATCAAAGAGTTGGCAGAAGATCTACAGGCGGGAATGGACTCGATTTCCCTTCGATAGGAGGCTTTCATGCCACCCAAAACACCAACTATCAGGACTACAAGCTTAACTTTATACCCGGGACGCAAGCATACATTATTATTATTATTATTATTATTATTATTATTATTATTATTATTATTATTATTATTTTTCTTTTTTTTTTTTTGATAAATAATCACGGACTTAGTCCGGGGCTTACAACCGTACGGACCAAAGTCAAGTACTGGCTGCTTTCCTAAATTGTTCCTCGTCTAGTCTAGTATGGTGTGGTGGTATGTTATATTAACGAGGGCGGAGATTGTAGCGTTTCTGCTTTTGTGTTGTGTCGGGTTGTTGTGTTTGTTCTTTTGAAGCTTCAGAAGTCGGTTTTCGGTTTCTGGTTTTGGGTTGTGTTGTTGTGTGTAGGTTTTGTGTGTATTGTGATGGTTGAACGTCTTGTTCCGTGTGGTTGGACTCTTGTGACTGCAGTTGTGTAGGTTGTGTATGTACCATTTGTTCTTCTTGTGCGGATATAGGGTGCTGCGATATGTGTTCTATATTGTGTAGAGCTATTCTCGGTGGATGTTGTGTGAAAGGTGTAATGTCGTGTGTTATGTTTAGGAATTTTCTTACTATATGACATGTGTTTATGATTACGGCTTTTTGTGTCTGTATATATGTGTTTCTGTTTAAGTTTAGTATGTGTAAGCTATTATGTATTGTTTGTGGGATGACCCCCGTCGAACTGATAACTATAGGTACCGTGAAGACCTTCTCCATTTTCAGGAGAGTTTTCAGTTCAACAGCAAGGTCAGTGTATTTTCTATGTTTTTCGACGTGTGTGTTGTGTAAGTTGTGTGTATTGGGCACTGCTATATCGATAAGGTAGATGATTTTTTCCGTTTTGTCAATGAGGGTGATGTCTGGTCTGTTGTGATGTATTGTTTTGTCTGTAAGTAAAGTTCTATCCCAGTAAAGTCTGTGCGTGTCATTTTCTAATATTGTTGTTGGTGTGTACTTGTAGTATTGTGTGTCGTCTGTAGAGAGTTTGTGTTTTAATGCGAGTTTCTGGTGTATGATTTTTGCTACCTGATCGTGTCTGTGTTTATAGTCTGTGTTAGCGAGTTGTGAGCAGCTGGATGTTATGTGTTGTATCGTTTCTGACTCCCGCCCGCACTGTCTGCAGAAATCCCTTGTGAGTGTCGTGTCCTTTATAATATATTTCCTGTAGTTTCGTGTGGCGATCACTTGATCCTGTATTGCCAGCATGAATCCCTCTGACTCCGGAAATATATTACATTTGACTAACCACGAATGTGTCGCCTTACGATCGACTAACGCATCGCTGATCTCGCTCGGGTACCTTCCATGGAGAGATTTTTGTTTCCATTGCTGGATGTTGTGTGTTATGTATGCTTGTTTGTCTGGTATATGTGTGTCGTGTTGGGCGCTCATGTTAAGTGGTGTGTATGACGTGTCTGCAAGTGCAATGGCTTTATGTAATGGTGATGTTTGTGTTTTATTGTGGAAGAACTCTCGGAGATTGTATATTTGTTTGTCGTGTAGATGCTTTAAATCAATCAGGCCCCGTCCTCCGTCCTTTCGAGGAAGGTAAAGTCTGATCGAGGAAGCATGTGGGTGGTGTACTCTATGTTCTGTAAGAATTGTTCGCGTTTTTGTCTGTAATTTCTGTAAATCAGTAGGTGTCCAACATATGACCCCGAAAGAATAGGTAAGTATGGGTGTAGCGTATGCGTTAATTGCCTTGATGGTATTCCTACCATCAAGACATGTTTTAAGTATAGCGTGCAGTCTGTGTGTATATTGTTTAGTAAGTGCTTGTTTAATTTGACTGTGGTGTATGTGTCGTGATTGTTGCAGGCCCAAGTACTTATAAGTCTCTCCCTCGTTCATGGGTTGAATGAAATCCCCACTATGGAGATCGAAACCTGAAAGTTCTAGCTGGCCTGCTGTGACATGTTGTGTTTTGCATTTGTCGATGCCGAACTCCATCCTGATATCTCTGGAGAAGATTTCAGTTAGCTGCAGTAGGTATGTGAGGTGTAGTTTTTTAGGTGCATATAGTTTAATGTCGTCCATGTAGAGTAGATGTGAAATTATGTGTTGTGTGCTTTTGTTTTTATTATTATTATTATTATTATTATTATTATTATTATTATTAATATTATTATTATTATTGTTATTGAAGAAACTAAATTATTAAAAACTAAAAGAAACTTAATATCACTGAGTACTTATGTATAGAGTTCTAGTTACTCCACTTAGTATTTTTATCACTCACAAATTCCCTATACCTGTTTGTCTCATTATTCCTGCCCCGTATGTTGAGCATACAAACTATGAAAAATTCATAATAAGGTCCACCGGAAATGCCCATTTCAGTGGCTTTGATAAAGCTCGTATTTCCGGCGTTATTTGTCATGAGCATTACTTCTATAAAATATTTGTGACATGTAGCAATAAATACATGCCTAAATATTATATATAAATTATTATAGTTACGAAACTATTCTTCTCATTGACTTAAATAAGAATATATTTAACAAATATTTAGTTCATATATAATTTTGTCGATGGTATTTTTATGGCATTCCACTTGGCGAATAATGGTCATTATTTAATTCACCAAATGTTGAGAAAAAAGCAAAAACATTGTTTCTTATGCATATTGCATCTGTTTTGATGCTAATGGTGTTTAATAATTATGTTGATGGCTTGTCACAAATAGCTGAGTAGCGAAATATGAATAATTTTCAAATTAATTTAATTTTTACACAACATAAAATTTAGTAAGAATTGTTATTTCCTTGTAGTGTAGTTGAATCTTGAATATATCTGCATTTTTCTTTTCACTGAAAAATCTCAAACATTTTCTTTGTCAAGTGAAATATATTTCTGACGCAAGAATCAAGAAATTATACCAATTAAAAATTTCTGACTTCTTCTCTGCGTTCTTAATGAATATTATTCTAGATCATCATAGTTATCAGGTTTACAAGTATGAAATGCGGATTTTTTTCAAACTTGCCGAGCAAACAGAGTGTATAGTTCAAAGTTTCAACACATATGGCGTTTTGTTAAGTTATCATTAAGTGTCAAATGCGTATAGGTTATAATTTGAAAAGTGATCATATAGTTTTGTTTTACTGTGTTAAAAATGTAAAATTTTGTGCCAAATAAAGAGCATTCGCGGACAGTACTACTGTATTGTTTTCATTTGAAAAAAACTGCTGCTGAATCATACCGACTGCTTCGAGAAGCTTATGGTGAATATGCTCCATCGCAAAATACGTGTGAACGATGGTTTCGGCGTTTCAAAAGGTGACTTTGATCTTACAGACAAAGAACATGGAAAACCTCCAAAAAAAATATGAAGATACAAAATTGGAAACATTGCTACAGGAAGACGATAGTCAATCACAAAAACAACTAGCAGAGCAGTTAGGCGTTAGTCAACAAGCTGTTTCCAATCGCCTACGAGAGATGGGTAAGCTCCAGAAAGTCGGCAGATTGGTTCCACATGCATTTAATGAGAGGCAGATGGAAAAACGCAAAAACACTTGTGAAATTTTGCTTGCAAGATACAAAAGAAAGTTTTGTTTACGTCGTATCATTACTGGCGATGAAAAATGGATTCATTTTGAAAATCCCAAACGCAAAAAATCATGGGTGAACCCAGGCTCACCATCCACATCAACTGCAAGACCGAATCGCTTTGGCAAAAAGACAATGCTCTGTACTTGGTGGGACCAAAAGGGTGTGGTCTATTATGAATTGTTAAAACCTGGTGAGACAGTTAATACCCAACGCTACCAACAACAACTGATCGAATTGAACCATTCGCTGCTCATAAAACGACCAGAATACGAACGAAGACAGCACTAGGTAATCTTTCTTCACGATAACGCTGCATCACATAAGGCAAAAGCAGTTTGAAACACATTGGATGCACTCAAGTGGGAAGTGCTACCCCATGCCGCTTACTCACCAGACTTGGCCCCTTCAGATTACTAATTGTTTGCATCGATGGGTCACGCACTTGCCGAGCAGCACTTTTCTTCATATGAAAATGTGAAAGAATGACTAGATGAATGGTTTGTGGGGAAAGGGGAAGAGTTCTACTGGCGAGGTATTCACAAATTGCCTGAAAGATGAGGAAAATGTATAACTTCTAATGGAGCATACTTTGAATAAATAAACTTTTACTGTTCTTTTGAGTTTAATGTGTTTTATTAAAAAAAAAATCCGCATTTCATACTTGTAGACCTGGTATTTTAGCTTAGAGACAGCAGCACGTGGCAAGGAATTAGTTAATATTATTATCAGTTTATAACTGTCTATTTATCATTGATCTCAAATCGAGGACAAATAAACTCCAAAATAGAAAGTCTTGCTGATAACAAAAAAAAAAAAAAAAAGATGGTCAAATGATCAAACTGACAAAAATGGCCTAACTTCACTTGTGTCTTTTTTGCGCTTGTCTTCATTAGAAATATTTTGATTCAACAAACATACTATTTATTAGCGTTCTGTCGTCTTTAATAGTGTTCAAATAGTTTTTCTATCGTCTATAAGTCTTCTACAAATGCGCCTGCCAACGATTTTCCCTTGCATTATTGAATGTAGCTTGTAATAATTGTTGTACATCACGTGTCCATTAACAAGAGATATTATTTTTGTGAAAGAGTTAAATAAAGAGAACTTATAATCCGGCCATCAAATCCTACGTATATTTTACTAGAAGAGATAAAAAGAGCCCAGTTGGGAATAGCAGCAGGAAAACAAGCAATGAACTATGAAGAAAATTTGCGAAATAACACATGGAAAGAACTAGTGTACGACTACTGGAAGGTATTAGGAAGGTATCATAAAGCAGAGAATTAGTGAAAAATATACTTTCCAACTTTAATATTCTCGGTTGTATTATGCCCACTTACCAGAAAGCCTAGATGATTTTAGTGAAGAACCGGGGGAAAGATTTCATCAGGACATAAAACTATGGAAGATAGATATCAAGGAAGATAAGATAGCCACATGATGGCCTACTACTGTTGGAGTCTTCAGAAAGACTGTTCTGGTTAACTCCATGCTAGAAAGTCGTACAAAAGAACATTTTTAAGTGATAAGTGTTGAATGTATATTTATCTACTTTGTGAAATAAATACCTTACTTTGTCTTCTTTGTGTTTGTAACTGGTAGTTGGAGTAAATAGTAACAGTAATAACGTGAAAAATACACAAGTTAAGAAATAAG
This sequence comes from Liopterus haemorrhoidalis, assembly GCA_963971575.1. Classification (NCBI taxonomy): domain Eukaryota; kingdom Metazoa; phylum Arthropoda; class Insecta; order Coleoptera; family Dytiscidae; genus Liopterus; species Liopterus haemorrhoidalis. The sequence goes on from OZ020611.1 coordinate 193,426,244, forward strand.
ATATTTTATTGTAAAGAGGCCAATATAGCGTATCTCAAAAACTAGATCTGATAGACCAAATCTGACGGCTATTTTGGATTCTGTGCCCAAAAATTACCTAGAAACAGTTAAAAACTTGCTGGCATCAAAATGTCTGTTGGGCTGTGTAATCTATGTACAATAAAGAATAAAAATTTTGTAACATTAAAGTTAAAGCTACTTATACTTTTTAAATAATAAAACAATGAACAAGTGTTACATTCGCGGCTTTTCGCGGCCCCCTTGTCGGAAGGGCACGGCCCCCACTTTAAGAAGACCTGCTCTAGAACACCTATCAGGAGATTGTGTTAACTATTCTATGTAATTTAGACCTAAATATAACAAGTAAATTTAATACTATTTGTACTAAAGAGAACCTACCTTTGATTTTAAAAGAGATGGCGGAATTTTTTTAACATTTTTTTCAATATTTTCAAAGAATTCAGAAAATACATTTATCGCTCAAAATTTAGAGACCTTGCTACAGAAATGACGCGAAAATTAGATATTAAGACCAATGCCAAAATAATTGCTATAAAGATACAAATTATGTCACTGCTAGGTTAATCAGTCAGGCTTACTACCATAACTTACTATGAAATATGGTAAAAAACTATATAGGTAAATCTAAACTATGAAATTCGCCGACGGCAATAGATTTGAGTTGACCATGTGCTGTGAAATAACGCCTTGGACTATAATCCTCTATGAAGTTTTGAAAGACTTCAGCCTAATTGTTCTGTGTTGAGGGAGACACAGCAAGCTAATAAGACATTGGCGAAAATGAAATATCTAGCTAAAAACAAAACCAGACTGAGGTTGGATAAAAAAAAAAATACTTCTAAACCTGAACAGCTCATTAAAAAGGCTCCGTTTCAAATTATACCCATATAAAAGAAAATTCATATGCTTATTTAAGAGTGATAAGCAAGTCACAAGTGCCTACATGTAGTGATTCCATATGTGAAAAACTTGTTGATAGTGGTGTGTTGCTGCTACAGGAAACTATTTTGAAGAAAACGATTTAAACTGGTCTTCATCAATATGATATTAAAAGATAATATTCCTATCTGCCTCAAAAGAAACGTATTTGAACAATGTGTTTTAGCAGTCTTCATCTATGGTGTTGCAACTACCATCCTCACACGAATATCGGCGGAAAAATTACGACTCGCTCAGAGATAACCGGAAAGAGCAATGTTTGGCGTTATACTTTTAGATTGTAAAACATATTAGTGTATCAGACAGCAAATGAAAGTTTGGGACATAATTAAAAAGATCACACGTCTGTAGGGGTGGATAGGTAGAACTAAACCGGCCCAGGCAAATTGGGACATCGGCCCAAGAGTAAAGTAGAAAATAATAGCAATAACTAATAATAATACATTTTTTGAATGAATACAATTTTTACAGTTCTTGCAAAGTAACTCACTATTTTTGTTTCTAATTTCTATATCTTCTTCCTCACTTTTTACTATTTCTTTATTATGCTCTTCATATTGTTCATCGTATTTGTGTACTGTTTCGTCAACATGGTGTGAAGAAAATATATTTAGAGATTTTTTAAAATTTAGAGATTTTTTAAAATCTTCTCAATTTGATGCAAATGTAGTTGATATTTGCTGACATTTTCTTACAAATTTTTCAATAGTTCATCTAGCTTTGTTAACCTATTTGAATGTATTCCATGTCTTACCTTGTCAAAATTTACAGGAGATAAAAGCGTATCTCCTGTAAATCATATAACATTACATTATTTCGAAATCTTTGTTCTTAACTGGAAACCAATACATCGAAAATTACATTGTGAGCTTCAATTTGAAATTTCTTTTGAAAATTTTGAATAGAATTACCAACTACTTTCCTTAACCGTTTTTCAGTAAAATTAGAACTTATTTTTATGTTAATCTTTTCGTGTATGTTAAGTAAATTTGAAGACCAGGTAATACATGTATGTGTTCACAAACCAAATGTCAATATTAAACTGAGTGAATTTAGTGATATGTTATTTACAGTATGGAGCGAAACCGAAATATTCAATAAAATCAGCAAGCAGCACATTATTAGACACTTGCGGCATATAATCAAACACCTTTATCGCAATATTTCCACTTCACCACAAGCCGACATTGTTATGTCGGCTCCCTAGTCATCATTTTTATATTACCTTAATATTTATGTTCATTGTTCATTACTAAATTGGCATAATATGAACAATTGTTATTCAGTTATATGACAGATATTAATAAATAATTTTTAACGTTTTAACCTCCACATTTTGTTTGATGTTTTGTCATGTTTTTTATGATAACCCAACCTGCCCATTTTGTGACCGGTCCACCGGGCATTTGCCTGGTAGCCCGCCGGTTGTTTCCGCCCCTGCACGTCTGTAGTTGCAGCAGGCAAAGGGCAGATGGACCATAAAAGTACTAGAATGGCAATCTACAGATAGTATAGAATAGAGACTGGTCAACAATTGTCCGAATAAGGTACCGGACAGAGAAGAATGGAGGTAAAAAGGGGACATAAGTTCCCAGCAGCGTACGTCAATGGAGGACTGATGATGATGATCCACAAAGATTCTTAACAAGAAATCTTTGGCAGGAGATCAGTTGGCAGGAGTAGAACATATAAGTTATGCAATAGATACAATGTATTTCAAAGCTCAAGGACATGAATAAATATATTATTATTATTATTATTATTATATAAGTTATGCAACCTGAGATAATGGTTCAGTTTGTCAAGCAGATATATTTCGAGTTGCTGTATTCAGGGGTGTTCTTATTATTTATCCTACATTTATAAAAATATACCATCCCTTGCATCATCGGGTTGCGGTGGCTCTGGCTGTATCCAAAGTTAGAAATGACTTATAAGTAGCTGGTCCAGAGCAGGGCCGTGCAAGGGGGGGGGCGAAAGGGGCGCCCGCCCCTAGCGCCAAATTTTGGGGGCGCCAAAATCGTTACTACACCGGAAAGGCGCAAATTGATAAAAGTTGTTAAATATTTTATTTGTCGCCTGTAAGAGGGTTAGCTATTGAACAAAAGGGAGATTTATTCCCAACCAATATACAATACGACCTTTTACAAAGTCAGTAAGAAAACCAAAATAATAATAATTTTTGTGATTTCTATAAAATATTACCGTAAATTCATTGTCATAGTCATTGTTGCGTTGCCTATTTTGTCTCCGCCCACGAAATAATGTCATTTCTTGGAATTAATATGGAAGATCGTGCAAGCATTGGAGGAATTAATAGAGATTAGAAAGAATGAAGAAACATATTCTGGTGCAAAGAACTTTATATACCAAATAATTTTTTTTTTTTATTTTTTTTGTAGTTTGGTAATATGGAACCACATCTTAGAAGAAATAGATGAGGTGAATATTTTCCTTCAAAAAAAGAACATAACGGTCACTATTGCTTGTAGGCTAATCGAAAATCTTAAAAATACAATCATTGAAATTAAAAATGAAAAATTTGAAACTTTTTATGAAAAAAGTGAAAATTTGGCCAAACTTGTAAATGTTGAACCTATATTTAAGCAAGAAAGGAGACGTAAGATTCGCAAACAATACAACTATGAATCTTTGGATACCGATTTAAACGAATCTGAAAAATTTCGTTTAATATATATATCGAGGCTATCGATACAATTATTGAGTAACTTACTTGGAGATTTGAAAAAGGTTGGAAAAAGGAAATTGGTTCAAGCAATGTTTCACATGATAAAGATACTATAAATAAACATGCTATGGCTCTTTCAATCAAATACGGAGCTGATTTGAACGGACAAGATTTTTTGTGTGAGATTTTAAGTGCGAAAAAACTTTTCCGGTCTTTGAATGCAAATTTTGAAAATATGGAACACTTAGAAATCCTCCAATTAATCCATCAATTTGACTTAACTGCAAATTATAAAAATATGGAAACTGCATATAGAATATTTCTAAGTATTCCAGTGACTGCTGCATCAGCGGAAAGGTCTATCAGCAAGCTTAAATTAGTAAAAAATTATTTAAGAGCTACAATGGCTCAGGACAGGCTTGCCAATTTAAGTTTACTTTCAATCGAATGTGATGTTACTCGATTATTAGATATAGAAAAAATAATCGATGATTTTGCCGCTCTGAAAGCGAGGAAAATAAAATTTTGTTAGTTATAGTCGTACTTTTATTCTGATTTTTTTTTTTTTTTTTATGTTATTTCATTTATGTTATTGTATTATATGATGATAAATGTATTATATATAAGGATTGAATAAACCTTTTTTGAATATACGCTATTTAATAATCTGCTATTTAATATCTCTGCTATTTAATAACTCCCGCTTTTTTTTTTGGGAGGGGGGCGCCCCATTTTGTTTTCACCCCGGGCGCAGTTTTGTCGTCGCACGGCCCTGGTCCAGAGATATCACTTGAGGAAGAAGAATATCCCAAGATGGATAACTCAATGCAGGATATTATGCAGGTGTCAAATATCATATTTTGTTGCATAACTCATTAAGTTACTGTAGCTTTTTCTGTTCTGATAGTTCCGTTCATTTTGCATTTAATATTTCGTGTGAGTATACGTCCTGCGCTACTTCCTTTTCCTCCCAAATTACAATCTTCCTTCCCATCAGGGAAATACAATCCATCATTTGTAAGTGAATCTCAGTTTTATGTCAAGAATATTTTTTAATAAATTATATTATTAAAACAATCGTAACGTAAAACTAAAACAAATGAAAATTGTTTTAATTCTGACATATCTAGTTACGACTATCTAGAAATTTATATCACCAAGTCGTATCAGACGTCATGTCAAATCAAAAAACAAGCTCTATGATACGGATGTAGTAATTTAGAAAAAAAAAACCTATTGTATATTTATTAGAATAAAATAAGCATTAACTAGAAAAACACACAGGAAAGAAAAATTTAAACCACATGCTCATTTATTAAGTTTGGTTAATTTTTAATTCTAGATCAAGATAATATTTCCCACATAATTTTAAAGGTAAACTATAACAGTATAACAATAATTTTCATTGACTTCCTTAATTTTCAACCATTTAAAAACAATATTATGCAATGAAAAGACGCCTACTACCCGAAAAATCAGCATAATTATACGGAACATGATGTTTAACATCAATTTTTAAATATCCGGGATTTGATGGCTATCGAGAAATGTCCCACAGTTGAACAGGCATGTCGGACAAGCTTCCGAACAATATACTCTTCAAGTTATTGCAAGTCTGAAGGGTACATGGCAACAGTAGCAACATCAAAGGGAGGATCTTGCGGGAAATCTTTTTTGTTCTTCCGAACAGAAATCCGGTACTGAAAATAGTGATATATCTCTAGTCTGACTGATTTTTGAAATCTAGTATTCTATATTCCAAGAGTAATTCTATAAAAATTCTATATTGTTATAGAATTATTACGGTTTTTCTTTTTGAAGAGTAAGAAGTAGATTTAACCGAAAACTAACGTAGTTTGATAAAAAGAAGTATGCGAATTGCTGGCGTTTCTCAATACTTAATAAATTGACAAGAAAAATAGTCACTTAATATGGTGCTTTCATGTGACACCTGACTGCTGTTGAGTTTGTTGTACTAAGTTATTTCGTTAGAATTTTATAACAGTTTTTTAATTTGATTTTTAAGATAAATCTGATCGAAGAGTAGCGTGTCTGTGTGAATATTGTTTCCAGTTCGGAAAGGCAGCAGTAGAAACATTAGAACTTTTAAGTATAGTTTTTAGAAAATGTACTTTGATTTAAATTCCAAGGGGCAGAGAAGGTAAGTTCTCTGTTTCTAGACCGCCAGCCATAGATATGAAAGCCACGTGGTCAGTGTGACGTTTAGGCCGGTCTTATCAGTGGCGGATTTAGGGGGGGGGCTGACTGGGCTGCAGCCAGGGGCCCCCGATATTTAGGGGCCCCCAAATAATGTAATAAAAAAATATACTACAATTGAAAAGTTAATGCTGAAAATAATTTATATGCAATTGAATGAAGAACAGAATTTGTGAAATTATGAAGATGTTCGATCAGCCTGTTCGGAATGGCTCTACTGCATTTACTGCGTCGCTGGGCGCCGCTTAGGCCGTAGATTGCAAGGTCACATTTGTAATGTTACAAATACGAACGGCACATTTAGTCACTGATATACAAATTGCTGTTGATCGTGCGTCAAATACAAAAAAAATTGAGTTTTACAGTTTTATTTACACTTAATGTGGTGGTAATTTGTGGTTTTGGATTTAGACGACCTAAAAAGGTAAGTTTTTGATTTATATTACTAGAATTTGTGCAGTAGTAAAAGAAAACAGTTTTGGGTCTTTTTAAGTTGTTTACTTTTAAAATTACGTTTTTTTGACATTTTTTCAGTCACTTTATGCCAGTAGTAGTATACTGCAGACTTTTAAAAAAATTGTCTTAAGAATAAGTACTACTTTATTTGAGTTTTTGTTAATTTATATAATTAGCTTTTTTACCTGAAAAATAACTTCAAAGTTCATTAATAGTTGAAAGGGATGTACTTTAAGAGATGATTATTATTTTTTTTTTTCTTAAATAAATAAACTTTATACTTGTAAACAATACATACGTTAACTAACTTGAGTAGATTCATAATAAGAATAAAATCAAGGGTGTAGTCGTAAAAAAAAGTGGCAGGGCGCTTACGTTAGACAATAAAAAAAAATATAAATTTATTTTTATACATTTCAGGCTTTGTTAAAGCAAAATAATAGTTTAAGAAGAAAAAATTTGTAAAATCACATTTATAAAATGCATTTTTTCTTTTTCATTGTCTTATGTTCTTATAATGTCTCAAAATTGTAATGTCTGTATTTGAACGATATAAGTATGTACATATATATGACAAGAATATGATTATACTAGTAAACATAACCTTTTTTAATTGTAAACAAAAATCTAGGGCAAAAAACTAAGAAAGTTTAATTCTAGGGCCCCGACAAATTTTTCAGCCAGGGGCCCCGTACAAGCTAAATCCGCCCCTGGGTCTTATTATCCCTGTACAAACATGCACTCATTTTAAGTATTAAATACTTGAGGCTGAGTATAATGATGTATGGAGCGGAAATATGGGGTTGGGAGGACCAAGAGAAATTAGAAGCGGTGCAAAATAAATATGTTAAGTGGACATTGGGTCTAGACAAATGTACATGGCAGTACATAATATTAGAAGAAGTAAAAGTTGACAACATCAGGATAGAATCTACAAAAAGAGCAATTAAATTTGAAGAGAGGATAATAAGACATCCAGAAAAAAAATTGCTAAACCAATGCTGGGCAGAAATAGAAAGAAAATTTGAGCAAAGAAAGATTGAATCCAAATGGGAAGTAAAAAGAAGAAAAATACTTGAATATAACGGCTACTTAACAAGGGAGATATCTATAAAAAGGTTGGGAGGACAAGATGTGACACTGGAAATAAGAGACAGAATGAGGGATATCCAAGGGCAAGAAAGAAGCGAGAGCCTAAGAAATTGCAGATATAACGGCAAATATGTAAATACTTGGACGACACAGATACCAGAGTACCTAAAAACAAAAATGAACGGAGATAAGAAGAAAATAATAGCGAGATTTAGGTGCGGAAATGAGGAAAGGGAAAACGAATACTGGAGAAAGGATGAACAAAGAATGTGCAGGTTGTGTGGAGAGGAAAGAGAAACCATAGAGCACATACTGAAGAATTGCGGAGAAATGAAATATAAAGAAGAGACAAGAAAAGATGTGCTGTGTGATTCAGGCCAAGGATGGACATGGATGGAAGAGGTCTTGGAAAGAAAAAGGAATTTGAAGCGAAGATACCCTAGTTAGCAATAATTATAGTTTTTAGGGTTTTGTAGGTATGACCAAAAAACCCTTATACCGTCATTTTACTGTCTGTCTGTCTGTCTGTCTGTCTGTCTGACTGTCTGTCTGTCTGTCTGTCTGTCTGTCTGTCTGTCTGTCTGTCTGTCTGTCTGTCTGTCTGTCTGTCTGTCTGTCTGTTCGGTAAAAATTGTAGCCAAACGGCTAAACCTAGAGAGTTGAAAATTGGCATGCTTGTACAACTTTTTGACCCGCACATAGTAAAAATACTAAAACATCTAAAAAACATATCCCCCTAAAAATATACACAAGTATGTGCTCATCGAAAAAAAAAATATTTTTTTTAAATTCTGAGTAGGGTATCAAATGAAAGCCCTTAGTACGTGGATTAACGATCAAAATTTAATTTTTGCAAAATAAATTATTTTGAGGCGATTTTTGCCAAAATTGTGCAAAAAAATTTTTGTCCCACACCCTGTAGCCCAGATGGTTTAAACTAAAAATGTGAAAAAATTCTAAGTAATGTATATTGGTGTGAACCGGAATAGTACAACAGGAATTTTTGATCAGATTATGTTTTCGGAAAATAACGCATTTTTTGTATTTTTTGGTTGACGATGCATACATGTTATACTCTTATAACACACTAAGTTGATAAGCGTTTGGTGGTCTAGTGGCTCAGTTGCTCGACAACCACACAGGATCGTTATTCACTACACAGGTTCGTTCCTGGCTTGTGGAGTCAGTTTTATTTTTTGTTTTTTTTTTTATATTTATTTTGTTTAAATTAATTTGTTAAAATTCTAGTTATATTTTAGCACATTTTGAATTTAATTTTCAAGATCGTAAATTTAATAACCAATTGGAATTATATTTTCATTCTGTGTCATTTATACGAAGCCAGAGGGGCGGAACGTATGATTTAAGACAACCAATGAAAGTCATAGGCCCAATTTTCAAAATCTTAATGAACCTTGTTATATAAAAAAAATACTGCACTTATTTAGAAACCTAAATAATGATATTAGGTATTCGAATTAAAATTAACAAAAAAATATTTTAACATAAAATTTGTTTTTAAAGCTCTGAGATTAACAGACGATAAATTATTTTAAAAAGATCGTTCATTTTGCCGTGGTTACTACAAAGCAAAATTTGTCCTACACACTCAGCATGCCGCCTTCACTTATTATATACCTGCGAAACCCTGCAATGTGTGAAAATTCACACTTTACATCAATTTTTTATGTTAAATATAAAGTTAATAATGCAAATATGTAGATTTAAACCGAAAAGTACATAAATAAAGTATTATCTATCTACTTGAGGCTGAGTTGACCCCAGAGCTAACAGCACAATTTCGGAAGATAAAAACCCGAAGGCGGTGAGGATTACAGGGAGGGCGTGGCACAGGGACGCGGGTATCGAACCCGCGTCAACTCGTTTAACTTTCAAACTATTGTCAAATATTGAATCAATATATCGAGAGGCCCATAAATGCAGAAACTGCGGCATCTGTTAATTTTTATAAAAACTATTGTCTTCTGAACTTTTTGAGATTCAAATGTTAAAGACTAAAGCTAACATAGAGGAAAAAATCTAGATAAGAAAGAAGTCGTGTTAGTATATGATATCGGCAAGTCCCGAGAAGAGAATGGTTTCCCGCTGAGCACACGACAAAGTTATTGCACATTTTGTTCTTATCAACCTGTGCGGCCTCTTTCACCAGAGACCTCTGTCGCTACCTCCAAACATCCCTACAAATGCACATAAATATCAACACCGCATAGCTACTCTCTATTTTTTCCACCTTCCCAGAAAAGGAGAAACTAAAGATAAAAAATTAAATTAATCACACAGATTTAAGACACAAATAATTATACATATTTTAAATCAGACCAAATGAAAAGAACTGTTAACTAACGGGACTAATCCTTGATTAAACAGATAATTTCTGAAACTATTTTCTTTATATAAGGGTTGATTATTTTCCTCTTTTTTAAACATTTTTATTGATAAGTTATTTGTATTATATCTGGCACTACAGTCCTGGGTGAGCATAGGCCTCCTTCAACACTGCAATTTTTAAAACGTTTTGTAAAAATAAATTTTTTTGAAAATGGAACTGTCGGAAATTCGCACTATTATGAAGTATGAGTTGTTACGTGGGAGTACGCATCGCAGACCGCGCGAATCCTTAATAGTGTACTTGGCTCTAGTGTTACTACACAGCAGACAATATCAAATTGGTTCGCCAAATTTTGTACAGGTAACTTAAAAACCAAACAAACAAAAAAAAAAAAAACCTGGCTCATCGATCACAGCAGAAATATACTGCATCCAACTGGACGAAATGATGCAAAAACTTAAAAAAAACAACCTAGATTGGTCAACAGATCGACTCCTATCTTATTGTATGATAACGCTAGACCACACACTGCACAAAGGACTGTGGCAAAACTACAGGAATTGGTGTTGGAACTTTTTCATCATCCTCTATACTCACCAGACCTAGTCCCAACTGACTACCACTTCTTCCGCAATTTGGAAAACCTTTTAATAGGAAAACAGTTTAATTGCGACAATGCTGTAAAACTGGCCTTCCAAGAGATCATTGACTCTCGTCCGCTAGGGTTTTATACCACCGGCCTGAACAACCTGCTGCTTAAATGGCAAAAGTGTATAGACAATATGGATGCATACTTTGATGAATAAAATAATTCCTTATATTTGTAAGTTATCAACCAACTTTGCCTTCTTCTTCTACAAATTTCATCCTTGACGACCTAATACAATTAATACAACATAAACATATTGAAAACAAATATACTGACTAATTTTTCAACATAATCTCCATGAGAATTTATGCATTTGTCAATTTGTCCCATCCTGGTATAAGGTTTCAAATTATTGTATGGTAGAAACCTTAACTCTTTACTCTCTATTATCCTAAGACCAAATCAGGATTATTAAAAATGTCAGAAAAGTAAAACAATACAGCATAAAAATAAACGTAAAGTTAGTACGCCTGAATAACTGTCGAAACTTCAAACAAAATCTGACTGGTGATAGTTTGTAATCAGTGTTGTAATGTATCTAGTTACAAGTATCTAGATACTAATTAGATACTTTTTGAAATATATTTAGATATAATATTATAATATATATCTAGATATATAAATTTAAGTATCTTGTATCTGTATTTCAGATACTTTGATCGTTACTTTATTTTTATACCATGATAGCATACTGATATAATAGTTTAATTATAAATTGTCATTTTAAATATTTTATTTTTACTATAAACAAAATTCAGAAAACAATTGAAATTCCTTTCAAAAGTATCCAGTGCCTGAAAATACACTTTGATAATTTTTTTGAGGCATTACATCACTTGAGGCCTGGCTCTAGTCCGCCTCACCCAAGGGCCGGCCATGCTAGTGTGGATATTAAGTTCATTTCCTAATTGAAATCAGTAAGATAAGTAGGAGTGTTTCCTAAAGGACGTAAAATTGGATAAGCTATTAAACGTTCATATAAATTTAATTTGTAAGCGTTAGAATGTCAACTGAAATTTTGTTTATAAATTAAATTTGTATGGTATGAGAAAAAAAAAAAATTTCTTATCAGTAATTTTTTATTAGTGATCAAAAATGATCGTAACGTCACACGAATTCCACTTCAATTAAGGCTAAAATTTGATTGAAATGAACATCCTCTTAACAAGAACATAACTGCGTATCTATAAGACTAACATAGCAGCTCATACGTTGACACATATGACTAACATAATACGTACGTTATTTAGTATAATAGTGTTTTACCTTGACTTTAGTGGGCTTTTTGTGACGTCATGGTAATTTTTGAACAGCCTGTATAATACTGATTAACATGCACTGTTTGGTTAAGTATTATTTTTTTGGGTATCGGTCTAATAAATCTAAGTTCTTTTCTTGTCAAATAGTTAAAACATATTTTATTTGCTGACTAGTTTCGATTCTCTATGAATCATTTTCAAAGCTTGCAAATATAAAAAATATATAAAAAATGTTAATAAAATGTTAAAAAAATAAATAGATAAATAGTTAAAAAATTAAATCAATAGTTAAAATACACATTGAATATATTTCAATTTAACGAACATTTTTTTAAATATTCCTACTTGTTTAGACAGTTAAGAGTGCATGTCGACTGTTACCCAAAAAATTAATACTTAACCAAACCATTTAATACGGTCAAAGAATCTATTTATACAATACACTGTTTGTTTGGTAAAAAATAGGGTATTTTCATTTTTCAGTGTTTTTTCAAAAGTATCTAGCTGTATCTAGATACCATTTTTTTTTGGCATGTATCTGTATCTAGATATTTTTTATAATTTGTATCTGTATCTTCATCTAGATACAATTTTTCTACAGAGCCGCAGTAATGAAAACTTGCGCTAGGGGCAAAACTGTGTTTTGGCGCCCTTGGCAAATAAATGTAAGTGATAAGCAAAAACGAGGTTCTCACCGCCCAAAATACAAGTGATGAGCAAAAAAAAAAGGTCCTCACCTCCTAAATTCCAAGTGATGAGCCATAAAAAGGTGCACACCTTCGCCCTGTAGCGCCCCTTAGTTAAGCTCATCGCCGCCCTTTTCCTTAGTGCGCTAGGGGCCGTGGCCTCCTCCGGCCCTCTTACTGCAGCTCTGATTACAGCACTGTTTGTGTTGGACTACATAAAGTCTGTTTCTTTGGTTTACACTGTCGGCCGAACTAGATTTTTAAATCTAGTAAGTTTTATCGATTGAATGAGGGTTTTCACTGTTTTATTTAACATAAGTCGCATTTAATCATTATTAAGTAAACTTGTAATAACTTAAGACAATAAAAATCCTGTTTAGTTCCACTTAAGCGTTTGGAATAGACTACATCACATCTAATTTTTTTAATACTGCCCTTTATGTAAGCATTGACCGTAAACCTTCCCACAAAACAGAAAAATGTTACCAAAGGCATGATTTCTTGTTAGCAGTAGTACTCTGATACTCGTCCGCCTATTTCTGTTACCTTATTCGAAATCTCAAATATTATTTACGTGTTTCTATATTATCTAACTATCTAACCTAATTACAATCAATAAATTATAGATGTCAAGTTCAAAAATTAAATATACAACACACATTAAAAAATAAATGTGTGATAAATGTTTTGACATGTGGTACGGCCCCATAACTTTACATTTTGACAACCTTCAGTTAATCTGACAAACACAATACTATGACCAATTTGGTGACAGCAAACACAAATCAAATCTCACTAAAATACAACTAATAAAAAATTGTTACACTTGATAAAGTTTAGTATTATTAATCAAGCCTGAAATAAATGGCGTGTTTACGAGTCGGAGTTTATAGGTGGTATAATTCAATGAGCGTTGCAAGAAGAAGAAGAGAAGAAAAAGAAGATGCGCATTTACTTACGTGCATGACCAGTAGCTGCTTGTTACATTGTACTTCAACAGGAATGCCCGATTATTTAGCTTGCTACACTGCTAAAATTTTCTTCTCGTTTTATTCAGTATTTCTGTATAAAAAAGTACTATAGTATGTTTTTGTAAAAATTTCTCTAAAATTAACTATGCTCTATGTCAGCTTAGAAAAATGGTTGTAAGAAGATAGGAGCTGTTTGTCTTTGTTTCTGATTGGTTTAGAACACCATCCCTACTACGATGTTAAAATATTGTTTTTAGTCCAAGTTGACAGATGTTCAGTGTCGTACATTGGAAATATATATTATTTATATTATTATTATTTTTTTTTATATTTTGTTATTATTTACATATTTAGACTTTTATTTTTATTATTGGCGTACATTTTGTGGAGAAAAGTATCCATGTAATTTATTTTTACGCAGTTACATATATATTTTTTAACTTATCTGACAAACAAATATTTTTTGACACTTGACAATTAACATATCAAGATAGAGGACTAATGTGAGGACAAAAGACTAATATTAGCCCAGCTGATAGTGCCCAAAAAAGAAATTATTGATATAATATTTAGACCTTCATATATACATAAACAATATTTTTAATTTTTATTTACAATAAATATTTAAATAAGAAACTTTAGCTCTAAAGATATATTGTTTGTTTTATTGTTTTATTTAAACTCTTTTAACCAAATCTCTCTTTTTATATATAATACATAATTTTTAAAATTAATATTTTTTTAATTTTTTCAAATTTCCCATTATACTGAATTTATGTCGTATAAATAAAGTAAGTGTATTATCTGCCTTGTTTATTTCAATATCTTACTAACCAATTCCTTTTTTATATTAAAAAAAATCATTTGCTAATCCTGTTACTACGCCCATGCCCTAGTTGTAACTTATTTAAAATTTCCCGCTATACTGTATTTGTCATGTGTAAATCGTAATTATTGTTTAGTTATGTCCATAACTAGTTAGGTAACAACAAATACAAAAAGTCCTGACCATATAGGATTTTTATTAAACGAGTTATTTCAATAAAAGCGAAAATTTGGGGGATGTAATGTCAAAATTGTTTCGCGGACCCCCGGTAATAACTACTCGGACCTCCAGGGGTCCGCGGACCACAGTTTAAGAACCGCTGCTCTAGGTCGAGACATACAGACACAGACATAACTGACGGTATAAGAGTTTCTTGGATAGAACTATGAAATCATAAAACTGTATACTAGTTTATAATAGGAATAATCTAAACATCATTACGATTGAACATGGTTTTTTTATAGTGTTGTCAACAAGGATTGATGTCAAATAAATTATAAAAAATGTATGGTTACATTTTCCATTAAGAAGAACTTAAAGGGCAAATATTTAGAATACCTAGATAAGTTCTTTCCTTTGTTCTTTCAATATGAATTCAATATTAAAAGATCAGAAGTACATTATCTTAGTGAATGCATACATTTTGCAAATTGTGTTAACAGTGTATTTAAAAGGATGTAGGAATCGAATGTTTACAGACAATCGTTCCCTGTACCAACCAAACAAACAAAAACAAAACTAAAACAAAAAACAACCATATTTGATTGCAGAGAAAACACATTACGCCAACAAGAAACAAAACAGCAAACAATGAAAGATCATAACCTTCTTCTTAATCTTCTCCTACAAAAACTAACATAGTTTTTTCTAATTTCTTTTTTTCTGTTCCGATTGTATTTAAGATAAATTTCATTAATCATTTCCTACCATTTTAAACGATGACTAAAGGCAGTCAATCATTTTCTTTTAAATTTAATCAATGACTTCTGTAATTTTGATGGATTTAAATATAGTGTGAATTTAGTATTTAGAATAACTTAGCAGCTTTTTAGGAATTCAGAAAAAACTGTTGAATATTTATTAGATTGAAAAACGGAGAATTATTTAATAGTAGCAAAATGAATATATAATTAATCACTAAAAAGTTAATGTTTGTTTAACAAAGTAGTGTTCAGTAGTCATTTCAAAATTATATAAAACCTTATATAGATCTGCTGTTGCCGTTGCGAACAGAGCCGCAGTAAGGAAAACTTGCGCTAGGGGCAAAGCCGTGTTTTGGCGCCCTTGGCAAATAAAAACAAGGTTCTCACCTCTCAAAATTTAGATGATGAGCAAAAAAAAGGTCCTCACCTCCAAAAATCAAAGTGACGAGCAAAAAAAAAAGGTCCTCGTCTTTGCAATGGCGCCCCTTGATGAAGCCCATCAGCGCCCTTTTCCTTAGTGCGCCTAGAAGTTTTCCTGAAATTAGCTTCACAAATCCCTGTGGTTATGCTGCGAAACCACGTTACAAAGTTCAAAAAATTAAACATTATAAAAACAAACCCATAAACAATTTATCACATATTATCACTTGATCATAGAGTAGTGAAAAATTTACTAATTTTTTATTTTTTATGGCGTTTACTGCTTTGGCAATTAGCCAGGACAATTATTATTTTTGAAAAATTGCATGCCTGAACGGGATTCGAGCCCGAGATCTTAGCAATGCAGAGCACATGTGTTACCACTACGCTACGCCGGTCGGCATAAATTTACTTATCAGCCATTGCAATCCGCTAATTGTGTAAAATGTAATGGTTTATTGCAAATTAGAACTGTTTGATATGTCAACTTACTCAGCGTAAAACATGAAATTTTAACGTACCGACATAATTCAGCGTGAAAAACTGCTTACCGCTAAGATAGGGTGCTATAATACAGTGTAGCGTTAGTTGTTTTATGGTGCCGCCATTGGATATCATGTAATACATTTTTTGAAAAGTGGTTGTTTGGTGAAACCACTAGGAACAAAAGGGTTAAGATCTGCCTTGAAAAGACGGAAATGGAGCCAAATACGGATTTTATTTTTTTTACACGGATATTCGGCTCAACGCTAGTCCTGAGGCAATTATATTTAGTATGAGTTATTTTTTGTTTCAAATGGTATCGAAATCAAGAAAATTATGAATCATAAATATGTCCTACGGTCTAGGATAACTTGCCGCGGCCGTCTCGCCGCGAACCAACTCGCCGCCTGTACATTTCAACATTCAACTAAGTCAAAAACAGTTTTTTCTGAAAGGATATTTTATTAAAAATTACAGTGGTTAAAGAAACATGTACTGCAGTTCAACATATTTTATGACAAAAGAGTACAAAAACAAATAATAACCTAAATTAATTAAAACTGGAGCTCGTGTCAGAATACTATGCAATTGCTTTATTTCCTCCTTAAAAACTCGTCAAAATTAATTGTGCAGATAACGTCTCACTGATATTTTCCTTCTATTGAGTTGCGTTAAGTATGTCTGAATTATTTAAATTAATACTTCAAGAAACGTTATTTATACGTTTTTAAAATGACTCACTATATAATCCTTTATTTCCCTTGGACCTTTAGGTGTTTTGGGTATTACTACAATTATAATTACAAAACATATATCTCCTATTAACATCCCAACATCCTATTAAACATACATCACATTTCATTACTTTACATTATAATTTATTTTATTCCATTCTCTTCCCTTCCAACCATTTCTTCACCCCTCCTCATATCTCCTTTCCTTCCTCCCCATTTCCAGGTAACCTCAGCCCCCTTCCTTCCTTCCATTTCCCCCATTCTGCTTCCCACCGGGCCTCTTTCTTCCTTCCTTTACCCCATCCTGTTATCCGTCCCAATCTCAATCCTTCTTGCCTCTAATTCCCTCGCCCAGCTCTCCCCCCTTCCATCTTCGTGCAACAGGTCTAATGTGCTCCCCGACCACTCTGTCATCTCCCTACACCTCTTCGCGAGGTGCTCTACATCTTCCTCCTCCTCCCCGCACATCCTGCACATCTTATCCTCCTGTCTCCTCCAATATATATTTCCTCTCTCTTCATTCCCGCACCTTAGCCTCGCAATCCTCCTAACTCTCCCTCCGGACCTTCCTCTTTCTCCCCTCAAGTAGCTTAGTACCCCTAAGTTCTGACCTCTTTATATCTCCCTGCGCTCCTTGAATTGTTCCACCCCATTCTCCTCCCAGTCCCTCCCCATCCCGTCTCTCCTATCCTTGCGTTAAAATCCCTCCCACTACAATCCAGTCTCCTTCCATCTCTTCTCCTAGAATTTCGTCCAATTCCCTCAGTTTCTCTTTACTTCCTCTTCTGTTGTACATTGTGACTACTCGCCACCCCTCCTTCCCTATCTTCACCCTTCTCTCAACTATCTCCTCCGCTTTCTAAGCCTCTTCTTCATCCATACACAACTCACACCTTACTCCGTGATGATACCCCATCCCCCTTCCTTTCTTCTTTTCCTTCTTCGCCCCTTGACTTTTCAATACCCACCCTTTCGGTACTTTTTCTTCCCATACTTCCCGTTCCTTATCCTCCATCCATGTCTCCGTCAACCCTATTATCTCAAATTCCTTCAAAAATTCCCAAAATTTTTCATCCTTTCCTGTAATCCCTGCTACATTCCAGAAGATTGCCTTCACTCCTTTCTCGTCCTCCTTCCCACCCCTTCCCTTACCGCTATGCATCTCTTCTACCTCTTCCCCTCTTGCCGAAAATCCCGCGTTTCCTCCACCTCACCCCTTAACTCGTTCCACCTCTTCCATCTCCCATCTATTTGTATTTTCATATATCCCAGCTTCGCTTGTCTGCCTTTTTCCTTTTCTTCTCTCACCATACCCCATAGCTTTTTCTGTATCTCTCTCTCCTTCTTTGTTAGATCATCATCCACGTACAGATTCTTTCCTGTCAACCTACTTTTCTGCCTCATCAAGTCCCTTTTATCTTCCCACTTTTTCAATTTTACCAACCACATTTTCCCATCTCCTCTTCCTATCTCCTGCATTCTCCCTACTTCCATTTCTTTCCCTGTTAGCTCCTTTATCATTCTTTTAATTCCTACCTCCTTATTCTCCATATTACTCAACTCTGCCCCTCTGACTACTATATTGTTTCTCCTCGCTTCCCTTTCTCGCCTTTCATGTCCTATCTCTACCTCTTCCATCCTCACTGAATGTGTCACTAAATTTTTGTTCAATAAATTCGTGGGCCCGAAAACTGCTCGCCCCATATACCGCGGGGTTTGAGGGGCTTTAGCTACGGTGCTGCCCCTCACTCGACTTCTATGTAAATAAAATAAGACACAGACATAAATGCTTTTTAGTAATCAAAATTTTGTATCCAACAATTTATAAAATAAATGAATTATTAAAACAATGGTCAAAATTCGATCACCTGCTGGAATTTAAAATTCTTCCAAAGATGTTACGTAAAGTCTTAACACCGTAACTAAAGTAAACATATCTAGTAGGCGTGGAGATTGTCGTACTCTGCTATAAATCCTAGAAAGCCTTCAGATTCCATTTTGATTTATTGAATTTCGCCTGGTAATTTTTGTCGGGCACGTTGCGCCTCTACCTGCTCGCTTTTTGATGCGGGTGTAACGGTGACATTAATCTTTCTAGGCAGCTCTAGAAGAGATTATACTGCAGATATGCCTGATGCTAGTTTGCTCTATTGTTAAACTAAAATTTTTTTGATTTCTTGAAATTTTTGGTGTCAGTTTTTTATTTTTGCAGAGAAAAAAAAGCACTTTATATAAAAAATATTGGGATGTATTGAATATACAGTGTTCTTGAAGAAATAAAGCGAAGCATTTGCTGAATTTTTAAAAGACATATCAATATTAAATATATTTGGTCATAAGAAATCCAATTCATTAAAAGCAATTATGACAAGTTATATTTTGCCACAAAGTTGCAACTATTATGCAGATTGCAACGTTCGTATTTTAATGAAAATTTATTCCCGTGGTGCAAACAAATGCAAATCAAAACTTACTTCTATTATTCTTGTATGAATGTGATAGTTGTGTTCAGACCCAGATAGAGGGGGGCTAGGAGGGCTATATGGCCCGGGCCCCGAAAATTATTTAGATTTTACATAAATTACATAAAAAAACAGAAGGGTATGGGGCCCCCGAAATGTTGTTTGGCCCGGACCCCATTAAAGATCTCTCAGGGCTTAGTTATGTTCGGTTATTGTTATTTAGTGTTTTTTTTTTTTTTTACTTTCGCATTTTGCACACTTAAAAAGTATTTTTCAAGACTCTGTCTTTTTTTTATATATTAAATTCTTATAGTGTTATTTTGAAAACATCGCTGTTACTTTAACGTCGTTGGAAATAACAGTACATTGCTAATACCAGTTTCACACTAGAACTTTAAGATAGGATGTTTAAGTTAGAATGACTGTCAGTGCTAGTGTGAATGCGCCTGACTTCATTTTAATATAGTCTAACTTAAAGATAGAGATAATTAGTTAGTTAAAATTTTTGGCGCACCGGAACAAAGGCTATTTGCGCCTAACAAAGCCCCTCTAAATGACTACACTACATATTAAAAACAATAAATTAAACAATAAATAAATAATGCACAAACTAACAAAAATAAATTAGATAAAAATGTTCAGAAGCTAAAATTGTAGGTGCCTTTCTGTATACGGTAAAAAATGGACGTAATACTGACCGTAATACTCCTGAATGTACATAGATTGAAAACAAAAACATGGTCATGAAACCTGGAAACAGGGGGTCAAGGCTCACCTCGGGTTGTCGCGCCAGTGATAATGATGATCAAAATCAAGATAATTCTAAATTTGCTTTAGACAGTTTGCTAGGACAACTCGCTGCGGCCGTGTCACCCCGAGCCAACTCGTCGCCGGTACAATTCAACATTCAACGAAGTCAAAAACAGTTATCTCTGTAATTTATCTATTTATTTATTTATTTACTTTTATTTATTTATTTATTTATTCTTTGGAACATAAACAGGACGAGCCCAGTAAAATGTTCGCAAGTTAATTACAAAAAAAAATTATACTCCAGTGTATACAGGATAAATTCATCTAAATTACACCATATTAAATACAATAGAAAAATTACAAAAAAAATATATATTTAAAAAGAAAAAAAATGATTAATAACCAGGACTAGACTAAACGGTTTAGATTATTTTTAAATGTAATGTAAGAAGAGCACATAATATCCAAAGACGCAGGGTGATGGTAAGAGTCTGTAATGGGGCTTCAACTTAAAAACAGAGATTTCTGTCTTAAAGTGAGGTCACGCGGTACGCATTGCCAACATAATTTTTAATTCTTATTCAAATTCTATTTTCTATTTTAAAATATGTGAAATACTAGGAAAATATTTGAAATATTAGGAAAAACTTGAAACAATAGGGACTTACTTGAAATATTAGGGAAATATTTGAAATACTAGGGAAATATTTGAAATACTAGGGAAATATTTGAAATATTAGGAAAAACTTGAAACAACAGGGACTTACTTTAAATATTAGGGAAATATTTGAATTACTAGGGAAATATTTGAAATACTAGGGAAATATTTGAAATAAGAGCCGTAGCAACGCCTTGCAATCGAGGCAAGTGCTAGGGGCGCGAAGTCTGATGAGCGCCATCGTCAATTCCGCCATGATATATAAAAACAACTTCTCAAATACTATTAGTAGTTCACAATCGCAGGTTATTAAAATTTCAAACATTAAAAAAAGATAAAAACGCGCTATTTTAGGTTAAATTCATTTACAAGTGTCTTTTTTAAGTATTTCGCAAGGGCGCTATTTTAAGTATTTGCAAAGGGTGCCAATAACATTGCTACGGCCCTGATTGAAATACTTGGAAAATATTTGAAATACTTCTAAAGTATTTCAAATATTGACATTTTCAGGCAACACATATCAAATACAAAGACCAATAGCATTTTTTTTGGAAGTATTTTAGATACAATACTTTAAATACCAGAAAGTAATTTAAATACATTTAAATACGAGCTGTGTAAATTAAGTAAACGGACTGTTTAATTTTTTTTTATTCAAATTGAATTACAATTCAAAATTTTGTTTCAAGATTTGTCTCCCTCAAAATAACTTCCTTGGGAAGCCACATAGCGCTGGAGATGGTTCTTCCAATTCTCATAGTAGTGCTGGAACTCAGATACTGGAACAGCTTTCAGCTGGTCGGTTACGGACGTTTGATTTTTTCCGAGTGTCCCAAAATGACGTCCCTTGAGGTGATTTTTCAATCTTGGGAAGCGGTAAAAGTCACAAGAACTCAAGCCAGGCGAATAAGAATGCTGAGGAGCCACAGGAATGTTTTTACTGGCCAATAACTCGTTTATTGAAATTACTGTGTGATTATTAGATTTTTCTCATCCTCAATTCATTGGTCAAAATCTAAACGGTAGTGTGAGTCAAATTCAACACTTCCTCGATCATTCTGACAGTCAACCGACGATCTAAACGCACAAGATCCCGGATTCTGTCGACATTTTCATCGGTTCTTGAAGATGAAGGCCTTCCGCTGCGTGATTCATCTCCAATCAACTCTCTTCCTTCTGAAAATGCCTTAAAACCACAAAAAAAAAAAAAACCGGGTCCTTGACAAAACACTGCCTCCGTAGGCCTGCTGAAATTTTGCAAAAGTTTCCTTTGCACTGTGCCCAAGTCTGAAGCAAAACCTGATAGTACACCGTTGCTCGAAATGAATGTCATTAATTTTTAGAACGCACTAGAAAAAACTGTTTCACGAAAAAAATCGCTACGGACAACAAAATTACTCTAGCAAGTTCAAACTCGTACTGAAGGCGTATCACATGTTCACCTGCCGCCCCTACAAGTCCCGCGCCTCCATTTGTTGCCACATCAAACGCTATGTTGCCAGTCCGGTTACTTAATTTACACACCTCGTATTCCCAGTTCTGGTTCGTAACATTTATATTTCCCTTCTATTCTTTTCACGGTTATTTTTGTGGTATTCATTCTAGCAAATTTCTGTAAATGTTTAATTAAATTAAAATTAATCTTTTTGATATAATTTGTAAATATTATCATGTTTATTAGACTTATTGACCTGACTCAATAGTTAAAAATAATTCAGTCTTCTACACATAATACACACTGAGAGAAAAAACAGACTGTGTGTCATATAAAACATTAACCTCTTATTTATTGTCTACGCGTATCGTACTTATAGTATTTAAATGAGCACATTTTTTATCTGCCTGATAAAAGATTAATTGTTTGTGAAGTATTAAGTGCTGATATCCCCATGTTGACGGTCGTCCTCTTGCCCCCTAGAACGGCGTTCACAGTTTTTTATTTCTGCAAATGATCCGGTGCAGTTCCGGAAAGTCACGTGACTGATGTTTCCCTTCATAACTCATAAATGCTTCACATTCTATGCAATATATGCAGTGGATAAAACAGTGATTCCTAACATGTTTATCATGAAGGCCATTTATGATTAGAATTGAAATATTAACTTAATACGTTTAGTTTCACTAAACTTAGCTTAGCATTGGTTAAACGAGAAATCAAATTGTTTTTACGGATGAATTAAAATAAGTTTGGCCGGTCACCATGGTGTAGTGGTGAGCGTCTGATTATTAACTATGGTTTGATTCCTGGTGATCGCATGGGATTTGTTATAAAAATTATTTATTATGTGTTTATAATAGTTATTTGAGTATACTAGCGTCGGCGAATCAATGCAGTTACGTCACAATACGAAATTGTTCCAAACAAATGTATTGTTTGGAACAATGTAATTGTTTGTTACGTCGTGTGACGTAACTGCACGGATTCGTCGATGCTAGTATACCATGACCAAAAAGTGAATTGTTTTCGACCGCATCTGAATTTGATGGCCGAAGCAGAGCCGAGACCTTCAAACATTCAAATATTTAGTATTTTGTATATTAAAAATGGTAATAAATATGATTATTTTATTTTATAATAGTTATCAAAAAAATATTTACAAAAATATATGGGGGGGGGGGGAGCCCAAACTAATTTTGCATCAGGGCGCCAGGTACTCTTGAGCCGGCCCTGTAAGGATGAAAAAGAACTTCTTGGCAGATGTGCACATTATATTTTTTGGGCAACTAAAAGTAATTTTAATTAGAAAAATTAAACTTATTTAAAACATTTTAATTTTAAACATTGGTTTGTTATTGAACAAACATGACTATCACATCGTAGTTGGCGTTGGCATCAAATTTTAATTTGCGACATAATTTTGAACATTCATTGTACAAACATCACTATCGCAGATGGCGTTAGCATCCAGCGGTCTAAAAAGTAAGCGAATCGGCCTAGGTCGAAATAGATTTACTTTTTGTCTAGTACTATAAGACAAAAAAGAACTGTTTTTGATATGGTCGCCTGAAAAATATGTTTAAAATACAGTGAACCCTCGATCTAACGAACTACTCGGGGTGTCCGTTAAATGCGATTGTCCGTTCAATCCGAATATCCGAAAATGGTGTCTATATGTATTAAATTAAAAGTACATAAATTAAATTACAAAGCATATATTTTTTTATAGCGAAATTCGCGATATTTTTACTATACAATGAGTTAGAACAATAACAAAGTAATATTTATTTACGAACAAAGTATAACATAAGAATTTATCTGTACAATATTTACAATACATAACATGAATGTAACGTGAACATGAGGTGGTAACGCTCTCACCAGTGGCGCAACCAGAAAATTTTGTTGGGGGGGGGGGGGGGGGGGGACGGAAGACAAAATTATTTAAATTATGAAAATATAAAATGATGACCTAAAAAATTGATGTGAAGTGTGAATTTTCACACATTTCAGGGTTTTGCAGGTATTTAGTAAGTGAATGATGATTATTTGGGGTGCCAAAACAAATTTTATGACAAAATATTTTTTTATGAATTTTAATTCGAATACCTATTACCATTATTTAAGTTTTTAAAGATGTGCAGTATTTTTTTTTTATATATCAAGGTTCATTAAGATTTTGAAAATTGCGCCTATGGCTTCCATTGGTTGTTTTTAGTCATAGCTCCTCCCCTTTGATTTCGTGTACATTCAAATATATAATTAAATTATAATTTCAACAATTTCCACTGGTTATTAAATTTACGCTATTAAAAATTAAATGCAACAATTGCCAAAATATAATTAAAATTTTGAAAAAATAATTTAAACAATATAAAAATGCAAAAAATAAATAAAAAATAATATTGTCTCCTCACGTAGGACTCGAACATGAGTCCGATTACGAATTCTTGGACAGAACGCAAGTATCTTAGCCACAGCACCAAGAAACACGTTACTGTTTAGCGTATTATATAACTATAAGTTGTCAACATTATTAGCAAAAAAACACAAAAAATGCTTTTTTTTCCAAAAACATAATCTGATCAAAAATTCCTGTTGAACTATTCCGGTTCACACCAATGTACATTACTTAGAATTTTTTCAGATTTTTAGTTTAAACCATCTGGGCTACAGGGTGTGGGACAAAATTTTTTTTGCACAATATTGGCAAAAATCGCTTCAAAATAATTTATTTTGGAAAAATAAAAATTTGATCGTTAATCCACGTACCAAGGGCTTTCATTTGATACCCTACTCAGAATTTAAAAAAAATATTTTTTTTTTCGATGAGCACATATTTGTTTATATTTTTAGGGGGATATGTTTTTTAGATGTTTTGGTATTTTTCCTATGTGCGGGTCAACCAGTTGTATAAGCATGCCAAATTTCAACTCTCTAGGTTTAGCCGTTCGGCTACAATTTTTACCGAACAGACAGACAGACAGACAGACAGACAGACAGACAGACAGACAGACAGACGACAAAATGACGGTATAAGGGTTTTTTGGTCATACCTACAAAACCCTAAAAAAGGTCCTCACTTCTAAAATACAAGTGACGACCTAAAAAAAAAGGTCCAATTTTCTATTTTTTAAATTTTCTAGTGTATTTGTGTGTTTTTATTTTTATTTCCTTCCTTCTTAGTGGCACACATAATTTGTTGAAAATAATTGTAAGTTAAGAAAAAAAATAATTTTTGAGATCTGAAAATTTTGTCCGTTAAATCGGGGTTCGTTCGATCGAGGGATCTTTCTCAATGAGAGAGATAGAGATAGATAGATAGATAGAGAGAGAGAGAGAGAGAGAGAGAGAATCATGAATCGATTACACGATATTCTAATATTTAACTTACATAATTCAAAAAATTAATATCTTCGTTGGATAGCTCGATTGTTACTTACCTCCCATTATTAAAATTCGTTGTATTCTTATCCTAACATTTGTCTTTGTGATACGTGGAGTAGGCCTGAACCATGCAAAAACGTGAAATAAAAAAAGGAAGAAAGGAAAAACAATAATAATAATAATGTATTTTATTCTTATAATACTAGACAATATTCATAAAATAAATATAAAATAAATAAAAATTAATACATATCAATGGATTGTCCGAATTTTGCACAGAAATAATCATACTTTTGACAAGGATTAATGAGAAAATATTTGGCAAAAAATGCGTCAAAATATAATATTTTTAAATTTCATTGTTTTTTAACTTACGCATCAATTTTTGTTGATTCATTGCGTGGGGTGTATTTTTTCAATCTCAGTATTGCCGCTATGCTGGTTGAAGAACTGCATACGAATGCCAAATTTTAACTCTTAACTCCAGCCGTTATATCATAATTTCTATCGTACATACAGACACATAGACAGACAAACAGACACACACATGAGTGACAGTATAAAGGTTAACTACGAAACTCACCAAATATAACAAA
Organism: Liopterus haemorrhoidalis; assembly: GCA_963971575.1. Taxonomy (NCBI): domain Eukaryota; kingdom Metazoa; phylum Arthropoda; class Insecta; order Coleoptera; family Dytiscidae; genus Liopterus; species Liopterus haemorrhoidalis. The sequence continues at coordinate 193,452,253 of OZ020611.1, forward strand.
AAAAATCAGCTGTGGCCACCACAGGACCGACCGTCATCACAAAGTACTTGTTAAATTTATGCTGCTTTATTGCTTTTATAATAACTTTTGTTAAATAGATTTTTTCGAAATATTTCTGTTGTGAATTATTCACAAAAAACTTAAAACCGACACGAGTAAACTCCCATTTTTATTTAACCGATTTTTACCAAAAGTTGATCAACTCGTACCATTGAAGTCAAAAGCTTAAATATGAAGTTTCATAAAAATCCTTTTAGCCGAATTTTCTCTGCACATGTACAGACTGACAGACAGACAGACAAACGAAACCGACAAAGAGACCTCAATTCGTGGAGATCCATCGAAATCTCGAAATGTCAAAATCGGTATGATTACAATACTTCCCTTATACCATGAGTTCAAAAAGTAATTACATAAGGGTTGGCTATGAAAAAATAAAATAATGCAACTACTGCAAGCTTTATATAACAATGAATAACTTAGGACAACAACAATAGTTAAGACAGTTATTTAATTCTAAAGCTTGCAGTAGACATTATTTTATTTTTTATTTTACATGTTGGCGGTCGGTAAAAATTATGATTAATAATTTATTAGTGACTAGCTAACGACCGAGAGCAGTGAAAAAATTTAAGGGAGGAGCATGTCCACTTTTGGAGCGAATAACGCTAATAATGATAATTAAATTACTGACTATATGTTGATGTTGTGGTAGGTAAAGGATGCCCAAATCTCTAAGCTCTTACTCCACCTCTGTTATTGACTTTTTTATAATTAGGTAAACTGAAAAATCCACCATAGTTGTTCAAATATGGTGAGCCACCAAAACCAGCATATCCACCACCCATACCTCCTCCAAACATTTGACGTTTATTTCTATTCAAAGGAACCATATTATTTCTCTTCAGATAGGTCCCGTATTTGGAAGTGGAATCATAACTGATATCTCTCTGAAGTCTCAATTTCTTTTGCGCAGAATTTGAATTCGGAAAGCGTTTTTCGTCTTCTAGTTGGAGTTCATCAGAGTTTATTTTGTAATTGGTTGTTACTGGAAGATGCGATGCAGACCTTATGCCTATTTTGTGTTTATAGTGAGACAATTCATCGGATTGATCTTCACTGAAATTTACTATAAGTTCTTCCAAATTAGTTATGTTTTGATCTTCCTGCGAATTTAATTTCAAGTCTTTAGAGCCATCAGAAGTTGATGGTTTAAAACCAGGATTGATCGATGGTATAAGCCTTTCTGTACTTGCCATGTCTGAATCTTTTGGAAAATTGGATCCCGAATCTTTAGACTCGTCTGAGGATTTAAAATGTTTTGCTAAAAAGTCATTTAAACCTTCTCCCCCCGTCTCGTCTAAGAATTGAGAGAATTTTTCAAAAAGTTCATTTGAATTTGACGTGTCTTGATCTTCTGGCGAATTTATTGTCAATTTTTCGGAACTGCGAGAGGATGGATTGACTACTGATCTAAGCCCTTCTACATTTGTCATGTCTGAATTTTTTGCAAAATTGGATCCTAAATCTTCAGATTCGTCTGAGGATGAATAAAGGTTTGCTATAATTTCTTCTAAACTCGTCATGTATTGATCTTCCGGCGAATTTAATTTCAAGTCTTTAGAGTCATCAGAAGTTGAAGGTTTAAAACCAGGACTGACCGATAGTACAAGCCTTTCCATACTTGCCATGTCTGAATCTTTTGGAAAATTGGATCCCAAATCTTTAGACTCGTCTGAGGATTTAAAGTGTTTTGCTAAAAGGTCTTTTAAATCTTCTGGCGAATTTAATTTCAAGTCTTCAGAACTACCAGACGATGGATTGACTACTGGTCTAAGCCCTTCCACACTTGTTAAATCAGAATCTTTTGTAAACTTGGATCCCAAATCTTCAGATTCGTCTGAGGATGAAAAAACGTTTGCTATAAGTTCTTCTAAAGTCGTCATGTCTTGATCTTCCGACGAATTTAAATTCAAATCTTCAGTATCCTTGGAAGGATTCCGGATTTCATTTATAAGATTTTCATAAGATTCCCAAACATGTTGAGTCTGCATATACTTGTCTTTATCTTCCGGCGAATTTAATTTCAAATCTTCAATATCCTTGGAAGGAATCGAAATTTCATTTCCATGATTCTCAAAGGAATCCCAAATATGTTGATTCTGCATATACTTGTCTTCAATAGGACTAATAACAGGTATATTATTGTTATAATTATATTTATTATTGTTGACTTTTAGAATAGCTCCTTCGCACTGGGCTATCGTAGCCAATAATGCTGTAGTAAACACTAGTTTTAACATTTTATTTAGATCACAGGTTTAAATTTCTTGAAATTTTATTTTTATAATAACTTATATTATTTTCAACACTATTTTTTAATAAAATTTTTAAATTTATTACATATTTTATATTACTGGATTATAAATAATAATGTATCTGTACTCACTGCTTTTTTTGGTTGTATGTTTAGTTAAATTTGGCTACCGCTATTTATACTACGCTGTAAAGGAAAAAGTAAACTCATGGGAATTTCGAACAGTTAAGTATTTTGTGATGGTTATTAAAATGTCATAGTTCAAGTATTAGTGATAATGCAAATACTGATAAGAGATATGGGTTTTTCTCTATAAGAATTTATCTCAAGGAAATAATAAAAATATTTATGTATCTGTCTGGCCTTACTCAGAACATGTTTATATTTTGTATTCGCATTTTACACATTTGGGAATTTCTAACATTATTATATACAGTTCAGGGTTTTGTAGTTATATAATAAGTGTAAGAAGTAAACAACAGACATCAATTCGTGGCGATAAATAATTACAAATCCTGTAAGTACCTGTAACCTCGGGAGTACCACAGGGCTCTCAAATTGGCCCATTGCCTTTTTCAATATCTATTAATTATATAAACAGCTGTTTTCACCATTCTAAACACCTGTTGTACGCAGATGATTTAAAAATATACAAATGCATAACAAGTAGAGACCACTGTTTAGAGCTTCAGATGGACCTCGATAGGTTGAGTGAATACTGCGTTGTCAACAAAATATCACTGAACGCATATAAATGTAAAACTATTACCTTCAGCAGAAATCGTATTTCAAATATTTTTACATTTGACTTTCGTTTACATGATACTAAATTAAAGCAGGTTAGTGTAATCAAAGATCTAGGTATTCTACTAGATTCTAAATTAATTTTTGGCGACCATATTTATAATATGGTGCAAAAAGCTCTAAAGAATTTAGGATTTATTTTTAGAGTGTCTAAAGATTTTAATTCCCCTTCAACTTTAATACTACTATATAAAAGTTTGGTCAAGAGTCATCTGGAATATGCCAGTACAAAATGGAGCCCTCAATATAATATTTATATTGACCACATAGAAAATGTTCAAAAAAATTTAACAGACTAAGGGCCGAGAGTTCCAGTTGCTAATAAATAGGCTTATTTGTCTAATAACTTATATGCAACATGAAGTGCTTAATAAAGTGACATATAACCAAAAACAAGTTCGCAAAATGTGTTAACATTTCAATTTTAATTGAAAAACAGTATAATTTTAAAATAATATACAAATGTGTAGTTTTTATACATCCATATTTTTTCTATAATGGTGATTTTAGTGTTTTATATACATTTTAGTTGAATTTTGATAAAATCGACAATCTGTTTGGATGAATTTATAAATTATAGACAACCGTTTTTAGAATATTTTGGGCATTTATTGTAAATGTGGTATATAAAGAACAATATATAAATATATATTTTTAAATAAACATTGTCTTTTATTTTTACATATGTATTTCTTTTAATTACGTTTACAATACATTACAAATAATACTTTAAGCATTACTATTTATATAAAAATGATAGAAAATAAGAAAACAGACGCAATTATTGGCAGAATAATAAAGATGTGTGGCTGAAAATTGCTGATAAGTTTAATTCATATTGTTTAAGGAATGTAAAATAAAGCAAAATATAGTTGTCTTCTTATTTTCAATCACTTTTGTATTATAAAATGTTATTTTTATTAATTCCTCTTCAATCTATATTGTCCTCTTTTTCTGTGGTAAAATTTTTTGAACGCCGTTTAATTGTCATTTTAACAGTAACACAAAAATATACATAACGTCTTTGAAAGTATAGTCAAACTATTCAAAATATTCACTGTCAAAAATTTATCTCACTTCAGCTCTACAAATGTACGTATAGCTCTATCCCTCTTGCACCGTGTTACTATCTTCATAAGAAATACCAATTCAATAACAAAAAAGTATGTTGCTAATGAACTATTAGAAGGATTTTGTAACTTGGAAATTTGCCGATCGCTATGGCGTAGTGGTCAGCTCATTTGACTGCTAACCATGGGGGCTCGGGTTCGAATCCCGGTGATGGCATGGATGTTTGTATTTGTTGTAAAAATTGATGTATCCATAATAAAAATAAATATATCCTGGTTAATGGCCATCGTAGCTAAGACCAAAAATTAATTAAAAAAAAAAACTTGGAAATCACCAGTAAATTTATTAGCTTCATAAATATATTATGTGTCTAATAACTATTAGGGAGTTTATTAGGAACTGGAACTCTCGGCCCTAAATTCTAGATATAATCGTTGTAATTATTACAAATCTTATGAATTTAACCTTAAATTATACAAAATTACAATACTTTCACATAGACGAATTATATTGGATTTATCATTTACTCATAAACTTCTTAACAGCGCAATAGTCACTCAACCTTTTCTAACTTTTCTAAAATTTAACTTCAATCACTATTCACCCAGAAATCCGATGTTGTTTAATGTACCCACCAGTCACTCAAACTCTAATCTTAATTCACCCATTCATAAAATCTTAAATCGCACAAATAAATTCAGTCAGCAGGTAAACATATTTAGTTGTAGCTTAATGTCATTTAAAACGAAATGTCGAGCAATTCTTATAGAAAATTTTGTTTTAACTTAAGTTAGTATGTAAGGTGCAATCAAAATTGTTAAATTTTTGTATTTTTTACTGCTATTTGTTGCGCTTTAATTGGAACATCCCACTCCAGGGGTTTGTTCTGTTGCGCATCCTTAGAATAAATAAACAAATAATAAAAAAAAAAAAACAGATATTTAAGACATTTAAAAAAAATATAATTGTATCAAAATCCACAGGTTTTTAATAATCATTTTTATTCGATATTTGGGTACTAAGAGCTTCCATTTAATTTGTTTAAACTAAATTTAAATAGTTTGCGAATATTACGAATATTATAAGAAAATATAAATTAAAAATCCTAGCGATTTTTTCTGTATTTACTTAGTATCTAAAGAAATATATTGATAAATGGCTTTTATAGCGGGTTCATATTAAATATACATTCTCTATTGAGAAGTGACATTACCTATAGAGGCGCTTTTGTCACTTACAAAATGGCGATTGGAATAGGATATTTTTGACATTTGCCATTTGATACACAACAATTCAGATTGCAGTTAATTTTCTGTTGCGATTTTAAAGACGTTTTTTAAACTTTTCTTCACTTTAACACATACAAACAATGTATTTAAATGAGCCACATCCAACAAAATCCTATTTCGTTAGGCCAAATATTCCGCTAGGCGTCACTTCAGTTATTGTCAGTTCTCAATAAAGATTAAAGTTCATTTAATTATTCGAATACTAACAAATTACAGAAAATGATAAGATTTAGATTTAATTAAATAACAGTTTAATTTTGAAGATATAAAAAAGAAATGATGAGAATAACCTTATTCTTTTTAGGGTTTTGTAGGTATGACTACCAAAAAACCCTTATAACGTCACTCATATGTCTGTCTGTCTGTACGGTAGAAATTGTAGCCAAAGGGCTTAACACAGATATTTGAAATTTGGCATGTTTATATAACTTTTTAACCCACATATAGGAAAAATACTGAGAGTTCAAAGAAACACATCCCGAGATAAATATAAACAATTATGTAATTAATAAAAAATATATATTTTTTTAAAATTCTGAGTGATATACCAAATTTTTATTTTTGAAAAATCAATTTTTTGTATGGAATTTTTGTGAAAAATGTGTCAAAAAACTTTTGTCCCCCGCCCTATCTCCCAAAGGGATTGATCTAAAAATTTGAAAAAAATCTTCATAATGAACATTGATGGGAACCGGAATAGTTCAACAGGAATTTTTGATCAGATAAGTTTTTCGAAAAACGTCGATTTTTTTGTGTCGTTGATAAAAAGTGTCGTATCAAAAGTATGCTCTTAAGACGTAGATTAAGGAACGATAGATAGTTTTTTGAAATTCATTCTTTTAACACGAATATGCCAAAAATGTGCAAAAGTTCTTGTCCCGCACCCTTTTACCAAAATATCTGAAAAAATTATAGGTCTGAGCCGGAAACGTACGAGAGGAATTTTTGTTCAGATGTGATTTTGAAAGATATGGCATTTTTTGTGTTTCTGAAAAAAATAATAATTTTTTTAATTCATAGTAAAATTATGGCTAGTAATGTTATGGATTTTTTGTATTTATAACTAAGATAATACGTTTTTTGAAATTAAAAATATTAAAAAAATAATATATTTTTTGTAATAGTTCCGAACTGAGTAACTCGCACCACACCACACTACACTCTACACTGTGAAATATTTCTTATTAATCTAATGAAGACTTGAATACGAAGCAAATGCAGAAAAAAAAAACGCTGGGATATTTGGCAAATTATTTAAATTTTGTTTAAAAAAATTAAATGGAAGCTCTTAGTTCTCAAATAACGAATAAAAGTGATAGTCAAAAAAAAAAAAAAAAAAAAACTGTTTATTTTGATGGTGTAAATATATTTAGACATCCAGAATTATGTTGGCTTTTTACACTTATTAAATACCCACAAAACCCTGAAATGTGTGAAAATTCACTTTACTTCAATTTTTTTTTATTAATATAGATAATAGTAATTCCTTAGGTAGTCTTATACCCGTATTCTTTTACGTTATTTTGTTTTTATCGTTTCTTTTGAAATTTGTCTATAGAAAATTTTGATTTTAACGATCCGTTTTAATATAAAGAAACGTTATATAGTAATGTGTTTATGAATACAGGCATAAAACTTTCTAAAATTCCTGATTTCCAAAATCAGCGATTTTGCTATCATTCTAAAGTTCCCATATAGATTTCAAATATTTTCCCCGCTTCTTAGTATTATTATCATCATATTCTAGAATAATATAAATATAATAGTTCATAAAAAAGAAATAAACCAATCAATAAGAAAAATAAAGATTTCAGAAATGTAGTCAACCTTAAACCACTTAATCTTCGAATGACACGCGGCTCCCTCACGTCTGGTAAAAACCTAAAAGTCACTAGAATATTACCAGTTAATATAGAGCCATTAAAGTAATCCGGGTGTTGGACAAAGGGTCCTAAACGAGCTTACTTCCGGTCCAGAGTCATCTGAGTCGACAATGCTTCCTGCGTGCGTCTCTCTATTGTCACTACTTAAAAAACCAATATCACTGTAACCGTGATGTATCAATAATATGCTGGGGTAAAAAAGAAATATTATATTGCTAGGATATATGGGTCATTTATTCAATGAACCTATAGGGGAGGCGAATAGAACAACGCCTATAGTATTGGCAATTGCGCCTGCTAGGGATTCCCATCCGAGTATTACATACAGTTCGGGTTTCAACCTTCAACTCAAATCAAAAAATTAATGTGAGTTTTCAAACATTTCAGTGTCTCATAGCTGTCTAGTAAGTGAAACATTTTGCAGGCGCATTTTTCTGTGTAATCGTGTCAACATTATTTTATTTACGATCAATTTACGTCTGTTATTTTAAATATTAATACAGTCGATTCCGCTTACTTGGGACACATCGGCCCCAATTAAGAGAATTTCACATAAAATTAAACAATGCATATTTTTCTTACAATAATTTTATTTTATAAACTCTTGGACAAAACTATAAATTACATAATATGTACTGTGATCTTAAATTTACTGTCCCAATTAAGCGGAATGTTGTCCCAATTAAACATGTAAATTTACTGTTGGTTCCTTAGTTTGGTTTCTGTTCTTTGAGATTTGGCCCAAATAAGCGGCTGCCCCAATTAAGCGGTGGCCCAACTAAGCGGAATCGTCTGTAGTTAATATCCCGCTTGAAAAAAAAAATATATTTTTTCAAAAATCCAAAAAGTTCGATACCTTAAAATCTGATACAAAATTCCATTTGTGTTATTTCGGTTTACAACAATATACTTTATTCTGATTTTTACCTATATTTTTAGACTCACTTCTCAGGGTGTGGCAAAACTCGTTTCCTTACGAGAACTACCTTTTAAGTTTTTACAAAAACTAAGAAAGAAAAAAAAAATTAACAAACTATTTTTTTGCCTTTCAAAATATTTGCCTTTAAGATTTATAACACTTTTGCATGCGTTCAAACCAATTTTCGAAACATTTATCCACTATTAAGTTGGTATCTCAAGAAAACTCTCTTTTTCGAAGGCTTCAACAGCTTCTTGAGGTGATGAAAATCGCTGTCCACGCATTTTTTGTTTGACATTGGGAAACAAAAAAAGTCGTTAGGGGATAAATCTTGTGAATACGGGCAATGAGACATTAATTCTGTTTTTCTCCTTCAAATAATATAATTGTATGACGTGCTGTGTGGGAGCTTGCATTGTCATGATGAAAAATGATGCGACGTTTTTGGTTGTTTTTCCTGATTTTGTCGATGACTTCTAGCAAACAAATCGTTGCATACCTACCATTCAGCATTAACTGTTCTCCGATCCTCTAAAGCAGTGTTTCCCAATCTTTTTACTCTCGTGGCACATTTTCCAAAGAACAAAAATTTCGCGGCACACCTACGTAATCATAGAAGAAGAAATTTATAACTCTAGTTTTTTACCGACCGCCAACACACATAAGGGAGGTATTATGATCATACCGATTTTAACATTTCGAGATTTCGATGGGTCTCCACGAATTGAGGTCCCTTCATAACGTTTTGACTATTTTTAGCATGATGTCTGTCGGTCTGTTTGTCGGTCCGTGTACACGTGCAGAGCAAATTCAGCTGAAAGGATTTTTATGAAACGTCATATTTATGCTTCTGACATCAATGGCACGAGTTGATCAACTTTTGGTAAAAATCGGTTAACTATAAATGGGAGTTTACTCGTGTCGGTTTTAAGATATTTGCAAATATTTCACAACAGAATAATATTTCGGAAAAATTTATTCAACAAAAGTTGCTATAAAAGCAATTTATTTTTTTAATTTTATTATTTAATACAATTTGTACATATCATTTTACATAAAATCAAAATTAAACTAAAAAAATAATAACAACTAACAACTTTTATTTGAGACATTTTTTGATAAAGCAGCATAAATTAAACAAGTACTTTGTGATGGCGGTCGGTACTGTGGTGGCCACAGCTGATTTTTTTTCTTTAATGATTCGCGACACACTTGCAAAATTTTGCGCGTGGATCAAATTATTCGGAATCCATTGGGAGCAGATCTTTTTCACAGCTAAATGTTCATGCAAAATCGAATGTATTGCCGTCTGCGATATGCCAAAGGATGCCTCTATCTCACGGTAAGTCACATGCCGATCTTCTTCAAACATTTTGCGTACAGCATCGATATTTTTTTGAATCACAACCCACTTTGGTCGACCTTAACGAGATTCATCACTGACGGACGCACGACCACGACGAAATCCTGCAAACCAATTGTAAACAGTCTTTTCTGATAGTGCTTCATTACCAATAGTTGAACGAAGCGAATTTGTGCATTGTTGTTGAGTTAGAACTTTACTAAAATCGTAAAAAATCATCCAACGAAAACCGTCATGAGTAATATCCTTTTTTTACAAACTTGTTTTTTTTTAAACGCTCACTGTCAACAAACTACTCGGTCAATTTATAACCTGCCACTGATTTCACAATAACAAATGTCAAATTTTACGAATTGCATCTAGTGATCGTTTTTAAAAACATAAAAGGTAACCGTCGTTTTTTCCGATTTTTTATTAATTTAGAATTTATTGGTCTTAGTTACATTGACTATTAACCAGATAAGTATACAATTATAAAAGGTATAATATCTATATAAGTAAATAATAGTATAAAAATATAAAATAATACAAGTATCCTATTAATACACATAATCTATCTTATTTACTAACTATATTGGTATATTGTTAAAATTTATAAATTTATAAATAATTTTGAAAAGATTGATGTTATTAGTAAAAATAATGCACTTTATAGAGGTAGGGAAAATAAGATTTTGTTGACTTAGTTGACTAAACATAGAATTTCTATTATACTTCGGACAAGCAAATATTAAATGGTTCACATCTTGTATGATATTTGGATCGCAGGTGTATGCCGCTGTTCGGATCAAATTTAGTCTGTGAAGATGTTGATTGACTTGATTGACTTGTTTTTTCAGATGATATGAAATTGAGTCAAAATGTGTTTTTTTAAATAACTTTTTTATGTTAATTTACGATTCAATAGCTTTCATTGGATATCCCTACAATATATATTTTTTACAACAATTATTAGGTTTTTCAGGGATATAAAATAATCGATATTATTCTAAAAAATAATTGGATCAAAAATTCTTGTTAAACTATCTTCTGTAGTTCTTTAAACTTCTTTCAAGATAAGTATGAGTCACACTTTAATTTAATTGCCAATTTAAAAATGCTATATAACCAAATTGCAAGTATTACTCAGTTGCTACATCTGAGTAATACTTTTTTGACACTTAGCGAATTGGCAACACATCAAGTTTTTCAACTGTGTTGTCATCTCATACTTGAGACCTCTCTGGGTTATAGGGTAGAGTGAAATTTTTAAAGGAAATTTTGACAAAAATCCAAAATTTTTGATAAAAAAATTCAAATTTCAAATACGTGTCTAATAGTAATAATAAAAATTTAATTACTGATTATCTGTCGATTAATCGGTGCAACCCTAGTTTCTACTATTTGTTGACAAGAACTAAAGTCGGTTTACGGTAACTATGAAATGATGTCACACTTGGTTAATTTAAGTACCAACGTTATGATATGTTTTAATCAACATCAATCCATAACTCAGTTAGTACATTTATTTATTTAATTTTGGTACATTTTTTCAATGTTGCCGGTTTGAAATTGGATTGTTCAATCGTTATTTGTCAGGTTGACATTTAGGTGTTTAGAAGTTGTTCGATATAACCTAACTTTTTTTGACAGTTTACGAATTGGCAACAAGGTGAGTTTTTCAACTGTGACGTCATTTCATAGTTACGGTAAATGGAGTTTAGACAATTATTCGTTAGATATCAATATTTTGTTTGTTTTGCCATGGGCCAACGGATGTTCGTCTTCCGCTCCAGATCTTCATTACTAGTCTAAAAAGGTTCTAGTAAACATTTTTTGGAAAATTTATTAATGCCTTTCTGAATATTTTTGAGATATTTATATTTGTCTACAAATCTTTTTGCCTAATTTGAAATATAAATTATAAAAAATACGGGACTTATAATGTACTCATTATTTAACAAAAATGTCTTCATCATAAGAAAAGGGCTCTATAAAACGTTATAGTTATTAATTACAATAATAGTAACTAATTCTTCTCATAAAATTTAAATAATAATAAAATAAACAAGAAACTACGAGACATTAACGATATTATCAAGCTATCAAGTCAAACAGGAACCTAAACTAACGAAAGCAATTTCCTAAACCAACATTCTGTAATTACAGTCATCCATTTCGATCACTAAAACAATATTTTATTACTATTAAATCTTACACCATCTTTCCTAATACGTGCGAGTTGTATCTACGTAATCAAGTCGGTCATAGTTAAACAAAAGATGTCGGCTCTATGTCACTGATGTCCCGCAGAGCTGCGCCCCTGCGTGAGGCTACGTCCCGTGTACACCCCATAGAGAGGACCCCATAAACAATGCCATAAACACTGAGTCTCACCGTTGGCTCTCGCATTTTTTACCAATATAACCTTTTCATAGCTGTTTATTTTAGCTTTTATGCTCTCGCGACTATTCACGTATGATTTGATTCTTTTTTTTTAGTTTTTTATGAAATATGATGTAATTAATTTTTGATTTATTTGTAGTTTATTTCATTTTTGATTTATGGAGAGATATTAACTAAATAGATACGGAGATGTTTTATTAAATTAACTCTTAAAGCGTTTTTCGGCCATAGGAGTTCCTGTGATTTTGTTTTATTTAAATTTTTATTAATAGTTTGTAATACACTCAAACCTCGCTTTACGTCCTAGATACGTTCCGGGAAAGTTGTCCGCAAAGCGAAAAGTCGTATAACAAATCCATTATTTTGATATATATATATATATTTTTTTTAGCTTACAACTAGTTAACAATATTTGTCAATAGTTAAGTATCGAAATAATATCTCATTAACTTAAACTTCCTTACATGTACAGAGTTAAACAATAATATTCATTTTTTATATTTTTACATTACAGTGTGAAACATAGGAAAAATACAGAGTAAAACCTATATAACAGAAGCAAAACTTAAATGGTATTGTTTGACTTTAAATTAATAGTATGTGTTTAGTTAATTTATGTTTATATTTCTTGAATGGCAGTTTGTCCTTTTCATAGTTTCCTATTTTTTTAATTAAAGGGTTATGATTAGCGAGACACTTAGTAAAGAAATTTTCCGTCCTCTTAAATACGTAGTCTTTGATATATTCAATACTGAGTTCTTCATGTATTTCAATAACTTTCTTATATCTGGGGTAATTTCCAATAATTCGAAGACATTTCTTTTGAATTATCTGTATTTTATGATAATTTGTGTCACAGGTGTTACTCCAGACTGGACATGCGTATATTAAGGAAGGTCTAATTACTGTTTTGAAGAGTAGCATCTTGTTTTCTGAGGTCAGTCGCGATCTTCTATTTAATAGTGGGAACAGAGTGCTCATTTTTGATGTTGCATTTTGACATACGTGGTTACAGTGCTGGGTATAATTAAGTTTACTATCAAGATGGAGTCCTAGATATTTGATTGTCGGGGACCATTCAATGTTGGAACCCTGAATACTGACTTTTTTATTAATTATTGGTCTTCGTTTTGTGAAGAGTATGGCTTCTGTTTTTGTTTCGTTGATCTTAATTTTCCATCGTGACATAAATTTTAACAATTTTGATAAAGCTTGTTGTAGTCTATTTATTATAGTATCCGTTCTCCACGATTGGGTAGATATAGCAGTATCATCCGCAAATAAGGAATAATTCACGTTTTTCAGTTTTGGTATATCGTTAATATATATACAAAACAGAATGGGGTCTAGAATTGATCCCTGTGGGACTCCAGCTGCTATTAACCTTTTCGTTGATTCAGACTCGTCTATGCTAGTATGGAAGAATCTACCGTGTACGTATGAATTAACTAGGTGTATAAGGTAGACCGGAAATTTCATTTTTATCAGTTTAAAAATAAGTCCTTTGTACCAGACAGTATCAAAAGCCTTTTCTATGTCGACGGTTACCACCCCTGTGTATTTGTTCGTATTGAAACTGTGGGTGATATTGTCTGCTAATCGAGCAAGTTGGGCTGATGTTGAGTGTGCTTTTCGAAATCCAAATTGTTCAGCTATTAATATGTTCTTTTCTTCTAAATGGTCATTTATCCTTTTGAGATAAGTTTTCTCAGCAACCTTACTTAAAGTGCTCAGTAGGCTTATCGGTCTATAGCTAGATGGAAGGTCAGCAGGTTTATTAGGTTTTTTGACCGATATTACCTAATTATTTTGATATAAACCCATATAAATTCAATAGGATCGGTTCCAATTTTTTATAAAATAACGTAGTTTTTAGAAAAAATTGTCTTACGGTGTTTGTCTTGCCTTGCTTTCTGCTCCTTTTTGCAGTTCTTTATAACAGCTAATGGTTGAGTTAATTCCTCGAGAAATTTTAGGGCTGTCGTCGGGTTCATTTTTCATAGGGCTGACTCGTCGGGTTCATTTTGAAGAAGGATGGTTATTCCTTGTTTGAAATAAGAAAGCGCATTCGACAGTTCTTTGATGTTAGCTGTTTCCATACTGCAGGCTCTGGCTCATCATCAAGTGCTCGTTCTGCTTCTAATTGGATCAGTTCCTCTTGTGAAAGGGGTTCTCTATCAGCATCTAGTAAATCAACCACATCACTTTGTTCCAAATTCTCAAAACTAAGATCATTTGCTAGGTTCAGAAAGAGAATCAACTACAAGATCATTAGTTTTTATGCATTCTGGCCATATTTTTTTCACATTTTTTTTTTACCGTTTAACGAAACATTTTGGGCCGTAAATCAAAAAAGTGCCATAATTAACGAAGGCCGTTATAACAAAAAGCCGTATAAAGAGCGGCCGTATAGCGAGATATGAGTGTACTGTTGAACTTCCCAAGTTGAAGTCAAATCATCATAGTTCACTGAAAAAAATTCGAGATATAGAAAATTCAAGTTACAGAAATAACTACAAAATGAGTAAAATAACGCTTCATATGAATTTATTGACAGTAGATACATATACTACTACATGATATCAAATAACTTTGTCGATGTCTTCGTAGGTACAGGTTTTGAAACATTTGCGATCATTGGTTACACCATTTTCGGCTTTCTTCAGAATATCTTCGCATTTTCTTTTATATAATTGTAGAGAGTATACTTGGAGGAATCCCAAAGTCTGCGGTAATTTCCTTTTTCGTTTTTATACCTTAGTCAATTTCACTTATCAACCTCACTTTTTCGTATAATGGTAGCGTATTAAGTTTTCTTTTCTGGTCACTCATGTTCTCAATTGTTACGGCACCTGTATTATACACGTCAAATACAAGGCCCCTAGCTCAGGTAGAGTTAACGAGATTAGCACGGATTCAACACAAATATTTATAAAGCGGTAAATTTTTATTTCCACATTATATATGATATACACTTTACAGCGTTTGTAATAATATCAATTAAAACACACAAATCCAAGCACATATAAGCATTTATTACTACGTCTATTTACAATCTGTCACACATATGTTATGGTTGCTAACGTAACATATTACAAAGAACGTCCAAGAACTAGATCTGATCCTTACACGGCCGTCCTGATCTTGCCGCGTCCCCGCGGCATATTCTAACTTTAAGTGCAAAATAAAACAACTTATTATCCTAACACGGCCGTCCTGGTCCTGTCAATTTAGGCGCAAAATTGATCTTTCGCAAAATCAACTATGAACCAGTACCAATTAGTAAAAGTTTTTATTTGCTAAAATAGAACCTTCTAGAAAAAATGTAAAAATCGTGATTTGAAAGCTTAGAGACTTTATTTGTTATTATTCCTTTAAATTACCACGATCTCAGACACTGGATCAACAAGCTTAGATACTCAGTAACTATTTATCAGTTTCCTTCATTACAGGTTGTCTACAGTACCCAACTGGAATTTTCCAAATAATCACACAAAACCTCATATTGAGGAACTTCTTTAACCCTTTCGCACCTAACTAGTGTTAATCTATTCTATTTAAATTTAAAATTCCCTTAATACCTCCTATATTCTTTTTACAGTAACGAGTCTTAAGATTACTGCCATAATCCCATTACGACATTGTTAAGCTTCTTAACAAGAGTGGTCATTTCATTTTGGAAATACTATACTTGTTTTACAACGCAGCTTCGAAAGTGCCGCAAAGTGGAGTCTGAGTGTATATAGTTAGTGGGCTTTAAATTAATCGGGAAAAATTTCATTACCTATTTTCACAAGGCTTTCACAGTACGAGGTTAAATTGGGATCCTATGATAAAGCCATAGAGTTCATACATCATTTATATTTAATAAAATATGCTAACAACCGAATTAATATTGCAGAAAATTATCAGGTGTTAAATATAAAGTTACTATTAACTGATGCACTCTGAAAATAACGTAACTGATAGCCATATACTTCAGTTTCCTAAGCTTCAACCACTTCCCGCTTCTCACTCCTCGTGCTGATGGTTATCTGTTTAAACTGAATATTCCTCTAATTGAGATGAATATAATAGTTAGGAGGTTGCAGTTTGCGAAGTTAGCCACAATTAAAACCGCAACTAAACTAATTTGAATGTTCACCTCGTGTAAATAATTCATGATATACTCGCGTGTTTTATGGTTATTCATGGATTAATAGTTCTTAATTGCTTTCAGCTTCAGTTGAATTGTTGATTACATTTATGTGCATATGTGATATTGTTTTATGCTAAAACTTTGTTTTTACACCTACAAACAAGATAATCAAATTACTTCACTATTTTAATAATTTCAAAATTATACTTAATGCTGTTAATGATGCTCACCTAGACATTATATAAATGGCGCCATATTTAAATAATATTTTATTCAGTTTCATTTAAGTGTTAGGTTTACAAGAAAGAAATGATCCATGAAACAATTTTAGATCATGCTGCTATAAATTATTTAGTAAGATTAAATGCTCGGGAAATTGAAATTCAAAGAAAAAGTTGTAGAATTTCTTTCCTAAATGACATAAGAAATTTAGAATTTTGTGCTAGGATGAATACCAAAAAAATATCGTGGAAATAATAAAAGAGAAACATTTATGTTGGTACGGGCATGTTAAAAGAATGAACTCAATGGAGTAGCTCAAAATTATATTAGAAAGAACATCGAGTGCAAAAAGAAATCAGAAAATGTATAAATGATGTTTTATTATTGTGGCCAACAAGAGCCACAAATACCATCTGCCGAATATGGCAACGATCTACACCGCAGAAAGTTATGGTTGATGGAAAGCATCTGATATAGCAAAGGAAGAGTTTAGAGAAGGTATGCAAATAATCATTTGCACCGACTCCCTCCAGTGCAATACAAGACCTCAAAAAACAATATAGAAGGAATCAATTAATTCAAAAAACCCAAGAAAACCTCCACAAAGCCATCGAGAAGAAAACTAAGGTTCAAATTGTCTGGATACTATCCCACAAAGACATAATCGGCAATGAGAAAGCTGATTAAATGGCGAAATCAGCTCTGCAACTTCCCATCACAGAGACCACCATAGCAGCAGATCACTTCAAAACAATAATAAAAAAGAAAATCAGAAACCATTGGAGCAACATATGGAAGAAGGCTACAGGAAACAAATAAAAAACACGAAATCAGACATTTCAAAATGGCCAACAATCGGTACAAGACAGGACCAGATTGTCATAACGAGGGCACATATAGGACACACTATCGACACGCACAAGCATTTATTTGATAAAGAAATCGCTCCAATATGTGATACATGCCACACTCAAATAACTGTTGAACATTTCATCACCAATGCACCAAATACAGATAAGAAAGAATAAAACATAACATACCTAACGACATTAAAACTGATCTCCAAAACAACATCACAACTATCACAAACACATTAAATTATCTTAAAGACATTAACCTGTACCAGCAAATTTAAATTTAAATACTTGTTACCATATTCATTATACACATATATATCATGTAAATACTATAGAGATACCCATATACATAAACATTGTAACTAGAATTAAGAAGTGCTCATGACTTCACAGTCGAAGCACTATAATTTAAATAAAAGAAAAAAAATGATGTTAAATGGTCGATGGTGGCAAGAGCACGAGAAACAATGACAGTTGGAGAAGTTCGATAATTTAAATATTTTATTTGCTAGCTTGTACATAAATTTTACCTAAGAATACTATTATTATTTTAAGATTATTATTGATATTATATAAATACCAGAGTACCCGTACTTCGGTTTATTTAATGCATATTTTTGCTGTAGCGTAAATGATAAGTGAAATATTTCAGATTCAATTAGGACTCAAAGTAATCGTTTATTTATTTTAAACCACTCTTTTGTATATATATTTGATATTAAATAATAAATGAGATACTTCGTTTATAAATAGATTTCCCCACAGCTCCCCAAATATATACAAGTCTACAATATATATAAGTCCCCAAATATATTATTAAAAACTGCATTAAACAGAGAGGAATAGTTTTTTTCTTCATTCATTTTTGCTGTGTAGTAAATGATAAATAATATATATATATATATATATATATATATATATATATATATATATATATATATATATATATATATATATAACGGCCACGTCGAATCGACGACAGCACTTCGCTACTAAAAGAGGAATATTTCACAGATTTTGACGAGAGTGGGTTCGTTCATGATAGATAAATGATATATTTCAACCTTATAAGTAATACTCCCCTTGCACCCTAAATAATATTCTTATTGAAAACTGCTTTGAAAAGGAGCAACAAATTTTCCTCATATACAGGGTGTTTGTTTGAAACGGGGCACCCCGAAAATCTCCTTGATTTGTAAAGATACAAAAAATCTTCAGAACAAAAGTTAAACTAGACAAAAAGGCCCATCTAAAGGTAACTATAAGAATTCTGAGGCACTTCCGGTTTCACCAGAAATGATGTCAACTTTTGATCTAGCATAGGGAATTGATAATTTTATATTTTTTTCCTAAAAGTACATTAAATTAGCTTTACAATGACACCAAAAAGTCATATTTTTATGTTAACCATTTCAAAATGGCGATCATTTATTTAAAAAATAATAATCAACATAAGTTTTACAAAGTTGAACGTAGCAAGCTTTGAAAACAATAAAAAAAGAAACAAAATATCTCTGGTGAAAATGTGTGGACAATAATGGTGGTTTGATCGAACATTTGCAATTTTTTTTTTTTTTTTGTAAAATAACGGTAAAACGTAATAGTTTTTTTTCTAAATAGTCAAATAGTTTATTTTAGGGATATTTTGTTTCTTTATTTTATTATTTTCAAAGCTTGCTACGTTCAAGTTTGTAAAACTTATGTTGATTATTATTTTGTAAATAAATGGTCGCCATTTTGAAATGGTTAACATAAAAATATGATTTTTTGGTGTCATTGTAAAGCTAATTTAATGTGCTTTTAGGAAAAAAATATAAAATTATCGATTCCCTATGCTAGATCAAAAGTTGACATCATTTCCGGTGAAACCGGAGTGCCTCAGAATTCTTATAGTAACCTTTAGATGGGCCTTTTTGTCTAATTTAACTTTTGTTCTGAAGATTTTTTGTATCTTTACAAATGTACCCTGTATATTTTTGATGTAAAGTAATAATAAGGGAGATATTTCAAAAGTTTAGCTTTAGCCCCCATCCCCCATAACTCCCAAAATATTTATCTAAATGAAAAAATGCATAAAATAAAGAATGTATTTTCTTATTATAAACTATTTTTCTTATATATGATTTTTCTGTTGTCAATAATAAGAGAGACATAATGTAGATTTTAGTTGTAAGGTGTCCCCACATAGCTCCCCAAATATTCATATAATTAAAAAAAATTATCGAAAAAACGATTTGTTTTGAATACTTTAAATAAATTTTGTTAAATTAAGATTATTTTTCTGTTATGTCAAAAATAAGGATTTTAATAAAGTTTTTTAATAAACTGTTTTAAATCCAAAACACCTCCCTATAATAAAAATTTTGAAATTATTTTTTATTATTTTTATTATTTATTTATTATTTTTATATATAGTTGCTGAACGAAAACAATTACTTCGTAAGAATACTCCGGACTTTTATTATTTAATATACAGTGGTGCCTTGACTTACGAGTTTAATTCGTTGCGTGACGGAGCTCGTAACTCAAATTACTCGTCTGTCAAATCAATTTTCCCCATTGGAATGAATTGAAAAGCCATTAATACGTTCCGGGCCCTCAAAATACACCGCAATTTTTTTGTTACATGTTTTTAGATAAGAAAATTGTGTTTATAAATAAGGAATATTGTATAAAAGCGCAATACAATAGAATTGCTGCAGTAAACTGATTAAGTATTATGTACATCAAGGTAAAGAAGATCAGACGACTTAAAGATACTGACAGAGATGGAGGAGAAAGGTTGAACTGCATAACTGAATCTTATTCGCTGATTTTTTTCCTTTTCGCCAAGCTTTCTTCACTTTCATCTGCAGGGTTTTCGATAAAAACCTGTCCAATGCGGTCTGTTTCATCCTCCCTTTTAAAATGTTTCTGAAATAAGTTCGGCAAGTGTCATTAAATAGCGTCGTCGAACGTCCAGTTGTAACTTATTCTGGTGTTTCTTTTGAATAAAGTCTGAAACATTCTCCCACATTCCCAACATTTCGTTCATCTCACTTGTAGAGATAACCTCCTCCGCTCGTAATTCGAATTTTAGCTCTCAACTCAAAGCAAAACATCGGCCGAGAGACGGCTCGTATCTCGAAAAACTCTTTAGTTGGGACACTCGTAAGACAAGGTACCACTGTACTACAAAAGACCTAGAACGCTGTTATTTTCTACCCAAGCCATGTAATTAAGGTCGTACTGACAAATTTAGAATATTTTATTATTTTTGCCCCCCCCCCTGCCAAGCTGAAATCCTGGCTACGTCCCTGTATATGTAATCCCCGATTGGAAGCTAAAAAAATTTCAAATTCAATTTTGACTAGTTTGGGAAAAAAGGTTTGCCATTGCTGCTCTAGACTAAAACTAATACACCTTACTGACAGTTCAAAATAGCTATTTGGATTCTGGATCGTAGACCTTTCCTAAATTCGCTATTAAAGCTACTAAAAATTATGAATAGTAGGTACTTTGAAGCAGGCATATTTAAATAATGTGTAAGTAAACTATAATTTAATACGACATAGTGTTCGGTATATTTGGACAGGGCTGGTAACTACCTCCATTCTAACACAAATATTTAAAACATAAAGCTCTATTTAAAGATCCTGTAAAGCCCTTAACAGAAGAATAATTCACATATCATTAACCCCATAGTCAAACAAAGTGAATTGATCAATTGCACAATTACGGTATGGGCGTAGTGGAGGAGTTTACTATTTACACGTGTCCCCCACGTGTGCAAGGGCTGCCGTGTCTCGTCACCGTCACATGCTCATCCGAGCGTGAAACATTGCAAACACAGCCGCACTCGCAGTGTCATACACTGCCGGTGACTGTTTGTCCCCGGGCGTGATTGCGCAAATATCACATACTTGAGCTTTCGATTTCTACCGACAATCAAATGTAATGAACTTCGCAAAGTGGGCGATTTTTATACGAATAGTGAATCCTTATATGGAGCCTGGCAGCCGACACGACTTATTACTATTAGTTGGATAATAGAAATTGCGTCATTAAATGTGAGAGATATTTTTATTGCTTTTCAATGGAGACTGACTGCTAAATTGCTCTACTTCTATGAATATAATATTGGCTTAAACAGCGTTTCACATTTTTATTTTCACATAGACACAGTCTGCTTAATTCGTTCAGAAACTGCTTTAGAAGCTCGATGCTATGAGTGCCATCTATTGCACATTTCGAACTCTAAACAATTTATCGAAAGCAGCAGACACATATACGCCAGTAGTTTGGCGTATTCTGTCAAAAATTGTCCCAAAAATGATATATATTCATTTTGTGTCGTATCCGTAAACAATTTTTTATTGTCAAATTAATTACACAGGATAACATTTAGAACTCTTTTAACATGTCGCAAATGTATTTCTAAAGTGACAACTCAAAAAAAAACGTTTTTCTGAAATCATCCGAGAAATCCGAAAAAAAAAAAAATAATAATGACTGGTTTCAACGAATGTATAAGTGTATAAAATGTGATGAAAATTATTTTTAAAAACTGTAAAAAATAATGTTTTACGACAAAACTTTCCTAGTGCCCTGCGTAATACACATTCAGACCAATTCTGTAACTCAGTTACTATGATCATTGTAACAAAATTTGTCTCTATGAACAAGGTCAGTTACTATCATGAATGAAAAGCATTATACTTTTTATAATATTTTATCTTGTGGTAACGTTACTACTCAGTAAATTTTTACAGAATTGATCTGTGTGTGTGCAACGAAACGCGGAACATAGCAGTTTAACATGGGATTTGAAATAAGTGCGGAAATTGGGTTTTCTGTACATTAAAGTAGGATTTCCCAAACTGTGCTCCGCGAGCAGATTAGACAGAAAAGTAAATAAAATAACTGTGATCAAAAGTGAAAATAGTGTTTGTTTTTTTTATTCAAAACAAACGTTTCACTCAGAAATGATACGCTACTGAAAATAACAAAAGCCAGTATAATAATATTTTCTTGCCCCCAATAAAGACACTCGAACCTCAATAGTTCAACTGGTCATTGAAAAAGTTTTAACCATTATGAAACACAAATATACAGCTGAGTGATTGTTCTATTACAGGGCTGATATATTACAAGAGCGGCATATAATACAGTACAAATTCCTTAAAATTTGCCAAATAATAGATAATAGATGTTGTGACGTTTCATGCAATGGGAATATGAATTACCTATATTCTTTATATCTCTTATAATTCAGGCAGGAAGTCAGTAAGTCATAGTGGTGAAGCGTTATTTACTTGTTTTTGCTGCGATTATTTTTCGATGGATCGCTGGCTAAAGTACAGATTGTTTAAAAAAAGCTGCTAAAGTCTCCGTCTCAGAACGTCCAGTAAACGACAAGTGTGTTCAAATATTATAAAGATAGTATTTCAATAGTTTTTTCTTACGCTTAGGACTTATGGATTAAGTTTTTACCAACTGCTACATACATATACATATAAGGGAGGTATTGTGATCGTACCGATTTTGACATTTTTAAATTTCGATAGATGTCCACGGATTGAGGTTCCTACATAATGCTTTTACTATTTTTAGCATGATGTCTGTCGGTCCGTCTGTATGTCTGTCTGTCGGTCATTGGACACGTGTAAAGCGAATTTGGCTAAACGGATTTTTATAAATCTTCATTTTTAAGCTTCTCACACCAATGGGATCAGTTAACTTTTGGTAAAAAGCGGTCATCTAGAAATGGTAGATTTTTGGCGATCAGTCCTGTGGTGGACACAGCTAAGTTAAAAAAAATATTTTTACGTTATTTTTACTTTATTTTTATTATAGTAATAATACTTAATAATACTTATTAAGTATTTATTTTGTCATACTTATATGTAATGTTTCCACGGTTATGGTAAATAGTTTCTGTGTTAGACAGTATTTTGGCTAAGTACCTATTTTGTGATGGCGTTCGGTCTTGTGGTGGCCACAGCTGATTTTTTATTAATATTTTTGCTTTTAAGTTACAAAGCATTCTTACATTTTGCTCAGTTTATAGTCCGTACCAGATAACTTTTCAAGATCGGGGGAATTAGGGGGATAAATCCCCTCCCCCCGAAAATTCAAAAAGAACTAAAATCATAATTACCCCATTTCAAGATTGCTCGCATTCTCAATACGTATAAATTCCGATGTTGTGAAAAATACCCCCCCTCCGAAATATTTTTCTGCGTACGCCACTGTATATAGCAACGATAGTGCTCCGCGGCTCAAAAATTTTGCGAAACTCTGCATTAGAGCAAAAATACAGGATGAAAAAGTTATTTAAAAATAGCTTTTATATTTGATGCCTAGAATGTCTGTAACACTAGATATTTGGAAAATAAAATATGATGTTTTCGTCAAAATTCAGATAGCCATGGAAATAAAACAAAACAAAATATTAATATAGTAGTTCTACTCCGAATATCAACTGTGCATGAATTGACGTGTCATTAATGGCATTTTAAATGGTCAGTTCTAATACGATTTATTAATAAACTAGGTTATTACCCGTCAACAATGACTGATTTATAATATAAAGTTTTCAATAGTTTGTATGTATATTTGGTTTTATTTTTTAACGTACTATGTTAATTTCGTCGCCGGTCAGCTAGTCACGGGACAAGATATCATCAGTTAGCCAATCACGGGAGAGGGTGTCACCTGTCAGCCAATTAAGAGACAGGGTGTCCCCAGTTATCCAATCACGAGAACCTTAGGAAAAATTGACGTCATCATGTTACCGACACTACATACAGACCCTTGCTAATTATATAGTTAGATAACTTATTTATAAACTTTTTATGATGGGAAAGTGATTCATTTTTACTCAGTACATTACAGTTATATTGTTAAAACTAAAAATAATTTGAAACGTTTATTTATGACTACGAAACCCTAGACATTTCTGTATGTAATTATATTGGTAGATTCTTAGAGAATAAATCTGCAAAATATTATTCATATCGGTTAAAGGATACCGGCGTGTCTAGAGTTTCTCGTTTATGCATACGAAACCCTAAACATTTCTATATGTAATTTTATCCGCAGTTTCTTACAGAATAAATCTGCAAAATATTGTTCATATCGGTCAAAGCATATATGAGTATCTAGAGTTTATTGTTTATGCCTACGAAACCCTAAACATTTCTATATGTAATTTTATCCGCAGTTTCTTAGAGAATAAATCTGCAAAATATTGTTCATATCGGTCAAAGCATAAAGGAGTATCTAGAGTTTCTTGTTTATGCCTACGAAACCCTAGACATTTCTATATACAGATGTCCCAGCCAAGTAGCTCACCACTGCTATCTTTCTTAATATTATAGATAGAGTTTCGGATAAATGGACAAAGTTCGAGTATTTTACATAGGAAATATCATGACAGACTCAAGAATATTTTTAGATGTTTCGTTCACCAAATATTTTGAAAATGAACATTTTTTTAAATGGAATACTGTTAGGTCATTGCCCATTGGAAATCTGCAAAATATTTTCATATCGATCATAAGATATAGGAGTGTTTAGAGTTTCTTGTTTGTGCCTACGAAACCCTAGACATTTCTGTATGTAATTATATTCGTAGATTTTTAGAGATTAAATCTGCAAAATATTGTTGATATCAGTCAAAGGATATAGGAGTTTCTATAGTTTCTTGTTTGTGCCTACGAAATCCTACAAATTTATATATAGTATTTTATCCGCAGATTCTGAGAAAATAAATCTGCAAAATTTTTTTCATATCGAACATAGGATATAGAAGTGTCTAGAGTTTCTTGTTTATGCCTACGAAACGCTAGACATTTCTATATGTTATTTTATTCGCAGTTTCTTAAAAAATAAATTTGCAAAATATTGTTGATATCAGTCAAAGGGTATAGGAGTATCTACAGTTTCTTGTTTATGCCTACGAAATCCTATACATCTCAATACGTAATTATATTCGTAAATTCTTAGAGAACAAATCTGCAAAATATCTGTCAATCAAGAGACAGGGTGTTCCCAGTTAGCCAATCATGAACCTTAGAAACCTTAGAAACCTTAGAACCTGAATCGTGAACCTTAGAAAAAATGACGTCACAGTGTTACCCAGATTACAAACACACACTAGCTAATTATATATGTACGATGATGTCGGATTAACAGTTTAAGATCTGGCTGATGTTCGTGAATTATGGTTTCAACGAGATGGTTGTCCAGTTCATAATAAAATTATGGTCAGACAATATCTTCAGGAAGTATTTCCCGATACGTTGATAGGTAAAAACGAACCAGTTCACTGGCACGGTCTTCGTATCTAGCGCTTAATGTTTTTTATATTATGGAGATATTTAAAATAAAAAATTTACAGTGAAAAGAAATATCCAGATTTTGAACCATTTAAAGACAGAATATCTTTAGAAAGTTCTAATATATCGTGTTATCAACTAGCTAATGTTCGGCGTTCTTTTTATGATAAATTAGGTTACTGTTTGGCAGGGAAAGGAGACATTTTTTAACATTTAATATAAATTTCAATGTAACTTCTCTATTTAGCCGGTATCAGTATAATAAAATAATCTTTTGTTTCAATTTGTGCGATTTATTTATTATTACCTTAAAAAAAGGCTACTCATATTTTTTGTGCGCAACTGATATGTTGTGTAGAGCTATGGTATATTAAAATTTTGTATTTACATCTGTATTTTATCGAAAACGTCATATTATTTTTTCCAAATATCTAGTATTATAGATATTCGATGGCATCAAATTAAGAATTTTTAGAAATAAAACTAATTCTAAAAAGTTTTTATTCTTGAGTCAATTTCCACACTTATTTAAAATCCCATGTTAAACTGCTATGTTCCACGTTTCGTTGCACACACGGTATGCTTAAAAAATGCACATACTCATGCATGTATTTATAAGTTGGAAAGATGATGCGATGGGCACGTATGGAAGCCCCATATCGTTCAGGAGCCCGACACTGGTACTGTCTTGGTAAATCCACTCCTGTATATGAGCAGTGACGGGCAATAAGTTAATGCATGTAGTTTAAAAATGAATCTTATTTGATTACACTAAAAATAAAAGCAATTTATTATTCCTTTGTTTTCTACCAGTTATATAGAATGCCAAAAATATTAATTAACAAAAAGAAAACTTCTAGATCCTCGCTGGAGTCTTAGCCGCCTTCATTAATTATCTCCTAAATACGCAACTTGTTTACGATTTCTATGGCCATCTCAAAACAGAAGTCAGTCATCCCAGGTAGCATAAAAAGAAACTAAAATCTTAAACGCTAATAATCTGACGTGATCCACGTACTAACAAGAATGACATCTTTCAAGCAACTACAAAACTCTCGCTAAAGATTTATAAACGAATTAATCAAATACGCAATTTGTGTAGCTGTGGTAGGTCCGCGACTCCTTCGGTTAACCCGCAGAGAAAACGGTTGCAGTGCTCAGTTGACACTGCGCATATTTAACACCTTGTAACGTTTATAATGGAAGCAGTTTTATCTCACAATAAATGTCCGCGGGACACCATCGGACATGCCGTGCCTAAAGAAGAGAATTAAGAACGTCATTTGTTAAGATTGTGACGCGTTTTATTGCCGGTAATATGTTGTGTGTGAGGGATTAGGTGTAATTAAAAGCTATGCTGTTCTTGTGACAGATATTACAATATACGCAATTTCCCGCGGAGAAACCCCGCTGATCATTCTACTAGACGCTGCTTCAAGTGCTACAGATACCAGATATAGATTAGTTTTTTTTTTCTAATGACTTTTACTATTAGAATTATTGCCTCTTTAATACTTTCAGTTTCTGGTTTGGTCTTAGATTAATGACATCCTTGTTTGTATTGCTACTGTTCTGTCCATTAGCCTTCAAATTTAGGAGTTTCACTCTAGGGGCAATTGCGTAAAATTATAAACTGAAACTTTCCACTAACAACCCGATAATGTTGAGCGTGATGTATTCATAACCTAAAATAATTAATTTTCATAACGATCCTAATTTCGAAAAACCATTATATCAAAAATTTAGCTATACTATTCTGATTTACTTATGGTCTATATCAAAGTAGAAAAAAGTAGATAGCGCTGCGAACCGAGTACGATTTACACTGATCAAATACAGTATAGCGGGAAATTTAAAATAAGTTACAACTAGGGCATGGGCGTAGCAACTGGGTTAGCAAGTGATTGTTTTTTAATATAAAAAAGGTTAATAAGATATTGAAATAAACAAGGCAGATAATACACTTACGTTATTTATACGATATAAATTCAGTTTAATGGGAAATTTGAAAAAGTTAAAAAAATATTAATTTTAAAAATTATGTACTATGTATATATAAAAAGAGAGATTTGGCTAAAAGAGTTTAAACAAAGCAATAAAACAAACAATATATCTTCAGAGCTAAAGTTTCTTATTTAAATAATTATTGTAAATAAAAATTAAAAATATATGTATATATGAAGGTCTAAAAATTATATCAATAACTTCTTCTTTGGGCACAATCAGCTGGGCTGTCTTTTGGCCTCACATTAGTCCTCTCTCTTGATATGTTAATTGTCAAGTGTCAAAAAATATTTATATGTCAGATAACCTAAAAAATATATAACTGCGTAAAAACAAATTACATGGAGAATTTTCTCCATAAAATCTACGCCAGGAATATAAATAAAAGTCTAAATATGTAAATAATAACAAAATATATGAGAAAAATTAAATAATATAAATAATATATATTTCCAATGTACGACACTGAACATCTGTCAACTTGGACTAAAAACAATATTTTTACAGTGTAATAGGGATGACGATCTAAACCAATCCGAAGCAAGGACAAACAGCTCCTATCTTCTTACACACATTTTTCTACTTAGAAATAGACCATAGACCCAGTTGAATAAACCGTTGTTAATCATGTAAGATAATCACGCCATCAGTTGATGACATTGTCAAACATTTGACAATGTCATGATGAAAACAATTGATTGTATACTTAGTTTTTAGCAACATAGTTAACTACATTGTCACACAACAACGCTTTATGCAACAGGGCCTTAGTATTTTTTCTACATACGGGTACAATTTTTGTCTGCTAAATTTAGGTCCTTTAGGTTCAGCTGTTTTGCAACTGTTTCTACCTGTGTTGAAAATTGACATGAATAAGATTTGTCCTCCACCCTAGGAATGATGACGGGTACGCGGGTACCAATTACTCGACACGTTATGATTGTACCCGGTTCTGATTTTGAATACCCGCTACCCATTATCTACCCATTGCCCGTTAACTGCGTTAACGGGTATCGGATATCTAACGGGTAGCGGGTAATTAACGGGTAGCGGATAATTAACGGGTAATTGTGTGAGTTATTTTGAGTATTTATTTATCTTTGACTATTTTGTTCTCGTTACAGTAATGGGGATTAAGTATTCGTGTTCCATAATTCCATAAGCGCGATAATTAATGGGTAGCGGGTAGCGGCTAATTAACGGGAAGTGGTAATTAACGGATACCGGGTACCCGGTTCCATAAATTTTAAATTTTCGTCTATCCTACTCCACCCTATCTTATAGAGGGACTGGTGTAAAATATGAAAAAAAAGTAATATGAAATCAGAATAATCCAATTTGTTATAAAACGAAATAGCACCCTTGGGATATTTGATCATATTATTTTTTTGAAAGTTATCATTTTTTTTGTGTCGCTTAACAATTAATTATTATTATTTTTTAAAATTTAATGAGGAATATCAAATGAAAACTCTTGAAGCATAAAGTAACAAACAAAAATTATTTTTTCCACAAATTTTGCAACCTTGTTCCCAAAATAGTACACTGGGATTGTTTGACGTAGTTTTTTGAAAATCATCGATTTTTTGTTTTATTATTATTATTTTTTTTTCATTTAAAGTATTTTCGTTTACAAGTGTTCAAACTGTTCATACTAAAGAAAAAAAAAAAAAAAAAACAAATATTTCATTTTCAAGTCGAACCTACTTGAAAACACAACTTGAAAGTACTTAAAAGATAATAGTTTTAATTATTTTTATTTTTATTATGCTTCGAGCTACAGATAACTCAAGAGTAAATATGCGAAAGTGTTCAAATCAAAATTGAAGGCACTTTGAACAATAGTAAATAAAAATACATTACTTTCTAGTCATTAACGCTACGTACAACCCCCAGAGATTATTAATTTCTTATACAAAACTAACAGCCTGAAATAAAATAAGTAACAATCTATACATCAAATTTTGCACAATATTTTTATCTATCTAATAGGATATTTTAAATTATATAAAAAATTATTGTAACAATGTTATTGCTCAATAACTTAATAATAGGTATCACACAACAATGTTCTGTAATTTTTTAAATATATTTGTGGGTTGCAAATAAGTTTTGTATTTATATAGTTTTGTGTAGAAATGTTCAAATAATACATCAACATTTTTTTCGGCATTATTGTATAAACAATCCAACCAGGAACATCAGGATTATGTTTACATATTTTGGAAACTGGACATGACGCTAATTTTTATACAACCGCACGCATTCTAGCGGAAGAATGCAACACTTACACACGTAAATTTATTGAAAATTGTTTTATCTTTATTACCGACCAGAATTTAAACGTTCAGACTAATTTCAACAATACACATCGGACGTATTCAAAAGTTATGACTTGTCTAAGCAACCGTTAGCATACTCCATTTTATTTTCTGACAAGGTTTTACCACGTATTTTGACTCTTATGTTAACTTTTATTTATTTATTATTTATTTGTATTTATCATTTTCGACAATCATGTACGTTTTTATGTTTTTTATAATTTTTTATATTTTTATTTTTATCATCTTTGACCAATTTATATTTTCAAAATTATATTTTTCTATTTTCATATTTTTTGTTTTATAGCTTGATAATGCTCGAATGAGCGAAACTAGTCGCAATAACTTTAATAAAGAATATACATAATTAATATTATATTTATTCGGTGGAAATCCAAGAAAAACCCGTACAACTCCTATTACATAACCACCAATAATCTTATACATTCAATACCTCATTAATAGTACGTGTTTACCTGTTGATAAAAATAGGAACTAAAAGAAAAATTGAAAATCTAAAAAACACTTTTGGATCAATGAAGATACCTTGTAAAATATGAAGGAATCAGTCAATGGAAGATCTGACAAGTATACAAGATGCATGAACTTCACAGTTAACAGATCAAAATTACTGAAAGTGCCTAAGAAGAACCAGAGAGGGCTGTTATAAAGAGATATGAATCATTCGGTTTGCTTTATTTTTATTTTGTTTATTTTAATGAAAAAAAGGTGTTAACCATACCCTGGCCGCATTTAAACCCTATGCCTTTGACATGCTAAACAGTGTCTCCCACATATACCGAAGATGGCATATAATTAATTTCAAGATAAAGATTTTCGAACCTAGTTATCGGCCCTCGTAATAAAGCCAATAAATGATATCTATATAAAATATGTCAGGTCTTTAAGAAAACAAAGGTTGTCATTAAATTTCAATACACCATCAACTTTTTCGTGCAATTTCAATAGGTACTTGTTTCGGCATCAAGTTTATCAAACACAAAGAAATTCTCCCTCGTTTATTCCTCTTCGTGATGTCCCTCTACATCTGAAGAATCGTTTCTCTCTTATATTATACTTGCAAATGAGCAGGGCTGACTGTCTGTCACCGCGACCGAGCGATGAGTGATTCACACTTGTGTTCCGGACCATTGAGTCCGCGAGGACGCATCTAGACGCCCGCGATGCCCGGAGACGCCCCTCTTTTTCAACAGATATTGATGGATCGCCTGTCAATATACTTGAGATGTAGGATGGTCAGATGTTTTATATTGTTGGATATTGATAGAGATCTTTTTAAGGATTTTTTCATGGGGAAAAATTGTGGAAATAGAACATGTGGATATGAAAGGGTGTTGGGGTAGAGAAAATTTGGTAGTTTTCAATTCAGTACTATTATACGCAATTTGAAAAAAAATTATGTGAAGTGTGAATTTTCACACATTTCAGGGTTTTGTAGGTATTTAGCCAGTGAATGATGATTTTAGAAGGCCAAACGCTGAATGCCTGTCACTACATAACACATAACAAGTGTTGGTTTTAAATCCTTTAAATCAATAGGCACGACAAGAAGGTTGCAGTTAGATTTTATTCTACCATGTATCATATATCTCTAATACTACAATAATATATATTTTAACGCATTTTTTTTTTGTATAATTGCAAAAATATCATTAAAATCTAGACCTGGAAACACTGCGGGTGATATTTTGCCACGCAAGAGCACAACGTCTACAGAGACATTGTTTATATTGCGACTATATGAAAAACTAGCAGATTCTCTACTAGAATTGGAACCCCAGCAATCCGGCCAGTTATTTATTTATTTTCCTAGACGATATTTGCAAAATAAATTTACGTACCTCTTACCCATCTACCCATAACAAAATGTATCCATGCATATACAAATATATATTTTTAATTTTAGCTAAGATATTAAACGAAAATCTTAATACTTGGCAAAATGTAGTCAAAATGAAATGTATTTCAAAAATTAATTACCGTTCCTTAATCTGCACTTAAAGAGCTTCCACTTAATATCCCCACAATAAAATTTAAATTAAAAAAAAATCAGTAACACAAAAACTGTAATATTTTCCACGCATTAAGAGGTTTAATTTGATTCCCCAATCAAAATTTAAAAAAAAATATTTATTTTTCCATAAAATACATATTTGTTTATATTTATTATATTTATCCCGCGATGTATTTTTTTGAACTCTCTATAGTTTTCTTATATGTGGGTCAAAAAGTTGTATATAAGTATGCAAAATTTCAACTTTTTATGTTCAGTCGTTTTGCTACAATTTCTACCGTACAGACAGACAGACAGACACATTAGGGACATTATAAGGGTTTTTTGGTGGTCATACCTACAAAACCCAAAAAATGGATGTGAAATGTGAATTTTCACACATTCCAGGATTTTGTAAGAACAGAATACCAGACGTCTTGTACAGGTACAATATACTTTCTATAAACGTCACAATCTACAGTTTTTTGATAATCAATTTTATTCTTTAATTTGAGTTTATATATTTTTTTAAACAAAATTTAAATAATTTTCGTCAGTCTGGTCCCAATAAAATTCAAATTAAAAAATTCCAGCATTTTTTTTTTTGCTATTTTCTTTGTATCTAAGTATTCATTAAATTATTAAGAAATATATTAATAAATGGCTTCTTTTATTTATAATTTAGAAACGTATTTTTCACTACTAACAATGAAAAATTAAGTTTATAGATGAACACTACGCAACTTGCATTACATAAAAAGTGTAGCTCGATTCTCGGTTGTTAATTTTTTTTTATTATTATTTTAATCTCTAAAGAAGACTTTACTTTACATTACTTTAGCCATAAAAATAATCAATTTTGTCCTTTGTCAAATCATAATCTGACCAAAAATTTCTGTTGTACTTTTCCAGTTCACATTAATGTACATTGGTCAGATATTTTAAAGATTTTTAGATTCACCTCAAGAAGCTGTTGAAGCCTTCGAAAACCATGTTTTCGAGATACCAACTTCAGAGTGGAAAAAATGTTTCGAGAATTGGTTTGATAGCATGCAAAAGTGTATACATCTTAAAAACGAATATTTTGAAAAGCAATAAAACAGTTTGTTAAAAAAAAAAAATTTTTTACTTTCTTAGTTTTTGTAAAAACTTAAAATGTAGCACTCGTAATAGTCATTATTATTTATTTTATTTTTTTCATTTCTAAATTCGAAATATATTTAAAATGTTTGCAAAGCTGAAATCCTGAATTGGTTATCGAGAACCCAACTACCTTCCGAACTGTTCAAAGCAGAAGGCTCTTGCAGTAAAAAATGACCATTTTATAATCATTCAATTCCATATTAAAATGTATGAGCTCCCACCTGATTGAATTAAAAGTGAAAAATCACACTGAAACACATCAGTCTATAATATATAAATAATAAAAGAGTGCGCAGGCCAATGTAGCTAATACATTAAGCATGAAGCTAACAGTTCACGTGAGTTATGAACCGGTAGTCGCTAAACTGAGCCACGAATTTATTAAATTAATTTATAAAGCTTTACATTTAGGATGTGGATTTATAGCGATACGCCAGTGGGCCATAGCCATAACAAATAACTGTGACCGATTCGCTGTGAAATCAGGGATGCATTTATGATATATGCCTTTTGTAAAGGGTAAAGTCAAAAGTCAGCGGGATGTTTCTAGCAACGATTATTTATGTTTAGATATATTTTAATCCAGATTATATATGTCCGGCTTTAGAACCAAATGTGCATATTAAATTGTAGCGGTTGAATAGAAACAAACAAGATCAGGAATATTGCTATCAAGCTATAGCAATGTTTCTTAACCAGTGTATCGCGGCATACTGATGAACCACTAGCTTTTTGTTGTGCCATGAGAAAAAAATTGATTAGCGCTTCTTTGGATATAATAAGTGTGACATGTTGTAGATTTTATGGTTTCGTAGGCATCAGTAAATGATTTCTTTTTACTGCAATTGAGTTAATATAAAATGTATTTGAAAAAAAATTACAGCTATTAATTTAAATATTGAACGTTTTAATACCTCGCAAGAAATAAAAAATAATTTCATAAAAAAAAATAAATAATGATAATAATAAAATAAAATCTAATTAAAAATTATGTTTGTACTAAGGTGATACATCAGTAACTGACTAGTACTCAGATCTTTTTATTTGTAGGCCCTGTTATTTTTTTTTAAAATTTAATAAATAATCGCGTTAAAAAGAAAAGTTTTTTAAACATTACTTTCATTCGTCCCACAGTAAATAAAGTTCCTAAATAATTCATACAAAAATACAAGAAATTCGATTTGAAAAAAAAAAAAAATACTGTTCACAAAGTACATTAAAAAAAATATTTTTAGGCTGACTGGTTTCATAGGATGGGGAACAACAGTTTTTTTGGAACATATCTGACAAAAAATTTGTCGAAATACATTATTTTAAATTCTCTTTAGTTTATGATTTATTTTTTTTTTAAATTTCGGTCGTTAATCTCAAGAGATTTCATTTACTATATCACTCAACAATTTTTAAAAATATTTCTGTTTTGGAATAATAAATATAGGTATTAGTATTACGGAAAGTAGAGTAGAAGCCATAGTGCTAAAAAGAAAACATGTATAAAATTATACTTAAAAATTAAAAATTTATATATATTCTTAATACAAATAAAAAAATAGGATATTTAACATTAATAATATGCAAAAGCATCTGTGTAGGGGAGACCAGTCCTTGTTGGCCCCCTATTTTAAAATGTCTATTATTAATTAAAAAAATATGAAACTAGTTTTTAAACTTAAGGAAAATGCTCTCCAATGTTTATTCTTTAATATCGCGCAACGTTTACATTCCAAAATTATTATATAACAATTAAAAATAAATAAATAAAAAAATGTTGCGTATGCCATTACACCTTAATATGTTATGCTTTGATGACATAGCTGATAAAATTTGATGAAATATTTGATAGTGAATATTTTTTATTCGGATTTCAGTAATAATTAATAGAGACAAATTATGATAAATGTTTATATAAAAAAACTTTTAAAGCAAACATACATAAAAAAAATGACCAACAAATTATTTCGTCTATTTATTAATACCCGCACATTCATATGCGACCAATTTTAGCATAACTGGCATTAAACCCAAAACATTTGGTTTGGATCTTAAATATAACCCCAATAAAGACGGCTCCCTATACTAACATGTCTGGAGGTGTGCCCACATTGCCAAAAGTCACCATAAATTTCATTTTATTCTACCATAGTCAAAATATAACTTGACTGTATTGAATCTCTGACAAATGAACTTCCATTTTACACGAAAATTATGTTCAGTGTAATGGCATAACAAATAAAGAAGTTATTGAGTATTTATATAGCTACTTGCCGATTATATATTACTCTGAGGTAAAATTAAAAACATTTTATAAAACCTGAAATTATATTCGGTAACTATCAAACGCTTTACCCACGTTTATATACAAGGTGTCTCAAAAGAAATTTTATATTTATTTAGCTTACTGCGTGAACGCAACGTATCCGAGGGGCGCGGGGGTTATGTCAATCGGTAGCCTGGCTCTTGGGAATTTAGTCGCTATGGAGCGTTTCTCGGGAGCAGACCGCGCGTTATGCGTACGAGAGTTTTACAAAAACGGTGATTCGGCGACTGTAGCGCGTAGAAAATTCTGCAGTATTCGAGGTTTTCGCCACTTAAATGATGCGCCAAGCATTCCTCTCATTCGACATTGGGTTAAAAAGTTTGAAGAGACTGGTACAACGCTGGATAAATCAAAATCCGGGCGACCTAGGTCATCAAGAACGGTAGAAAACGTGGAGAATGTTAATCAGTCTGTTCGTGACGACCCGAAGCTTTCAATTCGGAAGCGCGCAAGTGCTTTAAATGTGCATAGATCATCATTACATCGCATTATGCACAAAGACCTAAAGCTGCACCCCTACAAAATTCAATTGGTGCAAGAATTAAAGCCCCAAGATGCCAGTCAGAGGCTTAATTTCGTAAATCAGGTGATTGAGCGATTTTCAACGTTTACCAACATTTTGTTTTCGGATGAAGCTCATTTTCATCTTAATGGCCACGTAAATAAGCAGAACTGCCGCTACTGGAGTGCAACGAATTCGAAACGCAAACATCAGAAACCCCTACATTCGCCTAAAGTGACCGTATGGGCTGCGATGTCGGCGCGAGGAATTATCGGCCCTTACTTTTTTGAAGACGAAAGGGGGCGTGCAGTTACAGTGAATTCAGAGCGTTATGTGGAGATGTTAGACAACTTCTTGGTACCTGAACTGCAAAACTTTCCTGGCTATAACCAAAGAACATGGTTCCAACAGGACGGAGCAACTTCACACACGTCCAATATGTCTCTGCCACGTGTTCGTGAAATTTTCTCAGGCAAATTGATCTCCCGGAGAGGTGACATAAATTGGCCTCCACGCAGTCCAGATTTAACCCCTATGGACTTTTTCCTATGGGTTTATCTTAAATCTAAAGTTTACGCCAGTAAACCGACTTCACTGGCGCATTTGAAAGAAAATATCCGTCAAGAAATGGCAGCCATCCCTGAGTCCACCTGCCGAGACGTCATAAGTAATTTTACTGTTCGATTAAATGAGTGCCGAGAACGCGAGGGTCTACATTTAGACGATATTATTTTTAAGAAATAAATTCTCAAAAAGTGTATTTTAATAATTAATAAACATTTTTTCTATATACGGCTTACTTTTTTTTTAATCGATCCACTAAATATAAAATTTCTTTTGAGACACCTTGTATTTAAAATAGACATGTGTATCTAAAATTACGACGCTGCTCGAAATATAGTTCGATAGATATCGTCGGGGTGCCAACATACTCAAGGTGCCAACAAGGACTGGTTTCCCCTAAGTTAAAAAATGGTCGTAATACTGACCATATTACTCCTAAACGTACATAGATTGAAAATGTGGTCATGAAACCTGGTAACAGGAGGCCTAGGCTCACCTCGGGTTGTGGGGCCAATGATGAAGATGCAAAAGCATAGGTGAGATTTAAGTTAATTTGGAAATAGATGCCTTATCTTGTTTTTTAAGGCGTTTATGGACGGGGTACTTACTATTTCTTCTTGGAGAGAATTTCACAGGTCAAATATATGGTTGGTAAGAAAGTGCTGTCTGGGTTTCTTGCTGCATTTCTCGTAATTCAACTTTAAATGGTAGCCACGAAATCGATGGATCAGGTTGAGTTAGAAAAGACAGGACATATAATTAGTATTGCTTGTAGTTATCTTGAAGACACATTTAAATGAGATCCCAGCGTCGTCTGAAATTAGCTAGTGATGGTATGTTCAATTTTACAAGTCTTTGTTCATATGTCAGATGTCGTAAATTATTTGATAGGTGCGTAATAGGTCTCTGGTTTCCTGTAGGAGCTGTATATCTCGGTGAGTGTAGGGCGACCAAACAATAAATGCGAATTCAAGAAGAGAGCGAATGTAAAACAGGTATATCATAAGGAACAAGATAAGGGTTAGACGTTAGATTTGTTTACCATATAGGGCATTTTACTCGCCTCTTTTCATTATGTGACGTGACCAATCAAGGATTGTTCAAGGATAGTTATGCCAAGATCTGTTACATTTTCGATCAGCTGCATAGCGCTTCCTAAGATATAATAAGTGTGCCTGGGATTATTGTTACAAAGATGTAATATACGACATTTTGATTTGTTCAATAGTAAAATCCATGTGGTGCAATTTGTATCGATTTGAATGAATGATCGACTCTTTGCCACTTTATCTAACTTTAGGTCATTGGCAAACATCTGATGTTCGGTTAATACATTTATAACTAAGTGACACAAATATTAGGAACAGGATAGGTCCAATAACGCTTCCCTGTGGTACATCACTTGTAACTGGGTAGAGCTGGGAGTAGAATGATTCAATACGAAGTCGGAAAATACGTCCGATGAAAGTAAGAAAGGCAATCATCCAAAATACATATGTATGTAAATATTTTTTCCAGTGATATTTTCTCCTCTTCTAGGGTGTTATCCTACATGTGGGCCAAAGAATTATATATGCATGCTGAATTCCATACATCCAGCCATTTGTTTATAACCGTACAGAAATCTGAAAAATGATTGTTCTAGTGAAAGCATATATGTATTATGTATAAACTAATGTCAAGTATGAATTTTCACATATTTTAGGATTCGTAGATATGTATCTAGTAAATCAAGCCAGTACTGAGCCCGAACGCCAAACAAGATGTTATAGAAACAATTTTGCTGAATCGGATAAAAATCAACAATTACTTGAAAATCATTTTTAGGGTTTTGTAGGTATGACCAGAAAACCCTTATACCGTCATTTTGTCGTCTGTCTGTTTGTCTGTCTGTCTGTCTGTTTGTCTGAATTATTTTGTCAAAATTCTAGTTATATTTTGGCAAATGTTGCATTTAATTTTTAAAAGCGTAAATTTAATAACCAGTGGGAAGTGTTGAAATTATAATTTAATTCTATGTTTGAATGTATACGAAATCAGAGGGGCGGAGTTTATGACTTAAACAACCAATGGAAGCCGTAGGCGCAATTTTCAAAATATTAGTGAACATTGCTATATAAAAAAAAAATACTGCAAACATTTAGAAACCCAAATAATGGTATTTAGGCATTCGAATTAAAATTAATAAAAAAAATATTTTAACATAAAATTTGTTTTGGCATTCCAAATAATCATCATTCACTTACTAAATACCTGCGAAACCCTGAAAGGTGTGAAAATTCACACTTTCTTTCTTATATGGTATCTTTCTTTCTTAAATTTTATTCTTATAACCATATAGGTATCGCAGTGGTGTGTAACTGCTGCAAGGGACTATTTCAAAGGGGACTATTAATATTAAGAATCATTTTTATTAGTACAATTTTGACCCATTTTTGATCAAACCTGCTATATTATTGGAAAAGAAAGATGCAATGTTTATTGATAGTGAAAATTAATCTGATTCTGTAATCCTATATTACTATTGATGTAGCTTTTAGTGTTAAATGAGGAATAATTAATCTTCCTGTAAAAATGGTCCTGACGTTTAATGTTTAGGACGGAAATACAATGGCGTTGACAAAACGTTATCATCCTTTTTCATTGGATTTAGTTTTATTTGGTTGGTACTTCTCACGCCCGTTAATGAGGGCGCCACGTGCAGGCGTAAGAGCGCGATTGGGCTTCCGTCTGACCGGACAGGCACGCGTCATAACGACACAAAGGGCACGACTAATCGGGGGCGGAGTTATATAACAAAATACACAAAAATATTGTTGTGAAATATGGTGTCTTTCTACAAAGGGGAAATTTTTATCACTATTGAATACAATAAAGAGAATATCTAGATATTATATTTATTAAGGTTTGATACGACAGTACTGTTTCTGTTTAAGGTCTGTTTTTCTGCAAAGGACAATATTAATCTTAACACTGAATATAAAAATATTGTATACTAGGCATGGCCAAACTCCGGTCCGCGGGGTGCATTGGTGTCGCCCGCGTGCTTATTTCCTATTACTTTTTGCTCGTCTGGCATTAAGGGTTCCCCTTTTTTTCGGGTTTTGTAGGTATGATCAAAAAACCCTTATACAGTCATTTTGTCGTCTATCTGTCTGTCTGTTCGGTAAAAAATGTAGCCAAATGGCTAAATCTAGAGAGTTGAAATTTGGCATGCTTATACATCTCTTTGACCCACACATAAAAAAAAAAATACTAAAACATCTAAAAAACATATCCCCCTAAAAATATAAACAAATATGTGCTCATCGAAAGATATATATCAAATAAAAGCCCTTAGTACATGGATTAACAATGAAAATTTTATTTTTGCAAAATAAATTATTTTAAGGCAATTTTTGCCAAAATTGTGCAAAAAAATGTTTGTCCCACACCCTGTAGCCCAGATGGTTTAAACTAAAAATCTGAAAAAAAATTAAGTAATGTACATTGGTGTGAACCAGAATAGTACAGTGAACAGGAATTTTTGATCAGATTATGTTTTCGGAAAATAACGCATTTTTAGTGTTTTTTGGTTGACGATGTACAAAAGTTATAGTTATGTAACACACTATACTAGAAGGCGTTTCCTGGTCTTATGTTTAGTTAATAGCTTGCTTGCTATGCAGCAAATTAGGGTTCGCTCCCGGGCTGAAAATGTTTTGTCAAAATAGTTATATTTTGGCAAATGTTGCATTTAATTTTTAAAAGCATAAATTTAATAACCAGTGGGAAATGTTGGAATTATAATTTAATTCTGTTTCAATGTATAGGTACAAAATCAGAGGAGCGGAGCATATGATTTAAAACAACCAATGGAAGCCATAGGCGCAATTTTCAAAATCTTAATGAACCTTGCTATATAAAAAAAACAAAAAATACTGCATTTAGAAACCTAAATAATGGTATTAGGCATTCGGATTAAAATTAACAAAAAAATATTTTAACATAAAATTTGTTTTTAAAGCCTTAGATAGAAATTATCTAAAAATATCGTTCATTTTGTCGTGATTACTACAAAGCAAAATATGTCCTACACACTGTCCAAGTGTAGTCTGTCTTTTGTTTTTGTAACATTTCACTTCTACAAAATCAGCACAGGTATTCATTGCGGATGTAAGGCTCCCCTCATTTCCTTCCTGCATAAAATAACGCTGTAATATTAAATTCTCTGTACATTTTCTTGAGAATATGTGTAACATAATATGTACTGTGATCTTAACTGTCCCAATTAAGCGGAATTTTGTCCCAATTAAACATTAAACATACTGTTAGTTCCTTAGTTTGGTTTCTGTTCTTTGAGATTTGGCCCAAATAAGCGGCTGCCCCAATTAAGCGGTGGCCCAACTAAGCGGAATCGTCTGTATTTTCTTTGAATATAAGTATGTGTATTTTGTTAATAGTTAATAATATTAAAGAAAATGTCGTTATTTAATATATATATATGTATATATATATATAGATGGGGCCCCGCAATTCCAGTTTTGCCCCAGGCCCCGCAAGTGCTAGGGGCGGCCCTGTGTACATGTATGTCAAATTTCGGATATATAGGACCAGTTATTAGTTCACAATTTCCACCGTACAGTCAGACCTACACATGAGTGATGTTATAAGGATTTCCTGTTTTTTTTTTTTATTTATTTATTTTACATCGGCCTATTTCTGCAACGAGGCTAATCGCCGATGCCAGAGGGCGAGCTCCTATACCTGGATGAGGGGTGAATGGTTGTGAAAATGGGAGTAATGTAAACATATTATTCTCGCCTGAATAATATCACCAACGAAGGAGGCTCGAACCACCGACCGCCCAGTCCAGACTGTTTCCACCAGTCTAAACCGCACGACTGAATGCGCTCGGCCACTCCGTTGGCGATTTCCTGGTTATAACTATGAAATCATGATAATATGCATAATATTTTTTATAATATTGAAAGAAACAATTTAGATAGTTTTGACAAATTCCACTCAATTAACAAACAAATTGATGTATATTACTTCAAAATATTGTTACTTGCTCTCCCCAAATAGAAGTAAAACTATTAGAAACAAAAAGAATAACAAATCGTGTCTCCCCCATTATTATTCTACATGAATGACCAAATGTTTGTTACAGGGTGTCCGAATCATAGCGCAGGGTATTTTGATTTATAGATATGTGTGCTGGTAGTGGTGGGAAATGTTTAGATACGAGCCGAGGGGTCGCGATGCTGTGTTTTGTTAATTTATTCACGACTCCCGATGTCGGGGTAGGATTGCATCACGCTCCATTTGTCAGGGCAGTCAAAGATGTAAGGTTATCTACTTCTGTCGATGGCAACCAAACCAATGTATTCGATTAGTAAAAGCTTATGTTGATGGACTATCTGTGGTAGATAGATTGATTTACATAATTCAGTAGCTAATGCATGGTCTTTTATTAATAAATTCGGTATGGGAAAGTCGGAAATATATTAAAAGCTTTTATAAGTTTGGTCGTGTTACTTTTGAAACGTTAATTCGGGACCGTGAAATCTACATTGTTTTTTACTTAAATGATATAGTTTTGGTTAGTTAATTTTATTGATAACATCTTGAATAAATAAAATATAAATGATAATATCAAAATGAAATGCTGTTAGATTTTATATTATGATTTTGGAAATTATAAATTTTTTATTGTTATACATGCAATGGGTAAAACAGTTGAATTTTTGCATAATTGACAAACAATAAAAATAACAGTCATTCTATCCCCCCCCCCCTTATGCAAATGAGCTTAGGACAAAAATTGAAACAAATTGATAATTTCAATGTACAATTTCCTATCGATATTAGTATCATAATTCGTTATATCCATTCGAAGGCTTATTATCATAAGCGAATGAACAAAATAAGTATGTCTAAGAAATATGAAACATTCATATTAAGAGGCAAATATACTAATAGCCTCCCCGCCCGGCTTTGCTCAGGTACAAGTCGATATTATTGACCCTGCATTTTTTTGGAACTTACAAGGTACCTACTTGTAATTAGCCGACCGGACCGAAGACAATACTATAAACATGAGAAAGTTTAGGATTAAACTGAACAGGATTACTTATTTGAAAGCCTCTTTATAAAAAATGGAAGAGGAGGTTGTACGGGTTGCGGACAGCAATGAAAACTAATCAAATCAGCTGACAAGTTTCGAATAAGTTTTATTCTTCATCGGAGCTACAATAGGATAATCACATTTATAAACAATGTTTTTAATTTTACCATTAGTTGCTAGCAGATGTATAATTTTGGATGGTTTATGTTCCTCAGCAATAATATTGGTACACCTACTCCACGTAAAAATTTTAACATTCAATTCTGATTAGTGTATAAATCATGGTACTGATGATTTTAAAAAAATGAGTTAAATATAAACCAAAAAGATGGATTTTGCATTACCCGTGCGTTCAAATATAATTATATATTTGGAACTACTGAACCAATTTTAACAAAATATTGCCTTAAATCTAACCAGATGACGTAGCTATAGATGAAAAAAAGCCACATGAAAATTGAATCAGCAGTTCTCGAGTAATGCGTTAAGTGTAAACAAAAAGATGGATTTTGGAACACAAATTTCATTATATCTTCGGAATTACTGAATAAATATTCAAAATCCCTTCAATTCTGATTAACGTATAAATTGTGTACTAAATTTACCACTGACGAAACCTATGTTTTCACTGATAATTTCAAGAAATAGCGTGAAATATGAACGGAATGCATTTGGTTTTACCCGCGCGCACAAAAATTATTATAACTTTGGAAAGACTGAACCGATTTTAAACCAATTTTAATATAATATAGCAAAAAATATGATCAGATGATGAAGCTACAGATACAAAACCAACTACAGACAGTCAGACGTTGCCTGTTATGTATATAGGAAGATGTATTAAATTAAATATTATATGCATATCGCTTACTCAAAATTGTGAACATGATTGTGGCACAATTGTCAAGTAGTTGTCTTGAAATGCATACAAAAAAAGTAAAGAGCTTTACTAATTGGTTGAATCTACGCAGAGATAATTATAGTTGGTAAAAGATTTTTTTTTAATCAATGGTAAAAATTTTAAATAAATATTACATTTTAAAACTACGTCTGTGAAGACGTATTACGTTTAGTTCAGAGCTTAATTACGACCTAACACTAGTAATCATCATGGCTATTCTGTATTATGATATAGCAGTTCGAAATAAATGTCTAACCCAGCAATCTCGGGGATTCTTCACCATGAAGTTTTTATTACTACCGGCACTTCTCCTAGTAGTTGTCGCAGTTTAAAATTCTTTCCTCTCATTATATAGCCCATATATTCCAATTTTAGCTTCTTCGTGGAGTATTTTACTTGCCCGACCTTAATATATAAGGGGCAAGTATTGTAATCGAAAATTGCGAAAATTTTTGATGTCGAGATTTTGACTGATGACCACGTTTCGTGGTCCAGAGAATCCAAGAAACCTATTTTCGAAGTGCCGTCCGTATGTGTGTGTCTGTATGTGTGTCTGTGTGTGTGTGTGTGTGTGTGTGTCTGTGTGTGTGTGTATACACGATAACTCAAGTACGGTTTAACTTTGAGAGTTCGTTCTTATTCTAAAAAATTCTTCTAATAATTGGGAAGAACTCTATTGTTTTTTATAAAGATCCGAAACCGGAAACGGAAGTTATTAAACTTTAAAATTTTAAAAAATTCATCACTATTAAAACAAATCTTGAACAAAAATTTGTAAAAAATATAATTTGATGTATTTTTGAAGGTTTAACCAAATATTTTTTTTAAATTTAATTTTTTTTTTTAATTTAAAAAAAAAAATATATTATTTTTTTTGTGGGAGGGCAAGTCTAGCGGAGGTTTCCCTTCGCCACTGGTTTAACCGACGTATCCATAATTTCCTGAATAAATATCAGTAAAGTCTCATCTGGAAGTCTTTCAACTTTGTAAATGTGCAGGGTAAAATTCATAAAAGGAGGATTCAATCGATGAAGAACATCTTGGCAAAAAAAAATCGCCTAAGATCTGAGCTCAGTACAAAAGCTCTCTTTAGAAAACAATCTACTAGGTACTTAATCATATTACATCATTATTATTATTAATGTTTTTGGAAGTATAAAATCTAAAGAATAAGAAGAATATACATACACTAATGAGGGGTAGGTTGTAGGGATAGTAAG
Source organism: Liopterus haemorrhoidalis (assembly GCA_963971575.1). Classification (NCBI taxonomy): domain Eukaryota; kingdom Metazoa; phylum Arthropoda; class Insecta; order Coleoptera; family Dytiscidae; genus Liopterus; species Liopterus haemorrhoidalis. The sequence goes on from OZ020611.1 coordinate 193,496,917, forward strand.
TGGAGGTATACGAATGCAAAATAATTATATTTCTTTTCGATAGTAACGTTATTTCTTCCTCTTGGTAAAAACAAAAAATTGATTACTAGTCCTCAGAATCTCTTAACTCTACCTTTGATTTTGAGTAGATAATTGCTCTAGATGTAAATAGGTGTATTGCTGTTCTAGATATATTTTCGCACAGCCAAATGAATTTCGTACTGAATATGCATTAAATTTTCCTAAATTAGTGGTTAAAAGGCTTAAAATGTTCATCACTTTATTTCCCATAATTCCGATAGACAGGGCCGGCCAGAAGGCGGTCCGAACGGTGCGACCGCACAAGGCCCTGCGCTTCCGAAGACCCCGCGCGACCCGAGTTTTTGTTTTATTTATAGAATGACTAAATCGGTTATTTTCATAGTTGCAGTTTACTTTTATACAAAATATGAAATGATTTCAACTTATTTCTACTAAATATTTATAAACAATGCAGCCCGTACTGACATTTGTGTTTTACGACAATGGAATTTTATCATTTAAAAAATTGATGTGAAGTGTGAATTTTCACACATTTCAGGGTTTCGCAGGTATTTATTAACTGTGTGATGATTATTTGGGATGCCAAAACAAATTTTATGTCAAAATATTTTTTTATGAATTTTAATTCGAATGCCTAATACCATTATTTAAATCCCTAAATAGGTGCAGTATTTTTTTTTATATAGCAAGGTTCATTAAGATTTTGAAAATTGCGCCTATGGCTTCCATTGGTTGCTTAAATCATAAGCCTCGCCCTCTGATACCTTCAAATATAGAATTAAATTATAATTTCAACACTTTCCACTGGTTATTAAATTTACGCTTTTAAAAATTAAATGCAACATTTACCAAAATATAACTAGAATTTTGACAAAATAATTTAAACAAAATATAAATGCAAAAAAAAAACTGAAAAAATAAAAATTGACGGGATTCGAACACAGTTTCTTACAGTAGTTTCAACTCACTAAGCGACAACACTACCACTGTGCTATACAGGATCACTCGTTTACTATGATAAATAGCGGATTAAATATTACATATTTTACTTAAAAACACAAAAAATGCGTTATTTTCCGAAAACATAATCTGATCAAAAATTCCTGTTGTACTATTCCGGTTCACACCAGTGTACATTACTGAGAATTTTTCCAGATTTTTAGTTTAAACCATCTGGGCTACAGGGTGTGGGACAAATTTTTTTTTTGCACAATTTTGGCAAAAATCGCTTCAAAATAATTTATTTTGCAAAAATAAAATTTTGATCGTTAATCCACGTACCAAGGGCTTTCATTTGATACCCTACACAGAATTGTAAAAAAATATTTTTTTTTTCGATGAGCATATATTTGTTTATATTTTTAGGGGGATATGTTTTTTAGATGTTTTAGTATTTTTCCTATGTGCGGGTAAAAGAGTTGTATAAGCATGCGAAATTTCAACTCTCTAGGTTTAGCCGTTTGGCTACAATTTTTACCGAACAGACAGACAGACAGACAGACAGACGACAAAATGACGGTATAATGTTTTTTTGGTCATACCTACAAAACCCTAAAAAATATTCAAAATTTATCACCACGACGAAAATTTATTTGGCTTTTTGTACAATTCAGACAATATACAAAAGATGACTGAAGACGATCTGCTTAAATGTTTCAAAGATTTAAATTTTTGTTTAAAAGACGACATTGATTGTACCGACCTTTTTTATGAAATTAAAATGTTTCGTCGGGTATTGTCGCCTAGAAATATAGTTTTAGAAATTTTAGAATATATTTATAAGAACAATTTATCTGAATTGTATCCCAATTTCGTAACTGTTTTGAAAGTAATACTGACAATTCCAGTAACAGTTACATCGGCAGAGAGATCGTTTTCAAAACTGAAAATAATAAAAAATTATTTACGATCTTGTATAAGTCAAGAGCGATTCTCTTCAGTGGCGATTTTGTCAATCGAGTCCGAGTTGGCAAGAAAACTAAATTATGACAAGATAATTAACAATTTTGCAATAAAACATGCCAGAAGAAATTAGTCATCATTACTGGTACGGCCTTCAAGGCCCTTAAAGGCTATAGCCGTCTCAATCATCTTCCGCCATTCCTTCCGATTTTGTGTTATTGTCCTCCTGTTGTGTGCACCGATAGACCGAGCATCCTGTGTTACACAATCAACCCACCTAAGCTTTGGTCTACCTCAATTCTACTACCTACTGGCACAATACGAAAATCTCTTTGTGCATGGTTTATTTTATTGGCTCCAGTCCATCCTAGTCGATTTAATTAAACTTTTTTCTTCATACCGATTAAATAGTTTGAAATTATATCCGCATCTCAATAAGGCACTTTTGCATACGGTCTAAAACGTTCTATGGGCACCTGGGTCGCGTCATGATTTCAGTACTGTTTTCAGAATGAGACTTCATAACAATAGATTTTCTATGGGCAGTGGTCGTTATGAAATAGGTATTTATAGATCTTTTTAGCAATTTATATTATTTTGTTAAATATTAATTATAATTATTCATAAATTATTAGTGTAACTTATATGTTCAAATAATAAATGCAACATTGCAAAATACAAATAGTTTGAATGTATTTTTTTTTATAAGAAGAAGGCCCCGCACGAGCACCTTGCACCAGGCCCCGCTTTTTTTCGGGCCTGCCGATAGATTATTATACTCGGAATTTATTGAACAGAATGAACTCGAGGAGAAGTTGGTTTTTATTAACACATCCAGCATATTATAAAATTAAAACTAATATCATTCAATGAAAACAAATTATATTCCATAAAAAATATTCAACTCTTTCCAATCTGTATTCCCACGCAACTAAAATCCAGTACTTACTAAAAATTCAGATGACCATCAGATATCTTATTTCATGCGGGCACATGTCCACATCGATAAACGTAAAGAAATATGAAAAGCATGAAAAATTGACATTTAAATCCATAATAACCTTCATATATGATATGTAATGACCCCGATAGAAATATTATCATGCTCGCACTCGTATTATCGATAAGTGAAGGGGTTTTTCAACAGCCACTCATATTACAATGGACAGAGGCCCATAGTATTTGTCATGCATCAACTAGCTGTCAATTTGTAGCAATTAATTGCACAGATTTTGTTTTTAATTTGTTGTTTTCCGTGTTTGTTATTTTTATGGTTTATTCATTATATGATTTATTTATATATTTTCTCATTGTATATGGGAAAATACAATTGATGGCATAGAGGAATTTCCACACCTAGCTTTATGATACTAAATATGGACTGTGAAGATTTTAACATTGAGAAAATTTTAATTTTTCCTCAACCCAGTTTTTATTGCAGAATTAGTATTTTATTGAAGTCTTGTATTGGAATTTATAAAAAATAAATAAATACAGATTTATTAATAAAAAGAAGGAAAACATTTTTTTGTCATATTTATTTCAAATTAAGTTTTTGTTTGTATTATCAGGTTTTTTTATCATGCATGCTTCAGTATCTCCAAATTGCCATCGATAATCAACATTTTACCGTATATGAAAATTTTAACTTTTTGAGTCAGGTACCTGTTAGCTCTTGAATAGTAAATTAACGAAATTAAAAGTTATGTTTTAACTTTTAATTTTGATTCGTTTTTTTTTTGCCGATGTGTACAGCAAATATCCCGTATCCTTAACTAAAAGGGGTTGGTATAAAGATTTGAATACATACGATTCCGCTTAATAGGGCCACTGCTTAATTGGGGCAGCCGCTTATTTGGGCCAAATCTCAAAGAACAGAAACCAAACCAAGGAACCAACAGTAAATTTACATGTTTAATTGGGACAACCATCCGCTTAATTGGGACAGTAAATTGAAGATCACAGTACATATTATGCTACACATATTCTCAACTAGGAGGCAAAAAAATGTATGGCCGTGTTACAGCGTTATTTTATGCAGGAAGGAAATGAAGGGAGCCCTACATCCGCACTGAAAACCTGTGATGATTTTGTAGAAGTGAAATGTTACAAATCAAAAGACAGACTACACTTGACGCATTTTTGCATTGAATTAAATTGGATGTACCAATTTATTATTTTATTTTGGAATTTATTATTATTTTTTCTTAAAAGTTTATATTTTTTGGTTATATGTAATTTATAGTTTTGTCCAAGAGTTTATAAAAGAAAATTATTGAAAGAAAAATATGCATTGTTTAATTTTATGTGAAATTCGCTTAATTGGGGCAGCCGCTTAATTGGGTCAAAATGTGTCCCAATTAAGCGGAATCGACTGTATATAAAAAAATAAGTTTAAACCACTTAAAAAAATTATTTTTCTTTTTTGAATGAATTGTTGCAGGTCAAATTAAAGCTCTTGTAGCTTAAATTAAGGAACGAAAAGTAATTTAAAAAAAACTCTTCTTTGATGGGAATTTTGATAAAAAATTATCAAAAAAAAAAATTATCTCCCATCCTATAATAGAAGGGTTTTCTATAAAAAATTAAAAAATCTGAATAATGCACAGTGAATTTGAAAAGTATAACAGGAATATCTGATGTCGGATATCAGATAAAAGCTCTGTGAGCATCTCAAATAAACAGGCATTTTATATTCTAACCGAAATATCAGGTATGAAGAAGCTATTGGTAATATAGGTGCCGTATTTATATATTTATATATATATGTTACCTTCACTCCTCAGTGGAGCATAGGACCTCTACGTCGTGCTTTCATCTGACTATTCCTGGGCAGATGTTTAACTTATGTCCATGTTGTCTTGCCAAAATTCTCTGCCTCCTTCTGGACAGATCGTTTCTATTTCGTTGAGACGGCCTTTTCCTCGACTTCTTTGCGGATTCTAGTCGAGAGCTTCTTTTGTGGCGTTAGGAGCATGTGACGATCCATCTCCATTTACAACAACGGTTTTCACACTTCAATACTGTTTGTTAGGTCTTTTGTCCGAATTTTTGGTTAGTGATGACGTTGGGTCAAAACATGCGCAGGAGTACGTGAATACATCGATTTACGAATACCTGTAAGTTATTTATGAACCCAGTAGTGACTTGCCATGTTTCAAAATGATATAATAATACATATTTGACGTTGGTGTTAAATAGTATTAGTGTCGTGTGATTGCTATAATGCGGGCAGCTCTATATGTTAATGAGCATGATGAAATATTTTCTGGCTTTCTTTATCCTTGAGAGGACGACACGATAGGCGGCTCCGTCTTTGGTTTATCCAAATTCACATATTGTGAGAGCATCCTCAAAATATGTGAATTCGTTAACTTCATCGATCATATTGTTTTGAATGTACAAGATGTTCACGTTTGATTATCCGATGCGTATCATTTTGGTCTTAATTATATTAAATTTGAGTTGTCGTGTTTGTTAACAATTAATCATCAACATCATCATCGGGTTAGGCCTTAAGGTCTGTTTCACAATTTCATCTCATCTTTTTCTTGGTCTGCCCACATTTCTTCTTCCCTTGGGTCTAAGCTATGGTTGTAAGCTAATTTAGGGAGTATTTCTTCATCCATCGCCTGGTGGGCTACTCAATTATTTCGATTATGGTCAATTATGTCTTGCATCTTGTATATCTATAGGTCTGTTTATCCTTTTACTGACTGAAGTGGGGGGGGGGGGATTGTACTTTTTACCACTCGGGGGGAAAATTCCTCCCCGAGTAATCCTTTGAATGCAACACTGTTTGGAATGTGCTGATACCCTGACAATATACATATACAATATACATATTGTATACCATATGTCGTAAGACATGATTTTATTGATCAACTAATACGTCTCGCACATCATATGATATATTTTCTACTATTCTATTTACATAAAGCAATATGCCTTAGCAACGATATAGCACACTACGATCGTTAATAAGTGTAAATGTTGCATAATTATATTTTCGCTAAGACGGCCAGACTGACATGCGGAACGTTCTCGAGACGCAACTGCATTTTTCACACCATACAACAAGCTCAGAGACCGTCTATTCGTTTCTGCACACACAGTGCTTTATCATCATCATCAGCCCGTCGCCATAAGTCACCATCTGCCACCATGGTTACAGAACTATTACCGGACTAATGCCACTGGCAGCGGCTTGTCTTGCGGTACTCAACAAGCTTTCAATTCTCAACTCATTATCTATTATATTTCTCAGTTTATTTTGCCATTCCGATCCCAGTGATCTGTCGTTTGTTTTTTCCAATCATCGCTCAAATTCAAAACTCAAATCTCGAAACTCAGATCATAATTCTCAAATATCAAAACCAAAATCTCATATTTTATGTCTCAAGTCTTAAAACTCAATTATTAAAATCTCAAATATTAAATCTCAAATCTAATTTTTACTCATTATGGCTAACACGTGCCATATGATTTAACCAAAACAATAAAATGCCTCTTACCGTTTTAGTCGTCAACAATCTAACCAGTTACCTTCGTACAATGTGTTTGTTAATAACAAAGCAACGCTCGTTCATCCTGACAATTTTTAGAGATCTGCTTTAGATAATTAATCCTGACGTTCTTAGTGTTAAGATTTTTCATTTTTCAAACAAATGTCACATTTCAAATTTATTCCAATAAGTGTCATTTCCATAGAAACCAATTGAAGTATTTTTGACAATATAACTCAAAATTCGCTAATCTATTATCTAGCTCATAATTCATACTACCTTTATATGATTCTCAATCGTCACCTTTAACTTAACACAAAATAACTTAAACCTTTACATTAGCTTTTGCGATATTATACGACAATTTCTTTACAACAATGTATTGTTGAATTAAAAAATATTTTTAATATTGCACTTATAGTCTTCTATTTAATTTTCTTGTGGGTGCTAGGCCAATACCACTTCTAATATTAATAAAAAAGGTATTTTATGAATAATAAGACATGATTTTATTGATCAACTAATACGTCTCGCACATCATATGATATATTTTCTACTATTCTATTTACATAAAACAATATGCCTTAGCAACGATATAGCACACTACGATCGCTAATAAGTGTAAATGTTGCATAATTATATTTTCGCTAACATACATATATTAATACATGCAGTTCATACCATGAGTTCAAAAGGAAAATACATAAGGGTTGACTATGGAAAAATAAAATAATGTCTACTGCAAGCTTTATAGTATACTATTCGTATAAAGTTTCATTTATTAATAATATGATTTTTTTAAATTTTCGCACCGTGAAAAATTATCTTATATTTCACCGGTGCGCGATACGAAAGAACTATCAAGAATTGAATTTAAAAAAAAAAAAAAAAATGTAAAAAAGCCAACACTGGCCAAAAAAATCATGTTACATCAGGCTAATACATACACAAGACAAATAGAAAAACATGAAGAGCCAATAAGAAGAAAATGATTTGCAACGCACCAAATTGTTATGTAGTTAATGAAATAGTTTATTAAAAATCAATTGGTTTATTGTTACGGTCATAGACCACCAATGTCTTAAAAAGGTAAGAAACATCTCAAGTGCCTTTGCAAGTGTTTTTTTCAATGTGATTTTTTCCGGCGATCAACATTTAGAGTGCATTAATAATACATTTGTATGGCAGTGCCAGTGATAGTATGCGATGTGAGGCGATGTGGTGCGTTTACATTAGCAGTAAGTATTATTGCGGGCATTAATTTGGTGGGCTCCTCACTCCACACTGGTCTAAACTTAAGGATCTGTACAGTGGCGCCTGCTAAATTTCCTAATTGGGCAAAATTCTATCTTTATTTTAAAATAATAATTTTTATAAGGGCATAGCTACAAAACTTGATATACATCTTATTTTTTATTTGTCAATTTTCCAGTTTTTGTCACCAGCTGTAATTGTGTGGTACATGGTTACAAGTACCATGCTCGGGTGTATTCTTTCTTACAATTTCTCTGAGGCACCAAGGAATCGACGTGGTACTTTATGGCCAAAAATTTTTGTCGTTCACGCATCGTGAAGTTTCATATTTCGAAATGTCGACTAGAATGGTTTCGGAGTATAGGTAGTTTAATAAAGCCTAAGCGTAGTGATTCTACAGAGAATTTCTTGCAAACAGTTGATACCAGGTCAGAAAAATAAATTATTAAATAAATAAAAGCTCCTAGACTAGCGGTATAAAATCCATGATGCCGTCATTTATTTTTGTGTTCGGATAGGACTCACCGTAGTATTTTATTAGATAAGTGATGGACTACCATTTGTTGAACATGTCTGGACTTGTTCTTAAAATGTGTTTATTAATAATATATAATAATATATTTAATTTAATTTATTTATTGTAAAAAACTACAAATTTACTAATATAAGAGGAATAAATATTTTAATCTATGATCATTAAATAATATATTCGTTATGTGTCCAACTGTAAATATATAAAGCTGCTCATGTTGCACGTTGTGCATAATGTGACGGCATGTTCAGCCGTGAATAATGAACGCTTTATACACTGTAAGTTTTTTTTTAATTAGTTAGTTAAAATTCTAGAGCCCAACAACGATGTCTATATGCGCTTCAATCAGAAGTTAGAATAAATGATACAATAAATAAATATATTTTAAACTTTGTTGTAGGTGTAGAAGCAGCTGATGGATCGGTAGCCATTTGGATGACGTCATTTCTGAAGTTTTACGATTTACACTCAGAATTTTTGTGCTTTTAAATTAATTTTACTATTTTGCCTAATAATAAAATTACATATTTGTAGATAAAATATTTTATTTGACACTCATACTCGTATAATGGCTATACTACAATGGAATAATTACAGCCCTCACCCATGACTCGAGTGGTAAACTTAATCCTCGTGTAATATAGCCTCCATTATATTCTTGTTAAATAAAATACTATTTTAGATATCAGTATAGGTAAACCTCGTTTTACGCGAGGGTTCCGTTACAAGAGACACCGGCATAAAAAAAAATCGGCGTAAAATGAACACAAATATAATGGACGATATAGGTTAGGTTCCGTATCAAAATTCTAAGAACAATCTAACATGTTTTTTAATACATAGCCCATATATATTCAAAATAAATTATAAATGTATTTAATAAATAAAGTTTAAATTCTTTTACAAAATAAATAATAATCTCTTAATATAATTAATGAATTTTTTAAAATAAATACTAATTCACCAGTTCGTCGGTACGAAATTAAATTCTCACACTTTTTTGAAAACAACATCCAATTTCATTTGCTTTGATTTCAAAAAGTCGAACGGCAGATGTGACGCTTCTTTTAACATTTGCGCTTAGATCGGCCATTTTTAGGGGTTTCCCATTATTTTCTTTCTCATCCTCCTCTTCTTCTTCTTCGGGATTTTCTGATTGAGGGTGATCTAATTCCTCCATCAACTCTTCTAATTCTTGATTTGAGAGTGGTTGGTCATGCACGTCTAACAGTTCGGTCACATCTTCGGTTGTTACGTCTTCGAATCCGCATTCGCGTGTAAGCCTGATAATGTCTTCGTTTATGCTAATGTTATCTACCTCTTCTACACTTACACCTTGTATAAATCCAGGCAGAAGTTTAATTCATTTAACTAATTCGGAAACAATTTCACACACACAATAGGCTGCTCGCGTACACAGTAATAGAATAAAACAACGTATAAAAGTGTGTCTGCTATTACAATCGCGGCGTCTACTGTCGTCTGGTATCGGCCGAACCGGGGAATCCCACGGCCAACACCAACCGGCGTAATTGTGAATTGGCGTAAAACGAACCGGCGCAAAACGAGGTTTACCTGTACTTATAAAAAAATTCTACTGAACATATATTGTTTTACAAAAAATATTATTAACTATATATTTTGCAGATTGATTTTGTCATAGACCGGCGGATGAGAAAAACTTTATTTATATCGCTTATTACCGCTTTGGATAATCCAACTCTATCCCGAATCGTTAGAAAACTTTGTTACCAAAAATAAATGGTCTCCTTTGATATGATATAGTCCCATGTAGCAGGGCACACCGCTAGCAACGCATTACCTTTTTCTGGAAACCCTGCTCGTAGACTTTCGCTGGCACTTTCTCTGGAAAAGCTTTTTGAACTGCTCTATATATTTTTAAAATATTTTCAATTACTTGCAAAGCTAGACATCTGTAACAATTTCTTCAGCTTTGCAAGCCATGCTAAATGGTGGCTGGAAAATGCGATTAACTTTATGGATTGCCAAAGACTGCTAAACCAAAAGCGAAGCAAGAGCTGCTACTTTTTTGTTATGCAGTATCCATAATATCCATTTTTACAACAATTAGGTTACTTTTTTCTTATCAATTCACATAATTGTTTTAATATTTTCCTTCAAAATTGAAGAACTCATTAAAACTCCGTCCAAATTATTGAAGAAAGAATATTCAGAGGCCGATCTAGAATAGAATAGAATAGAATATAACTTTATTATTCTTGCCCTAAGGCTTCGAATCTTACATAATATTTTACAATATATTAAAAATTTAGTTACGTATGTTTTTACATTTTTGTTAACAAAAAATTACATTGTTTCCTTTCCCTTTTTTTTTATAAAAAAATATTTTTTTCATCAGCTCTTTTCCATATTTTATTTTCTGTGCTTTCATTACCACATTTAAATCTGGCAATTATTCTGATTCGTTCTGCTCTGAAGTGCAGTAAATATCTTGGCTTATCAAGAGGTACATTGGGAAGTAAGTAGAGTTTCTCATTCTGTCATGCTGTATCGGGGGCCGATCTATAAACGGGACTTTTAATAATGCCAACAATGAGTTCTTCCAGAAGTGGAAAAGGTGTTGTCAGTGGTGTGAAGCTGCCGCAGAGGACTATTTTGAAGAGGACCATTTTAATTTACAAAAAAAATTAAATTTTATGACACTGCAACTGGTCAAGCGCGTACCAAGTGGAGGCACTCATGAACAAGTATTTCTTAAGGAAGGGCTCCCTTAAGAAACACTAATTTTTTTATTTCTTTATTTTTTTAATTTATTAAACTGAGCATTTTTCAGAGATGTAAGAGAACCAAAGAGCCTTTTGCGGCTCGCTTTCATTTTTTCATCTTGAACATTTCGAATTTTAAAATGGTTTTCAAGATCTTTTTTTGTTTTGCTTTCTGAGACCCTATTAAGAATAAATCCTAGGTGCGTGCCTATTTGTGTGTTTCTGGTAAATGATCAAATCTCGACATTACCGAGTTTATGACTCAAAAAGCGAAATGACTTAAAGTTAATTTTTATAAAACAGTCGTAAAGTTAACCCTTTACCGCATAGTGTACCATATATGGCACATTCCGATTTTTATTTTTTATTTTATTTTTAAAACTGAATCAGAACGTTACTTCATGAATGTTCATATATGTCACATACACAGCAATGGATCCTGCAGTATCTCAAGTAATGGGCTGCAATAGATTTGAGGATATCAAGCGGAATTTGCACTTCAACGATAACTCTGAATTTATTGAGAAAGGACAACTAGAAGATACGACCTTTTCTTTCGATAGCGAGAAAAATTCGAGATCGACTGCTTTTAATCCCTAATGAAGAACACCTAGCAATTGACGAGCAAATAATACGGAATAATTTTCTTTTGTAATATACCACACCACTGTAACAATTCCATTAAAGGAATCATCAACATTGCTTGTTGTTAAAAACTACGAAATAATGTTATTGTAACCAGCGTATCCAAGTAACGGGTTATAAAAAATATAGCTGTCAAGCCAATGATTGTTTGTATGTTTTGTACAATTTAAAGTAAATAAAGTTAGTAAAAACAAAAATAAGTCTGAATTAAAACAACCACAAACCGTATTTTTATAAAAATAATAATTAATATTTTAAATATACTTTTTTAATTAATTTTTCTATCAATAAGAACCAATTCCTAATGCCCATGAATTATTTCAGCCGAAAATAAAAATTCATGCAGTAAAGGGTTAACATATTAATAGAAATTATGACCAGCATTGGATCTTAAATAAAAGTTATTGAAGAAAGTTTGTGATAATTCTCTGAAAACATTTAAAGGTCGACTAATTTACGATTTAGGTGTTGTTTGCATAGAGGTTGTTTGGTTACCCGTGAAAAGCGCCACTGGACCCCGCGAGTTCGAGTAAGATCCTCGAGTCTAGTCACGCGTGCGCTCACCACGTGAGCTCGTGCCCAACACATGTATTTCATATGTAATTATGTATATTCCTTTATGTAAATTATCCATTTACTATGACTTATTCATGTAGTTGTCTGTACTAAATGTCGTATACCGTCCCGCACCGTGGGTCGATGGACTGTTCTTCATCTTCTTCCTTTTTCATCTTCTTATTTTTTCAGACGGGAGGCGTTGCAGCAAACTGATTAATTATCGGATGTTACATGTAAGTGTGATAATATGTCATAGTCTGATGTCACAATGCAACATCAGTTTTATTTTTTGTGATCTGAATTAAGAGAGGAAACAATTTTTCATTTTTTGGTACAGATTTTTTGTCGCAAATATTGACATTTCGTTTCTTTAGTTGTAAAAGAAAAACCTAACGTTTTTTAAACTAAGCTTGCATAAGGAAAGTGCAAATAGGAGTATTTTCTGATCCGTTTTATATTTACAGAACAGTCTTAAAAAAGCGCACATAGGAAATTTGTTGGGAGGAGTCACCAAAAATTATTATTATTATCATTAGCCTATAACAAACAGGAAGTTCTGATCAATTTAACGTTGAAATAATTTTTCAAATTGGTGGCACCCCGGTGAGAGTGTCGTGGCACCCCGGTTGAGAAACACTGATATAGCCAATAACACTCGGGAAGTTCTAATCTATACATACAATGTTCAAAGGATTATCCTAATCGGTTAATTAATTTACGTTTGTACCATTTAAACGTAACAATAATATTTTATTTCACTATAAAGAATACATGGATTCTGAATAAAATAGAGAAAAATTAATAAAATAGTTAATTATTATTGCATAGGTTTCACTATTAATTATGTCACTTGGAAATTTAGAAAAACTTTTGAGTAACACTGATAGATGTGGAATTTGCCGATTTTCGTTGTAATAATATATTCGTTTTAGTAATATTTTACGTTATTAAATTTAGTATTTTGTTTAACCATTTTTAAAAAGGTATTTATAATTTTCTATAAAAGTTTTTTTGTAAATAATTTGGTTTATATGTAAATATATACATGTTTACATGTAAATTACATGTCGTTTTTTAATTTATTTAATCACTAAAATTTCACCTATACTTGTTATAATTCAGTAATGCGAAGGAATTGCCTCCTAAATTTGAATGTCGGTAGTTGTTTCGTTGTTCGAGAGAGGTGCTGATGAATACTTTTATCATAATTTTTAGGTTTTTTGAAATACGTCTTAAAATTAGCATTTTTACTGCAAAAAAAAAAAACAGCGGAAGACAGTCATGATGATAAAAAACACTTTCATCCTATAATAATCACTTATATAAAGAAATAATATATTAAAATGACATCTGGGTATATAATACTTCAAGATTTAACACAATTAAAATTACGCAATTACTAAATATCGAATATTATTCTGTCTTATCTATCCTCCTAATACATTGTACTTTATACTTTCGTTAATATAGTTAGCAAAATAGTTAATAACATACAGTTTCCAGAATTAAAATAACAAAACTGCTTAACAGATCTATCCTCACCCTGAAAACTTATTTGAACGTATCTACATATAGGTTTAACATTTAAAACGTTCGAACGACCCTTAAAATATATTTTGATAACTCAAAACTGATTCTTACTTTCTTAATTCTTACTTTCTTTTCCGTTTAATAGCATTTTTAACTGAAGGCAATTTTATGGTCAGCAAAAATATTCAAAATTTATGAAAATGTATTAAAACCTTAAAAAACTTCATTATCTTTATCAACTCTTATGTATTTTTTACACATTTCATCAATTTTATTAATAAAATACCTTCAACTGTAGGTTTTTCAATTCAATTTTGATCTGAAATCGTCTTCTGAATAGTAAAAATATGAATAAACATCTTTTATCGTCTGATAAAACCTGTCCGTGCCGATCAATGGTGACTTTGATTCGACACAGATTCGAGGAAAAAATACATGATTTTTATCAATAAAAATTAGTCAGTACCTCCTGTCGAAATAAAATTAAGCCTAAGCACTAAAAAAATATCACCCGGATAAGACGGCGGTTCATTTTCCTCTCTCCGCGTTACCGGAAAAATGAAGATACACTAGAAATTTAATAGAATATACATACATACCAATTTGTACAATATAATAGTAGATACCATACAATAAAAAAAAAATTAATTATTATTTTTTCGACGACAAAAAATTAAATTTAGAAAAAATAATCTTATCAAAAATACTCATATATAGGTTCCCATCACGGTCTATATTTCTCATACTATACCATTCGCGAAAAATTTTCATTTGAATTTATTATTTCAATATACCTAGATTTCCACTGTGTCATTTTTAAGAAATACTTTATTGACATACTTTTACAAGCTATGTCGTCCGCTTGTTACATACTGATTTCAAAGTTCCTACCACTTCTTATAACAGTACTGGAAGTCCTGCTTTATGAGAGATTTTAACCGCAATGTCCTGACTGCTTTCATCTCTGAAATCTACTAAAAACGTTTCCCATTTATGGTCATATTCACTACAGGAAAGAGCCATGGTGCGAGATCTGGTGAATATGGAGAATGCGGACTCAGTTTTTCTCATTATAAATGAGCAGGGGTGGCTCAAAACGGGGCGTAAATATGCGCCGCATCGGGGTGCCGAGTCGATGAAAAAATGTATAGCCTATTATAATATCAAAATAGCTTTAATTAAAATAATATTCATTTTTGTAATAAGTATTGTGATCTTTAATTAAATCTAGCAAAAACTACTTTTATTTATTGGGCGGCACTTCATGCTTCTAGTAAAAGGGAGGGGGCGCCATGAAAGGAGATGTATTTGTAAAAATTTCTTATTTCAATTTATAAGTCACGTTTTTGTAATGCTTATTATATGTTTTTATTATGACTTATACTATATTATTATTGCTGGTTTATAAAACATGCATATTTATATTATAGACTAGGTGATTAATAGCTCACTATTCAATTTTTGATTATTACATTTTCTAATTATTTATAACAAATCCAAACTAAGTTATTATATTTTTGTGATATAAAAAGAGAAAAAAATGGTAATTAAATATGATTATTTTATAATAGTTATCAAAAAAATTATTTAAAAAAATATATTTGGCGCCTAACCTAATTTTGCATTGGGGAGCCAGGTACCCTTGAGTCGGCCCTGGAAATGAGGTGTGTTAGGGCACTTTTTATGAGACAATTCGCTATTCGTTCGCAAGGAGCAATGAAGATATTCTGTTCAGTTTTTTAGTTTTTTTTTTTTTAGGACACGTTATTCCATAATCGTTCTTATATCCCCTTATAATATTCAGAGCTTTTTCCTTGGTTTTCCTTGAATTATGTTATTTTATTTTTAATATCGAAAAACATTCCGATCTTTCTTTATGATAAATTGACTCACAACCACTTCAAAATAACTTAAACCACATAAACTATCGTAAGGGCAGTGACATATCTAGTATTAATCGCTATTAAATGCTTAAGGACTGCGGATAATCTGTCAATATTTACAACAGATAAAACCTTGCGTTTAGCAAAAACAATTATCTGTCGGCAATATTCTTGGATATAAAAGGAGCATATGATAACGTCCAACTTCCAGTTCTAAATAATATTCTCCTGAACCTTGGTATATCTAGCAGCTTCACACACTCCATTTTGAGTCTTCTTTCTGACAGACCATTGTATGTAAAATGGAAAAACCAAATTCAAGGTCCTAGAAATGACCTAGAAAGTCCAATTCTATTCAGCACATTACCCCTTACACAAAAATATTACAATTTGCAGACGATGTTGTTTTGTACACAGACCATAAACATTTACTACGTTGCACGGAAGCACTAAATTCATCTATGAAAAAATTAACAAATTGGTTATTCACTTCACAAGGACTAGAATTATCAAATGAGAAATGTCAGATTACAATATTCACAAGACATCATCCAAAGCATCTACCATCGGAAATAACATTAAATAATTTTTCTTACCCTGTAAAGTCTGTGTCCAAATTTTTGGGTATGTACCTGGACAGGAAATTAACATGGAGCGCCCACATCCAACAGTTAATTACAGCATGCGATAAGCTTACTAATATTATCAAAGCTATAGCAGGGAATAAATGGGATTCTCATCCAAAAATCTGTCTATTAGTATACAAAGCCATCATACGCGCAAGACTAGACTATGGTAGTATATTTTATGGAGGTGCCAACCAGACAAGACTAACTAATATTGACCGAGTACAATACAGAGTTCTTCGGGCCTGTATTGGAGCACTACGTACAACACCGATACCTGCCCTTTTAGCAGAATCGGGAGAATGCCCGCTATGGATTAGAAGAAGTAAACTCGCAGATACATACATGTTGAAAAGAAATTCTCTTCCTATATGCGATCTATTAAATAAGCTGGATGAATTATCCCATCTTTGCGAAATAAATAGGTATTGGGCAAAGAAACCTACACCTGCTCTGGTTGAGGCCAATAAATCGGTCCAAATGCAAAAGAATCTTATTATGAGTATAAATAAACCAGTATGCTTCTTGTATCCGTTCCACTTTAGTGACAAACATGAATTTGCACATCATCTGAAGGAAAAACCTGCGTCGGAATACAAAATATACACAGATGCATCGAAGAATGAAACAAGTGTAGGCTGCGCATTCTATAAACCGCAGTCAGATCATTCAGCTTTGTTTAAACTTCCAAATCAAACCTCCATTTTTACAGCCGAGGTGGTAGCCATACAGAAAGCCATGGAGTTCTGCCGAAAAATACAACAAAAAAACATATCTATCATATCTGATTCCCAAAGTGCTATTAAAAGGATACATATGCCTATGGATAAGAATAACAAATTGCTCTATGACATACTCCAAACTGTATACGAACTTGCGGAAAAACAACAAATCATATTCCATTGGAAAAAAGGACATAATGGTACTTTAGGAAATGAAACAGCGGATAAATTAGCGAAAGAAGCAACCAGCAAGGGTACTCGCAATAGTACAGTCGCCAGTATGCGACTGTGACTATGAGTTTGATGCAACTATGGAACACATTATATTTGACTGCCTAAATTTCACGGACGAAAGACGCGACTACATACAGGAATTATCAAAAAACAGAATTAACGTTCCTACAACAATAAACGGAGTTATGCAGAAACGAAAAAATTTACAAATACGTAATCAAATTTCTCAACAACATAAAGCTAGACATTTAAAAATGTTCTTAGAATTAATTGTACATCTCTACTGTCTTCCCTTCCGATGGTCTGATTCCAGTTTGTATAAATCCCGCAGAGACGGACCCCTCTGCACTATACTTTCCTTCTTGTGTACTTGTGTTATCCTGAGTTAGGAAATATTGAACAAATACCATGTTTGGCTCATTGTTCTAGTTAACAAAGGGCGTTAATAAAATTAAAAAAAAAGAAAAATGCTTAAGGAAAAAGCAAGAGTCACGGAAATATCAAAGAAAGTTCAAGAAAGCCGTTTGTAATGGTATAGGCACGTACTGAGAAGACCTGATGATTATGTAGGAAGGGTGACTACGAATAAGGTTCTCAAGGGCAAGAGAAGTCGTGGCTGACCTAAAACGAGGTGGAAGGATTGTATCAAGAAATATTTAGATATTAAGGATCTAGTGGAGGATGAGTATTTAGATAGAAGAAAATGGAGGAGAATCGTCAGTAACAGCGACCCCATATGAAAATAGGATAAGCTGAAGAAGAAGAAGAAGAAATGCTTAAGGGCCAGCGAGATACAAGGACCCAAAGCGAGCTGAACGAGCCCGTGGATTTGTTTCCTCTGGTTTTGTTTTTGATTTTATCTCTCATCCTCTGATCAATATTTCAATTTTTTGAAATCCTCCTCTTTTTCTGGTCATTATAATAATACTCTGGTCGTTATAATAATCCTCTGGTCATCACGTAAATATTTGGAATCCTTCTCCTCGTCGTTGCTTGAATAATTATCCCTTCCCTCGTCATAATTTCTGTTAGCTTATTTTTTCATATTTTGTCTCTCCACTGTCCAATCATTGTTGCATGGAACGAGGAGAATTATATGGATCATGATGTTCTATCTATACATTTCCAATACCATCCTCATTACATGTCCTATTCACTGTAATTCTCTGCTTCAAAGAAATGTTTTGGATTTCACTTTGCGAAGTTTTTGGGTACGTATGATTAATATCATAAAACAGTTCTTTCTGATAAGAAGTTATTGTTGAAATTTCGTCATTAGCATTAATTGTATTATTCAAAGAATGTAGATGGTTCCTAGTTAAAAAGCCATTATCTAATTCTGACAATATATTTTTTATCTATTTTCATAATTCACAACACAACTATCATCTTAAGATACAATGAAATAAAATGAAGAAATGCTCAGATTCACAAACATAAAGCAATGGCATTATAATGTATCTAATTTCGAATGTTAATCTTTATTCCCTTACGGTAACAATACCACTATTAAAACTCCAAACACGACATCAGAACAATCATAAAATAATGCAAGATTAAAACAATAGTGGGATCCTCCCATTTAATACACTGATATAATGGCTTCATCTCAGACAACCTTCAGAGACACACCGCGAGATGACTCACTCGCGCAACTATCGGTAATTGGACGCTAAAAACTATCATCAGCACATATGTGCAATGACGTGTTAAGTTAGGCGTGTGCCAAAGATTTATTTATTGGAAATTTACTTCTCTTTTATTCATAACACATTGTGGAGGTGATGATCGGTAAAGAATGGTTTCATAACCACATATTGATGATTGTTAGTGATGAGCGGTCTTATCACATAATGATGATGCTAATTCTGAAAGAAGAGATTCATTTTTGCAATCCTTTCTTGGTTTTGGTTTTTAAGGATTCTTTTCCAGCCAATAATGTTATTAGCAATCTCTTTCCAGTTTTTAACTTAATTTTTTTAAGTCTTTCTCCATCTAAGTTATACTAATTGATTGGCCTTCCAACACTATTTTCTAAGTTAAAAGATTTACTACATGCTCCTGCTTACCCTTTGCTAGGCCCCAGGTGCATTTTGTAACAATATTATTTCTATTTATTGTTAAGATAAATATTTGACAAACTCATTGCTTTTTTTATATCGACCGAAACCCAATATATTAGGTGTAGCGGAAAACTCTTCGTTTTTATTATTAGTGCAGTATGCGAACTAGTCACGACTTATTCGCTGAATTAAACAGACGTCTTTTGCGTTTTGATTAAACTCTGTAATCTTGAGTACCTAATTATTGTTTTCGTTTCATTCTAAACCCTTGCATTTTAAAATGGCGGAAGAATTTTCATCAAAATATTTTTTATGCTGTTTAATGTTGTATAAATACCATAAAAAAGTCTGCTACAGTTGCTACATAAAACATTTGCACTGTTTATGGTGATAAACTAAGTGTACGCACATGTCAACAGTGGTTTAAAAAATTTAAATCAGGAAATTTATGCTTGGATGATGAACTTCGATCTGGAAGGCCCTATAAAGGAATAATTTATTATGAGATGTTACAGCCGGAGCAAAGTGTTAATTCTGATCTCTACTGTGAACAATTGGATCGACTGAATCAGAACTTGACCAGAAATCGGCCAGAAATTGGGAATAGAAGATGAGTTATTATTCGAGGCGACAATGCCTGACCTCATTCATCAAAAAAAGACACGTGAAACAATTTCCGAGCTTGATTGGGGGGTTCTAACACACCTACCCTACTCACCAGACAGTTCACCCTCCGACTATCACTTATTTCCGTCACTGGAACACTTTTTAAGAAACAAGACATTTAGAGATATGACCCATGTTAAAATGAGCCTTGAACAATTTTTATCTTAAAAAATCAGGAATTTTATAAATCGGGAATATTTTCTCTTCCTGATAAATGGAAGAGTGTTATAGATTACAATGGTAACTATTTTACTGAATAAAGTACATTTTTTTCTTTCGATTTGTTTCTATTTTAATAATACCAAATAAACTAAAAAACTTTCCGGTACACCGAATAACACCAATGCTATCTATAAAATACGGTCAACAGTCCATATTATTCAATATTATTTCTGTAATCTGTTTTGATTAGGTACAGTGAAAGAAAATATTTCATATCAGTACAAAACAAAATAAATTTACATTTAGGAATAGGATTTTGTAATTTTTAAATAATAAAGACGATCGTTTTTTGAAAATATTACGTTATTTTTTTTTTGTAGGCCGTCTTGGTTCCGCCTTTTGTCCTGGTCTCCAGGCTGGTATTCCTGTTACCCCTGTCTAGTTGCGAAACTAGGTGTGATAGGTAAAAACGATTTTATTTCCATTATTTTTAGGTCTCTCCATACTGCATAGTCTTACAGGAGATCTGTATCAATATCTTTTTTCAATCTCGTATCGGTGCTATCCTTTTTGATATGTAACTTCCATGTAATTAATCTTTTGTAAATCTTTCAATTTATTTATTTTTTTTAAATCTAATATTATTAGTTTTCTTTTAATCTTATAATATAATAATTTCTTAGTAATCCAATGCCATTTCAATCTCTTTATAGATATATAAGTGTTTACTCAGAAACTTTTTACAATTTTTCATGATATGTGTTTCATCCATGAATGTCTTTAGGATTTTCTTATGTATCCATTCTTCACGAATAAATTCATCGCATTTCATCGCTCGTAATTTTTCCCAAGAAATCCTACCCGGTAAGCAATAAGATGCAGATACGGTTGGCAATCACTCATTTAATGTAGTCGTCTCATAACTGTTACCTGATAATCTTTTACTTCTTCTGTCTACGGCAGATTTTCAGTCAAGAAAGCTTGTAAATCCTCGCTTCCATCTACGGGGCGTTTCAGAGAATGGTCAGTCATTGGCATAAAAATTAGCAAAATCCATTTAAATTGTGAGACATATCTATTTTATCAAGAAATAAATTAATTTGGATGCTTGAGTGGCGATTTTGTTTTGAAGGAACTGGTACCGAAAGTGTCATCATTTTATCATATGTAATACAATATTTGTCCGACAGAGGCGTTACTGGCAATTAAAGCGCCTGTTGCCAGCCAACGAAAATGCGTTTTTTAAAAGTACATAATGTGGCGTAGCCAGAATGTGCTCATGAGGAGGGACGTTAAAAGAAAATACAGGAAAACGGATCAAAGTGATGACAAAAATAAAAAAAAAAAAAAAAACAAAAAACAATTAAATGCAATATAATTCTTTCTCGTATTCTCTGCAGAAGTCAGATACTACTATTTTTAAGTGTGGAAGTGACATTTCATCACTCAAATAATGATGTTATACAATGCATAATTTTAGATCATTCATTGATTCATAATCACATGATTTACATCATAAAAGAGATATTCTGATTGATCTTGCTATATGTGATATTTTGATTGAGCTGAAAAATCTGCTCATCTGCAGCCTCTTCGGTATACACGAAGCCTAAGCGGCAAGCATATAGATTTGATAAGAGCTGCCAGTGGCAGCTCAAATGTTGTTTATCATACACAAATCAATTAAATGGGGATAAAAATGTGGATATGGTTGTTAATCTGAATTTGGTTTCAGTACCGTTACTAGGCAGGTGCAACAGGTGCACAAGCACAGGGCCCAAGTCGAGAGGGGGCCCGAAAAATCGTCAATGGGAGGCCAAGTCAGACTGTGGATAATCTTTTTGAGCAACCTTGCACAGGACCCAGAAAAAGCTAGTTACGGTTCTGTTTGGTTTTCTTAATATCTATAGAATACACTCAAAATATAATACAACCACATCACACTCTTAAAATTTTTATCTAATAAAACAAAAAAATAAATAAGAATAATTTTCTCGGCCTTATGCAGCAAGGACTTATGGCCGGACCATATCGGCCATAGGCTATTTACGATTATGTTTTTAGGATATGTTCAACATTAAATTATGATATATAACAAAAACTGAAAAAAGCGGGATTATATTTGAATTTTAAATAGGTAATTGTACCAGAGCGTACGAAACGCATTAACGTAGGAAAAACAAAATATAAAAACGCAGTCAATGGAAAAAGAAGGATTGAAAAATTTTCATCTGCTTAATAAATCAGAATCTATTTTAGGCAATTCACTGATAATCCTGCGTTAACCTAACATGACCATCTAGTTTTTAGGTAGTTAACACCTTAAAATATATTTTTATTCTTTGCGTTCACAATAATACCTATCATTGTTACATTGAAAACAGTTCAACAATAGAAGTTATTGTTAAACTGTTTCTGGTGACTTTTTATTTTGAGAGATTGACATTACTACTCGTCTACGGCCTGTCATTGATAACCTCAAATATTTTAAAATGTTTATTTAATACAATTTGTAAGCATCTCCATGTCAGATAATTATTTTATAATATTATTATAAAGAAAATTCAGAAAGAAGGTTGTTGTTTTGCATCTGTCAAATTACTGTTGTGTTGAGTTATATCATAGAAATTGTTTTATTATAATTGTTGCTACGGTGACCGGATTTCACAAAAATTGTATTCCGATATCTTTTATAAATGAAATTTTAAAAACGTCTATAAAATAAGTGATGCGAAGTATAAAAAATAAAGTCTGCTTCTTTGGTTTTGGCCAGGGGTCTCCAAAGTGGTCGATATCGACCCCCGGGGGTCAATATGACATTATTAGGGGTCGATTCTGGCTCGGGGGTCAATTGGGGGTCGATGGAAAAAAGTTAAGAACTACAAGTATAATAATTACACAGTTATATATAAATATAAGTGAAATTAAATTAGATTTATTTAAATCTTCATTGTTACGAAGAGATTTTCAGTATTTTTCGAATTCGCGACAATTGGAAGTAAAAGATGAAAACTTGGAAACATTGGAAGTATACACAAGTATTTTGAAGATACACAAGTATCTTCAAAAATTGAGCGTAGATTTTAAATTACGTTTTAAGGATTTAGAGAAAATGCACATCCCAGATTGGATTATCGCGCAATTTTCCTATTCGCGACTCCAAATAACAGCTAGACATCTGGTGGCGACTTGGTAAATTAAACAGAAGTGTATATTTGTATAATATTTTTAGTGTGTTGTGCTGCAGTTTATGTGAATTAAGACGTATTTTTAAATATATTGACTTAAATACAGTGCTTTTTTGTCGAAATATTGTTTGAACAGATAAATATTAAGAAAAAACTTCTGACATATACGCTTCTCGTCGGCCATTAACTCTCGTACGCAGCGCCGCCAACGTTAGTTTGAGTCACGAATACAAGATGAACTTATTGAATTATCGGTTGATCTTGAAGCTAAAACGCTTTTTAAAAATGTTATTTGAAGTTACTTTTGGACAAATGTAAATGTTATACAGAACTATCCAAAACTTTCGGGAATGGTAGTTCACTTTTTGCTAACATTTCCAAACTCGTATATGGTTGAGGCTGGTTTTAGCCATGTTAATTCCATCCCGGCAAAACAGAGAAACAATTTAGATGTAGAATTTTGTGGCGGTTTAAGGCTGAAATTAAATCATTTTGAACCCGACATTTCTAACTTGCAAAGAGTCACTAATCACACCCGTCACATTGACAATGACAGTATATTTTATTTAATAATATTATTGTATTGCTTCTGATTAGATATAATTATGTTATAGATAAATGTAATGATGTACATAAAACACTGTACAATAAACAATATAAAAAATTACATAAGCGTATTTTTTGCTTATTCTATTATAATAACGTAATTGTGGAATAGAGGTGGTCGATAAGAAGTAGAGAAACTCAAGTTTGGGGACCCCTGGTTTAGGCGGAACTAAATTTTCAATTCTAGTTACTTTTACAGATTAAGTGAGGCTTTTGATTATTTTGTTTAGCAGAAGCCTACTGCAAACCATAAAAGAAGCGCCCATGACAACATACAACAATGAAAATTCGAGTTAGTTCCGCCTAAACGTTTGGAATAGTCTATAGTATATTATGCTCGTTTTATACGACGTATTGTCACACTTGTACCATTGGAGCACTCGTCGCTTCGCGTGTCGTACTCCAAACAATTCGTGTGACAATACATCGTCTTATAAAACTTGTATAATAATATACATACTATTTTCATTTTAATTTAAAAAAATCCGCTCCTGCTTATTACCATGGTGCAATTGATATTTAAGATCACTGGAAAATTTCTCTGAAAACTCTTACGTTTCCGTAGTTTTTAGGATCTGAAATTTTTTTCTATTAGGCTTCTTTACGGCAACCTACTTTTTTACTGTACTTTCATACAATATAATATTTGCAAAGCAACCTCCGGAGTTGCAAAAGGAAATATGAAAGAATAAAAGATCCCGTTACTTTAATCGATATTCAAAAAGCCTGTCAATATTTGAGTTTGTATCGGGTGAGGTCGGTCGGCACGCGGTGGACGGTGGACTTCTCGGAAGCATCTGGAGAGTGGAAGCCGGGTCCGTCG
Organism: Liopterus haemorrhoidalis; assembly: GCA_963971575.1. Lineage (NCBI taxonomy): Eukaryota > Metazoa > Arthropoda > Insecta > Coleoptera > Dytiscidae > Liopterus > Liopterus haemorrhoidalis. The sequence continues at coordinate 193,521,584 of OZ020611.1, forward strand.
TGTCCGCTGTCCGTTCAAGACAGCGGCCATACGTCATCCAGAACCCGGCCGCTTTTTGCCACGGTCTCGATAGCCGCATACTCGATCTGCCGCTTCACCATTGTTCCACAAACAGCCAAATAAATAAATAAGCAAGATGGAAGTAAAAAACATCTTCTGCCACAAATAAAACGGTTTTTAGTAGGACGCAGCACGTGCGTTGCGTACCTCCTTATTGTTTCTACCGAATGAAATATTTGATTTTTAGACGTTTTTTGTTCGGGATCGAGTTTTTAGAAGCTCGAGTTTCTTTGATATGCAAATTTATATAGTGATTTATTATGGCCATAAAGATGGGCTTTTAAGGGAATGCCATCTATTGCAATTCTATCAAATTAAATGATAGATTTTCAGTTTACTATTATACAATGGAAGTGTATTTTAAAATATAAAAACTGGAACAGTAAAAAATATTTTTTACGTTGAATTCTCAAAGGCTCCATTCATAGCGATATTCTTTATTTCATAGCTGATTATCTGAGGCGAAATTAAAGAATACCGTTGCATGATTATTGCTGACCAATAGGTTTTTAATGGAAAATTGTTTATATATTATAATTATATTCTGACGCTCCTTGTATCGCTCCTATTACGTTTGTTTTCTCGCTATTTTCGTTAGATTTGTCAGGTCCCTGAATTAGCATTTTTTCCCCTCGTTCTAGAACTGTATTTATAATGCATTAATTTTTGAAAAGCATGGTCCAAAAATAAAAGTTCGTTTTTGAAAATGATTTAGTAACTTAGATGTATTTATAGAAATCGTACAACTCTCTTCAAAATCAAAGGTATCTTCTGGTCAAATTGGTGAAGAAGTTATTAGATGGTATAACAATTTTAAATGTGGAATCCGCAAGCCACTCGCAAAAGAGAGAGAGAAAAAAAAAAAAAAAACATATTAACCTAGAAAAATATTGGAAGAAACGTATAGACGTTACTATGAGGGCCATATACTGCCTGAGAAAGAAGACCATACACAAAGGAGGAAAAAATAAAATAAATAAAATAATACAGTTAAATGATTCACATACGCGGGCCACAAACTGGACATCGCGGACCCGATATGTTCCATGGACCGTAGTTTAACTATGCCTGCTCTGTGAAACGAGCTAGTAGAGATACTTAGTTCTGGTTTTCTAGAATAAATTTTTTTGGCAGACGTTTGCTGTAATCACATGAATTAAAACATTTTTTTAAAATTATATTTCATTAAAAAAAAAAAGAAAAACTAAATACATCAAAATAAACAATTTAATATACATAATATATATTTTATTAGCTCTAAATTAATTTCATAAAATATATTTTGTCAAAGATCTTATTGATATTATTTTTGTTATATTTGAATTGTTCTGAATTCTAGACCAACCCGTCTGATAACATTTTTAAAAATTAGTCGTGCTTCTTACTTTGTGATTTAGCAGCTTTTATTTGATACTGAATAAAAATTTTAAAAAATAACGATTTTTTCAACGATCTCTAGTTTAGGGATCGTTATCTCTTTCTGGGAAAATAATCTGATCAAAAATTTTGATTTACATTAGTGTGTATTATTTTAATTTTTAATTTTTTGGAGATTTTTAGGGCAATTTCTCTGGGTTCAGAAATGTGCTAAAAAAATATATCGCTTATATTTTATATTTATAATATAAGCGATATATTTTTTAGCACATTTCTGAATCTTTGCATCATTTCTGTATATATAGAGACATATCTAAATTAAAAAAAAAAAAAAAAAAAAACGATTCTGTCAACACTTTAGGTCCACCCATTTAGCTACAAATTTAATCGTATATACATACTCATAAGTTCCTTGGTTGTACCTGCGAAACTCTTAATATGTGAGGATAAAGAAAGAGGCCGCAAAAAATAGAGTACCAGTTTATAACTTACTAGCAGAATTCGAGGGCAGACTTGCTTACCACCGAATTACGTAGAGCAGTGAGTGCTTTCCAAATCAATTTCGAACATGATAACGGTAAATGTAATTTTTATTTATTTAGTACCGACATAATAATATGCTGTTAAATTAGTTTTATAATTACTATTATTAAATTTCAACTTCATAAAATTTATACAGAATTCGGAATCGTTGACTGCTATTGAATAACAGAAATACTGTGGGTTTTCCACATTCTCCTTAGTTTTATCTGACTTTAAATTTAATGTAATATATTTTTAACAACCTTTTTATTTATTTATTTATTTTTTTCTATCTCTACTTCTCTATTTTTTTTTTTTTTTAGTTCTGCCTCAAACGTACGATTTATACTAACATCAACATTTTAGACCATGTTGTTACGCCACAGTTGAGGTATAACGTATAGAGAAACAAATACCTGAGATAATGTATTAACAGTGGCGGTCGGTGAAGCATGTTTGGGAGGGCAATTGGTATGATCGGACAAGCACGTACTATATCGCCCAACAGTAGTATAGCACCGACCAGGCACGAGCGTGTCATGGTGCCAGGCGATCATGCTGATTGCCCTCCCAAACATGCTTCACCGAATGCCGCTGTGTATTAATCAATAATTTGTCCTGTATTGGCATATGCCATAGAAACCAGAGCAGAGACGAAAATAAATAAACAAATATTGCGAACCACACGAATGAAAGTCTATGAGCCACACGTAAAACCTCTAATATTCAAGGCGCAGTCAAATGGGTGAACAGCAAGAATTATAAGCAAGAATGGGACATGGGAGACAATGGTATATTTGCAAAAATGGATGACCTACTGGAAGAAGACCCTTAGTAGGACCGCCCAAGAAATTGGTACAAAACTGGCTCTCTTCTCTCGAAGAAACCATATCTGAAACAATGAGCGGTAAGTAAATAATGAGAACAACGGAAATGAAAGTTCTACTTGCAATAGAAGGAGTTAGCCTGAGAGACAGAAAAAACAGCTAGTCAGTTCGTCAAGTATATAGAATATAAGATGCAGTCAAATGGACAATGACAAGGAAGAAAGAATGGGATGTACATGTAGAGAGGGTGGGAGAAGAGAGACTAGCATATATTTGCAAAAATGGACGATCTTCAGACCCCTGGTACGACCGTCCAAGAAATGGGAACACAGCTAGTTCTCCTCATATATTTAATAAAATCTGGACAAACAGAAATATCTACTCGTAAAAAATATTCGATATATTGAAATTTTTTAACATTGTCGTTTGTATATTTACTATACCTGTCACCCTGTCACATAACAACTTCTCTCACATTTTTAATATAAATGGAAGAGATGTAATTAATTTAACACCTTTCAAGTATCTAGGTAGCATATTATCCTGCAACAGTTCGTTTGATGATGAAGTGTCACAAAGAATATCCGCTGCATACCAGACCTTCGATGCTCTAAGAACATCTATATGGAGCTGCCGAGATATACAGCTTAAAACAAAGATAATGATGTACAAGGCAGCTGTAATTCTCTACAGCAGTGAATCATGGTATCTCTATAGGCGGCATATTTAAACACTAGAAAGATTCCATCAAAGATGCCTTAGGACTATATTGAGAATTAAATGGCAAGACTATGTGCCGGACACAGAAGTTTTGGGCTAAAGCTGATATCATCAGTATTGAGACCATGCTGCATTAAGTTCAGTTGCGGTGAGTGAGACACGCCATAAGAATGCCAAATACTAGGTTACCCAAAAGATACTCTGAGTTGGAAGGAGGCTGTGGGAGCTCCTAAGCAACGCTATAAAGACAAGCAAATAACCTCAAGTCTTGTCGGCTGCTCAGCCCAGACTGAGAAGAAAACCCTCTTTGTCGAAGTACACGGCGCAAACTAGTGACAAATGGTATATAGCAGTACGAGCGGGCACGTATAGAGCGTGCCACACTAGTACGCAATAAACGCAAATCCAGACTCCAGACGCTGTTGCCTGAATCTGCCTATAATTATCTTGTGCTATTTGCGGAAAAATGTTCGTATCCAGAATTGGAACTCTTCAGTCATGAACGAGCTCACTCTCGTCAAAATCTTTGAAATATTCATCTTTTAATAGCGAAGTGCAGTCGTCGATTTGACGTGGCCGTTATATACAGGGTCTTTGTTTGAAACGCCGCACCTCGAATAACTTCTTTATTTTAAGAGATACAAAAAATTCTTCAGGAAAAAAGTTAAACTAGACAAAACGGCCTACTTAAGGACTATAATAAGAATTCTGCATCACTTACGGTTTCAGCGGAAATTGTTTCAACTTTTTATCTAGCATAGGGAATCGGTACTTTACTTTTTTTTTCTTGAAAGTAAATTAAATCAGCTTTACAAGGATATCAAAATATCATACTTTTACTTTAACCATTTCAAAATGACCATTTATTTACCAAATAATAAATAACAAATCGTACAAAGTTAGCAAGCCTTGAAAATGATTTTGTTACATAAAAAAACCAAATAAAACCTACAATTTTTCTTGCCTGTTAGTACGAGTTTGATATTAAAGGGGATGACACCAAACCGTTTGTAATTATGTCTTCCGTACGTTATTCAAATGAAGAAATGACAGATATGGTTCTGATATTCGGGGACTGTCAAATAAATACTGTTGGTATCCTGAAGGTAAAGAAGGTTAGAAGACTTAGAACATAGGGTAAGAATAGGCGTCAGGGAAATTCAAGAGTATACCGTTCTAAATGTAATGGAAGAGTTTCTATTACTAATATTTTCTCATTGTGGATAACAACGGTGGTCATATTGAACATTTGTAAATTTTGCTTTGTTTAGTCATATTTTGTTTTATTGTTTTTCCTAGTTACATAATGTTATAACGTTTTATAACTTTTTACGATTTTTGTTATTTATTATTTTGTAAATAAATGATCGCCATTTTGAAATGGTTGAAGTTAAAGTATGATATTTTGATATCATTGTAAAGCAAATTTAATTTACTTTCCAGAAAAAAAAATAAAGTACCGATTCCGTATGCTAGTTAAAAAGTTGAAACAATTTCCGTTGAAACCGGAAGTGATGCAGAATTCTTATTATAGTCCTTAAGTGGGCCCTTTTGTCTAGTTGAATTTTTTGTATCTCTTAAAATATTACTAGTTATTCGAGGTGCGGCGTTTCAAACAAACACTCTGTATATATTTAGTATACTGTTTTTATTAGTTTCCAGTATTTTAATCAGAAAAGCCTTTTCTATTACCACTTTTGTATAATTCTTCGGGAAGCAAAAATATAATCACATAAACAATAGCAAATGTATGCAATATAATTTTAGGTTAGTAACGTCTTTGACAGAGCTGTACAATAAATTTATTATTGAACCGTATTTTCGGTCGGGGATATGGAGCAAACAAGGAATTTGGGACTATTCCTCATTAATTTGTCTTAATTTGACCATAAGTGATGTGACCAAATACGTCATGTACAGCTACAATTACGGTGTAGTACTTATTAGGTGGAGTAGGATTTATATGATTAACACAAATGTCTTAATACAGAATTCTCGGCTGATGGCGCTAGTTGATATAACCTAATAAGTGGCTCCCAATCAATGGCACTTTTGTAGTTTCAAAATTTCTACTCATAAAAATATTAAAACTGGTTATAAGCTGTTCACTTTTGTAAGAACAAACTAAGAGAGTATTTTGTTTTCAAGAGTTTGCACCTTTGAAGCTGTATGTCATGTTGGTATTAAAAAATGTCACTTTTTTAAAATGTCGATCCATTTGACATGTGTCATAATGAAAAAAGATATCTTAATTATAATTACCATAACCTTATCAACCTAAACTCGGTTTTACAGCGTAAGGAATATTTTTAATTGACATTTAAAGTCAGTAACACACCATAAAAGTAACCAAAATAACCAGATCTAGTGTGTTCTTACAAAAGTGAACAGCTTATAGTACATGATTTTTCAGTTACAACATTTAAATAAAATTAAAAAGGTATGCCCTAGTTTTGCAAAATTTTTTTCTCGATATTTTACTTTTGATTTGTAATTTATTATTTTCAATTTTACTTGTGTTTTACCCTAAAAATATAATATAATCTAATGTTATCTGTCTCATTTTGTAATACGGAACTAACATGAAAATTTCATTTTTTATGTTGTATATTGACAATACATTTATAATATTATCATAGTATTGGTTCACACGGATACGCCAAAGTCTGTTTACACCACAACAGTCACCAAAGTAACTACATCTAGTTTCGTATTACAAATTGAGACAGATTATACCATTTTGGTCATAGTCCACTTACCACTTTTTTATATATTGTGGTTACCGTAAAAACATTGTGAGATGAAAATCACTAACAGGACAACGCGCTAAATTCAAACGTCTTTCATTCATTTTTGAACCCTCTGCATATTGTTTGGTAATCTAGGAATAAAATAAAATAATACAATTTTCTACTTCAAATCTATTGGATCACCAATCATCATCATCATCAACACTTATCACAGAATCAGATAGATGCATCTTGATCCTCATGGTGGAACATTTTCATACAACAGTCATACAACTAGGCGAATAATCTCTGCACGATACTTGTTTTATTCGCTTAAGAAGACTTTTGTAAAAAATATTTTTTTATTAGTAAAAGTTCAGAGCAACATACATCTTTTTATAGCTCGTATTTTTCTGTTCTCCATTCAATGATTCATTAGAAAAAAGTCTATGAAAACTTCATGAACCAGTTTTGAATTTATTACAAAATTTTTCTCAGCCATTCCTCTTATTTTCACAATAAATCTTTCAGTATTATATTCAACAATTAAATAAGAAAGAAATAAAAAAACAAATAAGAAAAAAGAAATGATACAAAAATAATTCATTATTGGAAATAAAACTTTAACAAAAACAGAAATATAAATCTCTAGTTTTTATAGTAATATATTATAAGAAACATGTTTTCGTTTCTTTCCATTCTTTTCCTTTTAAATTGCTATAATATTGTATCCTTAAAAGATCATCCATTAACTGAAATATGATAACGAATTCCACTTCCGAAGTAGTTAGAATCAGAGAAACTTTTGCTAGCACACTCTTAAATCGATAAAAAATATATTTATGTATAACAGAGTTTGGTGGTTTTACGGTCAAATTTCCTAGGCCCTATATGTACTTACATATAACCAGGGGTGCCACAAGTATGTGTGCAAGTTGTATGCCACACAAAGGAGCAAAATAAGAGGGACACCGAGAGTCAAAAATACTGTCGGCAATATCGGCAGATGATCTAAAGTCTTATAGACAAATTGAGTCCCTAAATGATTGTCATAAACTCCAAGAGGATTTCATCAGGTTGATTTTGAAGATTTTGCATAAAGAATGATTTGTTGCATAATATAGATAAATGCTTCATGATTAGCTTTACAGGTAAATTTATTTAACTGCAATTACCACTTAAATGATGTTTAATGAAGTTTCATTAACCCTCTCATGCGCAACTTTTTAGATTTTAGTTTTATCGTATGAAAAAAATATATTATCAGAAATTTGGTATAAATTAGGCCAAAGAACATAAATTTTGAAAAAAGTACATTGAAATATTCTTTTATTTTAATAAAAAAAGAATTGTCCACATATGCGGACAAAGTGCATAAGGTTTAAAAAAATCACATTATATTGGAACTAATTACTGAAATATAACGCGTTTTACTTATTTTAGGTGTGATATGACTCAAAACATTCAGGGTACAGATATATTTCGCATCTTTTGCAAATATATCGCGTTCGCTTCGTACAACTCAAACTTTTACATCGTGCAGCATTTTTCCATATTTTTCCAGATATTGCCATTTATGATCATTTACGGTAAACTTAAGTACACAAACGTGGACTGTGTTCATTTAGATACTCATTTCAAGTATAGATATTAGAATAATACTGAAAATTGTAAGTGTCCACGTACGTGTACGTGGCGCATGAGAGGGTTAAAAAAGATTCCACTCGAGACGGGGATGATTTTTGACTCCAAGCTTTTGTTCAGTAGTCACAAAAGGATATAAACATTTGGGTTTCGTTATAAGAGCATCGAAAACGTTTCGAAAAAGGGAATCATTTATTACTTTATATACCTGAATTGTTCGGTCAACATTGAAATTTTCTACTACAATATGAATTTTTCGTTGAACTTAAAAAACATTAAACTTATCGAATCGGTTTCTCTAAGTGCTATGCAAGATATAGAAAACTATATGCGAAGCACAATCTCGTACTTCGTGTCCAGGAGCTTGCACATCGCCTCCATCAAGAGCAGAACAACTGTATACACCTAGTCTGGGTCCCTTCACATAGTGGCATCCCAGGGAATGAAATGGTTGACAGAAAAGCGAAAGAAGCCACCGCATTAGAACAACCAGACGGTGCTCTCATAATGATGGACTATGATTGGAAAAATATGTTAATCAAGAGAAACCTAGACAATTGGCAAACCGAATGGCTCTCCATCACCGATAATAAACTTAGAGAAATTAAAAATACAGTTAAACCATGGAGAACCTTCGGAACCAGAAGGGAACAGATCATGGTCACCAGACTGAGAATACACACCAACATATCTTTGACAGAACGACCAGAACATACCAGATCACAGACAATCTGTGTGAAGCGCTATGTGACAACCCTGAAAAGCTAAACAACTTGCTGAATTTCATGGAGGAGACCAAACTCGCTGAGTTTGGTCTCCATTTAATTGTCTTCCATTTAATTGTAATAATAAAATTATTATTTCTTTGTGCAAATTATTCATTGTTATAAATGGATCTATGTACATGTATATATTTTAAAAACCAAATTGTAAATTTAATGTAATATTTAATAATTGTAATCAAACTCACGGCGGACACTAGTAACCATGCTGTTGATGTGTCCTAAATACTTTTTTAAAAAAGATTAAATACTGGGAGAAACACAAACTCGTAAAAGGAAAACTGTCAGAAAGTAAGGCGTTTATGAATACTGACAGTAAATCAAATATTCGGATCCAAGCAAACAGAAATTTGGAAAGTAGTAGATAGAATAGAAACATTTAAATTGAACTGGGCCTCCAGAGCTAATTTTAAGATTGAAGTTGAACAAAAAAGTTCATGTCATGATCAAAACATCCAGAGTCAACCAGAATTAGAAAAATAGAAACAGGTCACCTAGTTGGTCATTAACGACAGTAAAAGAGAGGCAGAACACTGATTACAGATAGTGCAGGACAGAAAAACATGGGACTTCCTTAGGGAAGTTTAAGTTCATCAGTGGACTAAAGAATCTAGCTAATAATGGTGATTTTTCTAATGTGCATGCTTTCATAAATGGTTAGTCAGCAATTAGTGCAATCAGGCAACCACCCAGGGGGGAGGCTGACGGGCCTGAGCCACCAAAGAGTTCCAAAAACACGTGGTTTTTACATGTTTTTATAAAAATGTAAGTGATGAGCCCCCTCAAGAGCTCCAAAAAATTTGTGACAGTTAAGTATTTTTATTAAAATACAAGTGAGGACCTTTTTTTAGGTCAGCATTTGTATTTTAGAAGTTGTGGACGTTTTTTTAGGTCATCACTTACTGGTTTACTTATTTTAGTGGTTGACTAAGAAAGGCAAGATAAATCTGGTGGATGAACCTAGGGAATGGCGATTGAGGCACCTGACTCGATCGCATAGCTGATTGTGACAAAAGCGCAAGATTGACAGGGGAGCAAAAATCACTTTCGTTTTTTTTTTTTTTGCATATCAACGCAATTTGCGTCCCTTTTTTTCGTCTCCCTTTTTTATGCAAATCACTTCTTTTTAATTTTTAACCTAGAAAAGACTTGCAGTACCCAACTATTCTTCCCAGGTACGTTACGCTGAAAATGTGTATCAAAATTTCTTCCAGGGAACATCGATTTGTCTCAAGTAAGAGAACAGGATAAGCGAATACTGATAGTTTGGGAGAAATTAATTAACCTGTCCAGAATAAATTGAAGATCCTGTAAATAATTGATGTTAATATCCAGCAGGAGTTCACCAAGTGTGGTTCGCGAAATATATATGGCCCTCGAAAACTTAGGAACGTAGAAGATAAAAATTATTAAAATTGATAATCGTATTAAAGAAAAATCACGTAAGAAAATATGATTTTTTTAAAATTTATTTTTATTGGTTTATTCTCGCATTGAGAGGTTTCATATGACTAAATTGTAGGTTTTTTTTTTTAATTGGATACATGTGTTTTTTTTAACTTTCAATAGTTTTCCTATATATGGGTCAAAGAATTATTCAAACGTCAAAGTCCAACTGTTACCGCCACAATTTCTACCGAATAGACAGACCCATGAGTGACGTTATAAGGTTTTTTTGGTCATACCTACAAAACTCCAAAAAATGTAAAAAATTTATAAAAATAAAAAAAAAATAAAATAAAAAAATAAAATAGAACAGCTTTTATTTAAGACAGTTATGTTGTTATATAACTGTATTATGGCGTGTATTTAATGCACGACAGTACCAAACTATGATTAGCGACATCAAAAAACTCACAAAAATACATTTGACATTGCGTAATAAACACTAATAAACAATTAGGACATATGCACGATAAAATAGAAATATGACTGGGACTGATATGATGGGGACTGAACAATATGTGGTACCTAACTAATTATTCATGTTATTAACAAGTTACCTATATCTTTTTGATATGAACCTTTAACAAAATAACGTAAAGCAATATATATTTGGAGTTCAGTTGAAATATTTCCACCTTTTGAAGATACCTGTTTTATGTCGTCCTTTGAGATTTTAATTAATATTTTAACTCTTTTGTAAATTTAATTCTTCACTTAATGAATTTAATAATTTTTTTCTTTTATTATAAAATTTTCTTAGTAATTGACTTCTTAATTCACGTATTTCACAAACATCCCGCAAAACCTCTCATATATATGATTAAAATCAGTCAGTATTATGGACACATCAGTTTTTTAATGTCATTTAATACAGCCTCTCCGCGCTTCTAAATCTGTGCTACTAATTTACAATTTACTAGACTGTATTAAGCACTACTAACCATAATTCTGTATTATGAACATTAATTTTTAGTAACGCTTAGTATACTTGTCTTAGTAGTGCTACTAATATTTAGTAAAAGATTATGAACATGGCCCTTTATTTCTATCTGCCTAGCTTTTGCAGTGCAAGGTGGGCACGTGCCCGAATACTTCTTAGGACCAACCGCCACTAGTATTAATAATCTTTATTCTTGCATTTCGACTTCGAATTTGAGTACATTTTTTTCCCATATTTACATACACAACATGTGTATCAAATTAAACCAATACGTAGAGAAATAAATAATTTTATTTCTTAATTGAAGAATATATCTGTCCAGCAATAAATACACAGATTAGTGAAAGAAACTGCATATTTTAATTCACCTGGTGTATCTCATGGTCATTCTTTGGGTGTAGGGCCTGGGAATTCTTCGGCATTTTTCTTCTGCCATTTTTGGACATCATTTCAGGTGACTCAGGATTTCTAGCTGTTCTCTGCATGTCCGGTATTTCTTTTCTCCTTCTTCCCTCCAAAATTGATTCACTGCTACCTCGTTCTCGCCTCTGCACCTGGCTATCTTCTTTTGGTGGTTATTTTAGTAAATAGAATATAATAATAATAATAATACTTTATTACCCAAAAATCCGTACAGATCAAGGCTCGTCATGATCAGTGTATAATAAACACAATAATATTAATAAGAATTAATATAACATATAATTAACATGAAAATGTGTACAATTACATGTTAAACTGCTTAAACCAATTAATTAGATGTTTAATATCACTATTAGCAGCCGTTTCTAGCATTAATACATTCAAGTGTTTAAGAAAATAAACCGTATCATCCGCAAAAAGTAAAACTCTACCTAGCTTAATCGATATTGCTGTATCATTAATATATAATAAGAACAATAAGGGTCCCAGAATTGAGCCTTGTGGAACTCCTGATTTTATGGTTAGTTCTTCGGATTTGATGTCCTCAATTACAATAACTTGTCTTCTATTTTGGAACAGACCTGATAATCGAGTGAATCCATCTTCATAACTAAATCACGAGAAAAAATTAGTTAAGCTGACCCTATAATTTTGTGTGCAGAGAAGCCGTCACTGCTGAATAATAAAGTTATTGAAATAATAACAATTTAAGCATAATTTAATAAATTTACAATGTATAACTGTATAACTGTATAAAAAGGTGACCTTAAAGACAAATTGTGTAAATTTAATGTTGGTAACTTTGAAAAAATAACCAGGAAAAAAATTCATCGAGTTCATTAATATTATTTATAGTATTCTTTAAGGAGGGAATACGAACAGATCCAGTTTTTGACGCTTATTGTCAGGTTGATATATTTGTAGCCTTGGCAACTTGCGGACTTGCTACTGTCCTCATGTACACGGTATTAATTGAGGTTTATTCTGGGACTGGGATTTATTTGTTTACCTCTTTCGCTTTTAATTTCATTAGATAGGTTGTTGAAAAAAACATGACTTTGAATTTTTATATATTTGGAATTTTAGCCTTAAACTGTCGAGTGACAGAAAGACGTGACAATCGTTGGAGAAATTATCAGTTATCGTCATGTAGATTTTAGCTATCATTCTTATTGTGTTGTATGTTCTTATTGTGTTACTTGCAATCAAAGAACGCATTTTGGATGCTTAAGTAAAAATATATTTTTTTATTATTTATTTATTTATAGACACGTCAGGTACTAGGCTATTGGTGTCTTTGTTAATATCTTACAATGTTTTAGTAGGTACATGTATTTACATTCTAATTATATTAGCTTAAAAATATTAATTGATTGTACGAATTGCAAAACATTGTTGGTCATTGCTGGATCTGTGGAAGGTTGTAGTTAGTACGTATGTTAGTGTATAGTTGACAGTCGGTTAAATATGTGGTTAACAGTCAGTTGTTCGTCACATGTTTCGCATATTTGGTTTTCTAGTCTGTTAATGAGATGTTCGTGAGTAAGTCTGGTGTGTCCGATTCTAAGTCTTGTCATGATTATTTGTTCACGTCTATTGGTACCTGAGGTCTAGTTGTGTATGTCGTCTTTGACTGTTCTAAGTTTATTGTTCATAGTCTCGCACCACTTGTTCAGTCTGGTCGAATAGAGTCTTGTCTTGATGGTCTGTCTTAAGTACGTCTTGTTTGGGGCAATATGTAATATTTCATCCTTGCTGCGAGTAAAAATATAATAGATTCAAAGTTTTAAAATTCAGAGTCAAAATTAGGAAGGAAACATTTTGTCACAGCCTTTCGAAATTCATACTGGAGTCAAACAAATAGATGCCACTACACTTTTGCGGTTTAGAACAATCTTAGAACTTCTCTTTAGAAACAACCAGATCAAGTTAAACTAGACTATAGTACGACATATACTTATGCATGGCTCAGAAACATGGACCTTAACAGAACAAAATCGAAAACACAAAAATGAAATATTTCGCCGCATTTATGGTCCCATTCAAAATAATGGCAAATCGGTAATCCGGTAAAAAGACATGGATATCGGAGAACTGTACTCCAGGCCGAGTATCATGCAAGAATCGATAGATAGACGATTCCAGTGGATAGAACACGTGATAAGGGCGAAGAAGGACAGAATGTTAAAGAAGATATGGGAAGGAATATTGAACATTTTTCGACTAGAGGAGAGATCTCGCAAGGGATTGAAAGATCAACTGACTGAAGAGCTAATAAGTATTGGTATACGGGATACATGGAAAGACCTATAAAATATAATTATAATAAAGAAAAAATAATATGATTAAGAATACCAAAGTAGAAGAAAAAAAGAAAAAGAAATAAAAAGGATATTTAGTCACGCCACTCTATACGAGGGCTACCTTTTAAGTTTTTACAAAAACTAAAAAAGAAAAATATTTTTTGGAACAAACTGTTTTATAGCTTTTCAAAATATTCGCCTTTAAGATTTATACACTTTTGCACGCGTTCAAACTAATTCTTGAAACATTTTTTCCACTCTGAAGTTGGTATCTCAAAAACATGGTTTTACAAAGCTTCAACAGCTTCTTGGGGTGATGAAAATCGCAGTTCACGCATTATAAATCAAGTGCATACGAGCAATGAGACATTAATTCGATGTTTTTCTCCTTCAAATAATCAATTGTTTGACGTGCTGTGTGGGAGCTTGCATTGTCATGATGAAGAATGATGTGACGTGTTTGGTTGTTTTTCCTGATGTTGTTGATAACTTCTGGCAAACAAATTATTGTATACCATTCAGCATTAACTGTTCTCCGATCCTCTAAAAGAATGGTTGCAACATGTCCAGTACAACCGAAAAAACAAGCCATCGTTTTCTTGGAAGTGCTTCGTGAATGAACAACTTTTGTAGGTTTTGGTTTATTTTGGAAGACCCAAACAGTGGAGTGTTGCTTAGTTTCCGGTTCATATGAAAAAATCCAAGTTTCGTCACCTGTAACGATGTTGTATACGGATTTTGCAGTACCTAGGTCGATTTTTGTTTAGCATTCCCCTACACCAATCAACACGAGCATTTTTTTGAGCTTCGGTCAAGTTAAGCGGAATCCATTGGGAATGGATCTTTTTCACAGCTAAATGTTCATGCAAAATCGAATGTATTACAGTCTACGATATGCCAAAGGATGCCTCCATCTCACGGTAAGTCACATGCCGATCTTCTTCAATCCTTTTGCGCACAGCGTCGATGTATTTTTGAATCACAATCGATTTTGGTTGACCTTCACAAGATTCATCACTGACGGACGCACGACCACAACGAAATTCTGCAGATCAATTGTAAACCGTATATTCTGATGGTGCGTCATTACTAAAAGTTGAACGAAGCGAAGCTATGCATTGTTGTTGAGTTAGGCCTTTACTGAAATCGAAAAAAATCATCCAACGAAAACCTACACCAGTAATATCCATTTTTTTCACAAACTTGTTTTTTTTTAAACGCTCACTGTCAACAAACTACTCGGTCAATTTATAAGCTGCCACTGATTTCAAAATAACAAATGTCAAATTTTACGATTATTGTAATGACACATTTCAATATTGCTATCTAGTGGTAATAACATTCTTCGCAACATTCTTCATCATGACAATGCAAGCTCTCACACAGCACGTCAAACATTTGATTATTTGAAGGAGAAAAACATCAAAATTAATGTCTCACTGCCTGTATTCACCTAATTTATCCCTTAACGACTTTTTTTTTGTTCGCCGATGTTAAACAAAAAATGCGTGGACAGCGATTTTCATTACCTCAAGAAGCTAATGAAGCCTTTGAAAACCGTGTTTTTGAGATACCAACTTCAGAGTGGAAAAATCCTCCACTTCGAGAATAGGACTAAAACTTTATTTTAATATTTTTCTATTTAGGAAAAAAAAGATATTTTCTGTTTAGGTACTTTATAGAAAATTGAATATTAATTGTGGATATCCGATAGGAAATAATGTTCACTATAGGTAAGACAATTTTATTTGTAAATAGGAATGTGATAATTCCACATAGTCACTAATAGCCACAGAAGTTGTGCATCAAAACACCAACTTACTAACTAGATTTTCTTAAAAAACTTTTTTATTATTATAAAATCGCTTGAGAAATCAACCCTTTGATCAGTGGTTCATTAATTGTTACTTCGTATTCTATAAAAGTGAAGTTGTTTAGTAAATCATGTCACATATGACACTCCTAACAACAATAGTAACATAACAACAACATCCTAAACAATATCAATAAAACAAGAAGGAATCGAAGTGTTGTCGTTCCTCCAATGGTGATTGTCGCGGCCCTCCCACCTGCGGGTAGATAGCAGCACAGGTCGCCATTGGTCCGGAGAGCGGTGATAATGGTTAATGGCCGCTGATTCCCGGAGGCTGGGCTGTGGACCGGCTGTCGTAGCGCCTCCAGACCGCCCGATTGTCGCGACATCCGCGACCGCCAACTAACATGAGGCGGAGTATCAGATACATCTCGTATGTATGCAAGGTGTGTACATCTTATGCTTACGTATCACTCTACGCTCAGGCCACATCAACGATTACTTTTCGCTTATATTTTTAAAGAAAATATAGTACAAGTAACGAAAGTAAAACTAAAATAATGCTGGAAAACTTGTGTACGATTATAAAATAAATAAAACATAAAACTTATTAGCGATAAAACAAATTTGTTTTAAGTCATAGTTAAATAAATTGAATAATACACAGGTACTTAAATACTTGTAAGCTTCATATGCATGGTGAACCTAACAGCATTCTATTAATAGTTTTACTTTAGTTTTTCATTCATTATGGTGCTAAATAACAAAATTAACTAAATAAAACTCGAGAAAATGTAAAAAAATTATAAATATACTGGAAACGGACTTGGCACCTTATAAGTTGTTCATCAAAAAGCTCTCAAAGCACCAAGGACGTATCCAGGATTTTTTTTGAGGGGGGTAGTTGGGGTAAAATTTAAAAATTGCGATTTGTATAAAAATGTATAATGTATAATTAGATGACTACAAAAATCTTTGGCAAAATAAAAACTATTTTAGTAATACAAATTAATCATTACAGTATGAAATCAAGTTTTCTAGATTTTTTTGTAGCAAATCTGTTTATGATTTCAGAAACATTTAGGTCAATATCTCTATGAATATTAAGTAATGCTAACCCTACCAATATTTCTTCAGTCATAGTTGCTCGCAGCCAGGTCTTCAATCTTTTTAAGGACGAGAAACTCCTTTCTGCTGAAGCAATACTTATTGGCAGGGTCACCAAAATCTGAAGACATTTTTTTATTGTGGGAAATATATCCCCATCACAATCTCTGTATGAAGATAGACCATAATTTTTGTAATGTTATAATTATTAATCAAAAAATAGTAAAAAATGTAAATATTTTTACATTAAAAGTGTCTAAATATTTTAAGAATATATTAGTATAATTATTTGTGAAGAATTATGCTAAAATATGCTTCTATCCGTATTTTATTTAGCAGAATTATAAAAGGTGTCAAAATGCTACCATGGTTTGCGACGCACAAAGTTCGCACGGCTTGCGGAGAGTTAAGGGATAAATTTTCCAGAATCTTGGGGGGGGGGTAATTACCCCCATTACCCTCCCCCCTTGAATACGTGCTTGCACAGCACAAATCCACATTCATTGAAAGTAATTGGGAACTTTTTCACAACGATCATATAAAACAGGAAAAAGTTTTGTAATTTGGTTAATTGGATTTCTATTTCCTCAATGTTTGAAAATGGTTTGTAAACCCAATCTTCAAATCATGACAGTACTAGAATCACTTATAGATTAGAATCACTTATCTATTGTATTAGTTACACTTTTTTCGTGAACCTAAAGATTGCATCCAATACATTATACCAGTAGATCTCAAAAAACCTTGTAGGGACGCTAGAACACTGAAGGAGGCGCTGAAAAACATGGGGGCAGTGGAAGCGGGGCACTGGGATATTTAAAAAGGGTAAAGAATACAAATATACCTATACTTCCGAAAAACACAGCTTATATGTGAGATTTATAATGTAAGTTTGTGAACTGAATTTGAGTAAGACGAAGGCTGTTATCTGAAAAATCATTAAATTTGGTGTTCCACACAGCTCTATTAGGACCTTGTTTATATTTTATGTGAATTACTGAAAACTGTTTAGAAAAATGTAAAATAAATATTTTTGCTGACGTTACTCTAATTTTATGTTCAAATATACGTTAATGAACCTATTTTATTTATTTATTAATTTATTTTCAATTTAAAATTAAACATTAATAAAACCAAATAAATGAATAATAGGACCCCAAGCCCTAGAGAGAGAGAAAAAGAAACAAGTATTTCATACATTCGGTTTAAGGTTAAGTAAAAGATTAAACAACGTAAAAGATAATGGTAGATAGTATTGAGAGAAAGGGGAAATAATGAGAGTTGAAAACTTTAAATATCTGGGTGTTATTATAAATAATAAACTACATTTTAAAGACATTATTAGTAAAAAGGAAAAAAATATTTAGGTTTATGTTTTACATTTTGTTAAACTATGTAACATTATGTATGTATTATTTAGTTAGAAACTTTTAAAGAAATATTTTTATTATTAATTGTTATCTATTATTATAAATTTGCTAATAATTTCATCAATCTTACCTGAATATTTCGAGAATAAAGCCTCTTATGCATAGAGTATAATGGAGCATCAACTTAAGACTGGATCCTCAGCTATTCATATAAGACCACCTTTTTTAAAAAAATCAGCTGTGGCTACCACAGAACCGACCGCCATCACAAAGTACTTATATAAAATACATTCTAGTAGCAGAGTAGAAATAACTTGGCCTAATATTTTCTAACAGAGATAATATTTATCATGACCATGGAAACGTTACATATAAGTATGAAAAAATAGATACTCGAAAAAAATTTCAAAAATTTTTCTTTTTATCAAAAAATGTCTCAAATAAAAGTTGTTAGTTATTGCTTTTATAGCAACTTTTGTTAATTAAATTTTTTCGAAATATTTTTCTGTTGTTAAATATTCGCAAAAATCTTAAAATTGACACGAGTAAACTCCCATTTCTAGTCAACCGATTTTTACCAAAGGCTGACCAACTTGTTTCATTGATGTCAAAAGCTTAAATATGAAGTTTCATAAAAATCCTTTTAGCCGAATTTGCTCTGAACGTGTACACAGACAGACAGACGGACGGACGGACAGAGAAACAGACAGACATAATGCTAAAAATAGTCAAAACGTTATGTAGGGACTTCAATTCGTGGAGATCCATCGAAATCTCGAAATGTTAAAATCGGTATGATCACAATACCTCCCATATATATTTTGGCGGTCGGTAAAAATGGGAAAAAACATACAATTTTATTGTTTTTTTTTTGTTTCTCACGATACTGACAGTACATTTACTTCCTGTATTGTAGTAATGTCGCGTCTAGAGACGACTTCATTTAAAAAATAACAAACAATTGCAATAGGTACGATTTAAGTGATTATATCACCTACGCATTCAACAGAACAAGGTGAAATATTTCTATAAGTGATACAGAATTCAACCCAATAGTCCACAAAAAAAAATCCGCATGAAACAAAATTCTGATCCTATTTTTTAGCAAGTACGAACGTATAGGTATATTCCAACGTATATATTCAAAACGAATGACGGCGTTACTTAGATCACTATCTAAACCCCGAGGTTAAAGTTAACTATTATTTTTGAGGATTTTTGACCAGAATTTATTGTAATTATTTTAATTGTGGGTAATTTGACACAAATATGACGCATGATTATGGGATATAGTCACCTCGCCCGCAGCATCTCTGTTATTATTTTTGTTGAAGTTGTTTTTACCGAAATTATGTATTTTAGTAAATTTATATAAATTAATTTTCTCCAGCTGTTATTACTGTGCGAATATGAGCGTATGAATATCTGGAGGGGATATTTTCGGAATTTCTGTGAAAATAATGTTCATCTGCAGACGTTTAAAATTACGCAATACACGGGCAGGTGTTTAATGATTAATGATTTTTTTTTGTAAAGAAAAGTTTATGTTTTGGAATTTCATTTACATACCTTCAAGATGATTTACCAAATAAACCAATTTTAGATCAAGGAACGCAGTAAACTCTCTTGTCAACTTTCATTTGTAGATAATGTATTTAATTTCATGTATATCAGTAAAAAAAATCATTAAAAGGAATTAATGACACCAAAACCAGCCGAGAACTTTGCGGGACTCGGGGCAAGTAAGCGCTGATTTTATTTAATTTTCGCGGGCTCATTGCATGTGAGCACTGACTCATTAACTATTTGTTATTGTATACTGCGCAAGCGTGGAGTCCCAGCAAACTAGAGGCTTTGGGCAGCTGCCGTGGTCGTTCATGCCTCACGCTGGCCCGGACTGAAAATGGGTCTTAATAACATAAAGGTAGTCATACACGGTGAGGATTTCCTCAAGGTTTGGCCTGAACAGTCCAAGCCTTGAGGAAATCCTCACCGTGCAGGGCGGCGTCCGTGAGGCCGCGGCCGGTACTTGAGGCCAAAAAATCCCGAACAAAGATCATATTTTGGCCTTGAGGCCAGATTGTAATTGGCCTTAAGGCCAGACTCTTACTACCGTGTGTGTGCTGTCGACAGTCCGCCTTAAGGATTTGTAAAGTGAGCGTCGAATTTATTTAGTCATGTCTAGAGAATTTTTATCGGAATTCATACTAATGTATGAAAATGAACCTTACTTGTGGCAAGTAAGTTCTAAAGAATACCATGATAGAAATAAAAAAGAGGCTGCGTACGCGAAATTATTGGAAAAAATAAAAGAAGTGGACGCGAAAGCTACAAAAAATGACGTAATTAAAAAAATAAACAATATCAGAAGCGCTCTCCGAAAAGAGGATAAAAATTAAGGAATCGATGAAATCAGCAGCATCTGCTGATTCTACGCGCAAGCCTAAGTTGTGGTCTTTTCCTTGAGGCCAATCCTCTCCGTGTGTGGCTACCTTTAGATCGAAAACACGTCAGTTTTTTAGAGTTTAGTAGAGTTTTACATTGAATCTTTGGTTCCATCCAGAAAAATTGTCCAGATCATTTGGTTCACGTTCAATTAAAAGAAGTTTAGTAGAGTTTAGTAGAGTTTTACATTGAATCTTTGGTTCCATCCAGAAAAATTGGCAAGATCATTTGGTTCACGTTCAATTAAAAGAAAAATGTGTCCTTTAAAAACGCGTCTTTTAGTGTTGGGAGGGGTCTCAAGTCTCTGAGCTTCCCCATCCCTGGGTGCGCTCTTTATTACAGTATATTATACACTAAGGCAGTGATGGCGATCCTACCACACTCATGTCACGGCTGACACGCATGTCTTCGGCCTAGAACAGTGCACGCATCTGGGCTCAAGTGTTTGTTGACTTGAGGTCCAAACTTGAGAATCCTGAAAGAAATCGTTTGGAGAATGACAAAGAGTGCCACTACAAACAGGAAATTTGGAGTGCTTGGAATCGATTACTGGGCACTTTTAGCATTTTAGAAAAATCTAGCGATAGTTTTCCTAACAATTTTTCCCCCTACGTACTTTTGTGAGACCATATTCTTGACGTTAAATAATATTAATACCAATAAAAGAAACTGACTGACTGATGAAGTTTATTTTTAAATATATTTTTAATGGCCTTTGCTGCTTTGGCAATTAGCCAGGATAATTCTTATTTTTGAAAAATTCCGTGCCTGAACAGGATTTGAACCCGAGACCTTAGCAACGCAGATCACAAGTTAGTAGCACTTGTTTGGGCTTGAAGTGCCCGAAATACCAACCTTCAATTGAAGACTTAACATATGCAATTCAGCAACAAAAAAAAGTCATTAATGTAAAGAATTATATGTTTTAGCTTTTTAACAAATAAATATATCAAATATGTATATAACTATTTTTTTACTAGGGCTGCAAATATCACAAAATTATGGATATTTCTAGACGTGACACGGCACCTGATTTAAGCTAGTTTTTTCCCCCGAATTTTGACAAACCGAGCTCAAAAGATTCGCCATCACTGCACTAAGGCAACACTGACAAAGAGGATTTTAGTCGGAAGAACATCCGTCAGTCAAGAGAAAAACCCAGTTAAGGATGATGAGTCAGCTAATAGAAGATCTAGTGACTATATAAGGTATAAAAAATATCAAATGAAACAATACTATAGATACTTTTCACCGATACTAGTATTTTAGTACTGGATATTTTTTGTTTAGGTATTCTACTGGTATTGATACATTTTGTATTGGTATTAGTTATAATTTGTGCCTGTAATATTTGTAAAGTAATGTGGCTCAACAATCCTAGCCGTGAATCATGGCATTTGATAATAAAAAATATTGTAATAGCTTTGAAAACTCTAACATCAATTACTACAGATGCACCAAATGAAAAGCACGAATTTAAATAATTAGAAGTCAATTTCAAATCAGTAAATTATTATTTTGGTACTAGCAACCAATATTTTAATTTGACGAGTTGTAGTATAAGTCGCTATTTTCATGAACGTCCGATCATTACTGGTATCGATACTAAGTAACGATACCCATACAAAGTATCAATACTTTTGTTCGTTATTTAAATCCCTAAAAGTAAGTTGAATATAGTCCAAGAAGAGAGTTAGTTCGTTAGTTAGTTAAAATATTTGGCGCACAGCAACAAAGGCTATTTGCGCCTAATACAGCCCATCTAAATGACTACGCTACATAATAAAAACTATAAATTAGACAATAAATAAATAAAATCATGAAAATTACGCATACTCAATAAAAGAAATCTTGCACGGACAAATACAAATAAATTAAATAAAAAGTCTGTTCGAAAAAATGAACAGATGCAGGGTGATGGTAAGGGGCTGTAAAGGGGCCAATTACCATCGAATATCACAGTCTATAAATAGTACAGATTAAAATAAAGTACAAGACTTCACAAATAAAACAGTAAGTTCGATTAAGTAAAGCAACTGACAGGTCATAGCACAGGCCTAATTTCTCACTGACATGCGCGAACTGTAAACATTCAGTTAAATAGTGTAACACAGATAAATTTGTGTTACACGTCTCAGAGATAGGGGAGTCTTCACCTCGAAGAAGGTGTCCATGGGTCCACCAACAGGGGCCTATACGGAGGCGTGTGATGGCGTTTTTCTCCCTACGGTTAATCCTGCAGGAAAAACACCATGGTTTTACGTTTCCCTTAATCTGTCTCAACTTGACGTTCTGTATACTGCTCCACTCATGCTGCCATCTGGTTAAACCCAGATGTTTTAGATGACTCTGAAGAGAGAAATATATTATTGGTTTTATATACATCCACCCTATCTCTTCTGTCCCATTGTTTCTTCTCGTTCAAAACTTCACTTTATTCTTCACATAATATTCAGAATCTATGTTAATACTTATTTTGAGAACTTTTTATCTCCTGCTTATAAACTAAATTCTTTTTATGTTTTCTCTTAGAGTATCACGTGCTTTGCCTTTCATAATTTTTCTTGCCGTGATTTTTCAACTATTATTCTCTTGTATTCATTCTTGTTACATTTACTCATATTAATCTTTCAATTTTCAAAAGATATCACGAAGTGATAATTTTAAAATAATGCTTAAAAATTTACGAAAATAACGGTCCAGTTAGGTAAAATTACTCTGGATATTCAATTTTTTAGAGGAAAAACTTAAAATTTCTTGTATCATTTGTACATATTTAGTGAGTTAAGATATTGCTGGCTTAGTAAATATACTATTATTATTAAATACTGAATCTGTCCAAATTCCGATTCTTTGAGTAACTTTGCGCCATACATTATCCACATATTATAAGGTAGTATTAACAAATGGCGCGAAGTCGTAATCTAATAATTCATTGTGAGAGTATTTGTTATGCACCAGTTCGTGAATATGTATTGTCCTTGGTACTGGATGCTGAAACGGATGGGACGTCTGATTGTCGTCTGTCCGGTGTCTGCGAGCCATCAATCTATACAACATCATCATAAGTTATGCAAACTTGCATAATGTATGAACATACACAATTTTACTACATAACATTTTCATATAACACTTCTCTGTAATTTACATTCTTTCTTACACTGAATTCTACGAACGTTCGATAGACTTCGGGCTTCGGACTTCTTTTAGTTTCACGATTAAGTTTCATTTAATTTTGTCAGAATTTAATGGATTATTTTTATCACTAAGTTCATTAATAATAATAATGAAGATTATCCAATAGTAGACAATAGTAGGTACATGGTGAAATAGAGAACCGATACACCAGCATTATTTTCAATATTATTAAAAACAGAAAAAAGTAAAAAAAAAATAATTAAAGTTGTAGGGGAACAAGGAGGATGTCTGCTTATAGAAAATATTTTCTTGAACCAATGGTTCTCAAAAAGAGCACAAACTCATATTTATTTAAATTATGAATTCAACCATATAAACATTTAATATCCCAGCAAACATTCAACTAAAGCCGAATGCCGGCAAACTGCTTTTACTGCTAAATAAATATGTCATTTAAAAAATATAATTTGTCATATTTCATTTTGAATAGTGACATCTTAAATATTTTGTAAATATAATACTAACCTAAAATAATACAAACTTAATCCAAAACTGTAAAACTTTTTTTAGAAACCAAGTTTCTAAAAGTCAGTAGTCAGCATTAATGCTTATAAAATTTGATTATTGAATTTAGTTTAAGTATGATTTCTTTAGGTTGGCACTCTTCAAGTCAAGGGCAAAAGATGTGGTAGATAATACAAGACGAATATTGGCGAAAATTATTAGTCACCCCTTATCTTTAGGATGCAATTGGTTTGGCCGAAATGGCAGAAAACCATTTTCTTAAAATTCTTCATTAAATAAATAAATTAAATAAACTAATTCCTGTTATTCCTGAAATTATATTTATTTAATATTTATAAATAAATCAATAAATTGTAACTGTTAATACAATTTACAATCGGCCAGTTTTACCATCGTTGAATAAATTTAGTTAACAACTTAAGTTAACGATATCGCATCATTCTATTGACAGCAATGTTAATTTCTTCATTAATAGTTTAAAACCGATGCGACATTGTCAACTTTATTTGTTAAATAAATTTATTCAACGATGGTGAAAATGGCCAAATGAGTATTTATTTTGCACCTAACCATTAATTTATTTTAATACTGGGTAAGTACACATGTTACATTTGACACACTGGAGAGTGGGTATAATAAAAGGACTGGTACTGGCCTCGGGGTACTGGCCCAGTGCGAAATGCCAGCACTGGCCCATTACTTTCAATGCCGGGGAGTATGTGTTTCACCAGTACTGGCCCGTATAAAAATGTTTGCTGGGTAAGCACTGATCTATCAGAAATAGTGCGATTATTTTGCACTTTACCGTTGCTTGGCAAGCAACTGATACATCAATGGGCTTATATATATATATAGCAACACTAGTAGATCGCGGAGCACTAGTAGACGCTCGTGAAGCACAGTTTGGAAAAAAAAATTCTCATCTCAGCACCCAGTTCGATGTGCCATCAATTGAGAACGGTTGAAATGCGCAGATCTAGTTCTTTGTTTTTGTTTAAGTTTTCAATTAATTTAATATAATTTTCCCGTCTTCATGTAAAAGTTAAATTCATTGGTGAAAAATCAATCATTTTACTAAATATATTGTCTGCATATTAAATAGACAGATTTTGATGCATAAAATTTAAATATATATTTTCAATAATGCCCTAATAATAACACTCCAATTTACATTATTTTAAAAATTCAGTTAAGATTTTACAGTGAAGATAATGTGAGAAGAACAAGATATCCTCTCGAAAGAAGAGGCCGTTTTAAATTAAAAATTATGGCGTGATTAAAACTATTTGTCTACATGCGATATACAGATTTTTTCGATGCATGTATAAAATAAATTGTCCTCCATATACTGCGACATAGATCCCATTTAATACGACACTATAAAGCTGCGTTCAGAGCTCTAAAATTAATAGACTATACGCTACGACTTGTGCACTGTTGGTTATTACTAAAAGTTTGTCATATGGTAACACAAGCGACCGTTCACAGCTCTAAATGTAATGCACTATGCGTTGTCGATTGTAGATAGTTTTCCAAATAATCCAAATCAAAAAAGTTAATGCGTTGTTTTAATAAGACAGACATATAAACACACATTAGCTATCTCACTTTACATAACCTAAACCTGTGGCGAAGAAAGACGTCCGCTAGACTTGCCCTCCCATAAAAAAAAAATAATAATAATCATAATAAAAAAAAAAAGATTTAGGTAAATCTTCAAAAATACAATTAATTATGTTTTATACAATTTTTTTTCAAGGCTTTGTTTACTTTGGTTTTGGATTTTGCACACACACACACACATACGGACGGCACTTCGAAAATAGGTTTTTTGGATTCCCTGGAACATGAAACGTGGTCATCAGTCAAAATCTCGACATCGAAATCGTGAAACGAAAGAGAATTGCTGTAGTTTTGAATTAATATTTTATTATTTTCATTCCATCCTTCAATTTGCTATAATATTTTTGGGGCATCTCCGCCGATGTTTTACCTATTTTTAGACTAAAAAAAAAAAGCCATTCGAATTTTAGCTTCAGCTAAATACAGGGACCACTGTAAACCGCCATTTTTTAAATTAAGGATTCTTACATTACCAGCAGTGTACACGCTAGAATGTCTACTCTATATAAAATCCAACATAAGGAGATTCTACTCTCACCAAGAACTGCACGATCATTTAACTCGACACAGGAACAATTTAGTTCTCTCGTTTACTTCGAATCCAATCTAACCATATTTATATAGGTCTTAAAATGTTTAATTGCCTGAAAGAAGAAGTACATGGCCTACCCACTCTAGAGCGAAGCTGGGCGGGGCAGCTAGTTTAATATAAGTTTTAAAATGCACAGTCTTACCCTTCTAGATAGTTTTATATTTTTACTGTTGTATAGTAAAATTTTTGACACACAGCAACAATGGGCAGTTAGTTAAAATTTCTGGTTCACTGCAATGGAGGCTATTTGCGCCTTTCCTGATGTAAAAATGAACGTATTAAAATACCCATATTCAGTTAACGTAATATTTTTATGAGTGTGGTTGATATGTTACGCGTATAATTAATTTTGATTGAAACCTTAATAAGTGTCACTAGTAATATTTACTATTAATTGACATCTAATTTATTGCTATATTAATTATATTATACAAGTAGGTTTTGTTGCCATAAATTCAATATTTTTAAGAATAATTTATTTCAAAATAATTTATTACATGTGTCATATGTCATATATCTCTTATCCTACAACTGTTTTTCAGGAGATACTGGTTTCAGTTTTCTATTTTCTTCATTAATTTTGTTCGAGATACAAAAAACAATACCTGAGGAGCGTATCAAAATTGCATAAAAGGAAAGCCAGATTTTATTTGTTTATTAATTTATTTGTAAGGCATTACTTCATTCAATGTTAGGCAACATAAAATACAAAGTGGGCGACATATAATTGAATGATGTGTTTCTGCTGTCATTTTGGTTTATTGCGTTTGTGTCGATATTTTAGAATTGAGAAGTGACCAGTGGCGGCTAAGACAGGGTGGCGCTGGGGCAGTGACCTCCTAAAAACATTTAATAAAAAAACTGAAATGAAAATCTCATTTATACTTTAAAATTGCATTAAAATAACTAAATATATCTGCATATATTTATTTTTATTATTTCTAATTAAAAGATTTTTCATATAAGTATTATATTTTAAAACTTTAGATCTAGAAAACAATGCTCAGGTGGAGACTACTCGTAGTGGCCCAATGCACAGTGTTGCCTCATACGATTTCTAATGTATTTATCTTCGCAAGTAATAAAAATTAATTGGAAAGAGCAACAGCGGCGAGGTTTAGTATGTATGTATAAATGAATTTCGGCCGGTGTCCTTAGGTTAGTTCGTTTGTTTTGATTTGTGATAAGTACTTAGACGTAAAACTGGATACAGTGCGTTATATAAAAACTAACGTGCTTAACTATGAAACTATATTATTAATAAAAAATGTTGGTCCTCATTGGCTGAAATTGAATATTTCACAATCGAAAAAAAATGTTTAAAAGAGTTCAGTAAAAAACAGTGGTTATATTCTAGAATGGGGCACCCAAAGCTACAGTTTTTTCAACGACCGACGATTCAGCTATCTGTAGCTCGGAGAATAATAAAAAATATTGCAGTTTGAAGCCGTACTTGAAATATTTTTAATTATTTCTATTTTTATTATGGTCAACTTTGGACATAGTTTTTTTTTACCAACTTACACATCGTATTTTCGAGAAAAATCGTATATCCTCTACCTTGATACATTGTGCATATTAATTCTAAATATGTTTCATGTTGGATTTGTGGCCAGATATTTAAAAATTGATGTGAAGTGTGAATTTTCACACATTTCAAGGTTTCGCAGGTATTTAGTAAGTGAATGATGATTATTTGGGATGCCAAAACAAATTTTATGTTAAAATATTTTTTTTTTTGTTAATTTTAGTTCGAATGCCTAATACCATTATTTAGGTTTCTAAATATGTGCAGTATTTTTTTTTTTTTATGATAAGTTTCATTAAGATTTTAAAAATTGCGCCTATGGCTTCCATTGGTTGTTATAAGCTCCGCCCCTCTGATTTCCTATACATTGAAACAGAATTAAATTATAATTTCAACAATTTCCACTGGTTATTAAATTTACGCATAAAAATTAAATGTCTCCAAAATGAAGAGCAATTGCCAACTAGAATTTTGAAAAAAAAAAAATTAAACAAAATAAAAATGTAAAAAAAAAACAAAAAATAATATTGGCTCTTCTCGCGAGGATCGAACTGATTTAGTTGGGTAAAAAGCCAGCGCTATGATCATTACACCAGGATACACCTACTAGTCTAGCGTGTTACATAAGTATAACTTGTGTAGGTACATTATTAGACAAAAAACTAAATAAATGCGTTTTTTTCCAAAAACATAATCTGATCAAAAATTCCTGTTGTACTATTCCGGTTCACACCAATGTACATTACTTAGAATTTTTAAAGGGGATATGTTTTTTAGATGTTTTAGTATTTTTTCTATATGCGGGTTAAAGAGTTGTATAAGCATGCCAAATTTCAACTCTCTAGGTTTAGCCATTTGGCTACAATTTTTACCGAACAGACAGACAGACAGACAGACAGACAGACAGACAGACAGACAGACAGACAGACAGACAGACAGACAGACAGACAGACAGACAGACAGACAGACAGACAGACAGACAGACAGACAGACAGACAGACAGACAGACAGACAGACAGACAGACAGACAGACAGACAGACAGACAGACAGACAGACAGACAGACAGACAGACAGACAGACAGACAGAAAGACAGACAGACAGACAGACAGACAGACAGACAGACAGACAGACAGACAGACAGAAAGACAGACAGACAGACAGACAGACAGACAGACAGACAGACAGACAGACAGACAGACAGACAGACAGACAGACAGACAGACAGACAGACAGTCAGACAGACGAAGGAAATATGATTGACGACAGTAGTACTAAGCTATTAATTTGCACGGGTTAAGTTAAGCGAACAGGTTAATTTAAGCAGAACGTTTTTATTTTATTATAATGGGAGTAAATATTTGCGACATTTTTGAATTTTTAAGCGCTTAACATGTATCGAGGTGTATAACAGAATTATTTCGCGAAAATTTGGGCTTAATATTTAATTTACCTCATTTTTTTATAGGATAAGTAAAAAAAACTCAGATGTCCTTTGTCTTTTCTTGAATAACGGCGAAAAACACTACATTTTGTTTGGCTTTTATAGTTTTTCACAACTTCTGTCCGCACTGTAACGAATTTCAACTCTAAAATATACGTAATAAGTCAAATGTACCGTCAAAACCTACGATATTTTCTCGGGCAAAATTTACCAATTATTATTTCTTTTTTGTTTTAATTTTTACCTACATAGACCAATTTTAGGGTGGGGAGTCTAAAAAATATATTTAAAGCACCTTCTCATATGTATTTTTTTAATTTGGTCATTCATTGTTTTTTTTTTTTTTTAATTTATTCAAAAACGATAAACCGTATCTTGTAATGGAGATTATTTTTGAGATCTACGCCTCAAAATACATAAGTATACACATTTTGAACTAAAACAGAGAGAAACAATGTTATCTCAAAAATCGAAAAAAATCTTTAGGGGTAACCCTTAAGATTTTTTAGATTTTTCATACTCTTTGTCTTGTAACCAGAGCCGCAGGAAGGGGGTGGAGGGGGCGATGGCCCTGGGCGCACTAAGGAAAGGGTGCTGATGGGCTTGACTAAGGGGCGCCATTGCGAAGGCGAGGATCTTTTTTTTTGCTCCTCACTTGGATTTTGAGAGGTGAGGACCTTTTTTTTTTTGTTTATCACTTGGATTTTGAGAGGTGAAGATCTTTTTTTTTTGCTCATCACTTTAGGTGGTGAGGATCTTTTTTTTGCTCATTACTTCTATTTTGGGAGGTGAAGACCTTTTCTTTTTTTTGCTCATCACTTGAATTTTGAGAGGTGAGAACCTTTTTTTTTAATTGTCAAGGGCGCCAAAACACAGCTCTGCCCCTAGCGCAAGTTTTCCTTACTGCGGCTCTGCTTGTAACAGCGAGCCACAGAGAACTTTTAGTATCAGTATTACTAGTTTTCATTCATAGAGCAAAATGTTCTTAGACGGAAACCGAAAGGATGAATTTATATTTATACCAGGTATTTTATGACATAAGCTGATAGTAATTCAGAGCAGGTTATTACTCTGGTAATGTCTTCCGCTTACCTTGGCACGTTTTCGGAGTTTACTGTCAAAAAAGACCATAAACTTATACTGTATATACCTATGTCTGCGTTTGTCTTGTGCGTGTGTTTAGTCTCTAACTCATGCTATTATTTTTAAGTGCCGGCAAAGCATAATAGTAGCTTGAAATATGAACTTTTTCAACGGTCGTAAAATTTTAAGATGAAAAGGTAAAGATTTTTAGTAATAATTTATTATGTAATTAGTTTAGACAAAAGATTGTTATTAGTAAAAGCTAAATAGGTGTTTTAGGAGTAACTGTATGTAGTAAAAAGCTGGTGAAGGTGTGTACTAAACTAGTAGAAAATGAGTAGGTATAATGAGATGCCATACCTCCTAATGAGAGTTAGATGGTTGCTTACGGAGCACAGGGTTGAGAGTTCCATTGCCGCTAACTCCACAAAATTGTTACCTTGCGCTACCGTAAAAATCCGCTCAGATATCGATTCAGGCTTGAGTAACTAATACTTAAAAATTGATGAGAATAACATTTTTACAAACTTCAGGGTTTTGTAGATATTTATTAGTTCATTTAACTTATAGCGTTTTCGATTTGTAAATAGGGATTCGATGAGATTGCCCTGAAATCGCTCGGAGATCAATCTGCGACGTCACGCTCTGTACTAGAGCGATCTGGATCTTATTTTGACATCTGATATTTTTGAATAGTACCTAGTTATGGAAAGCCAGAATGACACATATGTTATTCTTGATTTGGTGATTATTATAGAGATTTTATCTGTTAATTTACCTGACTGTCGGTGTAATTATGCACAACATTTTTCACATAATTTTTTACTTCTGTTATTTCGTCTTTTCCGAATATATGTCCCACGCAATCAATAATTTCATCATCCTCCGATTCGCTAGAATATCATTCATCCAATGCAAATGTTTTTTTAGTAGCCATAACCCGCTATGCGAAGAAATCATGTTGAAAATATAATCGAAAATTAAACATCTAACAAAACAATGAGGTTATATTTGTATTTTGGCGCATTTTTTTAGGATTTCTCTACTTGATCTGTCTCGCGAGACAGATAGAGTAAATCGAAAATGAATTTGAGAGTGCTCCAACTGCTCTAAACCAAACCGAAAATGTTTTTTGCTCTGAGACTGATCTGAGAGCAATGTCGGAGCACTCCGAGCATACAAATGGAAAACGTTATTAATGAATTGTGAATTTCACTTGATAGTAACAGAAAAAGAGACCTTATTTTTATATAAATTAATTTTTGATTGTTAATCAAGTCTTCAAAAACTTTCAATTGATGCCGCCATTAACTAAAACAATAAATAAATAAATAATAATAATAATTAAGGCAGCCTTAATATCGCAGAGATAGTGGCGCTTCTTCGCGCACCCATGGATCTAAATTCGAATTTCAGCCAAGGGAAGAATATTTATTTTTATCCTTAGCACCTCACCTTTATTAACATAAACAATACAAAAGGTTAAAAAGGCGAAATGTCACATAATATATATAGTAATACTTCCAAATATTTCAAAAATTAAGAGTACCCAGCAAACATTTTTATACGGGCCAGTACTGGTAAAGCACATACTCCCCGGCATTGAAAGTAATGGGCCAGTGCTGGTATTTCGTACTGGGCCAGTACCCCGGTGTCCCCGTGGCCGTTAGCTGGCCCTTTGATGTATCAGTTGCTGGCCCAGCAATGGTAAAGTGCAAAATAATCGCATTAGTTGCAAGATTTATTTCTGATGGACCAGTGCTAATATTATACCCACTCTTTAGTGTTTCAAATGTAACACAAGTGTACTTACCCAGTATTACAATAAATTAATGGTTAGGTGCAAAATAAATGCTCATTTGGCCATTTTCACCATCGTTGAATAAATTTATTTAACAAATAAAGTTGACAATATCGCATCGGTTTTAAACTATTAATGAAGAAATTAACATTGCTGTCAATAGAATGATGCGATATTGTTAACTTAAGTTGTTAAATAAATTTATTCAACGATGGTAAAACTGGCCGATTGTAAATTGTATTAACAGTTATAATTTATTGATTTATCTATAAATATTAAATAAATATAATTTCAGGAATAACAGGAATTAGTTTATTTAATTTAATGAAGAATTTTAAGAAAATGGTTTTCTGCCATTTCGGCCAAACCAATTGCATCCTAAAGATAAGGGGTGACTAATAATTTTCGCCAATATTCGTCTTGTATTATCTGCCACATCTTTTCCCCCTTACTTGAAGAATGCCAACCTAAAGAAATCATACTTATTAAAATAAATTCAATAATTAAATTTTATAAGCATTAATGCTATAAGCTGTTCACTTTTGTAAGAACTAACTAGATCTGGTTATTTTGGTGATTTTTATAGTGTATTACGGACTTTTAGAAACTTGGTTATATTGTAAAAAAAGCTTTACAGTTTTGGATTAAGTTTGTATTATTTTAGGTTAGTATTATATTTACAAAATATTTAAGATGTCACTATTCAAAATGAAATATGACAAATTATATTTTTTAAATGACATATTTATAATCTTGTAACAGATTTATTAATAATTGAAAATTTTATTACATGAAAAAAACTATGATTGAACTAAACTAAAAATTAAACAATTTAACATGAAACAGTTTGTGTAAACTACGTCCTTAAATCTAACAAAACACACACAAATGACAATAAAAAACTGTATAATGTTCACAAAACAATAACTATTCAAATACACTTCTTGACAAACTGTTCACCAACACGTATCAACTTGTACTGGCCCTTGAAGGCCACGCTGTTAGGGCGTTTTATGACTAAGAACAATCAGACTTTTCAAATTATTACATTCAAAAAAAGTTTAGTTTTAAGTAAAAAGTATGAGTGAAGAAGAGTGCTTATAAAATGCTAGTAAAGTACTTCGTATAGGCGGGATGCGAAATACAAATGTGAAGTACATTATTAATACTGGCGTTGCACTTACTTTTGGTGCCAGTAATTTACCAGCATAAAAGCAGTTTGCCAGCATTCGGCCGTTAGTTGAATGTTTGCTGGGTATTGTTCATTACTTTGAACTATTTAAATTTTTAAACCGAACTCTCTGGGGAAAAAGGGTCGAAGACAATAGTTTTTATTGGTCGAAGTAATAATAATAATAATACTTTATTTAAATAGGATAAGCATAATATACAAACATAAGTAATAAAACATGCATATTGTCATACAAGCAAAGTAAAAACAATTAATAATCAAAATTTAAAAAAACATGTAAGCAATATAAAAATAGCATAAAAAGTGACAAAAACATACATATTTCGTACATAAACAATGGTATAAGGATATCTTGATTAGGGCCATTAAACCATAAAAAATAAAGATGAAAATTCCAGACGTTAAGGATACTTAACTCAATGCATTATTTTCTACATTATTTCTTCTTTTCTTTGAATTCAATATAGGAAGAAAATGTTTTTCTTTCGTTTAAATAATTTGCTTAATTTGTTAAGCCGTTTAATTGAGTCATATTATCTGGTCCCTATGTGTCCCAATTAACCGGAATAGTATAATATTTATAAATACAGTCGATTCCCTTTAATTGGAACACATCGGGACTTAGGCATTTTGGCCCAATTAAGCGGCTGCCCCAATTAAGCGAATTTCACATAAAATTAAACAATGCATATTTTTCTTTCAATAATTTTATTTTATAAACTCTTGGACAAAACTATAAATTACATATAACCAAAAAATATAAACTTTTAAGAAAAAATAATAATAAATTCCAAAATAAAATAATAAATAGGTACATACAATTTAATTCAATGCAAAAATGCGTCAAGTGTAGTCTGTCTTTTGTTTTTGTAACATTTCACTTCTACAAAATCAGCACAGGTATTCAGTGCGGATGTAGAGCTCCCTTCATTTCCTTCCTGCCTAAAATAACGCTGTAATATTAAATTCTTTGTACATATTTTTTCTTGAGGATATTTGTAACATAATATGTACTGTGATCCTAAATTTACTGTCCCAATTAAGCGGAATGTTGTCCCAATTAAACATGTAAATTTACTGTTGGTACCTTGGTTTGGTTTCTGTTCTTTGAGATTTGGCCCAAATAAGCGGCTGCCCCAATTAAGCGGTGGCCCAACTAAGCGGAATCGTCTGTAATTGGAAAGCAGAACCTATATAATTCAGTAATTTTCAGTAATCATGTAGTAATTTTCACAATAGAACAAAAGAACAACAAATATATATTAGTAGATTAAATACTTGGCTACAGTTTGCCATATCATTCGCAAATATGCACCTATTGGTTTACTAGAATGCGTCTATAATTTATGGTTTCGGTTTAATCAGAATACGCGTTTTTCTGGGAAAATATTTTCATTCTATTCATTCTACTTATTCGATGATTTGAGGTCGAAAGACAGGAATGAATAGGTGTGGTGAGGATGAAATAGTATATTGTGCAACTAGCATGGAATGCAATATATTCCGCACGAGAATGAAGTTTGCAAACGAGCCGCAGGCGAGTGAAGCAAATCAAAGAGTGCGGAATATGCATTCTGTGCGTCTTGTTCACTATGCTTTACCTCCGATTACCATTTTTCAATAAATAAATAATCAAGAAAATACAATATAAATATGATTGACAGCCATTAATGCGTGCGCTGCCAGTGCGGGAATGTAAATTCTCGGAAACTGCACACGCGCATTGCTGCAAATTTATTCTTTCCCACACACAGCACATGCGCATTGGGGTGAATTTATCTTTCCCACATCGCGTGCGCGCGCATGAGCGTAACATGCGAAATTAAGCTAATTTCCTGTCAACTAATAGTATCGAAATGAGACAGTTCCATAGTATTCGTAGGAAAAGTAATATTTGAATGTAGTTGTTTTCATTTGGTTTTTAAATGTATTAGAATTCAATCTTGGTATTACTGTTTCAAAATAATTTTCACTTTTAGGTACATATTTTCATTTTGTGTCCTAAAATAAATGCCTATATAATTTTAATACAGTATTTTTAAATCTAAACTTAAAATGTATGTACAATTCAATTATTCATTCTGAAACATTACGTTCTAGAATCTTTCGAAATTTTTTCTGTTCCGAATTTATTAATTTAGATTATCCATTTATTTAGGCGAAATACGTTCGTTTTCACATGCAGCCAGAGTCTAGGATTCGTTTTCTTGCACATCAATTCTAGTACTTCTAACCAGCCACCAACAAAACGCACCTATTGCCGCTCTATATGTACGGTATCCACCGGTATATGCTTGGGGAAGGTTTAGTTATCATAATTCGAACGTGCACTTCCTGAGTTGAGCTTTATCTGGCGTGATCTGTGCGTGACGTGAGCCCGAGACGGACGTCTCCTCGGTCTCTCAGAGCACATAGACACACACACAAACACACACACCGCCATCGTCCCTCACATCGCATCGCATCGCTACATCGCTCATGTTGTGATCTGTGTGCAAACTACACAGACCATCTCATGATCTTATCAATGCTTCTGTAACAACTCTAGTAAGATTCAAGAATCTATCTCTATATAGTCATGGCGTACAGGATTTCAAATAGGATGTGGTAATGTTTAAAAGTGTTTTAATAATTCTGATAAGTAATTTGTTGCAGACAGGGCGGCAGTCGTAAAATCAACAGAGGGGTATACTTCGTAAAAACCATAGAGTATACGTCCCATATCATCTCGTATAACACTTCAAAATATTAAAAAGCCCAGGGTTATTCATTTGAAACAGAGCAGAAGGTACCCCCGTATACCCTGCAATACAGCTCTGGTTGTAGAGACCCTCAGACATTCCAGAATTTACATGAAAATCGAATTGGATAGCATAGAACTACATATAATAATAATATAGTTGAAATCCTTGCTTGAGATATAAAGTATCAATATATCCGTAGCAACAATAGAGACGTAGCAACGCCCTGGCATCGGGGCAAGTGCCTGGGGCGCGAGGTCAAGTGAAGGGTGCCATCTTTTGGTCATCAGCTGTATTTTCACCTGTCTATTAAAATAAATATTATGCCCTCCTTGATTAAAATAAAAAAAGATAAAAAGTGCTCTAATTAAGTGTTTGCCAAGAACGCCAAAAACATTGCTACGGCTCTGAATGCAGTCTGTGACCAGGATTCGCATTTTCTTGAAGGATTTATTTCTAGGACTCTTCTAGGACTCTGCTTCTAAAATTTTCTTTGAACTATGCCTGACTGTTGAACTGCATATAAGAAATTGACACTATAGTCGAATAATAAAATTTAACCATTTTAAATAGAAATTTAATCTTATCTGCTGTACTTGCTTCAATAATGTAATTTAACATCGTACAAATCAACTTTTTTTTTTATTTAGCAAAAAAATACATCGGCAACTAAGGCCATTAGTATTAGAATACATTTCTATAATTTTACATTGTGTTTAACATTACTAGTAGTACATTTGGGAAAATATATATATTGGGTTTAAGTTATTGTTCGCTTCGGTTTTCAGGGTAGTTATATTTTGTTTTTTAATGATATTTCTTCTAGGAATTTTAGAAGAGTGTCTATTGTTTTGTTGTCGTTAGCCAGGGCTTGTTGTAATGTGGGGGGAATTTTATGTGTTTTCCTTTCGTTATTATATTTCTGGCAGGTCATCAGGATATGTTCTACTGTCAGTTCTGTGGCACATTCTACGCACATGGGTGGTTGTAGTCTGTGGAATACGTATTGGTGTGTAATCGCCGTACGTCCAATTCGTAGTCTCGTCAATATAATTTGGTCTCGTCGGTTTCTGGTTAGGGTCCATTTCTTCGTGTCCTGTTTTATGTGTCGTAATGTGTTGTTGTTCGTCAGTCTCCATTCTAGGTCCCAGTCTTCTTTAATTTTGTGTATAATCCGGTTTTTGAAATCATAGATTGGCATCGGTATTTCTGTTGTGGCTGCTGTTGTTGCCTTTTTTGCGGCTTCGTCTGCTATATTGTTGCCTTTTATATCTACATCTCAAATCAACTTTGTGAAACTGTTTTATATTTAATAATAATTTGAATAAAAAACATTGTAGATTTACACTTTTTTATATCTAACAACGAGAAATTTTATTCCCTCAACAAGCAGCGGTAGTTTTAGTTAAATATATTGTCAAGAATAATAAATGGTCGAACTGATCGAAAAATATCTCACAGACCTCAGAAAGTTCCTCTGGATATAAGCACTTTAGATGCAGTGATAAAGTCACCAGATTGCATGTAAATTAAATTTTTTTTAGGAGATTTTGTACCTTCATCTATTAGGCAGATATATTTAGTTTCCGGAAATCAAAATCAGAATTTAAGCAAACTCGCATTAATTCGCGTTTGAGCCTCTCTTCAAATCATAACTCCTCTTTAAGAACAAATGTTAGCTTTTGACTAATTTAGGGCAGGATTCTAATCCTAGCCGGATTATTGTACTCAAAGTCGAGCAGCACAAAGAAAATGTGGTACAAGATAGATGCTTGAACAGCCCTCCCCCTGTTCAAAACTCTTATAAAAGTGGCCGAGATTAGCTAAAAGTTGATTTAAAGATACGTGGAAAGACCAAATAAAGTAAGAGGATGGTTTATGTGAGTGCGTTTAAAAGTTTATCCGTGTTATAGAAACCAAGAAGAAAATTTTGTAATAAAGAATATGTTGGGGCCATAGAACAAGCCTTATTTTTCTGTGTCAAAATTATTATTACAGTAAAATCCCATGTGATGAGAATATAGACCGCAAAACAAAATAGTGATATCTTATAACACGTGGCTTTCATATTGTGCTGGAGGTCTAGAAACGGAGAACTTACCTTCTCTTCAATCACTGTATATTATGACAGTCTGTCCAATGGTGACAACACCGCTATTAAGATTCCTAATAAATATTAGTTTCAAATAGAAAAATAACATAATCTTTGCAGAAATAATACATATTTTGCAATATTTTCAAAGAAAAATACTGTTTCTGCAAAGATAATCTTATTTTTCCATTTGGAACTATAGCGCTACCGCTATGAGTTCCAAACCTTCTCCATTAGTATATCCAACCTTCTCTGTCTTTTAACCTAGGAGTTTGGAACATAATATTTATTTGAATAGAACTCTCCAAAACAGGACAAAATCATGACTCCGATCATGATCGTGTTGTTATTTTCTACGTATTGGTTTTTAATTAGGGCGATATTGTTAACGCCGATATTTTTTTAAGTGGGACAATTTTTTTTTCAACTTGCGGCATTAGTTTAGTTTTATTATTCACAATAATTGTATATTTATAATACATTACAAGAGTAGTGATCAAGAACGGACTGGGACAATCATGTCAGCTTGGCCCGCTTCCATCTTTCACAATTCGTATGAAGTTCAGACGGCCCTGATAATCAAACAACCCGAAAACGATTCTTTTTCGGTCCGACCTGGCGTTTGAACCAGAGACATATATGGCCAGTCCACCCCTAGTAAAGATACAATACATTGTTGCATTGAAATTACACATTTTAACTTTATTCCAAATATTTTTCCGGTATCATGATTCTATTTATTCTGATGTTTTCTCTGATCTGAAACATATTCTGCATTTTCCGTCTTTATTTTTTCTCCAATAATCGTTGCTTTTTTCTTTATTTCCTGCCCAAAACTTTGCAACGATTTGTAGGTTTTTAATGACTTTTATGAGATATTCGTCTGCAGTAGGAGAACAGTAAATTAAGTACTCTGTTTCTTCTCAATTGAACTTGCAAATCTTGTTTCCTTCTTATTATTTCATTTCTTATTTTGCTCTCATGTTGCCTCTGACTTTCTATTTTTAATGTTGAATACCCATTCTGCTGGTAAAAATATATCCTCTGTTCTTCCCAAATATTCTTTGCTATATTATGGTCTTCGTATCTTCGGATTTCTTGCCGGTAGCTGTAAACCATTTCTTTCCACGGAATTCTTCATATTCTTCCTTCGTAGCTCATGGCTCTTTCAGAAATAAGCAGTTTATTTCAATCAGATATTAATATAGGGCAGTCGGCGAATCTGTGCATTTGCATCACTGGAAACGTCACATGTTTCTGTGACGTCATGTTTAGTACGTCTATATAGCATCCATTTAACGAATGTAATATTCGTACGCTGTTACTTGTATCGTAATGAAATGAAAATATAAGAATAAGAACAGAATAAAATCAAATAAACTATTATAATAGGCTAAGTAGTCCTAAAAAGCTGATGTGATCCAAAATTATGATCAAAGAAAAGAAAATAGAAATACGTTGAATTTAACCTAAAAAGCTATGCACTACATACAATATCAAATGGAAATCTATAAGATATCTATAAGAAAATATATAACTAAATACATAACTGCTAAATAAACAACAAACTAAATAAAAAAGGTTTTTAGAAATTACTATAAGTTAGATATGTAAACAAGTATCAAAACACATCAGAGCGTATTATAAAATGTCAAATATAAACATCGTTTTATTTAGCGATACCAATACAAATGTCTCTATATTAAATAAACACTTTTATAATTTGTAAATCTTCAAAATGACTATCCAACACAAACTAAATATGACTTCAAAAGGTATGTTTTAGTCAAATAAAAGAGTGAAGAGCAATATTAGTCTATAATTCACATGCAAAAAAATCGATTTAGTTATTTTTTCGCCACTAAGTTTGTAATTGAAGTTATGACGCAAAATGACCAACTGCGTTGATTAAACGACTGACCTATACAATGAATTAAACTAAAGCTTGTTCAAACTCCTGAAAATGAAGTGATGTTGTGTTAATCAACATTTTTACTTTTAAGAGAGAACAACGCATTTTCACACATAATGCACAAGTAGTGTATATGCCCTCTGAACAAATGTTGGGGGAATCTTCACGTCTGATCATTGTTGCTATGCCCTGAACACGCGGTAACGTGCATCACGTATTCGCGCGTGAGCACCTCTACACCACCGTACACTGTACTCTACTTGACAATGGTCTTAGAATAAACAATGCCGTGTTCATTGAACTTACACAAAATTTTATGATTTATAAAAAAAATTCTATGGTTTTACGGGTATTTTTAAAATTTTGTATGTGATCTGTTTCCATGAAAAGTTGATGGTTACCTTAAGTACGAGTACAATAAATGATTGAGGATTAAAATATTTTAAATTTATCATTAGAAAAAATCATATATTAAAATCTTTATATATAAAAGAGAATATTTGTGGCTATGTCCGGAAATTCTAACCCACTTCCAGATATGCTACAGAGTTGAAATTTTGCATACAGGTAGGAAATGCTTTCATCATAACTAGAAAAATCGAAAATCTCAAAAAAGTCCCATCGGAAACGAGAAATTAATAATTTTGTTTTTAATTATATTGGACCATCGAAGTATGTATGACGCGTTCAGTGAGATCGCGGGAATTTCGTTTCTTTGGTTGTTTGGACAACTATATTAAGTTCGTGGAACATCGGCCAATATCGTTCGGCACGATTAATCAGTGTTCTGCTATAGGTGATTTTATTTAGTTATTTAGCAAAATTTATGTTTAGTGTATGCAGAGCGAGACTTAAGTCAAGTATCTGTTTTCTGGTTTTTTATTTTTGCGCATTTTTAGGAATTTTGTTAATTTTATTTATTTATTTTTTATCTATTATTTTATATAGATGTTTAAATATAATAGTAAAATATTTTATATACATAAAACAGAAAATCTGTCTATACCGAGTTGAAATTTGGTATATACATAGGTAGGAAATGCAGTCAAAATAAGGACGTAAATCGAAAATCAGAAGGAATAATTTCGTAAGGTGCAACATAAAATGTTTCACGTGATCGGCGCTGCATTTGGCGATGAGTGATTCTCACATGGGCATTTTATGTGGCATTTTCCTGGATTAACACAACGGGACACTTATACGTGTTGTTACTATATATCTATGCTACCAATGTTTACAAAAAAGTTCGTACTTAAATTATTTGTATAAGAAGCACATATTAATACAATGGTAGATTAAAACAAATAAATATATTTGAACAGATTTAGAAATGGGCCCGATCTAAGCGGGCTACGACTATTTTTTTCGGTAGCGAAGCAGCGGGTATACTGCTAGTTTTTTATAAAAGTATATTGTGTACAGATCTAGTAAAATATTATATTATGCATCTAGTAGAAATGGACGGGGAACATATTTTTGGCATTGACAGTTGGTTACCATGACAGCACTTTCGCACTAGACCTGAAAAGTGCCATTTTAGACAACGTAATTCGTGCGTAAAGTGCCAACTTTACGCTCAGCGGTAGATTTTTCTTTTTTATTTTTTCAAGTTACAGTACACTGTCAAATTTCCAATATCCCGCTGAGCCAGTCCATTCCTGGCTATTAGAGAATTCTACCCGAAACTTATCCATATAATATAATGTAATTTTGAAAATTTCACCTCAAATTTTCTCTCATCCAACTAGAGAATACTGGAAAGTGTCTAGAGTCCGGAGACACCTTCAAAAAAGCATGCATTAACAGATATACAATAATGGTTTGAGCTTGCTACGGTAGTGTTAAGTATAAGTTATATAAGTAAGATATGGAATTATATGCAGCAAAAAAGCACAAAATATGCAGTAAAAATAGTATATATATGCAGGCAGTTGTTCAAAATATGAAGGCATATGCAACAACAATTACCGTGTTTTTCGGACCATAAGACGCACCTTTTTACACACAAAAAATAGACTTGGGGTGCGTCTTATGGTCCGAAGGTATAGGTGCGTTGTTTAAAAAGTGTGCGATGTTAGTGTGGAATCAATTTAAAGCGCATAAAACAGAATAATCCAAGGAAATATAATAGAAATGAATATAGAATTAGCTGTCATTTCTGGAGGCCTTACAAGTCAACGACAACTCTTGGATGTGTCGATTAATAAACCATTTAATAATTTTATACGGTAAGAGTGGAAAAAATAAATGATAAAGCCAAAACACGATGTACAGCAACAGGACGTATGAAAGAGCCGACAATTTCAAAAGTATGTATTTGGGTAAAAAAATCGTTGTTAGTTGTAAAAGAAAAGACGATTATAAAGTCTTTATGAAATGCGATATAAGTAACGCATTGGCTAGTATCGAAGATGACTGGGTATTGAAGAGATTGACAACAATAGTTCAGACGAAAATAATACAAACAGTGACATTAACAGTCTAGACCAGGGATGGCGAACCTTTTTGAGGAGTGGGTCAAATTTTGTTAATTATTTTTCTTAATAATAGTCCGTGGGTCACTAAGTCAATAGATGCCACTTGGAAGGGGGTGTGGTAAAAGGGGTGCCAATAATTTGGAACACCGAAAATTTGTTTACAGAAAAACTCGACAGTTGACCCTTTTTTTGGGACTCACTTTTAAAATCACTAAAAAGGTTTACGTTTCTTTTTTGTTTAACATTTTTTACTTTTGCAAGTGAAGAGCAACAAATAAAGGTCGATGTCAAAAGGTGACATCAATGGAGTAATATCATGAATTATCGCACTTCTGCACTAAATATTTGAATGAACACGGAATAAAGAACATCACATACAAATATTATGAAGTATTCTTTATTATAAACATAGTTACAGATATTTGTATATATAATAAAGTTGATAAAAGTATATATATATATATATATATATATATATATATATATTTAATGTGAAATCTGTTGTTGCTTATTTTCAGATAGTTTCTTAATATTAGGTTCATAATCCGTATTCATTAGTTTAACGCATTTCGCTGTCAATTCATTTGCAAGTTTATTTCTGTTGGAAGATTTTACAAAATTCATTGAGGAAAACAATTTTTCGCACGACTATGTGGCATAAAAATAGTTAACATACCATTAGCAACGTTTTTCATTGATATAAAATTGTTTGGTAAAGAATCCCATACGTTTAATATAATATTTTCAATTTTTAGTTTGGGATCATATTATCTCTAGTACTTTCAGAAAATTTTCCTTCTATTTCCGAAACTAAGTTTTCAAATTTATATTTCCACACTATGCTGCTTTGAAATTCAACTAATTCCATTTCTAAATCATGGATACCTAGCCACATAAATCCGGTTAGCTCCATTGTTGCAAATTCTGTTTTGTATGGATATAAAATAAAGTAAAATATATTTTCCAAACTTTTAAATTGATTGAATCTCTCCTGAAAAGCTTGT
The DNA here is from genome assembly GCA_963971575.1 of Liopterus haemorrhoidalis. NCBI lineage: Eukaryota > Metazoa > Arthropoda > Insecta > Coleoptera > Dytiscidae > Liopterus > Liopterus haemorrhoidalis. Next base: position 193,565,243 of record OZ020611.1, read on the forward strand.
TTTATTTCCTGTATAATAATTAAATATTTTTTAATTGCATTTTTTTGAATATCAAGCGTATTTTCAAAAATTATTGTGTTTTGAAAATGTTTTTGTAATTGAGGAAAATATTTCATCATTTTCATTTCCAAATCTTTTGTGAAGATGTTAAGTTTCGTCATAAATGTTTTAATATTTTCAAACATCATCAATACAACTTGTCCATTTCCCTGAAGTATTTTATTCAGTTCATTGAAATGCTGAGTGATGTCACATAAGAACATTAAATCATTTAACCAATCTATATTTGAAAATTTTTGATACCATAGAAAATCAGTTAGTCAACGTCCACTTGGACATATTTTTTTTTTATAAATTCGACATTAGATATTTATTTATACTTTAATTTTTTAATATTGAGATTGCCTGATCTCTCTTTTATGCTATTATTTTTTTTATAAATTCAACGTGTGGGTCACTTAAAAAGCCTTCGTGGGTCAGTGTCTGACCCGCGGGTCATAGGTTCGTCACCACTGGTCTAGACAGTGAAAATGAACAAAATGTTACTTGTTCAAGTTATCGTAATAATAAATATTTTTTCTAAAATTTGTCTCATAAATTTCGGGTGCGTCTTATGGTCCGAAAAATACAGTATGTAAAAATCGTCAAAATTACAAACTTCAAACTATTCTAACAATAATTTACAATTTAAAATTATGGTCCTAACTAAATGAAATTATAAATTATTAATTTTTATTGTTAAAATGACTAAACAATAAGTCGAGGCCGAGGTCTAAAATAAGTTCTGGACAATCCTTTATCTACGAGTGGAACAAAATATTAGTTTTTGGCATATTTTTTTAATTATTATTCAGTTTATACTCAAAATTATGAGAATATGCAAAATGTGCAAAGTAAAAAGCGTATCAAATAACGTAATTTTATTAAAATCGCAAAGATATGAAAGAATTTTTTGAGTTACGCACCAGAATATGCATTTGTATAAAATCCGTTCTTTATATATAAATGTATATTTACAATTTCAAAAAACAAATCTGTTGAAAAATTAGTATTGATGGGGCAAATTGTGTTTTTGTTCTTTCTTGGCCACCTAATCCTCACGTTAACCCAGTTGAATATCTTCACGGAAAGGAATATGAATTAGCTCGGAGAATTCCCAAAATGAAAGGAAAACAATAAAAATAATTTAAAGAAATCTTACAAAGGGTAAGAAATTATATTTCTTAAGAAATATTAATAATTAAAAGAAAATTAGTTAATTTTTTTTTTTACTGTCAGTTGACAGTATTCCAAATAGATCTCAAAATATAAAATCTACGGAGTATCAAAGTCGATATTGATATATGATGTTTCATTTTGGCATACGTTGGCATACAATGATTTTGGTGATTTTTGCGGTGTAAACGTACTTTGATGTATCCAAATACTATGATAATATTATAAATGTATTGTAAATATACAACATAAAAATTGCTATGAAGTGAGATTTTTCACACCTTTCAGGGTTTTGTAGGTAATTAATAATTCTTAGAAGCCAACATAATACTGGATGTCTAGGAATACTGGTCTATAATTACATCAAAATCAACAGTTTTTTTATTATCACTTTTATTCGTTATTTGAGAACTAAGAGCTTCCATTTTTTAACCCAATTTAAATAATTTGCCAAAAATCCCAACATTTTTGCCTACAACTGTAGACAAAAAGGTTTCCGTATTCAAGTCTTCATTAGATTAATAAGATATACATATATTGATGAATGGCTTATTTTTCACTATTAACAGTGTTATTTTTTTTTATAAGTATTTCATTACTATAAATGATATATTCCTCTTTGATACCTTAAAAACAAAAATCTAAATTCATTCAATAGATTGAATCACAGCATGTAATAGTATAATAAAATAACTGAACACTCCAACACTACACTCAACAGTAGAGTGTATTGCGGTGTGGTGTGGGTAACTCGGTTCGCAACTGTTAAAAATATGTTATTTATTTATTTTTTTTTAAATATTTTTAATTTCAAAAATAGACACGCGCAATCTTAGCTATGAATACAAACATTCCATTCATTATTAACCATAATTTAGTCATGAATCCAAATTTTGTCAAAAACACAAAAACTGCAATATTTTCCAAAAACGCAATCTGATCAAAAAATCCTTTCGTATGTTTCCGGCTTAGATTAATGTATATTACCTATAATTTTTCAGACTTGTACTTTAACCCCTTTGGGTAAAAGGGGGAGGAACAAGAAATTTTTACCCCATTTTTGGCTAAAATCGTGTTAAAAGAAACTAATTTTAAAAAACTACTTTTTGTTCCTTAATCTATGTCTTAGGAGCTTTTTTGATACCACACAATAAATAAATAAAAAAAATATATATCGACACAAAAAAAATCGATATTTGTCGAAAAACCTATCTGATCGAAATTTCCTGTTGAGCTATTCCGGTTCTCACCAATGTTCATTATGGAGATTTTTTAGATTTTTAGATCAACCCCTCAGGGCGATAAGGTTGGGGAGAAAAGCTTTTTGACACATTTTTGGCGAAAATCTCATAAAGAAAATTGATTTTTCAAAAATAAAAATGTGCATGTTGATCCCCGCGTTAGGAGGGTTCATTTGATATTGCACTCAAAGTTAAAAAAAAAATATTTATTTTTTATTAAATACATATTTGTTTATATTTATCTAGAGATGTGTTTTTTTGAACTCTCTATAGTTTTTCTACATGTGGGTCAAAGAGTTGTATAAGCATGCCAAATTTCAACTTTCTATGTTAAGCCGTCTGGCTACAACACAGACAGACAGACACATGAGTGACGTTATAAAGGTTTTTTGGTAGTCATATCTACAATATTCTAAAAATGAACTTTCCCTGTTAGTTACGTGTTACAAAATGAAACATATAATATCTTAATTATTTTGTTTATTGTAAATTATTTTTGTTAATTTTCCTTAATTTTTGACCCCACTCTAGTTCCTCTATAAATTTGAGTTTAAAGTTACAGATCCTATTAAAGAATTATCGAAAATTGGTTATTGGGAAGCCTACATCAAACTCAAATTATTTCATAAATAAAAATTACAATTATGCCATTTTATAACAATAAATTTTCCCTATAAATGCAAGTCATACCAACACAAACAGCTTAAACTAACCATTTAAAATCCTCCAATTATGCTTATTATATAACCATTACAGCATAATAATCACAATCAAAAAGCATTTTTTATATCCTGAACATCCAGCCTTGATCTTTCATCCATTTACCCAAAAATTCATATAAAGCTTGCGTGAGATGTAAGGCACAGAGAACATCGCGGTTATTATGATGATTTGCCCTCTGGTGACGGTATAGTGAACTACACCTGCCAGACGCCCTCACCATGTAATCACAGCTTAGAGAAATGGGTCATATATAAGCCGTCGGACACATAATTAAACGCATGTTCGCGCGTTATTCCTCCAGGCGCGATCGAAAAGGGTTCGATTTTTCGAAGAGATTTCTTTTTTATCTTTTGATATTCGGGATTCAGTTAATTGCACCTTTAACACGATGTGCGTGTTTTGTATATATTAAATTTAAGGTTGAATACAGTTTGTATAATTATAAATTTGGATTGTTATTATTACTGATCTATTTATCTTTGGGATTTACATATTTTTTTGCTTTGTTAGCTACTTTTTCATATAATTATGTATTGACTTTATTTAAATAACAAGGGGATCTTTAAGCCGGTGGTGTTTTACTTTTTGTTTAGTTTTTTGATATCCTGTGTTTTTATGTCCATAAAAAATAATTTGGAATATATGAAAAGAAAATTTAAAAAGGAATACTACAATTCAAAATTATTGTCAGTATAACAAAATATATACGAGGTGTGTAAATTAAGTAACCGGACAGATATAATTTATTTATTTTTTTTATTCAAATAGAATAACAATTCAATATTGTCTCCCTTAAAATAACTTCCTTGGAAAGCCACACAGCGCTGGAGACGGTTCTTCCAATCCTCATAGCAGTGCTGGAACTCGGATACTAGAATAACTTTCAGCTGGTCGGTTACAGACGTTTGAATGTTTTCGAGTGTCCCAAAATGATGTCCCTTGAGGTGATTTTTCAATCTTGGGAAGAGGAAAAAGTCACAAGGACTCAAGTCAGACGAATAAGGAGGCTGAGGAGCCACAGAAATGTTTTTACTGGCCAAAACTCTTTGTTGAAATTGCTGTGTAACAAAATTTTTCATGGGTCAAAATCTGGTGAACGTTAATGTTAGTCAAATTCAACTCTTCCCCGATAATTGACTGTCAACCGACGATCTGAACGCACAAGATCCCGGATTCTGTTGACATTTTCACAGGCTTTCCGCTGTGTGATTCATCTTCAATCAACTCTCTTCCTTCTGAAAATGCCTTGAACCACCAAAAAACCTGGGTCCTTGACAAAACACTGTCTCCGTAGGCCTGCTGAAGTTTTTCAAAAGTTTCCTTTGCGGTGTGCCTAAGTCTGAAGCAAAACCTGATTGCAAACCGTTGCTCGATATGAATGTCACCCATTTTTAGAACGCACTAGAAAAAACTGCTGCTTCACAAAAAAATCGCTATGGACAACAAAATTATTCTAGCGAGCTCAAACTCGTACTAAAGGCGTATCATATGTTCGGACAGACGGACAAACGGACAGACGGACAGATGGACAGACGGGCAGATGGGCAGACGGCCAGACGGGCAGACGGGCAGACGGGCAGACGGGCAGACGGGCAGACGGGCAGACGGGCAGACGGGCAGACGGGCAGACGGGCAGACGGGCAGACGGACAGACGGACAGACGGACAGACGGACAGACGGACAGACGGACAGACGGACAGACGGACAGACGGACAGACGGACAGACGGACAGACGGACAGACGGACAGACGGACAGACGGACAGACGGACAGACGGACAGACGGACAGACGGACAGACGGACAGACGGACAGACGGACAGACGGACAGACGGACAGACGGACAGACGGACAGACGGACAGACGGACAGACGGACAGACGGACAGACGGACAGACGGACAGACGGACAGACGGACAGACGGACAGACGGACAGACGGACAGACGGACAGACGGACAGACGGACAGACGGACAGACGGACAGACGGACAGACGGACAGACGGACAGACGGACAGACGGACAGACGGACAGACGGACAGACGGACAGACGGACAGACGGACAGACGGACAGACGGACAGACGGACAGACGGACAGACGGACAGACGGACAGACGGACAGACGGACAGACGGACAGACGGACAGACGGACAGACGGACAGACGGACAGACGGACAGACGGACAGACGGACAGACGGACAGACGGACAGACGGACAGACGGACAGACGGACAGACGGACAGACGGACAGACGGACAGACGGACAGACGGACAGACGGACAGACGGACAGACGGACAGACGGACAGACGGACAGACGGACAGACGGACAGACGGACAGACGGACAGACGGACAGACGGACAGACGGACAGACGGACAGACGGACAGACGGACAGACGGACAGACGGACAGACGGACAGACGGACAGACGGACAGACGGACAGACATCATGCTAAAAATAGTCAAAACGTTATGTAAAGACCTCAATTCGTGGAGATCCATCGAAATCTCGAAATGTCAAAATCGGTATGATCACAATACCTCCCTTATATATTTTGGCGGTCGATAAAAACAGTGAATTTTTGAACTGGAACAAATCATCCTAACATAAGACTTGTAAGTGTTGAAGATGAATTAATGAATTATTTTTTACGTAGTTCACGACTTAATAATAACTGAGCAGTTTATTTTCTTATCAAAAAATATGCAAATTTAAAATATCTTTTATTTATTTATACGAAGAAATTGTTTTCGCGAAATATTGTTTTAGTGGGTGGTGAATAACGGAATCCAACATTGTCTTATCTACTGAAATCTCTAGTATTTTTAACAACAGCCCAAATACATATATCTTGAAATAAACCTACAATTCTTCATCTAATAACATAGGTGTAGTTAGTTATTAAAGGAGTCGAACCCTTTAATAGGATGTCCCCACGCGTTCACACCCTGGGCAGTGGGTCGCGGCGTGCGCCAGACGCGAGGGTGGGTCGCGGCCCTGGCTCTGGCCCACAGACACACGGACGGATGTACGAACCGCCAATTATCTACAACTATAGCAGATAAATCACCGAAACACGACTCCGAGAACTATACCTACCTATATTATGCATAGGCGTACAATTTTTCTTTCATATTGTTTTGTTATAAACTGAATTGTTAATTGAATATGGATGCGAACAGTGCTGGGTTTAATCTTGTTGAAGATGTAAGTTGAAGCTTAAAATATTCATTCCTGCGTTAATAAATAATGCAACATATAGCAACTAAAAATAGTTAGGGTAAATAGTTTTGAATGTGCGTAATAACTAAATGCGATTTAGCTATCGATTTTATTTATCTCAATGGTTCTCAAGCTGTTCAATAAATAGCAAATAACTGACTGAGATCTCCTTAGACGTTTTTAAAAAGTTTTTATTTTATTTAAACACACTTCAACAGTTAATTTTAATTTTAATTTAATTCAACATGTTATAACAAGATAAAATTATACAAAAAGCATGTGTCTCAGTTTGCATGGACATATATATGGTTATATTGTGTTGACGGGTGTTGTTCCCATGTGACGTCATGATCAGCGTTTTATTACACATAACTAGCATTTAACAGATAAATACATAATCAAACAAAACAATAATAATAATTGTCCGAGCTTAGAAAGCTGTATCCCGGGTATAAAGTTAAGCTTGTAGTCCTGATAGTTGGTGTGTTGGGTGGCATGAAAGCCTCCTATCGAAGGGAAATCGAGTCCATTCCCGTCTGCCAACTCTTTGATCTGCAGGATGCAGAAAGCAGTGCTGCTCGGGTCACTCCGCATTGTGCGGGCACTGGATCTAGCGTAATTTCCGCGGCTGCATATCGCCAGGGTTTGGGATGCAGTCGTGTGTATTTAGCTCCACTAGTCTCTAGTATGACGCGGCTCAAAAGGTTGCTGAAGTTTGAGATTAGTGGACGCTTGTCAAGACCTAACAAACCCCATAATAATAATAATAATAATAATATGCTGAAGTTTGAGATTAGTGGACGCTTGTCAAGAACTGACAAACCCCAAAATAATAATAATAATGACGCGGCTCAAAAGGTTGCTGAAGTTTGAGATTAGTGGACGCTTGTCAAGACCTGACAAACCCCATAATAATAATATTTATTATGTTCAAAAAATGTTTAACACTTGTACTTTCGTCAATATTAGAATATGACATTGAAATAAATATATATAGACTTTTAAAATTTAAAGGCGTCAAACAAGAGACTAATTAGGGTACCGAATCTCATTCAAATCATTAAAGTCATTTGCAAGATATTCATCAGTGGAGTAAAATGCTTTAGCAGTTAAATAAGTCTTGGTTACTTTTTTAAAATTAGAGAGTCTTAAATTCTTGATGTGTGTTGGAAGAACATTAAAAAATTTAATTGCAAAGTAATTTGCACTATATCTAGACCTATCAAGTCTAGTATAGGTAGGACGAATTTCGTTCTTATTTCTCGTGTCGTGCCTATGGACCGAGGAATGAGGTGAGAACTCACTAAGATTTTCACGGACGTACAGGATATAATGAAGGATGTATAGGGAAGGTAGGGTTAAGATTTGTAATTCAATAAAACTACGTTTACAGTCCGATCTGTATCTTAAATTGGCTAAAATGCGAATTGCTCTACGTTGAAGCGAGAATAGACGCCCTGTTGAGGAGAGTGACCCCAGATCAAAAGGGAATATGTTAATTGAGATTGGATGGACGCGAAGTAGTATGTTTTCATCACTGCCAGAGATGCACGCCAGTTAAGGTTAAATAGACAATAGATATTCCTACATAGTTTCTTGACTAATTTGTTTATTTGGAGGTCCCAGGTTAGCTTACAGTCAATAACAAGTCTTATAAATGTTACCGAAACTGGGTTGTTTATATCCTGTAAGTTTCTAGTCGAGAATACCATGTTCTGAGTCTTGTTGTTGTTCATGGTCAACTTATTAGCAAGGAACCAATTTTGAAAGGTAGACATGGCCAAATTTCGGTCATCAATAAGTGATGTAATAGAACTGTTGCGTTGGAGGGCGGTAGTGTCATCCGCGAAGAGTATTACAACCAGGTCAGTATTAAAAAAAGGAAAATCATTTATGAAGGTTAGAAACAAAATCGGACCCAGAACTGACCCCTGAGGTACTCCATGGTTAATTTCTAGCATCTTGGAAGTATCGTTGTTAGAATTCACGAATTGTTTTCTGTTGAAAAGGTATGACTGGATGAGTTTATTGCTATCCGGATAAAACTTTTTTTTTTTTTTTTTTAATTTTGTGGCCTTTGCTGCTGTGGCAATTAGCCAGGACAATTTTTGTTTGAGAAAATTTCCATGCCTGAACGGGATTCGAACCCGAGACCTTCGCAACGCATAGCACATGTGTTACCACTACGTTACGCCAGTCGGCCGGATAAAACTTGTAAAATTGTAATTTTTTTATTAGAATCTTATGGCACACACAGTCGAACGCCTTACTAAGATCAAGAAAGCTACCAGAGCAATAAACACCTTTGTCGAAGCAGTCAAAAGTGTATTGATCTTCATGGAGAATATTTTGAGAAACAATAAAGCCACTTTTGTTGATAAATAATTGATTTTGATCTCACATTTCGAAATATAAAAGGCAACCCTAGTACAATATGAAAAAATGTATATTTGTCAAATTTTGAATGCAGCACAAAAAGAAAGCCCTGTATTCGTAAATTGTCAATTAAAGATGTTTAAAAATCTTTTTATTTTGACGCATTTTGTTTTTTCCAGTATTTGCCAAAACAGTTTAGTCTCTCAACGTTCTAAGAGATAAGCAGGTTTAAAAATCTGAAAAAAAAATTGAATAATACACAAGGACATAAACAGGAATACAGCGCTAAAAATTTTTGAACAAAATATTTTTCCAAAGCTTTTTCAATTTTTTTATTGTTCCAAAAATTAATTATTTTATCGGGTATTAAATTAAAGGTATTAATATTTTAACTAAGAGGAATTAGTGTTTAAAAACCTTTTTATTTTGACATGATTTTTGTCAAAAATGTGCCAGAAATCTTTTGTGTGTCACTTTTTTTTCCACAGCAGTATTAAATAATACGGTTAGAATTTTCGATTAGAGTTTTTTACGAGATTCTCTAATTTTTTGTACTTCAAAAATTTAATTATAAAAAAAAAATAAAAAAATAAATAAGAGTATTAAATACATTGAAGCATAGAGTAATGTACGGAAATTATTTTATTAAAATATATTTATTTTGATACAAATGTTACCTAAAATATTTCCAAAAAATTTTGTTCCCTCAGAAAAAGTGGGATAAAAATATGGAAGAAAAATTAAAATAAATGGAGTAATGTACATTGGTGTGAACTGGAAGAGTGTTAGAATTTATGATGCAATAATTTTTCTAATAAGATCAAATTTACTTAGATTAATAGGTGAGATGCGATTTTCTAAGAATACTTGTTTTTATCGGGATTACAGCAAAAAATGTGCTCAAAAAATATTTTGTCCCAGATATTCAGAATTACTTTACTACTAGGTACATACGAAATTCTGAAATATGTGAAAATCCAGACACCATAAACTACTAATCTTTTACCTAAATATGACGAGCAGGGCCGACCTCTCACGGTAAGCAGACGATGCGAATCATCGGGGCCTTTTCTTAGGAACGCGGAAACGAGTATTTGCAGAACACATATTTTTTTTTGATCGTCACTTAGATCCATCTTCCTGTTTCTTTTTCCTCAAATTGAATTTTTAGGGACGCTCAACTTAAAACTGAATTGGGACATCGGGACTCCTACAGCCAGCACTGATGACCAGGATTGCCCTAACCTAAATGGGCTACAGCCCCAGAGCGCAAGCCTTTTGAGGCGGCAATTTTTATTTGCGATACACGAGGTCTGTTCAAAAAGTATCGCGAATTTTGAATTTCCGCGGGTTACGTATATTAGATTTTCGATTTTTTTGTGGCGTTATGTTGGTACTCATGTCTCTCACTTATGCCGACAAGTTCGGTCATTTTGAATGTTAATTTTTGACAGTTGCTTTGCTTGCACGTGCTTTGGCTCGTCTTCGATTTTTGCCTATACCAAAAAATGGATTTAAGAATCTGTATCAAATTTTGTGTGAAAAACAAAATTAATTGCGCGAACGCATTTCGAATGTAGACTGTGGCATATGGTGAAGCTACCTTGGACCGAAGCAACGTTTATCGGTGGTACAAAATGTTCTCAGAGGGCCGAGAAGATGTGAACGACGAAGAGCGTGCCGGACGCCCGAGCACGTGAACAACAGACGAAAACATTGATGAAGTGAAGAAAATAGTATTGGCCAATCGTCGAATCACCGTTAGAGAAGTTGCTGAGGACCTAAACATATCGAGTGGCTCGTGCTATTCGATTTTTACCAATGATTTTGGCATGAGACGGGTCGCCGCGAAATTAATCGTTGCTTGTGCGCGAATTTTTGGCCAAAAACAACACACTAATAATGCCGCAGCCATCGTATTTCCCAGATCTGGCTCCCTGTGACTTTTTCTTCTTCCCGAAACTGAAGAGGCCCATGAAAGGACGACGCTACGCTACGAGTGAGGAGATATAGACGGCATCGAAGGATGAGCTGAACAAGATCACAAAAAATGATTTTTTCAAGTGCTTCGAGGATTGGAAAAAACGTTGGCACAAGTGTATAATATCTGGTGGGGATTACTTTGAAGGGGACAAAATAGATATTCATGAATAAATAAATAATTTTTGAAAAAACCTCGTATGTAAGTGAGGCCAAAAGTCAGCCTGACTGATATACTTATAATATGATTTCCTTACGACGCTACGCTACGAGTGAGGAGATAAAGACGGCATCGAAGGAGGAGCTGAACAAGATCACAAAAATGATTGTTTCAAGTGCTTCGAGGTTTCTGGTGGGGATTACTTTGAAGAGGACAAAATAGATATTCATGAATAAATAAATAATTTTTGAAAAAACCTCGTATGTAAGTGAGGCCAAAAGTCAGCCTGACTGATATACTTATAATATGATTTCCTTACGACGCTACGCTACGAGTGAGGAGATAAAGACGGCATCGAAGGAGGAGCTGAACAAGATCACAAAAATGATTGTTTCAAGTGCTTCGAGGTTTCTGGTGGGGATTACTTTGAAGGGGACAAAATACATATTCATAAATAAATAAATAATTTTTGAAAAAACACAAAATTCGCGATACTTTTTAAACAGACCTCGTATATATATATATATATATATATATATATATATATGTATATATATATTTATTATTATTAGTTATTTAGTTATTAGTCAGTTTTTAGTAGCCCACGGGCGCCGAATTTCTTAAGGCGGCCCTGCTGATGACGAGATCAGTTCGTCAAGGGTTATATGTGTCCAAACTGGTATTGACGAATTGCGCTCCTCGTCGCCAAAATGCACCATTAGCTGTATAAATATGACGATCTTAGTTTGGGTATCATTTTATTCAATATTTATTAATTTTTAAAGCAACAACATAAGAAGGAACAAATTATTACTATGTCAAATTAATTTTTCAGTTAAAAGGCTAAGTACTCTAGGCTGACTCGACTCCTAAGCTGGCTGGATTGTATCGGGCATTGAAATTTCGGAAGTGGCAATTTTATCCGTGTCGATACATTCCGTGGGCAACCTCATATATTCTGGTAAGTTCTACCTACATGACACTGCATATCTTATATGCATCTTACCAAAAATTATCTTCCAATCCATAACTTATCTATTTATAATCTCTAGTCAGAGATATCTCCACCTACCATCATTTGTATCATTTATATCCCTATAAACATAGTATTATAAAAACCCATGCGGATGGACGCCCATGGTGAACATAATTGTTAGTATGGGGCATGACCCGAGGTCGAACCCCGTGCAGGTGCAGGCGTGGGCGCTTTCAATTATTACGCTCCTTTTGGCAATCGACCAGAATTGATGACCCAAACAACTGCAATTAAAAAAGAAATACAAAATTCATAACCTCACATTTAAAGGCACGCGTGAAATTCTAAAACTTGATTTGGGAGATGACTTCGTTTACAGGTGAAAATTATGAATATTCATGTAAGCCGAGGGTTAGTTTTCAGGCATGAATTTATTTAAATAGCCACACGACTAAAGTAAAGCTTGAATATTTTAGCTGTTTAGGTTTCAGGCATTCAAATCAAGAAGCGACTACCTATATATAACTCCATAGGTTTTTTCTCAATGGTTCATTGTTTTACTGAATGAATGTACTTTTTTTTATTTTAGATAGAAATATACAATGGAATTTGGTTGAACAATTCGATACCTGCGTTTAAGTTGAAACTTTAGTGTTGTACAAGTGTGATTCATTTTTTGTATTTCTCTGCAGATTAGTCTTAATTAAAGTATCTTTATTTGTGCGAGACAGCAGGTGTTCAGAGAATGGCAAAGATAAAGAACATATTGTTAATAAATAGAACTGATGATATCTAGAAGAGGTAATTGAAATGGTACGGTTGTTTTCACATAAATAATAATGTGAAGTGTGAATTATTACACATTTCAGGATTTCGTATGTATCTAGGCAGTGAAGGTGGCCAAAAGAGAGTCTGAATGCTGAATATATGGAATTAGAGTGTCTATACGTCCTGTTTCATCCGGATTGGATCCTGGTTTATAAAAACTGTCCTAGTGCTCTGAAAGGCTATTTAGAAAAAATATTAAATAATTTTTACAGATTAAAACAATTAATAATAATACTTTTTAACACCTTTATTTTTTTATCATCAAGATTGAAAGGGGTCATTTTGTTGATAATTGTTCGCAGCTCGTAATCTGTAAGTAAAATGAACAATATATTGAAAATTATTTGTCGTTTGTAATATAAGTATTAAAAGTTTTCATATAATTATCATCTTTAATCCAAAATTAAAAAAATTAAAAAAATAAATTGAAAAATCTACTCATCAAAAATTCCGTTTATACTATTAGGGTTCACACCAATGTGTCATGCAGTGCACAGATTTTTAGACGTCTCTATCGATGATAAAGTAATAATATTAATAATAAGGGAACGGACGTACTTAGGAGCCGAACTTGAGTTAATACATTTTTTACACTATTAAAAATTGAAAATAATCCTGAATAAAAATTAATAACGCACGTTAACACTCAATTAGTGAAGCTTTCGACTTTGATTTGTAAAAATAGTGTAAATATAGTAATTCTTTGGACGACTGCGCTACAATAAGCATTACAATTTTAAGGAAACGAATTACACAAATATTCAAATATTTGACCAAGTCGAATATATTTGCCGCTTTATTTGAATATTTTTTAAAAAGATTAATTATATTCTGACATAATAATAAATAAAATGTTTTATGAAAACTTCTTATAATTCCTTAATCTACGCTTAAAGAGATTTTTATTTGATACTTCATAATATTTTTTTCTACGACCGAAAATTCGATAAATTTCAATAAATACAAACAATTATATTACTTTTGTATTAAGTGAAGCTATTAACTTTAATAATAAAATTTAAGAATATATATCTGCGGATGTTTCTGAGGTCAGATCAGGGGCCCCAACTTTTCGGAAGCGGACTACATTAAAATTTCTTAAATAAATGGCGGGCCGGACAACTTAATTCATTAGGGCTCTTGGCGCTTGATTTTAAAACAATTTTAATAATAAAGGTGATATTATTAATAAAAATAATTTTAAGAATCGGATATTATCTAGTTATTGTTAAGTTTTATTTTGCAATTTTATGATTATTTTAAATTGCTGTTTTTATGTAAGTAAACTTTTTAAAAAATGTCCACAGGCCGGATTTGTCCCGTGGACCGTAGTTTGGAGACTCCTGGGCATCACCACACCTTCGTTCCTTTTAGCGTTGACATAGTCACTGATTCTGATAAGATGTCCCAATAAACTTAGTACAATTACGTAACATTTTCTTATATCCTTTTCACACTAGATCTTTAAGACGAGTGAACTTAAAGTTCACCGATGTTTAAGATCGGTATGCTTTCACACTTGATGTTTAAATCTCTGGTGCTGTCATCAGCTACAGTAATTTTGTTACCGTCATGAAATTACCAGTTTTGAACTGCCTGCGCAGACGCACATTTTGAATTATTATAAACAAATAAGGATATTTCATTTCATTCTACAATAAAGACACTACAATAAAGAATATATTACACCTGTTTTAACATGTAAGTCGATACATTTTATCTCAATTATTGTAGCTCTGTATTTTATTAAACACATTATTAAAATAAATAATTTTATTATAACAATAAGTATAAACTTCTTATAACGTCGATATAATACAGTATTCCTGTTTATGATAATATAAAATGTTGACAGCACAAATTCAAGGAGAATTTTTTTATAACAGAAATTAAGTTGGCAATGCGGACGAAGTTTAAGACGCAGATCTCTGTCTTAAACATCGGTTGTGTTTAGACGAGGCCGTACGGTTTCACATTAGCGTTTAAAGATACATTCACTTTAACATCCTATCTTAAAGATCTAGTGTGAAAAGGGTATTAGCAAATCAAATCTGTTTGTAGATTAGAGTAAGAACTCCTAGTCAGGCACATGTTCGTTATTAATTTCATCTGGTTAATAAACCGAGTGCCTCTAATTAAATTTACTACACCGTGATTAATCTTGTCAGCTAGACAAGTAATTAAACTGTTGCTTTTAAGTAATTCAGTTGTTAAATCAGTTATATTTATTTACTAAATTATTTTTCTACGAAATTTTTGTAAATTCCTAGTTAAATAATAACCTTTCAAATTATGTCATCGTTGTGTTCAAGGGCGCCGAGGGCAACCTTGGGCCCCGTTAAAACAATAATTCCGAACCTGGGCCCAAAAAGAAAACAATAACCACCCTCCCCAAAAATGATATTTATGGACCCGATATCAGGTAAAAACCTGCATGATGATAATAGTTTTTTCTTTAAATTTTCAGTAATATAATATATAAGTTATACTTTGTGACATCCTCATAATACGCGTGGAAGATACCGACAGAAACGTCACAAAGGGGTCCAAAATACTGTTTGACAATATTTTTGTTAGCAAGAGTGTTTTAGTAGTGATTAATTTAAAATTTGAGTATTTTCATTGTTATTGTAACCTTGTATTTCACAGAAATAAGAGTTTAAACCTCCACAAACCCCACAAACAAAAAAATCTCTTAACACACCCTGTTAGTTGGGACACGTGGATGTTATGTTAATTTGGTGGTAGGTGTGGGGTGTCTCAGGGTGTTGTCTCACATTGTAGTCTGGGCCGTTGGGCTCGGCACGGCTAGAGAACCGTGCCTCAACGCAAGTCATCTCCGAGCAGGGCATTGTTTGGGAGCCGCGTTGGGCGTCGAACGCTCCAACACGGTACAGGTGGAACTCTCCAGGCCCACACACGCATCAACTCATCACCTCACCTCGCGTACTCATTCTTTATTTCTACATTGTTTTATTGGTAATTATTTTTTAATTATAATCGACACAGTTTATGGATATAAAAATTATGGGTTCTTATTGTTTTATGTTACAGTTTGAGTTATTGTTGATTTTTTTCTTGGTATACTGTATATATTGTTTCAAGTTTCATTCAGTTAAACGCTGAGTAATGTATTCATTCATGCTTCATTGAAGATTTGTAGTAGAGTTTTTAAATGCCTGTCAACAGTTGTACTAGATGGAACTAATGTCGCGACAGTTGTTTAAGAGAATTACCGATACCTGGTAATATTCTGGCAAAATTAACACATTGAGCACCAGAATAAATTTTCATATTTTCATCACAGGGCCATGACTAAATTCGTATTATGCGTTACAAATTATATCAATACCTTTTTTGAAGATATTGGAGAACCTTGGCAGACACTATTAGCAATATTGCTAGCAGACACGTCTAAACATGTCTATAATCGCATGTAGTTGTATTCCCGTAATTACGGGAAGTAGTGCAGAAGTAATGCATTTGTTACGTTCAGTGTATTTTTCTACTATTTTTCGATGAAAAAATAAATGTTTACTTTTACAGTTTATTGCCCGTTTATTTTATAAGATATCTGTATATGTCCAATGTTCATGATTTGGGTACGTATTTTATATAAAACAATAAAATGATGAGATTTGTGGAATCTCTGCATCATTTATTTATTTAGTTCTGAAAGAAACATTAGTAGTGTATCTGCTTTGGCCCTGTCATATAATGAGAACGAAATATATTACCTGTAGACCACAGCAGACACGAGCCAAAAAACTAATACGGGCCGCGTTAACTTTTGCCTACGTATAGGGGCATATGCGGACGGGTCCAAGAAGACTCTGTATAGCTTGAATAATACAACCAGTGTGTCCGTGCACAACTTTTGGATACACTCTAAAACAGACACCGGTGTCTGTTTTGGCACTCAATGTGTTAAATCCGTTTAAACGTTTTATTTTGCACTCGTCCTTTATTCAAAACGAAACTCCTGTCTGGAAACACCAAGTTAAGGTTATCCAAACTATATTACGTCAAATACTTATGTATGGCTCCAAAACATAGATCCAGGGGTTGGCAACCTTTTTTACGTCGTGGGCCGCATTCAGTAATAATTTGTAAGGTCGCGGGCCGCGTTGTGTAACAAAAATTTTTGATGGGCCATAATTCCTTTTGTAATTTCTATTTTTTTAAGTTCTTTTTACACCGGTTCACATGTGTTTACCAGCATAAATACGCCTAGTGTGGTAGAAGCCTAAAGTAGCGCGCAGTAATGTGTTGGCTGCGGTGGATAAGGTGGGCCACATTCTTCTCACGGGCCGCAGTTTGCCGAGGCCTGACAGACCTTAACGGTACGTTCACCCCCATAGATAACAAATTTCTTATACAAAACTAACAATCTGAAATAAAATTAGTAACAATCTATGTATCACAATTTGCAGCGAATTTATATTCACTTAACACGATTTTTAAATTGAAAAAAAAATGTTAAAATGTTATCGCTCAATAATTCAATAACATATGTCAGAAAACAATGTTCTGTAATTTTTAAATATATTTGGGGGTTTCAAATAACTCTTATATTTATATAGTTTTGTGTAGAAATGTTCAAAAAAAACATCAACATTTTTTTCGATATGATTGTTCATAGGTCAGAACTTTCATCGAAAAATAGTATAGATACTTAATGAAAATGGTATGCCCCTTGGTACACGTGTTTATTACGAAAATTTAAAAATATGCTATTAGATAAAAAAAATTCTGTAAATTTTTATATAGGTATAGATTGTTATTTTTGTATTTACGCCCTCTTAATAAAGCGATATCGACTACACGTCACAGTTTTCAAAAATAAAATTTTACTCCATATCTTTGATACCACTCAAATTAATTGTAAATGGAAAATCCGCAAGATCAAAGATATCTGAGAATTGTACTGAATTTCGAGTATTATACAAGAACTAAGAGATAGACGATTACGATGGAGAATAAGTGATGAGTAAGAAGGAGGCAGACTGGATAAGAAGATATGGGAAGGAAATTTGAACATCCATCGGCTAATGGAAAGATTTCGAAAGAGATGGAGAGATCAGCTAAGAGCTAACGATGATCTAAGTATTGGTACACGGAATAAATCTTCACAAAATTACGAGCTATGAACAAAAACAAAAGAAATAACCTAGATGGTGAATTAGAACGTTTGTGGTTCTATCAAATTTAAAAACAAAACACATAACCTATACAGTTTTGGTTATGTTACAACTAAACAGTTTTATTGCCAACTCTTTAAAAAATTATTTTATTTTATTATTACGTATTTATAAAAATAAAAATACATAGAATTCCCTAAAAAAATTATGAAAAGTAATGGGTGTTTTTTTTAGAGGTATAGAACTTTAAATTGCAATAAAACAACGATGGATTATTCGATTGACATGAATTTTTTTTTATTCGAAAGATAATCTTGTGGCATTACATTTTAAATATGATTTCTGGCATATGACCGCCACGGCTGGCTCGGATGTAGTCCAATCTGGACGTCCAATTTTCGATGACTTTTTCCAACATTTGTGGCCGTATATCGGCAATAACACGGCGAATGTTGTCTTCCAAATGGTCAAGCGTTTGTGGCTTATCCGCATAGACCAATGACTTTACATAGCCCCACAGAAAGTAGTCCAGCGGTGTTAAATCACAAGATCTTGGAGGCCAATTCACAGGTCCAAAACGTGTAATTAGGCGGTCACCAAACGTGTCTTTCAATAAATCGATTGTGGCACGAGCTGTGTGACATGTTGCGCCGTCTTGTTGGTATGATTTAATGTAATGCCACAAGATTATCTTTCGAATAAAAAAAAAATTCATGTCAATCGAATAATCCATCGTTGTTTTATTGCAATTTAAAGTTCTATACCTCTAAAAAAACACCCGTTAGAACGTTCTATTTTCAAAATAAATTGATCCATTTTTTCGTCAATAAATTGTTCAGTTTATTGATGAAATTTGAACTCTTTGCACACTTTATTACTAAACTAAAACTCTCTTTATGTATTAATAAATCGAAGGTCATCTTTTTCAATTTGTTGTTCAATAAATTGAACCGTGTAAAATTCACTTAAGTCTGTTATGTTGAACTTTATCGAAAGCTTTTGCGTAGTCTATGAAGCAAACATAGACATCTTTATTAACATTAAGACATCTCTGTGTTAAAATGTTTAGACTGAAATTTTATTTTCTAATTTTTCATGATATGGTGAACAGAAAACTAAAATATTTTTCATGCCACAATATTAAAAAACAACCCAATTTTGTGTTATTATATTTATTAAAATTAAAATTATTTATATATATTAAAAAAATAACATTAATATTTGAATATAAACTGGTTTTAAAATGTTATTTTTGATTAGCGAGGTAAAACGTTGCTAATATATTTTGTATCCATTTAAATTTAAAACTGAATACGATTAAAAAGTTTCATCTGGCAATTTTTCCAAATTAATTTGAATTTAAATTCGAGTCAAACATTACTGCATAGATAATGTTTTGGTTGCATACGTTTACACTTGATATATAAATGTACTTTTAAAATTAGCATATTGTAAAATGCATGACGTTTCAACAAAGTGACAATATATGTACCAGGGGCAGTTAAAAGTTTTTCATTTGATACGCTATATTTTTAACATATTTCATATTCATTATTTAATAAAAGTGTTTAATGAAATTTTGCTTGTGTTCCATTTAAAACTTGTTAATATTTTTGTGAATTTATTTGACATTAATATTACAGATGCATTATTTAATTTTGGACTAATGATTCCATTATTTTTATCGTGTTTTTTGATTTGTATATTTTAAACAGTATAAAAACATGCATTATCATTACGATTTTTTGATGTGGTTTCGCCATTTACATTTTCATCCATGTCAACTCAATATTGAAATTTCGTTTGATATATTTTATTTTTGGTTAAACAGAAATTTATGATATTGAATACAAAAATTGAAATAAAGAGTGAATTTACACACATTTCAGGATCTCCTAGGTATTTAGTAAATTGAAACATTATTTACATAACCAAAAAAAAAAAAAAAACTAGTTTACGTCTTTTATATATTAAGAATTTTTAATAAATACCTGAAATAAGTTAAAACAACATATTTCTTCAGAATCCAAAATTTGGAATTCTTTGAAACACAATGTGCTTGCAAATTCCATTCGTAATATTTCATCCCATGTTATTATGCATTACACTGACTTTTATTAGATTTTTAAACTAATCCTTCTGTGTTTATTAGTATTATTTTTTTCTTTTTTTGAACATTTTAAACATAAATCAAAATTAATTACAATTGATTTGCCTAATTGCAAACCCTGCTAACTCAGTCAGAAACGAATGTCGGCAAATGAGGCAAATTGTTTTACAAGTCACCCTTAACAATTAAAAACATGCTTTTGTTCTGAAAATATTAAACAACATAAATTTTTCAACATAAAAGTCTCTAAAATTTAAAATTAAAGAAATAACAGATATTTTGAAATTAACTTTTCATAAGAGGGGTTGCTTTAAAAAAAAAGTACTTGAGGGCTACCTTTTAAGTTTTTACAAAAACTAAGAAACATTTTTTTGGAACAAACTTTTTTATACCAATTCTCGAAATATTTTTCCACTCTGAATTTGGTATCTCAAGAACATGGTTTTCGAGGCTTCAACAGCTTCTTGAGGTGATGAAAATCGTTAAAAACACAAAAAAGGCGTTAGGGGTCAAATCAGGTGAATACGGGCAATGAGACATTAATTCGATGTTTTTTTTCCTTCAAATAATTGTTTGAGGTGCTGTGTGGGAGCTTGCATTGTCATGATGAAGAATGATGCGACGTTTTTGGTTGCTTTTCCTGATTTTTTCGATGACTTCTGGCAAACAAATTGTTGTATACCATTCAGCATTAACTGTTTTTCGATCCTCTAAAGGAATGGTTGCGACATGTCCAGTACAACCGAAGAAACAAGCGATCATTTTCTTTGAAGTGCTTTGAAAAGAAAAATTTACAAATTTTACAATTATTGAATATTATTAAAAAAAAAATTTATAATTATTTGCATACAAAATTCAGTAAATCTTATAAAATATAATATGATGTTACAAAACATTAGAATGAAACAAGACTTTAAATATAAAATTTCAACTCTTGTATCTCTTGTGCTTGATCTGAGCTGTGTGAATAAAATTTCTATCATACAGACAGACACAAAGATAGACAGACAGTGACTATATAAGGGTTTCTTGGTTTAACTAATTAAACCATAAAAATTAAGTTTAAAATAATTGACATATCTTAGATTGATATTTAAAAAATTGTACCGGCCAAACCTTTCGAAGGATTATTTTAATATTAAATCTTATACACCTGCCATCTGGGGTTTCCTCAGAAAACTGTTTTTCTGATTTCAAGCTGGATCATAATGTTTCTTTATTAAGATAAGTAGTTTTTAATGACAATGAAATCCTGAAGCTTTTAAGGTGTAAACTTCCTGACGAAAAAATCGTCAGAAAACTTTCAATAAATAATGCTGAAAATAAATTAACTAATTTTAAATATATGAAATTTTACATTATTAAATTTCATTAAAACATTTGTTTTTTCTTGTTATTCTAAATAAAAGTAGGAATTCTAGAAAGTAAATATCAAAATACTGCCTCACCGGGAATCGAACCCGTCAACCTAAAAATTTCGCGTTCTCTTTCCAATCCATTGGACTATGAAGACATGTGAGTGAGTATTTGATATTACTTTTGACATGTGTTAAGTACAAATTTTACAAACACAAAATTTACAATGTATTATGTTGTATTATTATTTTTAAGTTCTAGGTAAAAGATACAGTCAATATTTCAAAAGGTTAAGTTGCCGCAGTTTTTATAAAGACGTAAGATTTTTAGTAGGCTCTAGTACTTTCCTCAGGGTTCACAAAATTCTTTTTGGTTCGCTGGGTATCGAAGATTATTTCATGATTAAAAGTTCCTTCTTATGGAATCAATCTAAAATATAAGTACAGCAAAGAAATATTGCTCAATTTTTCTTATATTATATACTTCATAAAGTAAAAAGTTAAAAGTATTATTAATAAGACATCAATTTAAAATCAGTTCCAGAAGAGAGGAGTATGGCCATGTTCGCTGTTACTCTTACGTACACCTAGAAGCTATATATAACTCAACACAGTGGCGGAGACTACATAATATGTCTGCCCTAACACTCGGAACTTGCCTTAACTCTAAAATAGTATAAAACCATTATTTCTGTTGATAGTTTTTAATTAAACCGTTAATCTGTACAAAGACTGAGTAGCTATGGGAGTTTTACCTGCAAACGAAGTATATCACTTAATATCAAAAAAATATATAATAAACCGATTTAGAATAGAGAAACGATTATTTTCTGTTCTACTTCAAATTGAAATAGATCTACCATTTATCATTTACATTACAGCAAAAATGTACATAACAAAAACCGTACGAATACGCCAGCCAGTAACTGCAGATGAGTCGCATTAATTCAAACATTATATTTAAACTAGGTTATTACCCGTCAACAATGACGGATTTATAATATAAAATTTTCAATTGTTTGGATTTGTATTTGGTTTTATTTTTTAACGTATGTTAATTTCGTCGCCGGTTAGCTAATCACGGGACAGGATATCACCAGTTAGCCAATCACGAGAGAGGGTGTCACGTAGATTCCTAGAAAATAAATCTGCAAAATATTGTTTATATCAATCAAAGGATATAGGATTGTCTAGAATTTCTTGTTAATGCCTACAAAACTCTAGACATTTCTGTATGTAATTATATTTGTAGATACTTAGAAAATAAATCAGCAAAATACTGTTCATATCGGTCAAAGGATATAGGAGTATCTTAGGGTTTCTTGTTTATGTCCACGAAACCCTAGATATTTCTATAAGTTGTTTTATCCGCAGATTTTTAAATAATAAATCTGTAAATTATTTTTCATATCAATCAAAGGATATAGAAGTGTCTACAGTTTCTTGTTTCTGCCTACGAAACTCTAAACATTTCTAAAGATTGTTTTATCCGCAGATTCTTAGAGAATAAATCTGCAAAATATTTTTCTTATCGATCGTAGGATATAGGAGTGTTTAGAGTTTCTTGTTTATGCCTACGAAACCCTAGACATTTCTGTATGTAATTATATTTGTAGATTCTTGGAGATTAAATCGGCAAAATATTGTTGATATCAGTCAAAGGATATAAGAATATCTATAGTTTCTTGTGTATGCCTACGAAATCCTAGAAATTTCTATATGATATTTTATCCGCAGATTTTAAGAAAATAAATCTGCAAAATGTTTTTCATATCGATCATAGGATATAGGAGTGTCTAGAGTTTCTTGTTTATGCCTACGAAACCCTAGACATTTCTATATGTTATTTTATTCGCAGTTTCTTAGAGAATAAAACTGCAAATTATTGTTGATATCAGTCAAAGGATATAGGAGTATCTAGAGTTTCTTGTTTATGCCTATGAAATCCTACACATTTCTATATGTAATTATATAATATTCGTAAATTCTTAAAGAACAAATCTGAAAAATACCTGTCAATTAAGAGACCTGAAGAGTCCCAGGTTAGCCAATCACGAGAACCTTAGGAAAAATGACGTCACAGTGTTACCCAGATCACTAACACACACTAGCTAATTATATATGTATGATATGAGTATTAGACAAGAAATGGTAGTCTAATGATTGAAGTGGATAAGACACAAGATAATAATAAGAGAGAAAATTTAAACATTCATCGGCCAGTGGTGGCCATCGCAAATTATGGTGATATTAGCTGGTATAATAAAACTCGAATATTGGAACACTTGAAAATACCTGACACTTAGCAGTCTAATAGGGTGAGGCCAAAATAAAATACAATTGACAGTGCCTGAGAAACAAGGTGACCAGATTTCAGTTGAGGTAAACCCTAAGATTGAAAAACAAAAAATTTGAATTACAATATATTTTATTCAATTTTGCTCACCTCCAAAAAATACAAGTGATGAGTAAAAAAGGTCTTCAGTTTCAAACTACAAACCCGGAGATGACGATGTATTTGGACATTTTCGGACAATTTAAATAAACAGAGCAAAGCAAACAACACTGGATAACTTCTTTAAAAAAACGATTTGGGATTGTTTGGAAATGCTATTGAATCATCAGGACATCAATCACCAGAAGTGACATTACCTGATGTCATAATGGAAGGTGACTCCCCTTCCAAACAATAGCCTTTTTTTTATTCAGGGAAAATCTTTTATAGACACCAATCTGGTAGTGTCGGAATCTCCTTCATTTGGCCTACCGACTAAAAACCCTGCTTGCCTCTTTTTTCCCACCAAGGAACTATCTGTGGTGATTTTCATCTTGGAGGGAACAGGCTAGCTCAACCTATCCTCACATTCCCCCATTCTGTCTTTCTCGCTCGTCTGTCTCCTTCCTCTTCATGATGGCTGACAGCATCTGTCGCATTGTTTCCCAGTTTTCCCTGGAGTGTCGCATAACCTGGACCATGTTGTCGGGTGTCTGAGATTTTCTCCTGTTATCGTGTATGCTCGCAATTTTTCTGCAGTCCATCTCCCGCATATGAATAATGTATGTTCGGCTGTGTCGACTGCGCCGCAGTAGGTACAGTCGTCGTCCTGGTCCTTCCCAGTCATCAGGGTGAAGGACTTAAAAGACCCATGGGCTGTCAGGGCTTGCGTGACATAGTATTCTATGTTCCTGAACTTGCAGGCCAGCCACTCTGGTATGTTGGGGATGAGCCTTTTTGTCCACTGCCCTTTGTCCTTCCAACACCTGATGTCATAATGGAAGGTGACTCCCCTTCCAAACAATAGCCTAAAATATTATAAACTCTTAACAACAATCATTGTTTTATTCATACAAAACGTAAATTTCTTTTTAAAATTTTATTTATGTATGTATTTATCTAATTAGATATGTATTTGCAATAATTTCCGAGATTGATTTTCAAGGGATTTATTTTTGTTTGTTAAAGAATAGATAGGCAAAATTCGAGGCTGAGGACGGATTAAACTATTTTTAGTTAATTCTTATGGGAAAAATTCATTTGATATTCGTCCTTTTTAATATTCCTCCTACCCTCAGGAATGGATTAATGACGAATATTTGAGTTCCACCGCGTAATTAAATATTTCTTTTTATGTTATTTTTTATTTAATTTCTAATACTATATGAAGAGATCTGGCCTCACTTTAGTTATCAGATTCGCCGTCACTGTGTTACTCTGAGACGGCAGTGAATATCCGGAGCTGCGAAGGGCCCTAATTCGAATTCCCCATAAATTATAGCCCGAGGAATGTTAAATTATCGGCCATAAACATTTTCGTTACATGTTACTTGCGATAGAGCATGAATCATATATCGAGGCGAGCGGTTCTGGTAGCGGTCAATTCGAGGGACGGTCTCTTACCTTGGCCACCGTTTTGGTAGATACGCTTAAATGATTAACGATCGGGTTAATCAGTGAGATACACCAGATTGGAGATTGAATGGGATTTTGGAATTTTTAAATTGGGGATGATTAGAAAAATTGAAGGAGCAACATTTGTTAACACTGATATAAATCTTTAGAAATGGAATTTATGAGAAATTTTCTATCCTAATATTTTAAATTATTAATCAATTATTTTTTTATATTTGGTAAAGGGGACTGTCAACTTAATTTAGGAAAATTTAATTCGTAAGAAAAAAAAAAAAAAAAAAAAGATGTGAAGTGTGAATTTTCCCACATTTCAGGATTTTGAAGGTATTTAATAAGTGTAAGAAGCCAACATATACTGGATGTCTAGGTATATTTATCACATCAAAATCAACAGTTTTTTTGATAATCACTTTTATTCGTTATTTGAGAACTAAGAGCTTCCATTTAATTTTTTAAACAAAATTTAAATAATTTGACAAATTTTCTTAAGTTTTTTTTTCTGCATTTAATTCGTATTCAAGTCTTCATTAGATTAATAAGAAATATTTTACAGTGTAGAGCAGTGGTTCCCAACCTTTTTTGTGGTGAGCACCCCTTTGAATGTGAAAATAAGTTCCCGCACCCCCATAAAAAATGTGTTCAGATTTTTTCAGTTGAGTCATATATGTCAAATTGATCAAAATAAGAAGTAAAGAGCAAAAAAAAAGAAAATCGCATGAATATTTCTTTAAAATTGATCAAATTAATTGATGTAGCATTCAGCGGTTCTTAACCTTAATAAAATTAGAAAAAAAATATACTAATAGAAAAATAAATTTTTATTATTATTTATTACAAAAAAAAAAAAAAAATAACAATATAGGGAAAAAATATATAATGATTCTTATTCTGCCCAAAAAAAACTAGACTATTTAAAATTTAAATAAACTAGATTTTTTATATAAATTTTATAAATTTCTATAAACCGTCTCGCACTCCTCAAAATGCTTTCCTGCACTCCTGGTGGTGGCGGCACCCCCGGTTAAGAACCACTGATGTAGAGTGTAGTGTAGTGTGCTGTGGTGTCCGTAATTCAGTTCGCAACTATAAAAAATATATAATTTTTTTAATATTTTAAATTTAATAAAAATACTCGGACTATCTTACCTATAAATACAAAAAATCCATAACATGAGCCATAATTTAACCATGAATTAAAAAAATAATTAATTTTGTCAAAAAAACACAAAACTGTCATATTTTTTAAAAACACAGTCTGATCAAAAATTCCTCTCGTACGTTTCCGGCTCAGATCAATATACATTACCTATAATTTTTTCAGATTTTAGTATAAATCCTTTGGGTAAAAGGGTATGGGACAAGAACTTTTGCACATTTTTGGCTAAACTCATGCTAAAAGAAACGAATTTCAAAAAACTATCTATCGTTCCTTAATCTACGTCTTAAGAGCTTTCTTTTGATACCATAGAATAAATTATAAAAAATATTTTTTTTATCGACGACACAAAAAAATCAGCATTTGTCTAAAAACTTGATAAAAAAAAAATGTGATCAAAAATTCCTGTTGAACTATTTCGGTTCCCATCAATGTTCATTATGGAGATTTTTTCACATGTTTAGATCAACTCCACTTAGAGATAGGGTGAGGAACGAAAGTTTTTTGCCAATTTTTAGCAAAAATACCATAAAAAAATTGTTTTTCAAAAATACAAATTTGCTTGTTGATCCACGCATTAAGTTCATATTGGAGACTTTTTTTCATATTTTTAGAGCAACTCCTCTGAGAGATAGGGTGGGGGACAACAGTTTTGCCATATTTTTGGCAAAAATCCCATAAAAAAATTGATTTTTCAAAAATAAAAATTTGCCTGTTGATCCTTGCATGAAGTGGTGTCATTTGGTATGCCACTCAATTTTTATAAAAATATTATTGTTTTAGAAAATACATAATTGTTTATATTTATTTCGGGATGTGTTTTTTGAACTCTCAGTATTTTTCCTATATGTGGGTCAAAAAGTTCTATAAGCATACCAAATTTCAACTTTCTATGTTAATCCGTTTGGCTACAATTTCTACCGTACATACAGACAGACACATGAGTGACTTTATAAGGGTTTTTTGGTGGTCATACCTACAAAACCCTAAAAATGGAGAGTGACAACTGTTAGGTGGCAAGGAAGTTGTGCGTTATTTTTAAGGGACACATTATTGTTATAATTGATTGAGAAATCAAGCCAAGAATTGGATTTTGTGCTCCATTAAAAAAAAAAAAATTGCTTCCGAGCCCCCACGACCCAGAAAATAAACTGGATGCGCCTGCTGTAAATAATATACCTACGTAATATAATTTCCCACATTCTTAACATGAGAAATAAAAATATAATTAAGATATATTGTCAAAAATTGTTGATTTTTACATTCCTCTTTTTCTTCTTCGTATCTTTCTAATTTTTCTTCTTCTTATTCTTCTTTTTCTTTGGACACTGTCAGTCGGGATGCCTTTTGGCCTCACTCACATAAATATTCCAGCTTGATCTGTTAATTGTCATGTCTTTCCAGTGTCCTGTATACCAATACTTGTTAATACTTCGGTTAGCTGATCTCTCCATCTCTTGTGAGGTGTTTCCACTGATCGACGGGTGCTCACAGTTTCTGAATCTTTCCACATTAATCTTTTTGTTCCCGAATTTATAATACAAAATATGGGTGAGCGATTATGTTACTCATATTTTGTTTTTCATATCGATGTCTGTTTGACATATGACTCATGGTATATTACTTTTCCTCCACATAGTAACAAGATATAAAACCTCGATACGCAGAAATGATTATACATGAATTAAAAGTAGAAAAAATTGACAAAATTATCACGTACGCATTTGTGGCCATTGTGTAAGTATGAAAAATGATTTGAGCCGGCAGCTATGCTAGAAATGTCATAATAAGACAAAGATATGTAGGAGTAATTAATTAACAGGTAATATCATGATAAGCGTTAAATAAAAACTACCAAGATTATACCTTAAAGGCTATACCCAAGGTTTAACAATAAATTAAATACTTTGATCTAATTTTTCATTCTTTCATATTCATTTTACGCGTGTTTGGAGTTCCTAAACAGGATATTGTCTTTGCTGGGTTAACCCATTAATGTATAAGCTATTAAGAAAAAATATTTTTCACATAACTGTAATGCAAATTAATTAAAATACATTAACTTAGACAATTATTGCATTTTGAAAAAATATATATGCTTAACTCTACAGGAATATAAGGATGCGTATACGCATCCTTGGCTAATAACACATTCAAATATAAGTAAACATGTAATAAGCAAATTATTTTATTTATGAATGAAATATGAACTTACTTGGAATGAAACATGTCAAAACACTCTGGGCACAGATGTACTTGTCATTTTACACATAAATAAATGGAGTTGCTCTTACACAAACTGCATTTTTTTTTACATTCGTTTCATGCCTCTTATTAGATGACCAATATTATCAAATCTGATATTGGGTGCGTTTTGTTGGTGGCTGGTTAGAATTACCATAATTGATGCGCAAGAAAACGACAATTTTGTTCCTGAAGTAAATAAACATGGAATGACATTTGCATGGAGGTTAAGTCATATGGTTGTAGAACAAATAACGAACATATTTCAGCTAAATGGATAAACTAAATAATAAATGCAGAATAAGAAAAGTTTATAATTGCAGCAAATATTCTAGAACGTAATGTTTTAGAACGAGTAATTGAATTGTACATATATTTTAAGTTTAGATTTATCAATACTGTATTAAAATCATATAGGTATATATTTATGTTAGGACACAAAATGAGAAAATACCTAAAAGTGAAAATTATTTTGAAGCTGTAATACAAAAATTTCAAATTTTCAAATGAACTAGAACATTTAAAAACCAAATGAAAACAACTGCATTCAAATATTACTTTTCATCCCCACCACACTCATTCATTCCAGTCGTTCGACCTCGAGTCATCGAATGAGTAGAATGAATAGAATGAGAATACAATCGCAACAAAACGCGTATTCTGAATAAACCGAAACCAGAATTGGCACAACAAAACGCACCCAATATCTGATAAACTGTTTTTTGAAGGACGCCCATAGTTTGAATTTGTTGCTTTTATATCAGTATCTGCATTACTCTGATACTTCATAAGAGACCTAGTCGTGACCAATTAAAAAATTTTACTATCATTTGACAACTGTACAACTAATTTTTATTTTCACTATACTTATTCTGTAAATACATATACTGAATTATGAAAGAACACACAATAGAAATGAATAATAGGTTAGATGGCTAAGACAAGATGAGACTTGTCGATGATGAATCACGCCTGTACATTTCACTGATTTGGTTAAAGGTGCGTATACGCACCCCATAAATTTGAATGTACACAGCAACATGACAGATAAAATTTATATTTTTTCAAAATAGGATAATTCATAACAATGTTCTCATACGGTTTGACTAT
This sequence comes from Liopterus haemorrhoidalis, assembly GCA_963971575.1. Lineage (NCBI taxonomy): Eukaryota > Metazoa > Arthropoda > Insecta > Coleoptera > Dytiscidae > Liopterus > Liopterus haemorrhoidalis. The sequence continues at coordinate 193,594,983 of OZ020611.1, forward strand.
ATATATATATATATTATATTACCAACAAGTGTACAGAAAATGCCTGCTTTTATAAATCAGTAAAATCTTCAAAAATTGACCAATTTCAAAATATTTAAAAAAATATACTCTTTAAATAAATTGCGAAATAAAATATTCACGAAACTATTGTATCCTAGTAATGCTTGTAAAATAATTATGCAATAAAATTAAAACAATTGCATTCCGTAAAAAAGATAATTTCTAAAGGGTTGCGTATACGAACCTTTGGCCATTAATGGGTTAAATAAACATATTGAAAAAATCACGAACAGTGCAGTAATAACCTTTTCGCACTAGAAATTTACGATAGGCGAAGTCCACTCATGTTTAAAATCGGTTTGCATTCACACTAGATGTTTAAATCGCCTGTGCTGCCATCTGCTATGATAATTTTATTCTTAAATTGGCGGCACGAAGTTATTAGTTTTCAACTGTCTGCGCAGACGCAAATTTGAATTAGAATTAAATTATTATTAATAGATACTATTCTATTCTACGATTCTATTCTGCCATAAAGATACTACAACTTTGGTGTAATACATTGTTATGTATTACGCGGGCCTCATACGGCCCTCAACCTATTTTTTTGTGGCCTCTGAAGCGTTAATGAAAAACAATTGAGCTTATTTAGGGGAAAAATATATTTAAAAATGTATGAAAAATAGACCACGACCCAAATCAGTTCGACACTTCTTCTGTTGGATATTAAATAATGTTTATATCAAATAATAATTCCATTATTTGTTGATAAAAAAAAAAAAATTATTGCTTTTTTTATTTATATTTTTCGTGGGATATATTTTTGAATATTTCTCGTACTTAAGTTCATTTCTCTAAATCAGCTGCTTGGCCACAATTTCTACCGTACGAACACACTCATGTGACGGAATAAGGATTTCTTGATTATAGATACGAAAACCTAAAAATAACATAATCATAATAAAATATAGTATATGTATATTGTAAAATGCATAAGTTATTTTTCTGTACGATTATGTTAAATTTGTTACATTTTCATTTCCTTGGACCTTAAGGGGGGCATGTGCCCTCAGTGCCCCTCCCTCCTGAATAAGCCACTGTTGTTCAGTACAACTTATATCAGTCCTTTATGTGTGTAAAACATCATAATTTCAAAAATACCTAAGAAGATATTGTTATTCACATTTATCTACAAAATAAAACTATTTTTTGGAGACAAGAGATTTTTTGAGAGATTTTTTGAAAGACTTTTTTTATTATATTTCTACCATTTTTACTCTATTTCACGTTTGAGGTGTCGTTTTAAAATTACATTCTGAAGGTTATGACGAAGTCAGATTTCCACTTTAACTTATCTGAATCGAGTAATTAGTTGTTTATCATTTGATTGAGCGAATGTTTTAGTCGATGTATAAGGGGGGGGGGGAGGATCAACGGGGAGCGTTGATCCTCCCCATATACTTCGTATACTTCGTTGGAGCATATTTGAAAAGAGATGTATTTTTACTTGAACAATAATTATTTCGCTTTATCAAGAGTAGGCAATCTTAAAAAAATGTTTATTTGTACGAATAAAAAAGGGCGAGCCCCGCCTTGGCTGCGCCACTGCCAGGGCCGCCCTAACCACAGGGCTAAATGGGCTATAGTCTCAGGGCGCAAACCTTTTGGGGCGGCAATTTTTATTACCCCGTTTGCTATTCTGTGAATTTTCTTACGAAGAGGGGCGCATTATTTTTCATTATCATGGGCACCGAATTTCTTAACACGGCTCTGGCCACTGCCCTGCGTTTACCATGGCCGGCCCTGTACATGATTCATTCCTAACCTCCCCGTACCACGTATTTCAAAATTATTTAAAATTCGATAACTTTGTGACCTCAAGCAATTTGAATTAAAGATACTCAACTTATATACAGGCCGATAGGTAAAATTTAGTTGAAACTATTTTAGTAGCGATAATCGATTATATTATATCGTTTGAAAATTATTCATAACAAAACACTTAATATTTTATTCAAAATGGTTAAAAACGCACATTCCTTAAGGTTATATTTATAACTGACTTCAGTATTAAGATTCCTTGAATGAAAACGCGAGGAATTCTGACATGTCTAGTGACGCTGCGTGATAGTGAAGGTATTCGCGTGCGTGTATCTATGAATGTGTTAGGCGCGATTTAGTCCCGGGCTCGCGGCTCCAGGCCCCTTCATATAATTCACAATCACTGATAATCGCCAGATAATTACCAACCTCCAGATACGAACGTTTCATTCGCGCTTCACGTCAAAGAGAGATATGCGTTACACTTGCTTCTGATCCACTGATTGTAATCGATTTTATTATAATGTAACCTGTTTTGGATGCATTTTTTGATAAATAGGTTTTCATTTTTTTTTGTTTTAATGTGGTAATATTGAAAACTGAATCAACCATTATGCTGTGTTAGTGTTTTCCAACCACCGGTCTGCAGACCAATACCGGTCAATCTGATGTTCTTGCCAGTTCGCACAAAAGTAACAAAATAGTAAAAGAATAGTATGTTCTGTAACAAGGTTGGAATAAGAAAATTCCAATTTTCTCTTCCAACCGAGTCACAGACCCTACTTTCTCCACGACTACCAGAAAGAAAAAAAATTAACAAATAATTATTTTAACAAACATTTTATCTTAACAAATAATTTATATTACATAACAAATTAATCAATTAATTAAACTTATTTTTTTATTTAGTATTTGTTTAATTTTAATTTAATTTGCCGCTCATCGGCCACTATTTTAGTACTTTTTAGGTTAAATTGCATTTGTTTAATGTAAACATTGCATATATTTTAATGTAATCCTACAAAAAAAGATGACAACCAGCATAGAATTGTTATTCTATAACAAGTAATGGAATGAAATACACGCAAAATGAATAAGAAGATAAGTGCTTTAGAATAACATTCCAACTCTTGTGTTGAGAATATTAACTTTCTACAGTCAAGATTGGTTTTAGAATTGGTAAATTCTATAATGGTCGTGGAGAAAACATTTTCCAAATTTTAGTTATTATCTGTTTTACTCGGGGATGGGAAGTCAGAGTCGGAGTCAGAGTCGGAGTCAGAGTCGGAGTCGGAGTCGAGGAGTCTAAGCTTTTTGGTAGGAGTCGGGAGTCAGAGTCGAGAGTCGGAAAAACTATCAACTCCCGATTCTTAGATTCAATTTTTATCAAGGATGAGAACAATCGAAAAGGAAAACAAAAAAACGTTATTACCAGAATTATTAAAAGAATGGAAACCGGAACAACATTATATTTTTTTGTTCAAACACGAAAAATAATTAAAAATATTCAATACCAATTTTAAACGATTTTCCTTAATATTCTCCAGATTATAATTTGATTAATACTACTTGTATTAACAGACTTATAATATAAGGCAGTAAAGATTTTTGTTTTTTCACAAAGATTTATCCATTTTATCCTTTTCTGTAAACTCTGTTTGTTACGTTTAATAAGAACTAAACGGGATTTTTGTTTCCTCAAGTTATAACGAGTTCCGTAATTATTATTTATGTTTCATGTTGGCAGCCAAACTCTAAATGTCAAAAAGAAAAGTGACGTTATGAAAAATAATACACTATATTCAAACATTTTTATTAAGAATTGTCTATTTCAGTTCTATTAAGCAGACTACAAAGTAATTTGTTGTGCATTAGTGAAAGGAGTCTAGAGTCGGATTTGGAGTCGGGAGTCAGGCGTTGGGAGTCGGAGTCGGTTTTCGAAAATACCGACTTGGGAGTCATTTATTCTTCTGCCGACTGTCAATCCCTGTTGCCGATCCGCACAAAAGTGATATACAGTAAAAAAAATTATTTTTTAAAATTTTATTAATCACTAGCTGTTTTACTCAGCATTGTACGGGTGATTATTTAGATGTGATATGTTGTTGCCGCTGTTTAGGATTGAAGACCAGGCGCGTACACACGAGAGATAAGTAAATTTCGGATCTGAATGAAAGTGAACGGTGTTAATTCGTTTTTGAAATTATTATGCAATGGTACAATATTAATGCGGACAGCTTTATTTTGGACGTTTGCCATTGCTGATAGTACTAGGCTAGAATAGTACAATTTAATGAGTATTAGTATCAAAAAGATATAATACTTCAATAGTAATATAAAAAATAAATTCGGACGTTTCGGAAACTGCTCATCAATCTGTTTCCGTCTTTAGCGATCACGAGAAGTGATGATCACTTCTCGTAGCTTATGGACTGTTCACTGTCACCAGAAAGTTTGTCATATGATAAGACGTGAAACCGTTCAGACCTCAAAATTTAATACGCTGTTTGTTGTGGATTGTGCATAATTTTTTAAATTATAGCTAGTGAGATGTTTTAATGAGACAGACATATAAACACATTGGCTATCGCATTCTATCTGTGACACCGTAGTTATCGAATGCCTTTACATAATCTAACATAATGTCATCATTAACAAATCTTGCTCAAAATTACAAAGACGAACAGTAAATATGATCAATTTAGGTTATTAGGTAGTTAAAATCTAAGACAACAGAATTATAAGAACATATTTACATATAAAATATTTTATGAAGCTAAATAGTTGGTTTCAAAATTCACAGATATAGGGCTATTCGTAACGTACTAAATTATATCAGATGTGAACGGTACGTGCAACGTTAAAAAGAATGCATAGAAACATAACTTATAGCTAACAAAGCACAGTCAACAACCTCTTAATTTAAAGAGCTCTGAATGCGGCTTTAGAGATTAAGAAGCCAGTTTCAGGAACATGGATTTAATGAATGAACAATTAGATCTTAGTAATTCTCCGCTTCTAGCCCCATTTTAACCCTTCAGTTTTTCCTATTTGCTCTATTGATGATAGTATATATTTGTTCAGTTTTGTAAGCTCTCTGTATTCTGATGATGGCCTCATAAGCCGAAATATGTATTAATAAATTAAAATATTTTGAAACATTACCGAGTGTTTCATTTTGAGTTATATTTTTCAATATGTTTCAACGAGAGCCTACAAATGAATCTATTAATTTTAAATATTTATAGTTTTACGAAATTTAATATGATGATAAAATAAAAATGGTATTATAAAATGGCCTATATAGTATTTCACAATTTTGTTATATCTAAAGGTATAGAGTCTCGGGATAGAATCTAACTAAAAATTTGAATAACTAATTTGACAACATCAAAAATTTTATATATACTTTTTTTTTTTTTAAATGAATAGAACATTTTTTTATGTAAACATTTTGAGGAGTTACGGGTAGACGCCAACAAGACGAAAGGGAGTGATGGATCAAATAATTAGGCAAATTATGATGCCTGAACATACTACAATATGAAGACAAATCATCTTAGATGGTACGGTCATATACAACGAGTGGGAGATAAAAGATTACAAGAAAACAAGTTTTATATAGTTACCGAAAAAGGAAAAAAAAAAGAAAAGAGCTAGAAAATTCTGGAAAAGCTGGATAGAAGAGGTCCGAAAAGAGTATAACGAAAGAGGACTGTACGAAGAGTAGTATCAGAATGAACAACAGTGGAGATTTAAAATATAATGAGTCGTATAGTATATTTGCCACATCTATATTGCTTTGTGGCTCTCATAAATTTTGAGTTTGAGACCCCTGTTATGCCCGTTATAGTAATATTTTACTGTATGTCTATACAAAGCCACGCTGAACGCCAGCATGAATGGATTCAAAAATAAAACAGTTAAAAATTAAATAATTGCTTTATAAACAAAACAAAAATAATCAACTAGTACTTCTTGTGTACTCAGTATAAAACTGAAATGAAAACATATATTTCTTTTTGCAACCAGTTGATTGTTAGCAGTAAAAAGTAATAAGTAAACACAAGTCTTGCGAATCCGCAGACTGGGACTCAGTTGTTGCTGGCCGGCTGGAGTCTCGGTGAGAGCCGCGAGCCCGGAGGCTGGCTTGCGATGTCAGATTCAAACAGAAGCTCCGGGTGACGCCCTGACAACATTTTATAATTACTGGATGGTCGAACGATACGATACAGAGTGGAGCGGCCAGAACGGGCAATCTGTATGATGATACGCTTTGCTCGAATACATTCTAAGTGTGGCGAGTGCCCCGGGTCTTCACGTATGCAATTTCGTAAGGATGAGCTACATATTTAATTATATACTCTTTGCTTTATACGTTTCTTCCACTTTACAACATGGATGTTCATGTACACATTGGGACACAAACATTTTATCGTTAGCTCACGTTTCGCTAGAATCCTCTTCTAAGGCACTATAAATTGGTTGACTTTTGCCCTCAATCACACATCCTTTTTGCTCCGTTCTTTACCATGGCCTCCCAAGTATCTTGTACACTAATTCTTGTTATATATACTGGAGTAACAAAGATTAAGAAATCTTAAGTTTTAATATTTTTCAGCATTCATTTTTGAGATAATTTTGAGAGTAATTTGTTTAAATTATTACACCAAACTCTACAAAAATGAGGAGGTAATATTCAAAACGTAATAGGTAACAACACGGAGGTAACATTCAATTTTATTATATTTTATTTTATTTTATTTTATTATTGGACACCACAGACCAATGGTCCCTTATTGTGCCCATACACTCATACATTACATATATACAACATTTACATTCAAACATATATAAAAGTACAGTACATCTAGTGACATTTTCGGTACATACAGTACATTTTGAGATCATTGCAAACCTAATTTCTTGACGCATTTATTTTTAAAGTCTCAAACATTAAATTCAAATTCATGTCATTAAAATTTTAAAGAGCATAAATACGAAAAATCATTTATTTTATTTAGATAAATGACGTCTTAAATGAACTTATTGGACTAATGATGGATTAAATGAACGAAACATGGATAAAATCTTATTTGAATGAAAATTTACTAACCAAAATAGTTTTACATTATTTTATTTATTATTTTTTCAAATATTATTAATTTATTATATTTTCAACATGAAAATCACAACTTTAATTTTTCAAATAATCAGCTAAAACCTCTTATGAGGAACTTAAGTACCATACAGTTGTACCATTTTATAATTAAACCAGTGGCGAAGGGAGGCCTCCGCTAGATTTGCCCACCATAAAAAAAAATAAATAAATAAAAAAAAAAGATTTGGGTAAACCTTCAAAACTACATCAAATTATGTATTATACAAATTTTTGTCCAAGGCTTGGTTTACTATTTATGAATTTTTTTAAATTTTAAAGTCTAATAACTCCCGTTTCCGGTTTCGGATCTTTGTAAAAAACAATAAGTTTCTTTCCAATTAAAAGAAAAAAAATAATTTTTTTTCCCTAGACCCTGAAACGGGGTCATCAGTAAAATCTCGACATCGAAAATTTTTGCGATTACAATTACTTTCCCCTTATATATTAAGGTCGGGCAAGTAAAAAATTAAAAATATTAAAAAATTAAAATATGGACTTTTTTATTTTTTTTATTTATTTATTTATGTTAATATTTTGTATCCATCTTCTTATTGCGCGTTTTAGATGGTACAAAATATGTTTTAAATTAATTCAATGATTTTAATTTACACATTTTATAAAGAGGAAGACGTTAATACCAATATCTCAATTTTGAATATTACCTTCTCAAGTAGGTATATGATCGTAGGTCATTCTCTGTGATTGGAAAATCTTTAAAAACGCAACGAAACATCTCCAAGTTTGATAAAAACTGTTGCAGAAAAATCCGAATTTATTGGCAAAACAAAGTCTTAAAAAAGATCTTTGGAATCGACCCAATAAACTCCAAATATGAACTAGAATGTCTACCAAGAGGAGGGGGTCCGGGGAACCTGTCTCCCCTCAAAAATTACTCTGGCCCTCAGTTGCTCCCCCCCAGAAATGATTGGAGAAAAATTGATTTAGCGTGGTACAGCGGACCTTTTTTTTGTAGGTCGCTCATCACTTATATTTTAGAAGTGCGAACCTTTGTTTGGGTCATCAATTGTATTTTAGAGTTTCAGAGGTGACGACCTACCTTTTTTTAGGTTATCACTTGTATTTTAGAGGTGAAGACCCTACCCAAATATATTATTAGAGTTAGCCCCCCCCCGATTTTAAGAGCTAGCGCCGCCACTGGTAAATGGATAATCCGCAAGATATCCGAGAACTGTACTCAAACGCAAGTATCATACAAGAACTGAGAGGTAGATGATTACAGTGAATATGACATTTAATGAGGATAGACATAATGGTAAAGAAGATATGGGAGGAAAACTTGACCACCTGTTTACCAGATCAGCTAACTGAAGAACTAACAAGTATTGGTATACATGACATATGAAAAGACTTGTCAATTAACAGATCAAGATGAAGGACTGTTAGTGAGGCGGAAAGTCAACCCGACTGACAGTGCCCAAAGAAGATAAAGAAGAAGAAGACGCAGAAGAAGAAAAAGAAAACAAAAGAGGTGGATATCGGCGGCTATTAGTCGGGTTATTATAAAAATACCACGCAACATTTTGGGAAGTAACTAGAAATATCAAAAATGATGTGGGAAATATTATTATACTAAGGCCCGGTATTTCCACCTGTTTCCTGTTATATAGATAACGTCTTATAGGAATAACTATCAATGGGATAATATTATCCTCTTGAAATTCACTAGGATAAATTGCTTTCTGTATTTCCAACTCTAGTTATCCCGTAGATAGCTATTCTGATTGATAATAATATTTTCGAATGTTTTTTTATGTTGGAATTAGTAGCGTTATCTTAAACAAAGAGAGACATATACGCGACTCGCACGAATAAAAGAGAGATAGATACAACTGTAAAAAATTTTGTACGAAACGCAAATTTCAATATTTCCGAAACAAGGCAACGTAAATCTTGTGTTAAAATGTAAAAATGTTATAGAAAATACAGCTACTGACGCTGTAAATCTAAAAAATAACAAGGGGCCTGGGAAAAAATTGTATTATGTTTAATGCATCCTGCATACAGAATAGAAATGCAAAAACACTGAAAATTAAATACGACCGTTTATTTATTTTTATTTTTTAATTGGTGTAGTATTTGGTGAAGCAGGATATTAAATGCATTTTTCGCTAAGCGAAATCGATTAATAAATTCTTTCTCATCCCAATGGTTCATACGATTTGGTCTAACACGAAGTATGTATGGACGTTCTAAATACTCTACAATTTCTTCATCATCGTCTGCTTGAAAATTTTCTAAAACCGCATGCATGATTTCTTTCTTTAAAAATAAATGTAAATTATTTAAAAATAATCGACAATATTTTTTTTATTTCAATATAAATTCAGTATAAAGTAGATGACTAAATTATTTTGAATTTATTTTGATATAGGTAATTACACAATAAAATAGTACACATAATGGAAACAGATGTATGTAATATTTATATTAAGTGTAGGTATGTCCAATATGTACATATTAGACATACGTACATAATACCTGTTATGCTATATATTTTACGTATATATGCTTATATTATGTACAAATATTTATCAATAAAATGTTTTTTGACACCTATCTGTCAAAATCTGTAATTTTTATCCAATTGATAATATTTATCAGTACTAGAGATGGGTCGTTCATGAACGAACCGGCTCACTGAGCCGACTCAGTACACTGACCGAAGTGACACGGTTCACCAAATTGAAATGAGCCGGCTCACGGCTCACTGTATAGTTTCAAGTTTCAAGGATACGATTGGTCGGGCGATTCTGAGCAGTGACCGGAGTGATCCGGATCTGGATCGATGTCATGTTGAACTTCACGAGAACTCGGCTTGTAATGTATTATCATAAATTGTATTATTTATTGTCATCAATTTGTAGGGCAGTTTATTTGAAACTAATAGGCTTAGTCTGTATTTTCTTACAACCATACTATATAAAAATATTAAAAATATTGCCCAAATCCCAGATGTCCGATTTATAAGGGCAATAAACATCGCCATAAACTTAACACATCTGGTTTAAAATATAGTAGGTACATAAAGTGAATTGTTTGTTTCAAAAATGTTAGATAAGAATCGGGGCTAAGCGACGTTCTACCTACGAGCGAACGATCGACAACTGACCGGGTCTAAGGAAGAGCCGGCTCTAAGCGACGTCTACCTACGAGCGAACGACCGACAACTGACCGGGTCTAAGGAAGAGCCGGCTCTAAGCTACGTCTACCTACGAGTGAACGAACGACAACTGACCGGGTCTAAGCAAGAGCCGACTTCTACCTTCTGCTAAGCGACGTTCTACCTACGAACGAATGACTGACCGACCTTTTTTTATCTTTCGTATTTCTTTACTTTTTAAATCTTTCATGTTCTTCTGTTATTTAGCATTGCTATTGGGCAATAATCTTGTCCTAGTCTGAACGTCGACTCCTACGTTCCTTCCTTCATAAGATGTGAGAGTAAATTGCTGGCTAGAATTGAATTTATGCACAAATTGTTATTAGATATGTCACAATTAGTACTGTAATATGTCCTAGTGTTTATGCTAATTGTAAATTAATTAACATTTTGATTGCATTAATTGCTTCTTATCTGCAGGAGCTAATGAGAGAAGAAAAGGAAAGAAAAGGGAAGAGAAAGGGACGTAATTAATGTGTGAGAATGCATAATGTATTAAGAGAGAAATAAATTTTTAGCAGGAAAAATTACTTGCAAAAAATTGCAACATTTTATAATAATGTCATTTTATTCGAGACTAGAATTACAATTAATAATATTTATATATAAGGACATTTACTCTTACATTTAGTCTACATCAGTGGCGCAGCCAGGATTTTGTCTTGGAGAGGTCCGAATCAAATTTCGAGGGTACGCGGGCCACATACGGTACTCAACCTAATTTTTTGTGGCCCCTGAAGCGGTAATCAAAATCACTTCAGCTTATTTAGGGGAAAAATATATTTAAAAATGTAAAATATCCCCTTTTTGTTTATAAAAAAATTTCAAGAAACCCTTTGGGAAAGTTCCGTCACTGCTTATCATTTTGTATGTAAAATAGACTGCGACCCAAATAAGTTCGACACCCTTGCTGTTGGATATTGATGATTATATCAAATAATAATTCCATTATTTGTTGATAAAAAAATTATAATTGTTACCATTATTTAAGTTTCTAAATATATGCAGTATTTTTTTTATATAGCAAAGTTCATTAAGATTTTGAAAATTGCACCTATGGCTTCCATTGGTTGCTTACATCATAAGTCCCGCCCTTTGATTTCGTCACACATAGAATTAAATTATAATTTCAACACTTTCCACTGGTTATTAAATTTACGCTTTTAAAAATTAAATGCAACATTTACCAAATATAACTAGAATTTTAACAAAATAATTTAAACAAAATAAAAATGCAAAAAAAACAACAAAAAAAATCAACAGGATTCGAACTCTAGTTTGCAAGTTAAGTTATATTATTAAGCGTACGACAAATCCAACCACGCCACGACAGCTACTGATCGGGTATGTTACACAACGTATTAAATAGTTAACATATTTTAGTTAAAAACACAAAAAATGCGTTATTTTCCGAAAACATAATCTGATCCAAAATTCCTGTTGTACTATTCCGGTTCACACCAATGTACATTACTTAGAATTTTTTCAGATTTTTAGTTTAAACCATCTGGGCTACAGGGTGTGGGACAAAAATTTTTTTGCACAATTTTGGCAAAAATCGCTTCAAAATAATTTATTTTGCAAAAATAAAATTTTGATCGTTAATCCACGTACTAAGGGCTTTCATTTGATACCCTACTCAGAATTTAAAAAAAATATTTTTTTACCGACAAAATGACGGTATAAGGGTTTTTTGGTCATACCTACAAAACCCTAAAAATTACACTTAAATTAGTTTAGGACCACGAAGACCGGAATCCATTTTAACGACTTCCTAAGAAAAAAAAAAAATAAATAAATAATAACAAACAAAGTTATTTCAAGTACATTTTATTCAAAAACCTTTTTGATAAGCTTTTGCCCTCAAAAAGCTTCTTGTCCCGCCAGCAAATAATGTCACGAGCCGCCACTAATGTTCAGTTGTTGTTCCATTTTAATGTAGAAATTAAATATCAAAATACTGCCTCATCGGGTATCAAACCCGTCAACCTAAGAATTTCTCGTTCTCGTTCTTGACCACTAGACTAAGAAGGCATGTGATTGACTATATGATATTAGTTTTGACTTGTTGTGATTACCATATCAGGTACATTTTTGTACATTTCTATGGAGCTGGATTCTAATAGAATCCAAAATTCACAGTCTCGTTGTGTATTCACCAATAAATATAATATAAATACATAGTTATTCAGGATTTCTGAAACGCAAAGCGATGATACATATGATGTAGAAAATCAAATATCAAAATACTGCCTCAACGGGAATTGAATCCGTCCACCTAACAATAGGGGAAAAAATAAAACAAAAATTACATTTTAATTAATATTATAGCCAATTTTTTGAATTAAAATATTGTAAATTTGAAATAGCCGACCACGGAGTGAAGGTTGCCGAGTAAAAACGACTGAGTATGACGTCAAACGATAGGGGTTTCACGTCACAGATACAGCTACAACATAATCTTTACACGTGTGTATATTGTATTGTTCGAGAGTTTTGTATTTGTTTTTAAACAATTTTTCACGCATTTATTATTAAAATGGCAGATAAAGATTTTGTTAGGGCTCAGAGTGACAATTTACCCAACATTGATGCATTTATGCTCATGGAATATATGAAAAATAATTAATGCTACAGTGCTGAAGAAATATGTGGTGTCAAAGCAGACCTGTAAGTAATTATTATTTTATATTCTATAACTTTATGTAAACAAACGCTGCAACTCTGTAAAATGTAAATATTTATGTAATTTAGATGTCAGAATTTTACTACATTGTTTACATGAAGTTACAAAACGTTAGAGGCATAATTGAAATACTGCAATATAAGTTATCTATTTTAATATAAAATTTAATTCGGTAAACATGTATAAATTGTTTTTATAGAATTAAACTTTATTTTAATTAAAATCACTCTAACTTTACATAACCTATAAAAGTTATACAAACAAATAAGTTCACAACAGACTATGTACGCCGGTAAGCTAGTAGTGTCATGCGTCAGTTAGAAGGGGTATGACGTCACACGTCGTTTTCGCGCGCTACATACATTTATGATTTTTTTAAGCCTTCAAATTACAAAAAAAAAATAAAAAACTGATTTTTATGTTTATATGCAACAAGAGGAATATAATTAAAAATAATTTAAAAATCATGCCTATCCCCTATTTCTCGTTCTAGACCACTAGACTACAAAGGCATGTAATTGACTGGATTTTTCGTAATTTAACTTCTTTCGTATCTCTTGTAACAAAGAAGTTTGTTTAAACAGTTTCCAAAACCATCTTGTATATTTAAAAAGATCTGTGTTTCATTCATCATCTGATTTTTATGTGAGAAAAGAGTTAAAATTTGATGACATTATATATTTACTGTTCCACCAATGAACAAAGGTTTAAAAGCCGTGATAAAACCCTATTAACAATAGCAAGATAAAAATAAAATGCCATTGAGCTACTCCGAGCCAGTTACACGGCAATTATTCTTATTGCAACTGTCCTCTACGAGCGGAAATTGAAACTATAATATTGTATCGTATCGACTCCAACAAAAATAACAATTTTTCAACAAAGACAGTGGAGAGCAAAACAAGATCTACATCTCGCGTTTATCGGAGTCGCGTAGATCAGATGGTGAGGCAAGCTGAACAAGTTATAATGTAACAACGATAATTATCTGTCGACCATCCAACGCTATAGGGATAATGGTGAAGCAGCACACGGTAGCGCTGTAATGACGTTTTTATTCTCTTCTTCTTCCTTTTTCTTTTTCTTCAAGGGTAATAGCTTAAATTATGTATTCTATGGTCTTCGAATGCGTCCAGACCTAAGATGCCTCATCATGTGTAATTTTGCGACGATAAATAATTTTGCTTTGTGCTACTGGTGTTCCATCGTGATTAAATGTTTTCTTTAACTACAGGGTACGTCAGTTCACCGAGACAGTTTCAAATGTGAACAATTTTGCGAAATATAGTTTGATCTGGATTACTATATACTAAATGAAAACTTAAAATATATGACATTTGATTTTCTAAAGACAGTGTTCACTGTTATTTTATTATTTTAATTTTTCATATTTCTTTCATATCTTTGTTTGACAGTTTGATGACAAAATTGATGTGTAGTAAAATTTTTATACATTTCAGTGTTTCATAGGCATTTAATATGAGATAAGAATTTTTTTAGAAATCACATTCAAATCTCTGATGGCGATTGTTTTAAAATTTGGGGCTTCAGTGTACACCAAAAAATAGCGTTTGATCTGGCAACATTTGGGACGCAGGACTTGGAGTGGTGGCAGGTGAACATGTGATACGCCTTTAGTGCGAGTTTGAACTGGCTAGAGTAATTTTGTTGTCCGTAGCGATTTTTTTCGGTAACACTTTTTTCTAGTGCGTTCTAAAAATGAGTGACATTCATTTCTAGCAACGGTGTGCTATCAGGTTTTGCTTGAGACTTGGGCACAGTTCAAGGGGAAAAACTTCTACAGGCCTACAGAGACAATGGTTTGTCAAGGACCCAGGTTTTCTGGTGGTTTAAGGCATTTTCAGAAGGAAGAGAGTTGATTGACGATGAATCGCGCAGCGGAAGGCCTTCATCTTCAAGAACCGATGAAAATGTCGACAGAACCCGGGATCTTGTGCGTTCAGATTGTCGGTTGACAGTCAGAATGGTCGGGGAAAAGTTGAGTTTGACTCACACTATCGTTCATCAGATTTTGACCACTGAATTGGGGATGAGAAAAGACATCAATTTCAATAAAAGAGTTTTTGGCCAGTAAAATTATTCCTGTGGCTCCGCAGCCTCCTTATTAGCCTGACTTGAGTCCTTGTCCTATTCCTTGAAAATAAGGTAAAGGATAAAATATTATTGACAAATTATTGGAAAAATACGCGTCAAATCATATTTTTAAAAATATATATTTTTTTTAAATCCGGATTTACATATATGTAGGTCAAGTAGGCCGGGGCCTAATGCTTCTCGGTTTTGTGGGCTCTGAGTACTTGCTTTAGGGGCCCTTTCTATTTTTTTCCTGAGTTTAACCACTCTGCAAAACATGATTTTCGATAAATTTAGTATACGTGATGCATATATTAATTGGTGAGAATAGTATGATGTATTATGGCAGGAAGAATTATTGCAGCAATAAGAAAAATTGCTGTTTTTATAATAATTGTAAAGATATGGGCATATCTTGGAAGAGTAAACTGATGCTTTATTGAGGATGTAGCAATTATCAATAGATTGTTAACTCAGATAATCATTTTAATTTTATTTAATTAAACATTAATTCGAACATCAATTTGCACTAGATTTTTATTATATATTTTTATTGTTTTTTGTAATACAAGGATTGCAGGAAAACAAAAAGAACAAAATACGCTGCCGAGCTGAAGAAAACTGATATTGTCTGCTCTATGCGTTAATTTTTCCTTTTTGGGGTTTTGTAGGTATACTTTCGTGATATGCGTGATTGCGGATAGAAGCAAATGCTTATTTAGAAAATACTTAGGTATTCCAAATTACCAACACTATTCCACACATACTAGGGTTGTACATCGAAGGCAAAACATCGATGTTTAACATCGATGTTAACATCGGCGCTTACTATCGATGTTGAAAAAACATCGAAGGAAAAACATCGATGTATCGGAAACATCGATATTTTATTAAAATTTAAAAAAAGCTATTTATTTATATTATATAGGTTTTATTTAATAATGTAAAGATAAAATACGAAAAAAGTAACACATAATACACAAAAAGCATTTATTAGATTTTAAAATAGAAATATTTCTTTCTAATAGTAATTAATTTCACATTAACTTTATTATACCCAATATAATAATCTTAATTTGTACCTACAGTATTCCAAACGATTAGGCGGAACTAACCGCAATTTTCATTTTTGTAATTTGTTATTAGATATTTTTTTATATATTTTTGACTTTTCCTGAACAAAATGATCAAAAGCTTCAATCAATTGGTAAAAGTAACTAGAATTGAAAATCTAATTCCGCCTAAACCAAAGGAACAGACCTTACTATTTTTACATTTCTACAATGAAATATTGGATTTTATTACAATACTAATATAGTAATCTTAATGTTAATTTTATATTATTTAACATAAAAATAACACTGTCATACACAATTATTATACTTTTTTAAGTTGAAATAAAGTCTGTTCCTTTGGTTTAGGCGGAACTAGATTTTCAATTCTAGTTACTTTTACCGATTAAATGAAGCTTTTGATCATTTTGTTCAGGAAAAGCCAACTTCAATATATAAAAAAATAGCTAATGACAACTTACAAAAATCCACGGATTGGGGGAATAACAACTGGGAAAGTGTCAACAAGACTCAAAAAGAAAAAGTGTGTTGGCGTCTTTGGTCGTTCGCATTGTTTGCAAAAATTAGAAGTTTCTTCTTATTTTTTTCGTATTCCGCTAACTGCTAAGAAGAATAAGAACTAACACTATTAGTATTGTTATATCACAATAGATGGCGCTTATATTTTGTGTACTAATTTTAATAAAAATTAAATTTTTAAGATTCCAGCGCCTCTAGCGGTAGTTTCTGAATTTCAAAGTTTAAACATCGACATCGGTAGTAGACATCGATGTTTTATCGATACTATCGCCAGCTGACCATCGATGGTAAAAACATCGATGTTTTTAAAACAAACATCGATGTTTTCGATACATCGATGTTTTTTTCCCATCCCTAACACCTACTGCTTTTCCTCTATTGAGTATACCAATAGACGAGTAACTTTATAGTTAGTTAAAATTTAAGCGCACAGCTACTATGGCTATTTGCGCCGAGTAAATATATATAATAACGTATGAGATTATAATAAATCTTTGTGGATCCAACCAAGTGTTTGTTTAATTTCTATATTATGAATCCTTCTATTCAAATTTCTTTGGTATTCAAAAATTTACTGTACTACTTTATCTATCTGTATCACATAAATCTGTATGTGTCTATAGCCAAAGAATATATTTTTTACTTAACCAAATAAATAGGTAATTACTTTGTAAGTTGACTGAAAATAAATAACATAGTCCGCCTATTCCACGTACCATTTCTTATGTCTCATAATTTAAAATCTTTGCCCATTCTGGAATCTAGTTAATCTTAATTTATTTGACATGTTATTTTTTGTGAGGTTATGAGCAGCTACTGGTGTTGCAAATATAACGGAAAGTCTAGTAACTGTGAGTCGTTAAAGTATCAAGTACATAAAGTAGGAGGATGACATTGATGTTAACTTGTTGTATTCAAGAAGATATTGTGTATTTTCATTCATAAATTTGTACTTTACCACACCAACAGAAGAGGTTAAAGGTAGATACATAAAAAATTTAATTATTCCTTTGAGTTATGTTGTAGATTTTAGACTGCAAAATTTTATTCACAGCTTGAATTGATGGGTTCGTTGTCTAACTGCTCATTCATTTTTGGTAGACTAAATAAATTAGTCTAGTACAGGGGTCGGCAACCAGTTTTACGTCTCGAACCGGATTTTGTTTTTTATTTATACGTCTCTGGCCACATTATGTAACAATATTTTTGGCGGGTCATACTTTCTTTTGTAATTTCTATTTTTTACTATCTTAACTTCTTGTTTATGCCAGTTTACATGGATTTATATCGGTATAAATACTCCTAGTGTGTAAGAAGCTTATAGCAGCGCTGTGTAGGCTACGCGGTATGAGAAAAATAAACGTTATATTTTCGTACTTGTGGACCGCATAAAATAGTTCGGAGGGGCGCCAGTTGCTGACCCCTAGTCTAGTAAATAGTATCGACTTCTGCTGGTTGAATGACACAATGGTTGACGAAAGATTTATTTTAAGGGCTTCGTATGTATAATGCCCGGGGGCTGGGCCTCTCCCCTGGCAAGCCTTAAGATCTTTCTTTTGATACAACATAACAAATTTTAAAAAAAAATGTCGTTCAGCGATAAGAAATTTCGTTAGTTAAAAACTAATCTGATCAAAAATTTCTGTTGAACTATTCCGATTCCAATAATAATGTATATTATTGAGATTATTTCAGATTTTTAGATCAACCCCTCTTAGCATTAGGCGAGGGGGGGGGGGCTAAAGACAGATTTTTTGAGAAAATCCTATAAAAAAAAAAATTTTGCAAAAATAAAACAAGAAATTTCATTTGATAACTCAAATTTTTTAATATATACAGACGATTCCGCTTAATTGGGCCACCGCTTAATTGGGACAGCCGCTTATTTGGGCTAAATACCAAAGAACAGAAACCAAACCAAGGAACCAACAGTAAATTTACATGTTTAATTGGGACAACATGTTTAATTTATGCAGGAAGGAAATGAAGAGAGCCCTACATCCGCACTGAATACCTGTGCTGATTTTGTAGAAGTGAAATGTTACAAAAACAAAAGACAGACTACACTTGACGCATTTTTCCATTGAATTAAATTGTATGTACCTATTTATTATTTTATTTTGGAATTTATTATTATTTTTTCTAAAAAGTTTATATTTTTTGGTTATATGTAATTTATAGTTTTGTCCAAGAGTTTATAAAATAAAATTATTGAAAGAAAAATATGCAATGTTTAATTTTATGTGAAATTCGCTTAATTGGGGCAGCCGCTTAATTGGGCCAAAATGCCTAAGTCTAAGACTAAAAGTCTAAGCCTGTATATACTTTTTTAAATGTTTAATTAATTTCAATAAAAAAAATATTGTGAATCATTCTAAGTTTTATTGGTATGTTGAAAAATTCTACTTACCGAATAATTAATTCAAATATATATTTCAGTTTTATTAGAAAAAAAATCATATTTTTGTATATTTTCTTCAATCATCGCTGGCAGCAAGAAATTGTTCACGGGGTTGCTGGTGGCCCATAAGGCACTAGTTTGTTTATATAAAAATATATATAATATTCAGAATTGTATGTAAAGCTGGTGCATTAATTTCAGAGTTTCCTCTATCCGCCTAAATGATATATGGCGATTTCCTTTGTAATCAATATTTTAACAGCAGATACCTGTCTCGAAATTACCACTTCCTCAGGTCGCTCAGAATGTGGACCATATTCTAATTCAAAATCACCATTTTGAAATTTATTTTACAACCGCTCAATAGTCCTTAAGAATAGACAATCATCATGCATAGTAACAAAAAAAAAAGAAATCATAATACTCTTTAGTTTCTAAACTACTTTTAAAATTAATACAAAATTATTGCCCTATAATCCTATAATAATGTCTCGATATGGAGAGCATTTTTCAACTTTATTAAACAATATCCCAACACAGACTGAAGATAATAAAAAAATACTATTGTTGCTGTGTTTATGAAAGACTCGTGTTTAAATTGGTAGCAACTCGATATCGCTGTGTATTTATTTTAGCGTACGACAAAACTTTTCTCCACGACCACTATAGAATTTATCAATTTTACCAATTCTAAAACCAATTTTGACTACAGAAAGTTAAACTTCTAACACAAGAGTTGGAATGTTATTCTAAAGCACTTATTTTCTTATGCATTTCGCATGTATTTCATTCTATCACTTGTTATGGAATAACTATTCCATGCTTGTTGTCTTTTGTTTTTGTAGGGTTACATTAAGATATATGCAACATTTACATTAAATAAATGCAACATAACTTCCTAACCTAAAATAGTGGCCGAAGTGCTGCATATTAAATTAAAATTAAACAAATAATAAATAAAAAAAATAGTTTAATTAATTGATTAATTTGTTATGTAATATAAATTATTTGTTAAGATAAAATGATTGTTAATATAATTATTTGTTATTTTTTTTTCTTTTTGGTGGTCGTGGAGAAAGTAGGGTCTGTGACTCGGTTGGAAGAGAAAATTCGTTGCTCGTGGTTCAATGTTCCACTCGCATCGAATTTTCTCATTCCAACCTTGTTACAGAATATACTATTCTAGTGCCCTACGCAGGGGCGGACTTTGACCTAGGCAATCTAGGCAACTGCCTAAGGTCTAGGGCAGTGGTTCTCAACCAGGGTGCCGCAAGCACATGAAAAGGGTGCCGCGAGCTTTTCAAAATAAATTCTCGGAATCGAAGACCGAAGACCGAATCGAAGAAATTTTCGAATGATTTTTAAATACATATTATGTAATTGTAATATTATTGTTTTTTTTCCAACATCACAATTATACTTTTGATTGATTATAGTTTAAATTGACTAAATAGTGACTAATAGTAGGGAATTTAATAGTAGGGTGCCGCGAAGATCTCACATTTTGCCTTCACCTAAAAAAGGTTGAAAACCACTGGTCTAGGGTCTAGGGGTCTAGGGTCCGTTTTTTTTTTTTTTTGGCCCGCACGACTTTTAAAAGTTTTATTATACATATTATTTTATGATTTTTTTAACTAGTAAGGCCCGTAATGAGAACCTTGCCTAGGGCCCCGATTGTCCGTCAGTGGCTCTACGTACAGGGCCGGCTCAGAGGTCGGCACTTCGGGGATTTTTCCCGAGGCCCGGCGCTTAAAGGGGCCCCGCGCTTTCATATTTCTAACAATTATTAGTAGCTAGGGCTAAGGAAGGGGCCCCGCATATAATATTTTCCCGAGGCCCCGCAAAACCCACAGCCGGCACTGTCTACGTATAATTTATATACTTTTGTAAAATTTTCAAATAAAAGTATCGTAAATTAGAGATTTTTTACTTTAATTCAAGGTCCTCAAAATGATAATTAGCTTCAGGCTCCCGAAAGTCTAGATCCGCCACTGTTTGGGCTCTTTTAGGTACTTCCTAGATACCTGAAATGCCTAACTACCATATGAATTATGTTCATTCTCCACATAAATTTTTTGAAGCCGGTGCTTGAGAGTAATTACAAGAAAAATATTAAGTAATATAAATAATAATAGACAGATGTCAGTTGGATTTTATAAATTTCTAGTTCATCAATCAATACATTATGACAATATAACATATGAAAGATATGCAATGAGTCCCTTATTGTTTTTCTGATTAAAATCTCGTTTAGAATATAAATGTGTTTGACACAGTTCGACATCTAGTGTGCCTTGTGCGTGACGTGATCTGAAACATTTAACTACGAGCCAACTTGTAATAATGACGTGCGTGTTTTGTGTGGCAAATTATAAAAAATTAAGGTTTACTACGTAATTAATAAATAATTAATTTATAAAGAAGGCAACGCCAATGTTATGCTGTTCTTTACTTATTTTGTTGTAGATTTATTATGGTTTTGTTACTAGGTAGATAATCAACATCTGAACATTCTCAACGTTTCATTTTTATGATTACATTTTTGCGCAATTTACTACATTGAACGTCTAGTTAACATCTGTTTGCAATAATTAATCAAAACCATAATTTTTTTTTATTTATTTATTTTTAATTTACAATCTACTTCATTGAGAGTATTAAGTAAATTAGTTGAAGGTAATCGGCAAGTATGGAAGACATCTAGGGACGTGTCTTCTTATATATCACTGTCTTCAATGTTGCCATAGGTTATTTGGCCACTCTCTTTAACCTTTTGTTGTCAAGGTCGTTTATTAAATTTACTGCAAGTTTATTTTCATGTCCAGTGAGTCGGTCATGGTATTTGTTGACAACTGTATATATTTCTTCCGTGATGAAAGGAATTTTGAGGTCTTCATGGATCATTCTATTTGAGACGTACCAAGGTGCATTCACTAAAGCTCGGAGCGCCTTTGATTGGAATCGTTGTATTATTTTTAATCTGGTTGGCTTGGCATTTCCCACAGTTGAAGTGCATGCAATCAAATGGGCTTGAGTATGCTCTTTCAAGGCAAAATTTTATTTGGAATCGATAACACTTAAATGCAAATTTATGAAGAGGTCTTGGACTTTATTATAAAGAATCCGACTGATTTTATTAGACGGCTATATATTAGAAATAAATCAACAGTCAAAACAACTGAAGCAAAACTATTTTCCGCCACCAAAAAAGGCAAAATATATTTTGTCTGCCGGAAATTTTGTAGCTTTTATTTTCTAGGATGCTAAGGGGATCACATATACCTGAAGTTAGCTCCTACTTTAAGCATAGGGCCTCAACAAATTGTTTATGTTCATTTTATTATTACTCACTTTTATAGTTCATTTTGCGTGAGTCGGCGCAAGGTATCTCTAGGTATTCCAGTTTGCAAGTCTACAGATTGGTACTACAGAGTCCTTCTTCTGTCAGCCTTAAAATTTAGTGCAGTTCTGATTCAGGAGCCCTGAACAGGAGCGTTAGCAGAAAAATTTCAAGGAGAGCAACACTAGGATTTTTGTAATTATAATTTTAAAAGTATAGGAATAATGTTTTCTTTTTAAGTCTATGGGGACATGGGGGCATGAGCTTCGTTTGTCCGCTCTGTGGACGCCCATGCTCCTTAACATATGCTTCTTTTCTTTTCTTCCACATTTTCTTGTCCTTTACCAGTTGATGATTTCTACCTGTTACTTTTCCTACATCGTCCCACCACCGTTTTTAAGACCTAAAAAATGGTGATACCAACGCGACGTTTGAATGCCAGTGAAAAATTTTATTTGCTAATTTATTAGCGTCTTGCAACATGACCAACCTATTTTCATTAAGGAATGCAATTCTGTACTTTATATTGGTTACTAGATTCACTTTGTTAATATTACAGAAGTGCATTGACGATATCTTAAACGGAAGAGATAGATTAGATTCCTGTAAGTGAAATAATGAATCTATAATGTTTTATCAGGATCTAAATAAACAGTAGAGAACAATGGGGTGAGGAGTATTCAAATATAGAACTAAAAAAATTAAATTGAAAAGTTTTCTAGTGGCCACGGAGGTATAGGTGATCCACAATATAAGAGGATTCACGTTATCAATAAAAGTTACTAAAACAATGACGTCACTTTCAAGTACGTTTACACGCGAAAGTTTTGAGATTTTATTATAAAAACAGCACACTGTCACCTACTTGATATTATAACAAGATCATGTATTTAAGTTTCACACACTGTGTTAATAGTTTGGTTATAAACACAAAATTCAAAGCTTAAGAATAAAGAATATCCCAAGTAAATCTGACATCAAATATTGCCGAATGCTGAATCACCATGTGGATTTAATATGTCAATACTGCCAATAGCAGCCAAATAACCATTTTAATTATTACTTAAAAATTGTTAAAACTAGTCGAAACTCTTGATTAATAAAATTATAATTGTTTTTCATTAATACACACACCGGGAAATTTAAAGGAACAGATTGATTTTTTTTTTTTAATTTTATTATTTTGTAGCCTATATAGATAGCTTTGAATGCTCTACTAAACAATGAACGAAGATTGTATCGACGCCAAAGAGAACAAAATGCACCATTTAAGTTTGCTACTACCGTATCTTTTGGTGGAGGTTCAATTATGGTGTGGGGTGGAATATGTTTGGGATCTCGCTCAGAGTTAGTGGTGATTGATGGCGGAGCGTTAACTGCAGATAAGTACATCAGAGATATTCTTCAAGACCATGTTGTATCTTTTGCCCCATATATCGAAGAAAATTCCACCCTAATGCAGAATAATGCGCGCCAACACGTCGCTCACTGTGTAACAGACTTTTAAATCAAGTGGGTATAACAATAATAGGTTGGCCAGCGTACTCCCCTGACCTTAACCCGATTGAACATTATTTCAAAAACATCGTACTAGAAGATTACCTGAGAGATATCAGCAATATGAACACTACAGGGAAAATAGTTAGATTTATATGTCTGGTCCTGTAACTTTGCCGGTGTGTGTATATCATGCATAATATTAAAGAAAACCTACAAATTCATGTATTAATTCAATGAAAATATTTGATGATTAGAAATACTTAATTTATAATGTATTTCATTCTCTGTATGTCAACTTTGTATGTAACTTTGTGACGTAATTTCTCTTGAGCTGATTGTGAATCACCTATAAGATAAATTAATTGGGTTACAAATTCAATTTTATGAGCGCCAATAATCCGTTTGAATTTCATGTTCTTCCTGAATGTTTCGATAAAAAATACATATATTTTTCCTGTGCATTAATTTCCAAACTCACTTTTTGGAATACTGCCTCAATATTCGTAAAGCATCTTTTGTATCGTACTTTGACCGTGCAATATTTTCCACGTCATCTACGTATGCCATAATTTGAATTGTACCTTAAATCTACTTTGGCATCCTAAACACTGTCTCCAAGGCGATGATATACCCTTTTCACATTAGAACTTTAAGATCGGATGTTAAAGTGAATGTATCTTTAAACGCCGACGTTAATCGACGTTATAAGTAGTTTATACTTATTGTTATAATAAAATTATTTATTTTAATAATGTGTTTAATAAAATACAGAGCTACGATAATTGAGATAAAATGTATCGACTTACATGTTCATACAGGTGTAATATATTCTTTATTGTAGTGTTTTTATTGTCATATCCATATTTGTTTATAATAATTCAAAATGTGCGTCTGCGCAGACAATTCAAAACTGGGAATTTCATGACGGTAACTTAAGGACAAAATTACTGTAGCTGATGACAGCACTGGAGATTTAAACATCAAGTGTGAAAGCATACCGATGTTAAACATCGGTGAACTTTAAGTTCACTCGTCTTAATGTTCTAGTGTGAAAAGGGTATTAGAGAGAAGGCATAACAGCAGGTCACCCTGGCGTGAACTGTTAATATAATAAATGTTATCTTAAATCAAAAATGTGTGTAAGGATGCCGATAAAAATCTCCCGACGTTATCAATTGAAATAGTCTTTAATTGACCGGGACCATATTTTAAAACTTCCTGAGAAACAGAAAATGAAAATGCATTTGTTCCTTCCTCCTGACATTCTTCAGTAGTTAATAACAGTGTACAATCAACTTTCTAAATATGATTCTAAAAGTTCATAAGAGATAAGTTTAATAAATGTTACCGGTAACACGGTAGCCGGTGTGGTAATTAAGGCACACCCACTTACCGACTAATCAGTGTAGCCACTGTATACGAAGTACACGTGTGTTATATACGACACGACACAGTGTAGGATAGCCTCGATATGTAATAACCATAAGTCATAAAACCATGAGATGCTCAGCCCCCTTCGGTCGATCGGAGGAACGTCAGTCGGAGGGACGAAGAAGACGGCAATCGGTGTAAGACAAAAACAAATATGTAATATCGTGATGAAACTCGGATGGATACCAGACATCGGTTAGCTGGAAGCTGGCGTGAGGCCTAAGGCATATGTGTTATAATAATATGGTAGAGAGATGGGATTATCTACTTGACAATTTATCAAATTTTAATAATGATTCTTATGACGTTTTTCGATACAAGTTCAATTATTGTTTTTAAGAGGTAGTTTTTTTAATATAAACTTCTACCCACAGTTTTTTCTTGCGAGATATTTATATTTAAATATTTTATAATAATTAGCTTGATAAGCAAATATAAAAAATAAAAGTTGATTATTATTTTAATATCATTTTTTACACTTCATTGTGAAAAAAAAAAACAAATAAGAGATAGGCAAGATGATTTTGGCGTGATGAAATAAATGCAACAATCGATAAGGCGATTTCAAAGAAGTGAGTGGGTAAATCGTGATGAATGGAAAACCCGGTTGAACTAAAGAAAGCAGTGACAAATTAGAGTAGCAGATAAAAATCTAAATAAATTGATTTATGCCCTTTTGTGCACTAGCCTGAGATATAGTAAAAATATGTATTTATATATGGTTAATACTATTCCTCCAAGGGACATAGGCAGTAGCGGACTGGCAAAATTTTCCGGCCCTAGAAAATTGGAATAAATCTGACCCATAGGGTCCAGAGCTGACCTCATTGAATCAAGGAGCGGTCCCATTGATCCAAGAATCAGTCCTACTGGGACCAGCCTATTGGGAAATTTCCCGGTGTCGCGGAGGACCAGTCTGCCCTTGAACATAGGACATCCATGAGTTCTACAATGAACCTAGTTTCTAGTCACAGATTTGACTTTTCTCTAGGAAATGCCTACCCAGCAAACATTCAACTAACGGCCGAATGCTGGCAAACTGCTTTTATGCTGGTAAATTACTGGCACCAAAAGTAAGTGCAACGCCAGTATTAATAATGTACTTCACATTTGTATTTCGCATTCCGCCTATACGAAGTACTTTACCAGCATTTTATAAGCACTCTTCTTCACTCATACTTTTTACTTAAAACCATCAGAAATAAATCTTGCAACTAATGCGATTATTTTGCACTTTACCGTTGCTGGGCCAGCAACTGATACATCAATGGGCCAGTAACGGCCCCGGGGACACCGGGGTACTGGCCCATTACTTTCAATGCCGGGGAGTATGTGCTTTACCAGTACTGGCCCGTATAAAAATGTTTGCTGGGTACTTTTCCGACCTATTGGGTGACAGTTAATAGTATAATAGTATAGTATAATACAGCCATAGTTGCTGTCCTCCATAGCCTGTAGCCTGTTATAGGACAGTCCGGTGAGTTCTCCGGTGATTTCTATTCTCTACCAATTTTGTATCTTGACAAAGACTTCTTAACGTGCGCCGTTACAATATTTCTCGTGTAGATCCTTGCCCATATTACTTTACATATAATAATGTTTGGATAGAAGATAAGTATAATTGTACGTACTCAGTAAACTACAAATTTGCCCCCCCCCCCCCCCGCAAAAAAATTAGATTGGCCCCCCAACCTTAGGTGATTTTTTTCTTTTCGTATGTAGCGTCCCATAATTTTGAAGAAATTTAACCTTGGATTCTTCTTACACAAAGAATCATTTTACTTTATAATACATATTTTATTATGAACATAAAAGAAAAACAATAATATCAAACAAATGAATCACAGACAAAACAAAACAAAACTAGATATAAATAAATAAATCAATTTAAAATGTTAAATCTTTCTTTCTGGATTTTAAATTAGCATAATCTCTAATTAAGTCTTTATTGCTCATTTCTTGAGCAATTTCAGCCTCAATGCTCAACAAAGATAAATTCTGTAAGCGTTCTTCTCCAGTAGAATTTCGTAGATAGTTTTTTATTATTTTTAATTTGGAAAAAGAACACTCTGCCGTTTCCACAGTGACAGGAAGTGTTAAAAATAATAAAATTGCAGTAACTACGTCTAGAAAATTGACCGACAGGGAGGTATATTTAATTATTAAAAGTTCGGCAAATTTTTTCATTCTTGATATTTTTGAGATTTCCTCATTAAGCATCAAAGCTAACATTACCATTTGTAACGGAAAATTGGACGAAATAACAATACGAATTTATACAATCTTTGTATTTTTTATTTTATTTTATTTTTTTTTTTTTTTTGTAAGATTTCTGCAGAACTCAAAATTTCTGTTTCCTACAAGTTGATTAAATTTCGAGGTGACATGAATAAAAACAAATTTATAACGTCGTTCATCCCTCTGAATCTATAATCAATTTGATATATATATTTGATAATCTATAAACAATATCGAGAATTACATTAAATACAGTTACTCTAAAAAAATCATCCCCGTTATGAAACCGATGATCTGTTGTCAATTCATCAAAGTGCTTTTTTACAATTTTTTGTCTTTTCCAAACAAAAGAGGAGCTGATATTCCACTTGGCTGCCATTTGAATTGCGTCATTTTTCGCAGAAATGTACATATTTCGGTATTTTTTCAGATTTTTACTGGTTGTTTCTAAGGAAGTTGTTGCAATACTCAAATCTATATTTTTAGTTTGTAATAATTTTGAAGATAAATTTATTTCTCATAATATTTTTGATAAAATTACACATAAAAATACAAATTCAAAATTATTCACACTTTTTATAAGATTTGAAGCATTGTCTATTTCTTCTTTTTTTTCACTTCTTAAGCTTAATTCAGAAAGAGCATTCATTATATCTAAAAACCGCAATTTAATGACTGTAAGTGAAATATGTCTTCCTACCCAAATTTTCGCCTCCCCCCCAAGCTTGTCCCCCCCGCGTTGCGGGGTCTGGCGGTATGGTAGTTCCGCCACTTTACGTAATCCTCTGTTTACAAAGACTTCGTTCTCGAGGACAATGGTAAATTGTACTTTTAGAAACCATACAACAATACGGACAAAAGCCTTGCCGTAAAGATACTGTCACAAAGGTAATCCTAGGTCAGGTTTGCGACACCTAGGCATTGCGACGTCCGGCTGTTTAATTAAAAAGCTATTTGTCAGCGTCTAGTATATGTTACCTGATTACGTAATGCATACTCTGCATTTTTGTAATAAGGTAATATTTGTCAGAATTATAAGTACATGGATGTCGAACAGAATCCGGGCAGAGGAACCTATTCTAGCCAACTCCTTTTCAAGTTCCAGTCAACACGGTGACGACCATGATACCGATGCCATGTACCCATACATCTGGAGAGCCAAACAGCAGTACCGTGTGAGTGGGTGAAGGCTTCTCCAGGCTTTTAGACTCCCTGATGGGCAACCCCCGCCTCGAAGATAGGTCCAAGCCGATTCCGGCCAACACGGGATGGACCGAAGACTTCCCCAACTCCATTGCCAAATTCATACAATTACATTGTAAATTGGATATATACTTAATAAATTGTATTGTTAAAACCAGGAGTTACCTTTCCATCTAACCATCCACGTGACAATGCTCAATTTTGTAGATAAAACCGTAAGAGGTGGTTTAACTAAATAGATTTCTAGTAATATAGGGTCCCGAAAGCATAATTATATTTTCAAATACGCATTAGTACACCTTTCGTAGTCCCAATGTCTTTAGAGATCATACTACCAAGGTAGAAAAACTGATTAACTTCTTACATATTTCTTCCGTGAATGCTAAGGGGGTTATAAAGGTGTGTACGGATTCAGCAATTCTACAATTCTGTAATAAGTTATATTCAGTGCTGTATTCGTAAAATCAGCAGAAGGCATACGGTCCATTCATCGTAAAAATCAGCAGGTATACGCTATAAACGGGGGAAGAGTGGTTAAAAAATGGCCCAAATTTAATTTGAATTAAAACGTAGAACATAGTGTTATAACTTACTGTTATATTTCTTGAAATATATCCCAAAGGGCTTGGCGAGATGAATCAGCACTAGTCTCACTCGAACACACTTTCGACTGCGTCTCTGTTCCTGAGCGGTGGTATACTAACCAAGATCGTACATATTTTTTTGGTTGAAATTTTCAGCTGGAGGTCCATTAGCGTTAATGATCATTAGATTCGACACATTTGAAATAAGCAAAGACGCTCGCAAGTCAGTTATGATATTATTTACTAAGCTGAAACCGCATTCACACTCGCCTGTCGAACATTTGGTTATTACAGTTAAAGATAAAAATTTTGAAAGTAAATATTAACAATTTAAAATATTTAAGTATTTGAAAATTTAATATCTTCGCATGTTTTGATTTTTCAATAAGCACAGGGTATACGCTATTCGTTAAGATCAAACCACAGGGTACAGTATACCGCCAATACAGCCCTGGTTATATTTGATATTTCGCATGAAGTGGTAATCACAATTTCAGCATTTTTTTTTCTTTTCTTTTTAGTTGTTTTCCAAATTTCATTCATTCAGGTAAACTCGAAGCATCCTGCTGTATGTCCACATTCCGATTTCTTCTAGCTCTTTGCTAGTTTCCTCCGTACTCGTTCAGACCTCAACACTAGACAACAGTGGAGAAGATGTAACACTAAAGGATTGTAATTCATTGCATTGAGTAATGAATTTTAATCAGTTTGCTGTAATTTAATTCCATCTGATCTTTGAGAAGTTACAAGAAAGGAGATATCTGAATACTGTACTCAGAACCGAGTATCATATAAGAAATATTAAACGGACGATTCCAGTATTGAAGAAAGGTGGAAGTATGAAAGAAAATTATTATAAAAACAGTCTGAGCAGAAATCTACAAAAGATGGATATGTAAGATTATTTATTGGGTTAATTTATTATTTATAATTTTTTTTCGACAATCAAGTACGTTTTTATGTATTTTAATATTTCATTTTTATTTTATCATCATTTGACCAATTTATATCTTCAAAATTGTATTTTTCTACTTTAAATTTCTTTTGTAGCTTTGATAATCCTAGAATTGAGCGAAACTAGTCAGCTGTAACTAAAATAAAGATTATACACAATTTATTTATTTATTAATTTATTTATATGATTTGGCCACACAACAGGATTGAATCCCAATAATAGCATGGCACCAATTAGTATACAATACGGATATATACAGGAAATTATTAACATTTAAATATCATAAAACATACATTCATAGTGCATCAATACACGAAAAATAGTACATAAATACATATTACATAGTGCATGAAAATTTAGACAAATCATGGATATAGTATATACAGGTTTTTAAATAATATTCATGATTAATATATAACAGTAAACAATTTCTAAATTATGCGTCAATCATAATTTTCAATAGTGCACGTTTAAAACTATAAATATTATGAGTAAAAATGTTAATATAGTAATTCTGGACAATCTGAAATGTTATTCAGAATCTTAAATAAAAAAGTCATGTCCAGCAAAGTTTTTCTTCTTTCCAAGGGAATTAAGCTAATGTTATTATTAGGAAACCTATAATTAAAATGTTTAATAAATTTATTTTGAACTCTTTCAATTCGTTTGATATAAGTCAGGTATTGAGGATTCCAGCTTACAGTAGCGAATTCCAATTGACTTCTGACAGTAGTGTAATATAGGTTTAATAGAGTTTTACAATTTTTGAAGGGTTGGCTCGTTCTAAGGATGAAGCCTAGCATTCTATATGATTTTTAGGGTTTTGTAGGTATGACCAAAAAACCCTTATACCGTCATTTTGTCGTCTGTCTGTCTGTCTGTCTGTCTGTCTGTCTGTCTGTCTGTCTGTCTGTCTGTTCGGTAAAAATTGTAGCCGAACGGCTAAACCTAGAGAGTTGAAATTTGGCATGCTTATACAACTCGTTGACCCGCACATAGAAAAAATACCAAAACATCTAAAAAACATATCCCCCTAAAAATATAAACAAATATGTGCTCATCGAAAAAAAAAATATTTTTTTTTAATTCTGAGTAGGGTATCAAATGAAAGCCCTTGGTACGTGAATTAACGATCAAATTTTTATTTTTCCAAAATAAATTATTTTGAAGCGATTTTTGCCAATATTGTGCAAAAAAAATTTTGTCCCACACCCTGTAGCCCAGATGGTTTAAACTAAAAATCTGAAAAAATTCTAAGTAATGTACATTGGTGTGAACCGGAATAGTTCAACAGGAATTTTTGATCAGATTATGTTTTTGGAAAAAAAAGCATTTTTTGTGTTTTTTTGCTAATAATGTTGACAACTTATAGTTATATAATACGCTCAACAGTAACGTGTTTCTTGGTGCTGTGGCTAAGATACTTGCGTTCTGTCCAAGAATTCGTAATCGGACTCATGTTCGAGTCCTACGTGAGGAGACAATATTATTTTTTATTTATTTTTTGCCTTTTTATATTGTTTAAATTATTTTTTCAAAATTTTAATTATATTTTGGCAATTGTTGCATTTAATTTTTAATAGCGTAAATTTAATAACCAGTGGAAATTGTTGAAATTATAATTTAATTATATATTTGAATGTACACGAAATCAAAGGGGAGGAGCTATGACTAAAAACAACCAATGGAAGCCATAGGCGCAATTTTCAAAATCTTAATGAACCTTGATATATAAAAAAAAAATACTGCACATCTTTAAAAACTTAAATAATGGTAATAGGCATTCGAATTAAAATTCATAAAAAAATATTTTGTCATAAAATTTGTTTTGGCACCCCAAATAATCATCATTCACTTACTAAATACCTGCAAAACCCTGAAATGTGTGAAAATTCACACTTCACATCAATTTTTTAATAATTATATTTATATGCACATCAAATATTAGTCTAGAATCTAGTGTTACACCCAAGTCCTTAACTGTTTTAACGTTTATTAATAAATTTTGATTTATATAATAATCGTGACATATTTCGTTCCTATTTCTTGTAAAGGATATTTTACAACATTTGTTTATATTAAGTTTTAAGTTATTATTCCGAGAATATTCAACCACATTTGCTAGATCTTCTTGAATAGCTAAACAATCGTTTATTGAAGTTATTTTATGAAAAATTTTTAGATCGTCTGCATACATTATATAATCAACATGCTTGAAACAAGTCGCTATGTCATTAATAAAAATGTTAAATAATAGGGCGCCTAAATGTGACCCTTGGATTACACTGGAAGTTATCTTGACATATTCTGATTGAAAGCCGTTCACTACTACCGCTTGTTCCCGGTCGGCCAGATATGATACAAACCACTGTAATAGTCTACCATGTACACCAACCAAAGACAGTTTTTTGATAAGTAGATTATGATCAATAACGTCGAAGGCTTTACTAAAATCGGTGTATATCGCATCGACTTGAACTCTATCATCCATTGATTTTAGTATGTAGTCCAAATACAGAGTCAAATTCGTATCTACGGAACGACCGGGAAAGAACCCATGTTGTTTTACATTAATAATATTTTTGACGGTATAAAATAAAACATTGTAAATGAGACGTTTAAAATTCTTTTCAAAAATACAAAGTTTCGATACGGGCCTGTAATTTTCAACGAGATTTTTATTATCACATTTAAAGACTGGTACGACGAGTGCTTTCTTCCAAAGTTTTGGAAAATGTGATTCTTTTACTGACTTATTAAATATTAGCTGAAGAGGTAAACTTAATGAGTTTGAACAATTTTTAATGAATAGTGGAGGAATATTGTCAGGTCCGGCACCTTTATCAGTTTGAAGTTGTGAAATGATATCAGATATTTGGTTTGTTTCAAATGTAACATTGTCAAGAACAAAATTGGATGTACTAACACAGCTGTCAGTGTCAATAGGCGTGATAGAAGGGTTCGTGTACACCGATGCAAAGTACACTGCAAATCTTAGTGAGTAATAGTACTCCTTTTAAATGAGTACTTTTTATATTACTCATTTAAAGTGCGTACTTGTACTACGCGTTACTACGCGTTATATGTGAGTACTAATACTCATTTTAAATGCGTACTTTTAATACGCGTTATATGTGAGTAACCTAACCTAACATATTAAATTTCCTGTCATATAAGCTCTTTAAAACTAAACAACCAAATAATAGTACAATATTAACGTTTATTAGACAATTAAAAATTAAAAAAAAAAGTGCCAAAGTATCTGCTGATTAATAAGTGAATTTAAAGTTAAGTAAAAGTGAAAAATAATAATAATAAAGTGAAGCGAATAATAATAATGTAGCATTGAGAGGCTGCTGAAGCCAGAATTTATTTTTGCATAGTTTTTGTTTAAGAAGGTTCGGAAGCCTCAAAGTTAGTTATACAAATATGCAGTTTTAATTTAAATGCGATATAATAATAGCACATGTGATGATTGCATTATTTTAGGAATAAATGCGCTCAGATTAATTCAGGTACCTTCTAGATATGTTTAAAGATTTAACATTGATTCTATTATACGACATAATTACCGAGACAATTACATTATATTTTAGATACTAAAATAATACGTTTCAAAATGTAACTAAGGAGAAAATCATAATTTTTATCTTCTATTATTCGTAGAAATTGTTTAGAATGATTTATTGAATTTTAGATCATAACTAAGTTCATACTTATACTTAATCATTATGATTATTTTAGTTGTAATATCTGAAAGGTTTGAAATTTTTTTAAATAAATATATTCAAGAAATAATAATAATCGCATTTTATTATTTACAGAAAAATATGAAGCATAAATTCTGGAAAAGGATTGCATTGAAAATTGGCAAAAAAGTGTATAAATTATTGATTATAATAATTTAAAAACTAATTTTCTGATGTTCAATCAACATTTTTACTTTTCCTGAATTTTAAAGCTTTATTGTGACGTCACTCAAGAAAAGAGTTTTTTATACCTATGTACGCACTATAAGTGCGTATTACTACCCTCTCTTCCTTTCCACTACCCATTTAAAACGCGTACTAGTACTCACTTTAAGTGAGTACTAGTACTCATTTAAAGTGCGTACAAAAGTACTCAATTGTACGTGAGTAAAAACGAGGACAAGCAATGTACGCACTTTAAATGAGTACTAGTACTCACTTGGCATTTGCAGTGTAGTTTGAAAAAAAGTTACAAATTTCAGTTCCATCACTAGAACTTACACCCTCATGCTCAATACTATTAGAAACAGTTTGTTTTTTAAGGTTCGAAACGTACGACCAAAATTTTTTAGGCTTATCAGGCAATTCACTTTCAATATTATCTATATAATTTTCAAAACAAACACCAATCAAAACCTTCACATTTCTTCGCAGCTCCGAAAAATCGTTATAAAACAAAGTTGTTTTAAATCTTTTGTAACGATTATGAGCCTTATATTTTAATACTATTAGTTTTATCAGTTCACTGCTATACCAACAGGGATATGTTTTGTTACTATTTTTTTTTGCTTCACATATTTGATTATGACGAGACAATTGACAATATTATAATTATTCGGTGGAAATCAAAAAAAAAAACCCTACAACTCCTACAAAATATGGTTTAAAGCAGTGGTTCTCAATCTTTTTACAATGACGGATCCTCAAAAACCCCCAACAAATCGTGCGGACCCCAAAAGATAAAACTATAAAAAGATGTGTATTTAAGGAAGGTTGTATAAATATATAATGAGGAATGAGTACCCAATAATAATAATCAGATAAATAAAGGTCGATTCTAAAAAAAATGTTACCTCTGTCCATATAATTTTATAACAAATATTTCATATAAAATCATACACCTAAGATCCACCGCGGACCCCTTACGATAGCTTCGCGAACCCTCGGGGGTCCGCGGACCACAGGTTGAAAATAACTGGTTTGAAGGATT
This sequence comes from Liopterus haemorrhoidalis, assembly GCA_963971575.1. Classification (NCBI taxonomy): domain Eukaryota; kingdom Metazoa; phylum Arthropoda; class Insecta; order Coleoptera; family Dytiscidae; genus Liopterus; species Liopterus haemorrhoidalis. Next base: position 193,630,129 of record OZ020611.1, read on the forward strand.
AAATGAGTCTAAAATCTAAGTTACAATATCCAAGTAGAGGGAGAGTGTGAACATAAAATCACTTTTCTGTTCAAACATTTCAACAAATTTCGACCCTCGGTCAGGTAAATTATAGTGTACGTTTATTCTGGCAATCAAGACATGTAGACTCCAAAACTGTAGACACTAAAACCCTTTAAAATTTCGTCAAATATCTAATTATATCATAACGGAACAAATTTACTGCTCAGTTTCCAAATATATGTTATAGAGATATTTTTTGTGAGAATTTTTTTTGTCTCGTGTCAACATTTAAAAAGTATTTAGAAAAGGAAACGTTATAATTTGAAATAATTTTAAATTTAAACTGTTTGAAGAACTTAATTTGTACTTATTCTGTCATTTTACAATTATGTAATATATATTTTTGTATTTTGTGTAAAAAATTGTAAGTATATGTTTTTAAATATTATTATTTAATGTTGGCAGTTTTCATCCTGGTAGGTCTAAGGTGAAAATAAATTGAACTAATTCTTATAGAATTTCGCAGTTCCCACGACTGGCTGGACCTAAAATCACTGTTCTCTAATACCTGTAGAAAATATAAAAAGGAGGTATTAATTGCACAATTAGAAGTTTAAATTTGATTTTTTTGATCTATGTTAAAGTAATTTATTAGATACTTATAGTTAGTGAATTGTTTTAATGAGACAGACATATAAACACATTGGTTATCTCAGTCTACATCGAAGAGAACGTTTACATTGTATGCCTTTACATAACGAAATAAATTGTTATCGCGTCAATTACAACAAATCTCGCCCAAAATGACAAAGAAGAACAGTAAATATTGTCACGTGGGTGGTTTGATTCAGACACAACTCCTGGTTTCAACATAACAAATTTATTAAATAATTATATAACAATTACAAAATAATGTTGGAATTGGTCCATGGAGTTGGGGAAGTCTTCGGTCCACCCCGTGTTGGCCAGGATCGGCTTGGACCTATCTCCGAGGCGGGGGCTACCCATCCGGGAGTCGAGGAGCCTGGAGAAGTCTTCTCCCACTCACATGGTCACTACTTGCTTTGGCGTCACTCTCGATACTAGGTTCCGGCGTCGGTGTCGTGGTCGTCACCTTCGGGACTAATACGTGCAGTAGAGTTGGCTATGTTCTACTACCTCAATATTCTCGACATCCATCTATTAAGTACCGAAAGTTAACCCAGTTCCAATATTCATTTGTCATGACAAATATTTCCTCATTATGAAATTGTGATGATCTGCAATTTCTTAATCAGGTCACATACGTCAGACGCTGACGAATAGTTTTTAATCAGACAGCTGACCGTCACAATGTCTAGATGTCGTAATCCTGACCTAGGATTACCTATGTGACATTACCCCCTTCCCCATCAGCATGGCGCCCCGACATGCAACAAAATAAACAAAAATTAAAAAAAAAAAAATCAAAATAATAAAATCAATGGCAGAAAATAAAAAGTTTTGAAGTTAATAAAGACTTAGAAACTTGTCAGGTATTTCTACGCTGTTGGCTCATGTGACGTCTCCAGATGGCCACCAAAGTGCGTAGACACAGATCCCCAATACCTGACTGGCGGCTAAGGGCTCCTTGGTACATGGCTCATGAACCTTAGGAAATTTGGAAAATTTGAATTTTGATCGACATTTGTGATTCAGCCATCTGTTTAAAAATGGAACTTCTGGAACCAATACCCAACGTATTAAAAAAAATAAACATAACAAAAAACGTGTAGTGTTGTATTTTACGTGTTCTAAAACTCAAAATATATCATACTCAAATCCTGTAAAAATACAGTACATCTGGTTTTTACATAACTATTTACATACAATTGATTAATTTCCAGATGACTTGTATTCTTACTGGGTTGTGGTACTTGCAAAAAGGAAAGAGAGAGAAAAAAAAAAAAATAAATAATAATAGATTAAAATTTTGATACCCGTTACGTTGGTTATCTGTTCACCAAGCATGCAGTTGCCTTGGGTAGTTGCTTGCCCTCGCGAACACTTCACTGCGCGTCAGTGTTTAGTGGGTCCTTCTTCATCCTTGGGAGGAATCACTGCTGCACGGCATCCCTCCAAGGGGTCTTCAGCATCCCGCTGGCCCCTTCACTGGCTCTACAGCATCCCGCTGAGGCCCAATATTGCGCGACTTATAATTTTGCAGCAGCTTTTTTCCACGGCAGACGTCAGGACGGTCTCCACCTATAGGGCACAGTAAACTTACGGGGTTTATCCTATAGGGCTGACGTCTGGGATTGCTCCAACGGACCTGACAGCGCTATCATTCCGCTCCGGGCCGCCTTAGTCAGGCGTACTGCTCTCTGCGCCCCATTTGGCTTGAGTAGTAACGCGGACTCGTTATCATTTTCTTCAATGATTTTCATATACACCTGACCCAGGTCTCCATCCTTTCTCAACACATTTGTTTTTCGACGCTTCAAATGTGGGCTATAAAGATGGTAGAGCAAGCAACTCCCGCAGCCAATTCCTATAATTAAAATTAAATACATTAATAACGATGTACGATGTAACTGTCTATGAAGTATAAAGGTCTTCTGCGCCATTGGGTCCATAATAGATTGATACTTTTTGAATCATTTCTTCAATTTCGGCCGCTAGGAGACCCGTTGATTGGGTGACACTCGATTTTTCGAGTGTCAGGTAGTGTTTTCCAATAAGCCCCTGGAACTACTCTTACCGGTACCTTGGCATAGATTTTGGCAATCATCGTTATCATTCATATCCTAAAATAAAATTTAAAAAAATATATATAAAGTTTCTTAGTAGTATTTCCTTATGGTATTTATATGACGTCAGGACGTATCATGTGCATTTTTTATTATTTGCTGTCCTCAGCATTTCCATGGTTCTGTAAATAGTTTAGTCTGTTGACATGGACAGTGTTGTATTTAGCAGTTTTTTCATTTAGGCATATTTTGTAGTTTACAAAACATAATGATGTGTCCTTACTATTCTGGTGTGAACCTTGTATAGTATATATTGGTTGATGACAAAAAATTTTGCCTGCTTCCTGAGGCCGATGTTTCCAAAATTCGAATCGTTGATTGCTTTTTTTTTTTTTTAGTTCTGATAATGATTCATCTTCTTCCTGTAGTTCTGCAATATCTGCTGGTTCTAGCAGGAATGTGGGTCAGAAGTAGTATTATCTTCATCAGATTGCGTTGCCTCTCGACATGGATATCTTAACAGACAATCCGCATCCGTGTGGATGGCTCCACTCTTGTGTACTACGCTGTATGTAAAATCTTGTAATTTTCAGCTCCAGCGTGCTAGACGTCATGTAGGATCCTTTACAGAACGTAGCCAGCATAGAGTATGATGATCTGTAACAATTTTCACAGGTCTCCCTATGAGATACCCGGTATGGACGCTGGTGTACTGGTTCTGCATTTTTCGTATCTATGACATGCTCGGTTATGTTTGTAAGACCAATCTGTTTAGAATTTTCAACAAAAATGCAAAAATATCTTAATATTTTTGTAATAGCTGGTACAAGTTTTCTTTTTGTTCTTTGGATAAATCTGGATTTATGTCGGGCTTAAAATTCTCAAAATTTTCAATGCAATCTAATAAAAAGATAATCTTACCCTGTATGATGTATCCTGATGTTGTGCCTTTGAAAATCTTCACTGCCTGTCTTCCAATATTTTTGATTTTAAATACACATGTTCCCTCCGCATGGTCCACAATTTCTAGCTTTTAAAAATTCTGCTGGAATCTTTACAGGACAAACTCGCTCTCCATTGGGCTCTATTGTTATATTTTCTGTACATTTGAATTTTGTACCTGCGTCGGAAGTACAAGATTCAGTTTTTGGCAGTTTTTCCCACGTGGATGCGTGGCTTTTACGTTCTTCCGTAATTTTGATTTTGTTATTCCGGAATGGAATTATCTGCTCTCTCTCTCGTTATTTTTCAAACTAATCACTTCATCCTCGAAGTTTATGACTGCCTGATTTTCTATTAAAAATTTTGTACAAATTTTGTCCCAATAGTACTGGTACTGGGAGTTTCTGGACGACTAGAAATAATACATTATAATTTATGTTATTATTAAATGTTATTCTCACCCATTTTTTTTTTCTCTAATACTGGTATGAGATGTCCTCCTGCTGCTTTAAGGGCCTCTGTCCGTGCCTTACTGAGCGGTCACTTGACAAATCTTCTCTCTAGTACATTGTCAGTCTCTCCAGTTCTAGTTGTCCGTCTACCGTCAGCACCGAGTACTGTGTTGTGGAAAGCTTCTTGTCCAGTATGTTCACGACGGCAGGGCTCTCGTCTACCGCTGCTGTCTTACGTTTCCCGGATCATACGGAGACGCCTGACCTCTAGCATGTCCATTATTTGAGTGGCCCGCGCGTTTTATGTTAGGACACGACTTCCAAAATGTCCTACACGGCCACATTCACTTTGGATGGCTGTTACTTGTTCTTGAGTAGCGCGAATGCGTGATGTTCTGGACGGCTCGTAGTTCTTCTCGCTGCGGACATGCTGGATCGCCATATCTTCCTTATTTCTAATCCTAATGGCTAGTCTTGGTTCCTGGTAGACGACGATGCGACGCCTCCACGACTTATCCTGGCTCCTCGAGGTCCAAGCAACACGGCGCTTCCACCACTTGTCACGTGGGTGGTTTGATTCAGACACAACTCCTGGTTTCAACATAACAAATTTATTAAATAATTATATAACAATTACAAAATAATGTTGGAATTGGTCCATGGAGTTGGGGAAGTCTTCGGTCCACCCCGTGTTGGCCAGGATCGGCTTGGACCTATCTCCGAGGCGGGGGCTACCCATCCGGGAGTCGAGGAGCCTGGAGAAGTCTTCTCCCACTCACATGGTCACTACTTGCTTTGGCGTCACTCTCGATACTAGGTTCCGGCGTCGGTGTCGTGGTCGTCACCTTCGGGACTAATACGTGCAGTAGAGTTGGCTATGTTCTACTACCTCAATATTCTCGACATCCATCTATTAAGTACCGAAAGTTAACCCAGTTCCAATATTCATTTGTCATGACAAATATTTCCTCATTATGAAATTGTGATGATCTGCAATTTCTTAATCAGGTCACATACGTCAGACGCTGACGAATAGTTTTTAATCAGACAGCTGACCGTCACAATGTCTAGATGTCGTAATCCTGACCTAGGATTACCTATGTGACAATATGATCAATTTAGGTAACTAGGTTAGGTTTAGTAAGTAAAAATTTAGGACAGCAGATTTAAGAAAACGATAATAGATAATAAACATTTTACGAAGCCACCGTAGTTGGTTTAAAGACACACAGAAGAGCTCTGAACGCAGCTTTAAACGCATGAAAAATTTGTTAAAACAATTGAATTAAAACGTAAAATGCTAAGTATTTACAATATACATATTTGCTCATAAATGTGCCACAGTAATCATACCCAGATGTAGAGTTGATCATTACCATACTGTCACTGTATAAGCACGTTATAAGCTACTTTAATTACGAGGAAGTGATGAACTAGGTCTACAATTCCCACAGTAGCCTAATTCAGTTTATTTACTGATGATGCTGGAATATTCTAGAAATATTCCGAATATCCGGGATTTGATGGTTAAACTTTCAAAAAATAATCGTTGAATCTACATCTAAGTGAAGTCTACATTCATAACGTTTATTGGACAAACTAATGGCGAAAGCGGAACCGAATGAACTGTGTGGAGGGCACAAAATTTTAGTTGATAACTTTTTTTTTTTGTTTACTTGGTCCGTCTTCCTTTTTTTTTGTCATGACTTGGATCCGATTTCTCTTTTTATCATCATTTAGATCCCTCTTCCTTTTTTTAGTCATCAGTTGGATTTCTTTTCCTTTTTTTATCATTACTTGAATCGTCTTCCCCTTTTTTTGTCATCACTAGTATCTTCCTTTCTTTTTCATGTCATCACCTATTACCAAAAAAGAAGAAAAAGGGATCCAAGTGATAACAAAAAAAAAAGAAATAAGACAGATCACACTTTTTCTGTTATCGCTTGGATCAGTCTTCCTTCTTTTTTGGTCATAGGGGCGTCAAAATTTTCGTCGGAGGCAAATTTGACATTTGCCACTAGCGCTTGGTATCCTCGTTCGGGCCTTGCCTTGAGTGTAGCGAATATCGGGTATTAAAAACTTTAATTTTTCTCAAAAATTTAATCTTTAGAAAAATTTGTCTACACAATTCTGCCTTAAGCCTGTAGTATAATTTTGAATCTCGTACGATTTGTCGCACGATAATGATTGCATTGCGAATTTAGTTAAAAAAATCGGATGTAAAATTATTGTAGTATATCATCCAATATTTATCGCTTTGGATCTGTACTAATTGATGCGCGCTACGTATGTTTTCGTAAGTTGACAGAATCGAAATAATTGTACTTGACTCAGAGTGGACAAATTGCTTACAAGTTTTTGAAGACTGAGAATCTTAATCTTTGTCCCTAGTCAGTAAATCTCCTGGATTCGCAAAGCCGCACCATTTGATGATCTAATTTATTACATTTTAAATTCAAGGGAATTATAATTTTATTTATATTTTATTATTATTATTTTTGTATATATAACTACGATTTTTGTTTATCAAAAACTATAATTGTTGTCATTATTATCGTTTAGGAAAATAAACATTATATTAATTACGATTCCGTTGAATTTGTAAAAAAAAAATCTACAAACTTCATTCAAAATTAAAAAAAAAAAACCTCTGCTCTATTTTCACCTTAGTATGTTTAATGGTCACTTTAGAGATAAGTCACTATATAAGTATATTGGGTAATAAGATGTTGAATAAATCCAAACCTTAGTTCATATATATATATATATATATATATATATATATATATATATATATGATAGAACGCTTTATAGCGTTCCTGATAATATCAATTAAAACACACAAATCCATGCACATATAAGCGTTTATTACTACGTCTATTTACAATCTGTCACATATATGTCATTATGTTATGGTTACTAACGCAACATATTACAAAGGAGGTCCAAGAACTAGTTTTGACCCTAACACGGCCGTCCTGATCTTGCCGCGTCCTCGCGGCATCATCTAAATTTAACTGAAAAATAAAACAACTTATTATCCTAACACGGCCGTCCTGCTCCTGCCACGTCCTCGCGGCATCTTCAGAATTTAATAACTGCAAAATAAAACCGAGTAAACGAAAACATAATGTTTGTTTTGCCCGTCTCCTTAAGGTTCCTGACCATCCAGAGTTTCACTGAACTCCTTGAGGTCCTTGAACATTCAGCGTCGAACAAAACAAACACATCTCCTTGAGGTCCCTGACCATCCAGAGTTCCTCTGAACTCGTTGAGGTCCCTGACCATCCAGAGTCAACAAGACAAACACGACCATTTTAGGTCCAACAACTCCTTGAGGTCCCTGAACATCCAGAGTTCCTCTGAACTCCTTGAGGTCCCTGACCATCCAGAGTGAAACAAAACAGACACAACTCTTTGAGGTCCCTGACCATCCAGAGTTCCTCTGAACTCCTTGAGGTCCCTGACCATCCAGAGTCAAACAAAACAAACACAACTCTTTGAGGTCCCTGACCATCCAGAGTTCCTCTGAACTCCTTGAGGTCCCTGACCATCCAGAGCCAACAAAACAAAAACGACCACTGTGTCTTGCGGTACTCAACAAGCTATCAATTCTCAAATCAACTATCAATCAGTTCATTTCAATACAGGTTGTCTACAGTACCCAACAAGCTCAGTGACTGTCGCTGCTTCCTACTCAGTACCTTATTATCCCACACGCAACGTGCCTTCTCATTTAATCAAAGCAATAATATGTCTCTTACCACTTTAATCATCGTCACTTTTAATCACCATCATCTAACTAGTTACTTTAGTAATATTTGTCTGTCAATAGACAAACGCTCGTCCATTCTGACATTTTTTATTATTATTCCTCTTCAGATCATTACATTTGCTATTTCAGGTAAACTACACCTTGATCTGTTATCAATCTCACTGGTAAAATTAAGCAAAACCCTACGGTTCCCACTGTTTTAGTCCTTGTTGAAGATTTCCAAAGAACAAAGAATACATTAAATGAATTTATCTCCCGTTTCTAAAATATGTTCTAAACCTGCAATAGCTGTAACAAAATATCTGAGCAAGCAATGTACACAGTATTAAATCGTTCACATTAGTATTACATAGCATGTGCATCAATTGTAAAATCTGTCATTTATATTAGCACTTTCGTCCAATATGTACCATTAGTACAGACCTAAGAGCAAGACATCTTAGACACCTTACAAGACAACTTTGACACCTTTCGGCTCTCAATTTTTGTCTGTGTTTCCACAATTACCACATCAGTTAAAAACTTAACTTAGTACTTTTGTATTATTGAACTTGGGAGAGCTAAAATGTATACGTTCATTTTGATTTAATTTTTTTTTTAAATTTGCGTTTCTGTAAAAACTAGTTTTCTGAAATTACAAAATCTTTTCTTTTTAGCATACTCATAATAATAATAAAACTGTTTGATTTGCGTATTTAAAATGTCACTACCCGTGATATTTAGCATACGCGCAAGTTTCAATATATTTCGTAAAGAAATAACACACTTTTATTGAGACCATAATTCAGTAATTCATAATGCAAAATTTAGAAAAATTACACAAAAAAACTTGGTAAAACTGTTTGACAAAATAAAAATAACAACTACTATTATCTGTCCATTGTCATCTGTCATCTGACATTTGTCATCTGTCATCTGCCAATGCAAAATATAATCTTATCTAATATGATTCCATACAAGGAATATAATTAACAAAAACTCCAACAAAAACTCTTTGAATTACCTTGTTAAGTCTTTATCCAAAATTTCTAAATTATCAAGAACAAATTAGAAATACCATACCTCATTATTCTCTTATAATTTGGCGTCAAATTTCTATACTACCTTTAGCTTATTCTTTATTTAACCTTTGCAATGTTATCGGAAAATTTATTTGCATTTTGTAGTGTTTTCCAGTCCTTGCTATAAGTTTTAATGTACTTTATCCAAATTCATTCTAGAACATTTCAACTTCTACGTATCACTGTGGCTCACCATAATATGGGTACGCAATGTTTTGGGATTAATTATTTTTTTACAGTTTAATTATAATATAGCACTTATGTTTTCCATTTTAAAAACTCTTGTCAGCCAATTTTGACATTTCAATTTATTTTTGAACTGTCAATCATTCTGTCATTTTTTTGTTTTTTTTTTCATTTTAATCATTTTCAAAATATTTTATGTATGGAACAACAAAAACTCGCCAAAATTAGTTGTAGGTGTAGGCATCCCACTTCTGATGATAGAACGCTTTATAGCGTTCATGATAATATCAATTAAAACACACAAATCCATGCACATATAAGCGTTTATTACTACGTCTATTTACAATCTGTCACATACATGTCATTATGTTATGGTTACTAACGCAACATATTACAAAGGAGGTCCAAGAACTAGTTTTGACCCTAACATATATATATATATATAAATGTCCTAAGAATGTGAACAGCTAAATCCAATTTATTTTAAACAAAATAAGAAAAAATATAACGAAAATAGACAGTAAATAGCTTCGAATTTTTTTTTGACAGATGATCAGTTGTTCGGTTCGGTCACATGAATTGGGCATCCTCCTGCAGCGTTATTGGTTCATTCTGTCCAATATTTTTGGTCGGGACAGTAAAAATTGGTTGGTTTTTACGTACAAAAATCCTGTAGTACACGATACAATACAAACGATATAAACTAATTAGAATAAGAACTAGATTCAGAAGAAACGACATAATGCAAAGAATGAAGAAGAATGCGATAGATAATATTAAATTTATGTCCCAGTGTTCAACATTTTCTTTTTCGAATCTGACATTAATAACCCACTGATACAAAAATTATATAAAATACATTCTTGTTTTTTTCGTCCCTGAAATTTTAATTTAAATTAAATCATAACAAGTAGAAGCACCATCTGCAGTTAAACAGAAGGAAATATATCAATAGCGTTTAATATGGTACTTAATAAAGGTTGTTATTAAAAAAATTAACGAAGTTTGAGTGCATATCCTGTGCAGCTTGCGTGCCAGTCGTGGAATCGCGAAGTCCTTGCAACAAGTAGCAAGAATTGCAGTAGCCCGGCGCGCTGTAATGTTTTATGTATCGATACTCGGCTCATAATTAATGTACGGAGTAAGAACAAGCGGTGTATGATATATAAATTTATTGAGTGCTTTTTAGCTGAACGTTTGCCGCCCGGTATGAGCCAATAGATTTACAGCTACAGCGGAATTAATTCTCGGTGTTACTCTGAAGTCTGGTGAATAAAAATCACATTTGGTTACTTGTTAACATTGTTACATTCATCAGTTACAACGCATAAAGCGTTAGATTTCTATAAATGTATTGATTGAAGTGGATTTGTGGTTTTAGCGGCGTTCAAAGACAAGATAACTTATGATTATAATGTTCATGCGCTGTTATAGATAAGGGCATGGCGTTTGTGTAACACTATTCACACCTTACCGTCGAGATATTGTTTTTATGCCGACAATAGAATTAAATATACGCAATAATGAAGAATATTGTGAAATTGTGTGTTTTCTGTCAATAATACTGTGTGGCAAAGTTGTAAAATTATCTTTACAACTTAAATCGGTCATCATTTTGGTTTGGTTCTATTTTAACAGTCTAACTAACATAAAACAAAAAAGGTGTTTGTCTAGGACCCACAAATTTTTAGGGCCCATGATACATATACCATATACAGTCGATTCCGCTTAATTGGGACACATCGGGACTTAGGCATTTTGGCCCAATTAAGCGGCTGCCCCAATTAAGCGAATTTCACATAAAATTAAACAATGCATATTTTTCTTTTAATAATTTTATTTTATAAACTCTTGGACAAAACTATAAATTACATATAACCAAAAAATATAAACTTTTAAGAAAAAATAATAATAAATTCCAAAATAAAATAATAAATAGGTACATAAAATTTAATTCAATGCAAAAATGCGTCAAGTGTAGTCTGTCTTTTGTTTTTGTAACATTTCACTTCTACAAAATCAGCACAGGTATTCAGTGCGGATGTAGGGCTCCCTTCATTTCCTTCCTGCATAAAATAACGCTGTAATACACTTAAATTTACTGTCCCAATTAAGCGGAATGTTGTCCCAATAAAACATGTAAATTTACTGTTGGTCCCTTGGTTTGGTTTCTGTTCTTTGGTATTTGGCCCAAATAAGCGGCTGCCCAATTAAGCGGTGGCCCAATTAAGCGGAATCGTCTGTATTACAGTGACATAATTTTCCTTTCTTCTCTTTTTTTGCTAAAACGATCATTCTAGTTTCGCTAGATCTCCTTACTTCAAATTTAGTATTAAAAAAATTGATGTGAAGTGTGAACACATTTCAGTTTTTTGTAGGTATTTAATAAGTGTAAGAAGCCAACATAATACTGGATGTCTAAGTATATTTATAACATCAAAATCAACAGTTTTTTGATAATCACTTTTATTCGTTATTTGAGAACTAAGAGCTTCCATTTAATTTTTTTAAACAAAATTTAAATAATTTGCCAAATATTCCAGCGTTTTTTTCTGCATTTGCTTCGTATTCAAGTATTCATTAGATAAATAAGAATTTTTTACAGTGTCGAGTGTAGTGTAGTGTGGTATGAGTAAGTCAGCAACTATTAAAAAAATATATTATTTTTTTAATATTTCTAATTCCAAAAAAATACACGCACTATCTTAGCTATAAATACAAAAAATCCATAACATTATTAGTCATAATTTAACCATGAATTAAAAAAATAATTAATTTTGTCAAAAATACAAAAACTGCCATATTTTTCAAAAACACAATCTGATTGACAATCACAAAAATTGCTCTCGTACGTTTCCGGCTCAGATCAATATACATTACCTATAATTTTTTCAGATTTTTAGTTTAACCCTTTTTGGTAAAAGGGTGCGGGGCAAGAACTTTAGCACATTTTTGGTTAAATTCGTGTTAAAAGAAACAAATTTCAAAAAACTATCTATCGTTCCGTAATCTGCGTATTAAGAGCTTTCTTTTGATACCACACAATAAATTTTTAAAAAATATTTTTTTTATCAACGACAGAAAAAATCGACATTTTTCGAAAAACATATCTGATTAAAAATTCCAGTTGGATTATTCTCCGTAATGAACATAAATGTTCATTACGGTTTTTTTTCAGATTTTTAGATCAATCCGTTTGGGAGATAGGGTGGGGGACAAAAGTTTTTTGACACATTTTTGGCAAAAATCCAATAAAAAAAATAGATTTTTCAAAAACAAATTTTGTTTGTTCATTCACGCATTAAGAGGTTTCATTTGGTATGCCACTCAAAATTAAAAATTATATATTTATTTTTTTATTAAATACATATTTGTTTGTATCCCGAGATGTATTTTTTTGAACCCTCTATAGTTTTCTATATGTGTGTCAAAAGGTTGTACAAGTATGCCAAATTTCAACTTTCTATGTTCAGCCGTTTGGCTACAATTTCTACCGTACAGACAGACAGACAGACATATGAGTGCCGTTATAAGGGTTTTTTGGTGGTCACACTTACAAAACCCTTATAAAAGCTCTTAGTACTTAAATAGGGATGTAATTAGTTTTGTTTATATTTTATGTGATTACATTAAAAATGTACCTAAATAAGGTGGTTGTTTACTATAACTAATTTACTTAGTTTCATGCGGAATTAGATTTTGAAATCTAGTGACTCTTAAAAATTGAGTGGATTTTTGAGACCGATTATTTTAACACAGTAAATTGCGCTTTATTAGACAATTTGGGTTAAAAATTTTATTAGACCTTGATTTTTAAATAATAAAAAAAATATTACCTTACTGTATAACATAAAAATATGACATGACATTTCAAATAAAAATAAAAATAAAAATCAAATAAAATTGGTATTTGAAACTTAAACTGATATATTTTAGGCAGATTAGCCAACATTAGAAAATCACTTAATATTTGAGATGCATGCATGTAAAAAATAAATTACTATCTAGTTCCATACGACGCGATGCTAAGAAATTGATAATAAATAGCATCAAAATCCTGAAATGTGTAAAAGTTCACAATTTACGTCAATACTGTGTATTATCGTATATCAAAGTTGGTAATCTATTGTAAACTGTTATTTTTTTTAGAATATAATACATTTTATTTGCAACGAATTTGTTCAAAATTGGCGTTTATCCCATATTTTTATTATAAAATTATAAACATCAACAACTAATATTAAAATAAAAATTATAGTCATCATATATTATCCAAAAGGGTAAAAATTTTACAAATTCTCACACAAATACCAAAGATTCTTTTTTAAAAAATCCGCACACCCCCTTTCTACCTGCTAATAAAATCACCTTTTAATAATATAATGGTATAATGTTTGGTTAGAGTACATGGTACCGTATATTTATATGGAGATCTCTAACTCTGAATGATGTAGCGGTGATCATTGCCTTATGTTTTGACGTTAAGAGACGTTAATTTGACGTCTAAAATACTCACAAAGGTCTGACGCCAACCTATTAGTCGGGACAAAACTGTTTTGTAATTATAGTAAAAGACAATGTTTGTCTTAGAAGATAGAAAGCCGGCGCTAGGCTCTTACTTGGAATTAGTCGGTTTTTTCCTTTACGAAGAAGAACTCAATGATTGTTAGTTTGTAATGAAAGAAAGGTACAATTGTTAATGAAAAAAACTATATTTATTGATGATGAGTTAAGCTTTTATTGACAATATCGTAAGTCAAGAAACTTAATTATAAATCTTGAATGTAGAGACAACCGCTTATTGTACAGGGCTTATACTTCAAAATCATTTAATGAAACGGTAAACATGAAACGGCCTGAAAAATTTCTGGAAAAATGGAGTAGCACAAACAAAACAAAGAGATGTAGATAAATAATTGATGTCGTTTGAATGTAAAATTAATTCACTATATCGTAGGTATTTAGTACAGGGTTTTTTTGGGATCATTTTTTGTCCAAAATCTCATCTCATGTAATTTTTTTTCATCCAGTCATCTAAGTATTAACTTTTTCCTAGCTTACGGGACTCTTATGTTCCAGCACATTTACAAAAATCTAGAGGCATAGGGGAAGCCGGGGCATAACGGGCTCCCGGGGTATAACGGGCTCCCCTCTTTTCGGCTGTTAAAGCATACCGCCATGTTTGGGTGCATTGCTAATGTCTTTCGATAGTGGTTGTATGACTGAGAGCTGGCGTTTACATTTTGTAAATTGGTGAAACGTGTTTATTGCTGTGTTGATATATTTTTCACACATATCCAGACGTTGATTTCTCCAGTACAGAGCATGTGGCAAGTGGGTACATTGTTCTTGTGCTGGAGAAGATGGTAACGATGAGGAATGCACTCACGTGTATTCATTCTGCGCCAAATTTTAACTGATTTCCCATTATACCACGCCTGTGGTCATTCTGCCCCGACACCGGAGCAAAATGAGCACAAGGAAGCTTTTTAGGGTTTTGTAGGTATGACCAAAAAACCCTTATACCGTCATTTTGTCGTCTGTCTGTCTGTCTGTCTGTCTGTCTGTCTGTCTGTCTGTCTGTCTGTCTGTCTGTCTGTCTGTTTGGTAAAAATTGTAGCCAAACGGCTAAACCTAGAGAGTTGAAATTTGGCATGCTTATACAACTCTTTAACCCGCACATAGGAAAAATACTAAAACATCTAAAAAACATATCCCCCTAAAAATATAAACAAATATCTGCTCATTGAAAAAAAAATATATTTTTTTTAAATTCTGAGTAGGGTATCAAATGAAAGCCCTCAGTACGTGGATTAACGATCAAATTTTTATTTTTGCAAAATAAATTATTTTGATGCCATTTTTGCCAAAATTGTGCAAAAAATTTTTTGTCCCACACCCTGTAGCCCAGATGATTTTTTGTAGCCCAGAATAAAAGTGTTTCGAATTTGGTTTACGATATTCCTTAAGATTTTATTAAAGATAATCCTTAAGGTGCCCGTTATGCCTCGGCTTCCTCTACTTTACATTTAATTAATATATTCCCTATAGCGTTTTTCATTCGTCGTTATAAATATTATGAATACAATATTTTGAATTATTTTTTGAATTTTGTCATACAGTAAAATCCGGGGGTTCTCCTGATTAGATTAATTCGGTATCGTGTACAGTGTATATTTGAAAAAAAGGAAATACGGCCCAAAATTTGATAAAATTGAAGGCATAAAATGTCATTGTCAAATTTTATCAAAACGGGAACAAAGAACCCAAACACTTTGTATAGTAATTTTAACTTTATAAAACATGTTTTGTCTTTCACCATCATCATCATTAGCATCCTTCACCCCTTCCACTGCTGAATATACGTAGGGCGTTAGGAAACTTTTAAGATACGGGATTACTTTTTAAACTTTTTCAAAGTACTTCCCATCACATTCAATGTACTTCCTCAATATACTTCCTCGTATAAACAACGGGTTAAAAATGTTTTCTCCCTTTTTAGTTGGTATTTCTGTACAGATTTGGTCCCAGACTGCTAGAAGCTAATCATTGCTCTTAAAATGGCGGCCTGTAAGCTTATCCTTGATGAAAGGGAAAATTCTTCAGTTAGTTGAGTTCAATGCGCGGGTGAATTATCATGCAAGCGTCAAGTGTCAAGGCGTGATTGTGGCCATAAGTTTTAAACAGACTGAATCAACTGAGGCAAACAAAACTCAAAGTACCACTTGGCCGTAACTGTTTTTTGCTCTTCTAGAACAACGCTCGAAATAATTCATCGCTTACCGAAGAATATGACAATCATTCTCTTTTCCACAGATCTTCGTTTTTTATCGTGGTTAGAGTTTCTTCATTTCTTCAAAGGGCCATATCTTTTTTCTTGACTTTGATGGCACATCATAATAATAAAGCCATGTTTCGTTCCCTGCCACAATGGAGTTCACATGTATTTCGAGTGCCCCATTCCAATTTTTCACGGATAGCTGATGCATTAATGTGCAAATCTCTGCCTGTATGTAATTCGCATAATTTCATCTAGCAGTTTTTTAATCGTAGGAATATTTACAGAAGGAACTGTTTATGTTTTACATCATCATCTAAGTTAAACATTTCTCTTTGAAATTGTTTATACCAACGAAACACTGTGCTCCGACTTGGAAAATTCTCAGAAAAAATAGTTAACATTTCGGAGATACACTCTTCCGCAGACAAACCACGTTTGAAAATGTACAATATTATTGCACGATGATTTCGGGGCGTTAACTCACTCATATTGAAGTTTACATTTGCACTGCAAACAATAGACTGACTACACAAAATTTATTTATCAATATATCTATTATGTTTTGAATAGTGTATTTAATGACGCAAGAATAAACTTTCTATGTTTATTTATACAGCAGTATCTTAACACATTCTTAGCGCCCTACGTAGGTCTCCCTTCAAAATTTTCTCTCTCTTGAGCTTTTTGTAGTCAGTTCGTAGATATACACTTTAGATCATCAGTCCAACGAGTGGTAGTCTTACTCGGCAATGTTTATCTGCTCATGTTTTCCACTCGCGAATCTGTTTGGTCCATCTCCCTGTTGTTCTAACTAAATGGCTTACCTTTTTCTATTTCATGGTAGCTACTTTTACAAGGATATAGGTTAGTTTCATCTGTTGACGAATTCCAGCATTTGGTATTTTGTCCCTCAGCATTATACCGAACATAGCTCGTTCCATAGCGTTACTTGCAGCTTTCTAGCAGAAGATTTAGTCAGTGTTAGGCTTTCCGCCACGTAAGTTAGACGGGTATAACACATATTTCCAAAACAAAAACAAAAATTTACAATAACATCACTGAAACCAGTGGCAGATAGACGAGTTAGATGCAAACATTATATTGATAACCTATGCTCTTTTTAGAGGCAGTCCAAAATCACCTGGTGATGGAAAAGGCTTGATGATGATGATGATGAATAATTTCTTCAGTTTCTCCAGTATGATTACCAGTAGTGAAGCAGCATGTCTTCATGGAGGGAAGGTAAACATGGACTACGAAAATGATGATAAAAAAATTGATGTGAAGTGTGAATTTTCACACATTTCAGGGTTTTGCAGGTATTTAGTAAGTGAATGATGATTATTTGGGATGCCAAAACAAATTTTATATCAAAATATTTTTTTATGAATTTTAAATCGAATGCCTATTACCATTATTTAAGTTTTTAAAGATGTGCAGTATTTTTTTTTTATATATCAAGGTTCATTAAGATTTTGAAAATTGCGCCTATGGCTTCCATTGGTTGTTTTTAGTCATAGCTCCTCCCCTTTGATTTCGTGTACATTCAAATATATAATTAAATTATAATTTCAACAATTTCCACTGGTTATTAAATTTACGCTATTAAAAATTAAATGCAACAATTGCCAAAATATAATTAAAATTTTGAAAAAATAATTTAAACAATATAAAAATGCAAAAAAATAAATAAAAAATAATATTGTCTCCTCACGTAGGACTCGAACATGAGTCCGAATATGAATTCTTGGGCAGAACGCTAGTATCTTAGCCACAGCACCAAGAAACACGTTACTGTTTAGCGTATTATATAACTATAAGTTGTCAACATTATTAGCAAAAAAACACAAAAAATGCTTTTTTTTCCAAAAACATAATCTGATCAAAAATTCCTGTTGAACTATTCCGGTTCACACCAATGTACATTACTTAGAATTTTTTCAGATTTTTAGTTTAAACCATCTGGGCTACAGGGTGTGGGACAAAATTTTTTTCGCACAATATTGGCAAAAATCGCTTCAAAATAATTTATTTTGCAAAAATAAAAATTTGATCGTTAATCCACGTACCAAGGGCTTTCATTTGATACCCTACTCAGAATTAAAAAAAAATATTTTTTTTTTCGATGAGCACATATTTGTTTATATTTTTAGGGGGATATGTTTTTTAGATGTTTTAGTATTTTTCCTATGTGCGGGTCAAAGAGTTGTATAAGCATGCCAAATTTCAACTCTCTAGGTTTAGCCGTTTGGCTACAATTTTTACCGAACAGACAGACAGACAGACAGACAGACAGACAGACAGACAGACAGACGACAAAATGACGGTATAAGGGTTTTTTGGTCATACCTACAAAACCCTAAAAAAGAGAATGGATCGAAGTGATGGCCGAGAAAACAACAGAATGGACCGAAGTGATGACAAAAAAAAATCCGGTTTCATTCAGGGATTCTAAGTGCCTAACCTGTCTATTCCACTGGTAACTAAAATTCAAACTGAGAGCGCCATTTTCGACTTTTTGAAGTTGGCAGCTGGTAACACACAGATTTTAAACTAAAATTGTCGTGTTCAAATTTCCATAAACACATCAATATTATAATAAATGTGTCCTTAATAGTTTAGACCCAGATATTATAATATAATATATCTTTAATGTTCACTCGTATTATGTTCATGTTAACATACACCGATTGAAATGTATGCAAATCTCTGATCGTTAATATTACATTAATCACAAAACGTATTGAGTATATTAATAATAGCGACATTTACAACTAAAAGGAAGTAAATAAATATTTAATAACCTATATTAAATTTTCATTTCACGTAAAAAGATTAAACATTAATAAGATTTGGATATTTTGAATTATTTTTAGGATTTTGTAAGTATAATCTCATTGGGGAAACAAGGAAATAGAACGTGTTCATGAGTAAATCTACCTAGGACAACGTATAGAATTGAGAAGATCGAACCAAAAAGAAGAGATTAAAATACGAATACGACTTGGTTGGGCAGTTTGTGGTAAACTTTCATTTATTGTAAGAAATAATAAGATCGAACAAAAATCAAAAATTAAAGTATTCGATCAGTGTGTTTTGCCAACCTGTTTGGTATAAAAAACTGGACACTCACCAAAGCCAACGTAGAGATATTGAGAGTCACACAAAGGCAAATGGTTAGAGCAATGATTGGTATAACAAAACGAGACAAATACAAAAATGAAAGGGTGAGAGCAATTACCAAAGTGGCTGATATAGCATTCAAGCTACTTCGTTAAAATTGATCTACATTACACACGTAGTGATCTCTCAACTGGTGTCCTTATGAGCACAAAAGAGGAAGGCCGCCAATGCGTTGGTTATAATGATTGGAAAAGAACTGCTGGGCTAGCTTGGATTCGTACAGCTGGAAATAGGGTTAAATGTAAAGATTTGATGAACTATATTCAGAAATGGATGTAAGTGGATTAAAAAGAAGAAAAAGAAATATAACCTTAGTCGAAATAGCAAAGAACAACCAGCACTAAGTTAAACAAATCAGAACATGTGAAATAGTTTTTGAAATAACTTGTCTTCGCTAAGCGGCAGTAAAAAGGCTATCAAAAAGAGATACGGCAAAGGAGACAATTAGCTAGAACATCCATGACGCAGCTATCTAAGGTTGACTGATAGAATCATTCGCGTAGATATTGTTCGAGTCAATAACCTAGTGTTTCCAAAATTTATTGTACGCTACTAAAACTTGGGCAGTTCAAGTGACTAGAAAAGAAGCTTTTGAGATATACTATTGTCAAAAAATAGTGCGAATATGTGCACGATGCACAAATATCTCCGTTCTAAATCCGTATTTTTTATTTGTTATAACTTTTGTTTAAAATATTTAGAACAAAATTATACTTTATTGATATTTTAGTGTCTTCTTTAGGGTTTTGTTAGGACCAAAGAACGTAACTCATGTGTCTGCCTGTTTATTTGTACGGTAGAGATTGTGTCCATACAGCTGAACTTTGGCATGCTTGTAAAACTCTTTGACCCAGATATACGAACACTATCAAAAAACACTTCGCGGGATTATATGAACAAATATGTATAAATAAAATAAATATTTTTTATAATTTTGAGTGGGGTATAAAATGAAACCCATAATGCATAAATGCTTTTTAGTTTAATTACTAAATGGGATTTTAGTTGATTATTCTTGTTATAAATCTTAAAATGAATGTCAGTTCGTCCGAAAAAGTAAAGAAAGACGTCTAATAATTAAATGATACATCTGTAAGCAGAGGTCGGTGGGCAATTTGTCGGGGAGCTGGCCCATTTAAGGTGAAGATAAGCCTGAATGGGAATTTAAGAGTATACGTGCCCGTGTGCTTCATGATGTTTAATTGATATGAGCGTCAATAGATGGCAGTACGTGTCAGTTGATTAAATGGATTTAAATGTAACGCCGTAATCACGTACTGTTTGACTTGCGACCAGTCAACGTCTTACTA